>CM038145.1:525035323-525635323 GCA_021437245.1 Aegilops speltoides | reverse complement strand
CACGTGGACCCACGTCTAATATAACGGTCAAACAAGTGGATTTGACTTTCAGTGCCAAGTCAGCACTTACAAGTAGGCCCAACCAGTCAGAAATCGGTTTAAATCTCTCCAAACCTGTTGTAAGGGTTTATTGAGAAAATTAGTAAGGAAACTGGTGGATTTTTGGCTCGTTCAAGGAATGTGGTAGCAAATCCGGCCATGAACTCAAAATGTGGTGGTTTTTTGCAATTCACTCCCCTCTCACTCACTCCGTCTGCTCTCGCAATTCACTCCCCTCACTCAATCCGGCCATGAACTCTCGCTCGCTCGCCCTGTCTACTCAAGTTGATAATTCCAGTAGGGGTGAGTACGCATTTAGACACGCAGGACGGCTACGTCGGTCAGATGTGTCGGTAAATGGAGACCGAGGGAGTCTGTCATTCCTCGGCTCAATTTTCAGACACGTAGGCCGGCAATCTTTTGTGCGTTGCTTCGTGTCATAAATTTGAGACATGGACTAGCGCCCATGCATGCATTGTTCAAGAGCGTGCCTCGAATCCATCTCAGCAGATACGCTAGCCGTATATATACAGTGGAGACGGAAGATCAACAGGACCATGGCAGGAAAATGAAAATAGTCAAGTGTTCTGGCACCCTTTTAGAAGACACTTTTCATGAGATTGCTGGAGCCGATGGGGCTCCTCATCAAGCATGATATTAGCGAGCCCTATATTTAAATCAACTCTTCAATTATACAACTCACGAGGTCAATCATGGTATTAGTGAGCTCTATATTTAGATCAACTCTTCGATTATTTTTTCTCCATAGTGTCTCAAGGTACTAAAGTCTCTCCCGATAATGAAAGAAATATTCAGTAAATTCCAAAAAGAAGCCACAAGCTCACCCAGGAAATCTTGTTTATGCGACGTGCGTACATGCCTGGACTCTGGATGGTATGAGCTCTTGTACCGCTGTCCTCGGAATCTGAGAGAGTGAGAAACAATATTGCAAGCCGTGCTGCTGCTGCTGCTGCATGTGCATGTCTCTTATCTCTATGTGCCAGTCTCCTGTGCTCTTGGTGTTGGTTGCCCGAGAGAGGAAACTGGAAGGAGTAAAGACAGACACACCCAGCGTTAACACACATGTAGCTGAGCTGCCCGGGCACAGTCGCACCACTGGACCAGTTTTTCCTTTTCCTTCTTGTCCTCGTCATCTAGACAGGAATCAGAAATCTTTCCATTCCGGTGAAGAAAATAAAGATTGCTAGGTAGCATGCAGCACTGGTGCTTTAATCACCTACATGTAACTGGACGAAATCACTGTTTTGACCTTGTCAGAGTTTTTAGTCGCAAACTGAACCCGACGTGAAAGTATTTCACGATTTGACCCTTTTAGCAACGCCAGAGCCCGCGGCGTTTCTGATGAACATGGAAACGCCGACTAAGCCAGCGTTTCTTCCCTGGCCCACTGCCAGGCCGAGTTGGTGTTGCTTGCTGACCTGGCATGATTGAAACGCCGAGCCAGCTAGCGTTTCTAGAAACGCCAGCACCAATGGCGTTTCTGGTGCAGATATTTTAGGTGGCCGTGGGGCTTGCACCCACCACTCACTCCTCAATCCCTTCTCCCCCATTGGCCTATCCCGAGCTCTTGCCCTTTTCCCCCTTTGTGTCCCTCACTTAGCCCCTCTCAAATCCTTGCAAATCGATTGGGTTGGTCCGTGGGTCCGGTGTCATTTTCGTTCGTTGAGGTAACCTCCTTCATCTCACAAATTTTTATTGGTTGGATTTGCCCATTTGGATTGATTTGGTCTTGTTGTTCCTAACCCTAGTTTTGAACATGGATATCTAATGTGATGTTTTTAGTATTGTTGTTCCAATGGTGTGTTGCATTGTGATGTTGTTGAGCATACCTTATTGTTTGGTTTATGACTAATGTTAAGATTTAGGGTTAGGGTTATGCCTAATGTTAAGATTTATGGTTAGGGTTAGTGGTTTTGTTAGCAACGTGGTATATTTAGCATTGTACATTTTTAATCTTATGTTCCCCTTTTTTAGATGGACAAGATTGTGAATATTCATTATGTTGACAAAGAGGCATTCATGAATGTGGATATTGTTGACAAGTATGAGGAAGTATTGATATTTCTTGAGACTCCTAGTTATGAAGAGGTTGTGGAAGAAACACGGATAAGATTAAAGTGGGTGGATGCAAGTGACCAAGTTGAATTAGTAGGAAGATATGATGTTGGGTCGGCACACAAGTGTCGAATGAAGACAATGCCTATCAAGTCCAATTTGCATTGGGTTGCATATAAGGAGGTTGTTGCATCCTCGGCAGTCAAATCACTCGAAGTATTTGCAAGTAAGGTGGTGAAGGCTCCTCTCTTTCGTCTTGACTTGAACCAAACCTTAGTAGATGATGTGAGCCCGGTTAGTAGTGTGCGGCCTATTGTTGAGCATAAAGTTGAAGCTGAAGCCAATGAGTATCCCCAATATGAGTTCGGAGGTATTGCTCCGATGAAAGATGATGGTGATGACTCCGACGAAGAGTATGAGAGGCATCACAACATTGTTGGTGACGTAGAGGCCGAAGTAAGGCATCAGGACATGGATCCTGACATTATCTATCAGCGTGCTTGTGTGGATGACTCGGATGATGAAGGCCCGGTGAATGAGTTGGACGAGGATGGCTTGACTGAGAAAGAAGCAGAGTGGTACACAAAATTCACCGGTAGGGACCACAAAGTTCCCTTGTTTTGTGATGTTAGCCTTGCAGATAAGGCTATAGTTGATGGTGGTATGAGCAAGACAATTGAGGCTAGACAGTTCCCAAGTAGTACACCTGACGCGATTTCGATGCCGTACGTGAGGAAAGGTTTGATGTTCGAGCACATGCTAGAATTCAGGATGTGGTTGTGTGAGTATGCTGTCAAACACCCGACGCGACTTCGTTGCAAACTTTTACAGAGCTTGCAAAAACAAGGATCTTTGCAAGGATCTTAACTCCGCATGTGTAGCCTTCTCCGTTAAGTCATTCACGACACGCTTGAACAAAATCTATGAGAAGGCAAACGAAGGTGGGAAAGATTTCTTAGAAAGTATTATTGATGAGAGACACAAGTGGTCACGGGCATGTGACGAAGGAGGCATGAGATATGGTGACATGACAAGAAATCTTGTTGAGTGCTTCAACTTTGTCTTGAAGGGTGCCCGTCAGTTGCCGGTGACGGCAATCGCGGAATATACCTTTTACAAGCTAAATGAGTATTTTTTGAAGCACTCCGATGAAATCGACAAGTTGATTGCTGATAGTGAGAAGCCTCCCAATGAAATATATCCGAAGAAGGTTGCCGAGTGGCTGGAGTTTCAGAGAGACAAGTCAGCCATCCAGCGAGTCACTTGTTTTGATGTAGCACCACACTTGTCTCAACATAATCCGGCGGGGTGCGTTGTTGTACTCCAAATTGCACCGACTGATTGGGAGGCTAGATAGAGGGGAGGGGTGTGTGGGAAAGGAGAAGGAGAAGCGAGAAGGGGCGGCGGATACTAAGCGCAATGAGATGAAGGGAGGAAAGAAGGTGGAGAGGTTTGACATGTTTATGGAGATGTAAAATAGACAGAAAAATGTAGAGTTGCTAGGTTCTTCAATTGATGGTGCTTGTGTTTGCTCTCTCTCTCTCTCTCTCTCTCTCTCTCTCTCGAGGAGGAGTAATAATGCACATATGCATCCGGCCGGTGGAGTGAATAAGTGCTGCCTGGCATGGCCTGGCCTGCAAGCCAAGAGCACCTCGTTGGATTTCGGACAAGTTCTCATCACCGTTTCAGCCGATGAACACTACGTACTCTGCACGTACGCAACAAAATTTGAAGCATTACCATTTTTTAAGATGATAGTTTTGGTCACAAGTGATGCATGTGGATCTTGTATCACGTGGCGGTAACACCATCTTTTCTACTCCCTCCGTTCCGAAATAATTGTCTTTCTAGCCATCTCAAATGGACTACAACATACGGATGTATGTAGACATGTTTTAGAGTGTAGATTCACTCATTTTGCTCCGTATGTAGTCACTTGTTGAAATCTCTAGAAAGACAATTATTTCGAAACAGAGGGAGTAGGAAACAAACATGTTCTGATTTATGGGTTAAGTAGGCCCCAAATTCTTAACCAATTGTTCACTAAAACCATGCAAGAAAATAAGTGAGCAGAGCATTGCTCATGCATAGCATGAGCAAATAAAGGCAATTTTAATCTACCAGTACGTAACACGAGATGATAATCAATCAGACGGCGTTTGGTTAACCGAATTCTTGGAGATTACAAACACACACCCTAGCGCTAGGGGTGGATTAACGAGCTGCTCGGCTCGTTAAGCTCGTACTCGTTAAGCTCGTGCTCGTTAAGGCTCGGCTCGTTAAGCTCGTTAAGATTAACGAGCAGAAAACCTTGCTCGGCTCAGTTCGTTTGAAGCTCGTTAAGCTCGTGAGTGCTCGTTAACAGATTCTAATATGTTATGGTCTACATGGTGAGTGGGTAGATGTGGTTTTTAAGATGCAAGATGGTGACTAAAAAAGGAAATGCACTAGTTTGGTGCCTCCTTTATAGATTAGACTGAATAGATGGACTGAGGTGCTACGAAATTTTTTTCACGTGAAATGAAAATATGTGTTGTGTTGTTACTAACGAGTTTAACGAGCTACTCATTAAACTCGTTAGCTCGTTCGTTAAGCTCGTTAGGTTTAACGAGCTAAAATTGATGATTAGCTCTGTTCATTAAGAAGCGAGCCACGAGTTTAACGAGACGAAATATGGAGCGCTCATTAAGCTCACAAGCAACGAGCTTTTGGTCCAGCCCTACCTTGCGCGCTTGCTAGCTAGCTAGGCTAGCTCAAACAACCTAGCGGGCTGGAATTAGTTTCCTAGAGGCTCTTCTGGCTAGTGGGCGATTCTTACAGAAATAGTGCAGAATTTATTTATTTTTTGAAAAGGAGGAATACCTCCGGCCTCATCAATAGATGCATGCAGCCATATTATTAAATAAAAACGTAACAAGGTCATAAGTTCCAAAAAGCTCATAAACTGAGCGAAAGCAAATAAATCTAAAATAGTGCAGATGTGGACGAAATGACTGTGTTTACTCTCTCTGCATGCAGATGTGCACGAAAGGACTGTGTTTACTCTCTCCTGTGATAGCTGTGCTCCTCTAGTTTCCTCTCTCGTGCAACGTCAATCGCTAGCTAGGTCACGTAGTAAAAGAGCGATGCAACACCAATTTCTAGGAGGTCACGTGAAGGTGTAGTAGAGGCCGGAGCAGTGTAATGCGTATGCATAGAGGCCGGAGCAGTTCCATTTTGGAAAAATTCTGACCACAGTTTTTCAACCAATGTACGCAACAAAGTTTGACGTATTACAAAGAAATTTAGTCACTCACATAGAGATGGTACTACTCCCTGCATTCCTAAATATAAATCTTGGTAGAGATTTCAATACAAATTACATACGGATGTATACTTATTTTAGTGGGTAGATTCGCTCATTTTGTTTCATATATAGTTCATATTAAAATCTTTAAAAAGACTTATATTTAGAAATAGAGGGAGTACTATTTTTGGCCACATGTACATACATGTTAATCTTGTATCATTCACGTGGCCCCTTCTACAAACCATATATCCTAGTTAATTTAGGGGTTAGCCACACATACGTACGTGTTCGGTGAATCAAGATCAGCCTTGTAACGTCCATCGCATTGCAGACAGGAGCACACAGGTTAACTGATATTCAGCACAGACCTTTACAAGCCATAGATCTTGGAAATCATAATATATATAACACGTACAAACGAGATGATAATCAAACAAATTAACTACCGGCGGTTAACCAAACTCCTTGAGGTTACAAACACAAACACACACTCACACACATCATAGCTAGCTAGCTACTACCCAAGCTTAAACAATAATCAGGGACTAATTCATAGCTTAATTAGCTTGCACACCTGCACTAACTCATGCATGAACTCATGTTGATCCAAGGACGGACACCTAACAACTTTTATTTGGAGACCCGCGGGCGTCTATAACAGCTTGACGCACAATGCTTACTAGTACTCCACAACAAGATCAACCAATTAAGCAACTGGCTAGCTCGACCACTAACCACTCTCCGCTGGCAGCTCGAAGATGGCTCCCCATGCCAGGGGGAGGTGTATGGCCGCGGAGTAGAGAGCGCACCCGAAGGAGGAGACGGAACCGTCGGCGAAGAGGCCGTCGGCGAGGGCGTCGAGGGCGAGGAAGTAGTTGGCGGCCATCAGGAGGATGGCGAGCACAAGCAGCTCGCGAAGCTGCACCCGCTTCCAGCCTGCATGGACGAGGCAGACGAGTAGCCCCGCCGCCGGCATGGTGCGGATGAAGAGCCAGCAGCGGGACGCGCCGTCGCCGGCCAGCCCCGGGATGAGGTAGGTCGGGATGAGCCACAGGAGGAACGGCTTGGTGACTGTGTCGCTCAAGCCCTGGGCGAGCAGCGTGTAGGCGTTGATGACGTCGCTGGCGAGGAAGTTGTACATGCCTATTAGGCAAACGGCGAGGAGCAGCAGCCCGCTGAGCATGATCGTTGTCGATCCTCCGTTGGCGGCGAGCCCTGCCTTGACGACACAGAGGAGGAGCCCCGCCGCTAGGCAGGTGCGGACCAGCAGCCGCCACCGGACGGCGTGGTGCTGGCGCAGCAGTGGGTCGTCACGGCGGCCCCCGGGCCCGGGGAAGGCCAGGAGGAAGGGGGTCGTGAGGATCCACAGAAGCGGCTCGATGGCGGAGAAGAAGCCGATGAAGCCCATGGCCATGGGGGTGGGGATGGACTGGAGTCTCTTCCTCTTCGCTCACTGAATCAACTACCTCGGCTCATCAATCTCCTGGATGCATGTGTCTGTGTGTGGCATCCATCCACTATATAGCCATTGTCAAACCACTCGCTAGCTGACACGTAGGTTACTAGCTAGTGGGACCCCCACCTCCGTCACCGTATGTGTATGGCACATGGGTGGGTGACTCCGTGATCGGCCATGCTGCATGCTGCCGCAGCTCCCAACCTCTCATATGGTCCTTTGTGAGGGATTTTTTTTTGAAACTATGATGATTTTTATAGTAAATTTGGAAACTATGCACCCTAATGCAGAAAAATCAAAAGTATCACCCCGTCGGCCTACCGTTGGCCGAAGAGGGACTTTTCGGCCAACAGTTGGGCAAAAAGGTACTTTTCGGCCAACAGTTGGCCAAAAAGTACCCTCTTCGGCCAACACCTGCTCTAAATTTTAGAAAATTCATATCAAATAGGATTTTTAGTATTTTAGTTTGTTTCTTTTTGCATTAGATTAGAAATTTTATGAAGTTTCTGTAGATATCAAGTTTGACTAGATTTAAATGTTTGAATTTGAATTTTAATGAATTTTCTCAAATCACTAGATTGCCCATAATTTGAGCTAGGAGTATTCTTTTTAGATGATTCTTTTTGCTACTGGTTCTTTGTGACTTTGTTTATCAATAGTAATTAATTGGTGAATTTTAGGATTATTTAAAATTAGGTTTTTATGAAAACAGTTCTGTTTTAGTGTTTTATAGGTTTTATGCTATTTCTTTTAATTTTAATTGCTTTAAAAAAAATCTTTAGTTTTTTTGACATATTCTTTTTGTTTCTGTTTAGTTATCAGTAGCTATTTTATTTTTAGTATGTTTTTTGTATTTTATTTCTTTTATCCTACTAGAAAACTTGTTTTGAGCTTCATAGGAGTTTATATTTAAAAGTGCCTCGTAAATCCTGTACAACCATTGTCGTTTTATACATGAAAAAAAAATATTTTCCCGCAATCTTTTTCCCTCCATTTTCTTTCCCGCCATTTTCTTTGCCACCATTTTCTCCCGCCATTTTCTTTCCCGCCATTCTCTCCCGCCACACTAAGGAGTGCTGCATCGACGGAGGATGACGAGGATGCCTTCATGTGGAGTGTGAAACACTGTGTGAGAGAAGTCATAAGTGTGAAACACTCTCCGATGATGATGACGAAGCTGCAAACACTTATGACTTCTCTCAGACAGTGTTTCACACTCAACCAGCAGCACCGACGCAGGAGACACAGACCGTGTCAGACAATGTTATCTACGATCGTGGACACCATGAGGCTCGTTTTATAAGTTGAGAAGTGAAGATGGCGAGAAAGAAGATGGCGGGGAAGAAGATGGCGGGAGAGAATGGCGGGAGAAAATGGAGGGAGAGAATGGCGGCAACTAAAATACCGGGAAAGAAAATGGCAGGAGAAAATGATAGCAAAGAATGGCGAGAGAGAATGGGAGGAGAAAATGGCGGCAAAGATTGGCCGGAGAAAATGGCGGCAAAGAAAATAGCGGAAGAAAATGGAGGAAAAGAACGGCGGGAAAGAAAATGGAGAATAAAAGAAATAAATTACAAACAAATACTACAAATAAAATATCTGCTGATAACTTAACAGAAACAAAAAGAATATGTCAAAAAAATAAAGAAAACAATTTAAAACAATTAAAATGAAAAGAAATAGCAGAAAACCTATAAAACAATAAAACAGAACTGTTTTCGTAAAAACCTAATTTTAAATAATCCTAAAATTCACCAATTAATTACTACTGATAAACAAAGTCACAAAGAACCAGTAGCAAAAAGAATCATCTAAAAAGAATACTCCTAGCTCAAATTATAGGCAATCTAGTGATTTGAGAAAATTCATGAAAATTCAGATTCAAACTTTCAAATCTAGTCAAACTTGATATCTATAGAAACTTCATAAAATTTCTAATCTAATGCAAAAAGAATCAAACTAAAATACTAAAACTCCTATTTGATATGAATTTTCTAAAAATTAGAGCAGATGCTGGCCGAAGAGGGACTCTTTGGCCAACTGTTGGCCGAAAAGTACTTTTTGGCCAATGGTTGGCCGAAAAGTACTTTTTGGCCAACGGTTGGCCGAAAAGTCCCTCTTCGGCCAACAGGCGGCCGAAAAGTCACTTTTCAGCCAACGGGAGGCCGACGGGGTGATACTTTTGATTTTTCTCTATTAGGGTGTATAGTTTTCGAATTTGCTATAAAAATCATCATAGTTTCAGAAAAAATCCCTTTATGAGGGGTCTTCTACAAAACGAGAGCTCATCATTTCTAGACACACTCCCACCTAACCGAACACGTGTACGGTGGACAAACAAAAACTTTTCTAAAAGAGGAGGGCATGCCCCTATGAACAGAAGAAATTCACGTTACAAAAATACTACTACTAGTAATAGTATATAGACTTCACAAAACATCAGAAATTTCAGAAATGCATACTCCCTCCGTTCCACAATTTGTGCATGTAGAGTTTTTGAAAAGTCAAGCATCACCAACTTTGTCCAAGTTTATCGAGAGGAATATATACATATAGAATGCCAAACATATATCACTTAATTCATCATAGATAGGACGTAGGTTCATATTTTAAATATTTGATATTATAGATATAAATAGGTTTCTCTGTAAATTTGGTCAAAATTTGCATTTTTTTTAAAATCTGTACGCGCCACAATTGTGGAACAGAAGGAGTAATATTTTACTACGCTAGAGCCCGCAAAATAATGTTACATGTACTTTCTATTTGTTCAATGCTCAGTGTTTATGAATTAAATAGAATTATTTATGGTGAATCGATCTGGTGAATTAAACCACTAGTCCTACAGCATTAATTTTGTACACCGAAATGGGCTGATTTCTGATTTCTGGCTAGGTGACGACGACAAGAAAGGAAATAGTGGTGCAACTCTGCCTGTGCAGCTCAGCTACCATATATACTACATGTGGGTTAACGCTGGTCGTGCCTGCCTTTGATCTATATTAATGGGGTTAAAAATCATGCTCACCCTACCCTAGAAAATGGATAGAATTCTTATGACTACTTGTTTGGAGGACCTGTTTCCCATTGTCAATGTGAGGAAACTTGTTAGAGAGTTGTCAGACCATAGTGTTCTCCTTCTGTCTACCGGTGATGAAAATCAGTCTCCTATTAAGTCTAGAGAATTTCAGTTTGATTTACTGGATTAAGAATGAGGATTTTCTTTCCTTCGTGAAGGAAATCTAGTGTGAACTTATTCGATCAGATGATCCTATCTTTAATACTAAGCTGATTTTTTTAAATCTAATGATTTTGAACCATATGTTTTTTTTCCAATTCATGTGAGCAAAACACCCAAGTTGACAACATCCCCGTGATTAGAACCTTATGTTTTGCGCATCCATTCCTATATTATCCTGCATTTCTAGAATCATGTGAATCAAACAAGACCTAAAACTCTTCTGTTGGCCTAGCTTTTTTCATATGTTACATGTCTTAATTCATATCCAGTTCATAACAATGCCTCTAGTCTACAAAGGCATGACCAAGTAAGAGGAAAGTACAATGGTTATACACAGGATTTAAATAGCAAGTTCATAGTATGTATTTCTGAAAAACAGAAAAAAAGGAATTGATACATTTTAGAGACCATGCTAATTAACAAAACATACTATTTCATATGAAAAGGAGGCATCAATGATTATTCTATAGTTGTAATGTACTAGTAAAAATAGAAACAGTATGTTTATGCTATTAAGAGTCTTTGAAAGATCGTGGATGTCGCCTAGAGGGGGGGGGGGTGAATAGGCGCTTTAAAATAATTACGGTTGAGGCTTGAACAAATGCGGAATAAACCTAGCGGTTAATTTGTCAAGCACAAAACCTACAACAACTAGGCTCACCTATGTGCACCAACAACTTATGCTAAACAAGAAAAACTGCTTAGGTGATAGCAAGATATATGACAAGAAACAATATGGCTATCACAAAGTAAAGTGCATAAGTAAAGGGCTCGGGTAAGAGATAACCGAGGCACGCGGAGACGATGATGTATCCCGAAGTTCACACCCTTGCGGATGCTAATCTCCGTTTGGAGCGGTGTGGAGGCACAATGCTCCTCAAGAAGCCACTAGGGCCACCGTAATCTCCTCACGCCCTCGCACAATGCAAGATGCCGTGATTCCACTAAGGGACCATTGAGGGCGGTCACCGAACCCGTACAAATGGCAACCTTTGGGGGCGGTCACCGAACCCGTACACTTTGGCAACCCTTGGGGGCGGTCACCGAAACCCGTCAAATTGCTCGGGGCGATCTCCACAACCTAATTGGATACCCCGACGCTTGTCCGGAGCTTTACACCACAATGATTGAGCTCCGAAAACCACCAACCGTCTAGGGCGCCCAAGCACCCAAGAGGAACAAGCTCAAGGGTACCAAGCACCCAAGAGTAATAAGCTTCTCAACTTGTAACTTCCACGTATTATGTGAAGAACTCAAACCGATGCACCAAATGCAATGGCAAGGGCACACGGAGTGCCCAGGTCCTTCTCTCTCAAATCCTACCGAAGCAACTAATGCTAGGCACTAGTAGAAAAAGGGTCAAACGTGAAGCACATTAGTGCCGGTTTGATTTTGGCCTGGTACTAATGGTACCATTAGTGCCGGTTCGAACGGATTTGCATTAATGCCGGTTCGTGTTGAACCTTTAGTACCGGTTCGTGGCATGAAGCGGTACTAAAGGGGTGGTGGCAGGCTGGCGTCAGGCCGGGGCCCCACGATCACATTTAGTACCGGTTCGTGGCACGAACCGGTACTAAAGGTCTAACCTTTAGTACCGGTTTGTGCCACGAACCGGTACTAAAGGGGTCTGACCTATAGTACCGGTTTGTGACACAAACCGGCACTAAAAGTGTAGGGAAAATGTAAAACGGCTATAACTTTTGCATACGATGTCGGAAAAAAATGTATAATATATCAAAAAATTCAGCACGAAAATCCGCATCCGATGGAGACAGCCTACGACCTATTTGGAATTATTTAGAATCCTCAAATTCCAGAAGGAAAAAAGATATGGTCAAATAATTTCAGTTTTTTTTAAAAAAATTTGGTTAAATCTGGTCAAACTACTTATTCAAGAAGTATTAATGTTACTACATAATTATTCAAGAATATTAGTGTTACTAAATAATTATTTCAATTTTTTGAATTTTGGTCAAATCTGGTCAAACTATGGTCAAACTGTGGTCAAACTTATTCAAGAAATATTAGCGTTACTAAATAATTACCGTTTTTTAGAATAATAGTTTCAAACTCAAACGGTGAAATGTGTGACTTCATGCTCAGGCTAAACTCCTGAGGGTTAATAGGATTAACATCTTACTATTGTCAGGAAAACAACAAGTGCAGACTCGGAAACGAAGGAGAATAGAACCCGAAAGTTAAGCGTGCTCGGGCTAGAGTAGTGAGAGGGATGGGTGACCGGTCGGGAAGTTAGATGATTTGGAATGAGTGATCCACACTTGAGCAGTTAAGAGAGGGGATTAGAGACTAAATCATCAAATAATTCAGAAAAAATAAAAATCGAAAAAAATCAATTTTTTTTTTCCAATTTTTTCAAAAAAAAAATCAAAAAAAAAACCTTTAGTACCGGTTCGTAACACCAACCGGTACTAAAGGTCCCCCATACTGGGGCGCGAGCTCACGCCACGTGGTGGCACTTTAGCGCCGGTTCGTGCCGAACCGGTACTAAAGGGGGGGCCCTTTAGTGACCACCCTTTAGTGCCGGTTATGGAACCGGCACTAAAGGCCCTTACGAACCGGCGCTAAAGCTCCGTTTTCTACTAGTGAGGGAGGAAAATGAGAGGACGAACAAGAAGGAGAACACCAAGAACTCCAAGATCAAGATCCAAGGGGTTCCCCTCACATAGAGGAGAAAGTGATTGGGGGAAATGTGGATCTAGATCTCCTCTCTCTTTTCCCTCAAAAACTAGCAAGAATCCATGGAGGGATTGAGAGTTAGCAAGCTTGAAGAAGGTCAACAATGGGGGAAGAACACGAGCTCAAAGGATAAGGTTCATCGGGGAAGAAGACACCTTTATATAGTGGGGGAACCAATCCAACCGTTACCCCACTGTACATCCACGCACAGAGCGGTACTACCGCTTGAGCAGGGTGGTACTACCGCTCCCACCCAGCGGTACTACCGCGCTGACAAGGAAGACAGGGTCCTGGCCCCAGAGCGGTACTACCGCGGGAGTAAGAGCGGTACTACCGCTTGGAGCGGTACTACCGCCACTACTACAGCTCCTAGTACCGCAAGACCCGACACGAAAAAGATCGTTCTCGAATCGAGGCGGTAGTAGCCCGGAACCACTGCGGTACTACGGCCGAAGCCCACAAGCGATACTACCGCTCTTGGAGCGGTACTACCGCTTCGTGGAGCGGTACTACCGCTTGAGAGATTCGCCGGTACTACCGCTGAGGACCGCGGTACTACCGCTGGCGCCACCCTTAAGCCACTACCACGAAAACAAAGTATACTCCAAGGAAAACCAGAACTGCCATAACTTCTTCAAATGAGCTCCGAATTGAGCAAACTCAAGCTTGTTGGATAGAGGAAGACGAGTAGCATCAAAACAGCGACTGGTTAGTAAGAAGAGGCAGGGGAGGTATGCTTAGCAAACAAAGGAGTGAAACCTCCAACAGAGAAGAACCGGCATACCCTCCAACATCGAAAACATCATAGAAGACGCATGCAAACTCCGTTTTCGATGAACTCAAACTTGTCATCAAGATGACCATAAGCTCTAAGACTCACAAAGAGAATCAAACAAGAACCAAGAAACATGATGCAAGGATGCACTGGTTTGAGCTCTCTATGAACGATACGATCAAGCTACTCATTGAGAGCCCCCCTTGATAGTACGTCAATCGATCCTATAACCCGGTCTCCCACAACTACCATGAGACCGGTAAAATAGAAAACCTATCAAGGGAAAACCTTTGCCTTGCACATGGTCCAGTTGAGCTAGATGATGACGATCCTCACTCCCTCAAGTTGGACCACCTTTCTTGATTGCGTTGGCTCGATGAAGACTAGATGATTGCTCCCCCATAGTCCACTATGGGTGAGCCACTCTTCGGCTCATCTTCACAAGTCCATTGACACCACAATGGATGGCAAGATTCAAGCACTTGATCTCTTCGTGATGCTCCACTTGAACTTGCACACGACAATCTTGATGACGATCACCACTTGATGTCATCCTTTCCATGGGTTGTATGATATCTTCCTCTTGATGCAAGCCCATGGATACGTACCTAACCCCACATAGGACTCTCACAAAGACCATGGGTTAGTACACAAAGTGCAATGGACAATGCTTACCATACCATGGGATCACTTGATCCCTCTCGGTACATCTTCTACGCTTTGTGAGTTAATCAACTTGATTCACTATTGACTTAGTCTTGATCAACCTTGAATCTTTGCAACTCTCTTCATTTGGATGATGTATTGAAGGTAAACATGAATGATCACACAACCTTCTTCTTCAAGACATGCTTGCAATAAGCTCAACACTCGCATGACCAATCTTTGGATAATTCCTTAATAGCACCTTGGTCAACTCATAAACTCCTTGAAACCAACACATGGACTTCAAGAAAACCCTATGGACAAATCCTTCAAATATAACTCAAGACAACCATTAGTCCATAGAGATTGTCATCAATTACCAAAACCAAACATGGAGGCACCGCATATTCTTTCAATCTCCCCCATTTTGGTAATTGATGACAATCACTTTCAAGAGAGTTTATACAAGGAATTATGCATCACCATGCAATGCAACAACCAATGATGCATGAGAATGAGATGCAAATGCTTAGGAACCAAAACCAAAGCAAGGAGAAAACTCAGAAGACTTCTCCACAAAACTCCCACAAAACTCTCTGAAACTCCTCCCCCGTTGGCATCGATTGCTAAAATGGGTGAAAAGCTAAGAAGGCCAAAATAAAAGGTGTTCCTCCATAAATTGTGTATTTCTCAACAAGAGAGTGGAATGCAATAGACATATCCAACTGCCAATACTTGGAGGAAGACAAACTATATTGAGGCCCAAAGATTGCAACAAAAAGATATGACACAAAGACATAACAAAGAGAGACACAAGCAATCAGAAGATACCGATTGAAGCAAGCAATCAACGGATATCAATTGAACCAACCAGACCAATGATCCTACGTGCCACAAGAATAAAGATATTATGATAACCGCAAAGGAGTGTTCTAAAGAAACTAGAGAAGCTCCCCATGATTTGTGCACACATAAGAATTTTTGTATTTGAATACAAAGTGCACAAAATAGGATCATAGCTCCCCCAAAATCAATAGAAACTCACATCCAGTGCAAGAGAGCATATAGGAAACAAAGCCTAGCGCTTGCAACAAGCACATGGTTTAGCACCATGTAAAAGAGGCAACTTAAGAATAGCTCAACCAAAATGATGTGTGTGAGTCATGGCGAAGCACTTGAGAAGACTAAAATTAGGATGAGCATTAAGCATCAACATAGTCTTGAAAGAATGAGGCACACGGTGCAAGGCCTATCATTCCAACACACAACTGGCAAATGGGTTCACAAGCTTACTAAAAAGCAAAAGAGAACCTATGCTTGTGACAACCCGTGGTGAAGATAGACGAAGAGAGGCTCATCAAGACAAGGGATACCAATTAAGATGGCAAAAGCCTCGTAAAGATAAGAAAGAGGAAAATAATCTTCACCACACAAGAGTGCAACAAGATGCAACGATAGAGGACACGCACTCAAGGCAAAAGCTTTCACGGAGCCACCAAAGAAATAACAAGAGAAAGACAAGGTGGACGTGAAAGAAAGGATATCAACTAGAGATGTAATTTCTCTCAAGTGTATAAGGTTCTAGGTAGACGAAATCATGAGATATATATCTACAAAGAAGGATGTACACCCGAAATAGTTACAACACGAAGGAACAAGATATCCACAAGGAAGTCATAAATATACCAATAAGATATTTGCTTGAAAGCATAGCACTTGGCTAGATATGGTCTTATTGTATATAAATGAAGTCCAAACACACATCCATCAAGGGCATCACAACTAGCAACAGAGATCATCGTTGGGATGCTTTGAGAAAAGAAACAAGTATCACAAGATATGAAATGAATATCATGCCAAGATACAACCTACACACGGTTGAATGCAAGAGGGGAAAGCATGAATAGATACTTGTTACCGAGATATCATTGGAAGGATGTAGTAGATACCAATTTAAGGTAGATAGTAGTTCACTGATCATCCTAGCTTGACTCCAATATGCACATGGTGACAACACCTTCCTTGTGAGTGAGCCGAGCATCCAATGCATCTCCAAATGTTCCTAGAAGAACAACACAAACTAAACGGTACCCAAACTCATCGGGGCCAAATAGTTAGAAACACCAATACATAGGACAAACTCCACATAAATATGTGCATATAGATATGAAAATGAATTTCATGCACATCTCATCCAAGTTGAGACTAGGTGGAGTTTCCCCTATATATTGAGTCAAAGAAATAAAGCATGCCAAATTAAATACATGAAGTAAACATGCATGCTCAAGACTTTCAAAACCCGAAACCAAAAGACAAAGAAATGCCAAGTGAAAAGGATACCAAATGGAGAAATCATCACTTGGAAGATATCATTAAAGATACATCAAGGAATGAGATATCCATTGATACACACTAAACTAAAGATGTCAAACTCCCAAAGAGAGGATGGTTCCAAACAAACCAAGCTCTCAACAAAGTTTCATGATGGCACAAAGTACCAAAAAGAAATGGCTTGCCTTCCACCAAAACACACTTGATAAGGATCACAAGAAGAGTGTTCTGAAGAAAATAGAATAGCTCCCCCACGAGTTGTGCATTATATAGGATTTGTATTTGAATACAAAGTGCACATGGTGGGATCACGGCTTTCACTATATCTAGAAGACACTAGACAAGAACAAGAAATAAACAAGATCCACAAGTGGTATGGAAGACAAAGGGAGTTGACACAAACCTTGGCAAGAGACAAGGCAAGTAAAACAAAAGCCAATGTAAAGATGATTAATAAATTCTACCACACATAAATGACTACCAACTGTCAAAAGACAAGAAGTAGATGGAAAGACTTCCCGGTGGTAGATAGCAAGGATATCCAACATCATCTTCACACCACACACAAGCAAATTGCAACTTGTAGAGCTAACATGCCACCTAAGAACAAGATAATCTACAATATCAACACTAGGTGACAACAACTCAAATGTACACATTTTCTAGGCTAGTAATATACATAGCATATTACTCCCCCATAATGTGATACCAATAAGAACTTAACAAGAGGCAATAAGAGGAACAAACAAGAGATAATTAATGGACTATTTAAATTTGAATTTCTCATGAGATATATACCACCAAGCGACTAGATAATCTTGTAATATCAATACTAGATGGTATTCCTCATGTACACACCTTTATAGGATTGTGAGGTGCACAAAGCACATCACTCCCCCAAAATGGGATGTTCCATTAATCTCTCACATGAGCCAACTAGGATACAAACAAGAAGAAAAAAGGCTCAACGTACGACACACATGTACATGATGTGCAAACCAACACACACATACTTGATTGCTCAAGATAAGCAAGTTGGAAGCACAACATATACAAACACATGCAAGGAACAAAACCAAAACATGCACGGGGGCAAGTAACTTTCAATGTAAACAATTTAAGTACAAGTTACCGCAAGGAGGCACATTGGATATAAGATAGAAACTTGACAACCCAATTGACTTGGCTTGAGACAACAAGAATGATGAAGTCCCCTTAATTCTTCATAATGTAGACAAGTCTCCAATGCCCTCCAACAACACCTATTGATCAAGTTTGAGCTAGTTGGTCCCCAACCAAGTTGGGTCCTAAGAGGTTAGTCACAATAGGCTTGGCTACCCAAATGGTTCTTTGCTTCAAACCACTTTGAGTACCAACAAACTTGGCAAACACACTGCCAACCTTATCCTTCCCAAGAGAATAGATATCATCAATAACAATTGGGTTGGATAAGTTACCACTAGTGCATGAAGAAGCAAGGTGACCTTTCTCACGACATAGATAGCAACGTCTACTCTTCACTTTCTTCTCAATTGATTTCTCAACATGAGAAGCATTAGCTTGAGTCTTCTTGGGAAGAGTCCTTTCTTCAACTTGAGGTTGAGCATGAGAGTGCACTTGTAGCCGCTTCCCTTGTTGCTTGTCACTAACGGCCTTCTTCTTCAATGGGCAAGATCTAACATGATGCCCTTCAATTTTGCACTTGAAGCAAATAATCTTGGCCGAATTCTTGAATTGTTTTTGGCCCTTCTTCTTGTTGATCTTGGACTTCTTCTTCTTGTTGGAGTTGAGTCCAAGTCCACCTTTGTCATTGGGGGATTTTTTGCACACTCAAGATATTGTTGAGTGTGGATTTCCCTTGATGACTCTTTTCCAAGTCTTTCATCAAAGAAGTGACTTGGGCCTTGAGGTCTTTGATTTCCTCTACATGGTTAGTCTCAACACAAGTACTAGAGGAAGTATAAGCTTGATCGTTAGAGCAACAAGGCAAGGAAGGCAATTCATCACAAGATGTACCAACATTGTGAGTGGATGAATTACAAGAACTAGCACATGGCAATATACTATTTTGACTAGAAGTCGTGCTAGTATCCACATGAGGCTCACTAGATGTTACCTTGGCAATCATGGCCTTATGAGCTATCTTTAGCACACTATGGGATACTAGAAGATTATCATGAGAGCTTGAGAGCTTTTCTTGACTTTCTTCCAATATCCCATAATTGCTAGATAGCACCTCAAGTTGAGCCCGTAGCTCAACATTCTCCTTCAAAATGGATGCTTCACAAGTAATAGGGTTAGTAGCACAAGCATCATCATTTACAACAATAGGAGAGGACAACTTGGCAAGCTCTTTTAAATAAGAAGCTTCAAGTTGAGCATGAGACTCGGTGAGTTTGATGAGCTCACCCTTGATGACCCTTGAGCCATTTTCGAGGTGCTCAAAATTCTCAAGGAGTCTAGCATGAGCAACTTCAAGCTTAGCATTTTTAGTTTCAAAAACATTGGCCACCTCAAGAGCTCTATCAGTAGATTCCTTCACTCTAGACAATTCTAGAGCAAAAGTCTCCTGAAGAGATTCCTTGGTGGTTTGTTCAAGTTCAAGAGCTTGAGAGAGGTCCGCAATCTCATTAGCGTAATCACGCCCATGACCTTCCATTTTATCAATGGTGACCTCATGCTCCTCAAGAAAAGATTCCAACTCATCAATATATTTCTTGCTCTCAATAGCAATGGATATAATTTCCATGAAGTTGGAACGAGCAATTTTATTTTTATGAAGAGCTTTAAAAACCATTTCCCCCTTAATTTTTAAGGAGGCAACATTATCATTCTCTTCATCATTATCCTCATCATCATTAGCATCAACATCATCATCAACAGACATATTGGGGTACAAAGTAGGAGATACCTTTGACGCCTTAGCCATAAGGCAAAAAGCAATAGATGATGATGTACGATCCCTTGAAGCACCATTCAAGACCACATCTTGTTACATGGAGTGTTGGGTTTCCTCTACATTGTTAGCACAACAACTCGAGGAAATACATGCATTTTTATCATGGCAACAAGATATAGCAAGCATATCATCATGAGTTTTAGTCAAGCAACTTCTACATGATATGCAAGGACTATCAACACAAACATGTGAAACATTTGGAGTGCTCAAAGTGCTAAAGTACAAAGATGAAGCATTGCAATAAGAAAGTGATGAAGGATTATCAACAATAAGCCCACTATCATCATTGCAATGAACACCACTACTCACCATGTCATTACCTTGTGGAAAACCACATGTAGGTGAAGTAGAAGAAGTTGAGAACGCAACACGGCCGGAGGTGGAGGGAGAATGATCATCCTTACAAATCTTGGACACACCATATTTATCTTGAAGCTTTGTCCACAACTCATGAGCATCCCAGAACGACATGAGTTGAAATGTAACTACATTGCTCAAAGCATCGAAAAGCACATTAGAAGCTTGAGCATTGAGATAAGAGTTTTTCTCATCCTCTAAAGATAATCTTTGGGGATCCTTTGGAGGAGAAAAACCCATATCTACAATTCACTCTAAATTTGGGTCCATGACCCTAAAGTGATTAAGCATGCGAATTACCCAAACATCAAAATTTGTGCCATCGAAACTAAGAGTGTCAGAGAAACCTAATCCCCTAGTTGACATCTTTACTCTCTAGGCGGTTAAGCCCAACAAGGAGAGACGAGGCTCTGATACCAATTGAAAGATCGTGGATGTCGCCTAGAGGGGGGGGGGGTGAATAGGCGCTTTAAAATAATTACGGTTGAGGCTTGAACAAATGCGGAATAAACCTAGCAGTTAATTTGTCAAGCACAAAACCTACAACAACTAGGCTCACCTATGTGCACCAACAACTTATGCTAAGCAAGAAAAACTGCTTAGGTGATAGCAAGATATATGACAAGACACAATATGGCTATCACAAAGTAAAGTGCATAAGTAAAGGGCTCGGGTAAGAGATAACCGAGGCACGAGGAGACGATGATGTATCCCAAAGTTGACACCCTTGAGGATGCTAATCTCCGTTTGGAGCGGTGTGGAGGCACAATGCTCCCCAAGAAGCCACTAGGGCCACTGTAATCTCCTCACGCCCTCGCACAATGCAAGATGCCGTGATTCCACTAAGGGACCATTGAGGGCGGTCACCGAACCCGTACAAATGGCAATCCTTGGGGGCGGTCACCAAACCCGTACACTTTGGCAACCCTTGGGGGCGGTCACCGGAAGCCGTCAAATTGCTCGGGGCGATCTCCACAACCTAATTGGAGACCCCGACGCTTGCCCGGAGCTTTACACCATAATGATTGAGCTCCGAACACCACCAACCGTCTAGGGCGCCCAAGCACCCAAGAGGAACAAGCTCAAGGGTACCAAGCACCCAAGAGTAATAAGCTTCTCAACTTGTAACTTCCACTTATTACGTGAAGAACTCAAACCGATGCACCAAATGATATGGCAAGGGCACTAGGAGTGCCCAAGTCCTTCTCTCTCAAATCCCACCGAAGCAGCTAATGCTAGGGAGGAAAATGAGAGGAAGAACAAGGAGAACACCAAGAACTCCAAGATCAAGATCCAAGGGGTTCCCCTCACATAGAGCGGAAAGTGATTGGTGGAAATGTGGATCTAGATCTCCTCTCTCTTTTCCCTCAAAAACTAGCAAGAATCCATGGAGGGATTGAGAGTTAGCAAGCTCGAAGAAGGTCAACAATGGGGGAAGAACACGAGATCAAAGGATAAGGTTCATTGGGGAAGAAGACACCTTTATATAGTGGGGGAACCAATCCAACCGTTACCCCATCAGTACATCCCATATGAGAGCGGTACTACTGCTTAGGCGAAGCGATACTACCAAGACAGACGAGGAAGACAGGGTCCTGGCCCCATAGCGGTACTACCGTGGGAGTAAGAGCGGTACTACCGCATGGAGCGGTACTACCGCCACTACTACCGCTCCTAGTACCGCAAGACCCGACACGAAAAACATCGTTCTCGAATCGAGGCGGTAGTAGCCCGGAACCACTGCGGTACTACGGCCGAAGCCCACAAGCAGTACTACCGCTCTTGGAGCGGTACTACCGCTGAGGACGGTACTACCGCTTCGTGGAGCGGTACTACCGCTTGAGAGATTCGGCGGTACTACCGCTTAGGACCGCGGTACTACTACTGGCGCCACCCTTAAGCCACTACCACGAAAACAAAGTATACTCCAAGGAAAACCAGAACTGCCATAACTTCTTCAAATGAGCTCCGAATTGAGCAAACTCAAGCTTGTTGGATAGAGGAAGACGAGTAGCATCAAAACAGCGACTGGTTAGTAAGAAGAGGCAGGGGAGGTATGCTTAGCAAACAAAGGAGTGAAACCTCCAATAGAGAAGAACCGGCATACCCTCCAACATCGAAAACATCATAGAAGACGCATGCAAACTCCATTTTCAATGAACTCAAGCTTGTCATCAAGATGACCATAAGCTCTAAGACTCACAAAGAGAATCAAACAAGAACCAAGAAACATGATGCAAGGATGCAATGGTTTGAGCTCTCTACGAACGATACGATCAAGCAACTCATCGAGAGCCCCCTTGATAGTACGGCAATCGATCCTATAACCCGGTCTCTCACAACTACCATGAGACCGGCAAAATAGAAAACCTATCAAGGGAAAACCTTTGCCTTGCACATGGTCCACTTGAGCTAGATGATGACGATCTTCACTGCCTCAAGTTGGACCACCTTTCTTGATTGCGTTGGCTCGATGAAGACTAGATGATTGCTCCCCCATAGTCCACTATGGGTGAGCCACTCTTCGGCTCATCTTCACAAGTCCATTGACACCACAATGGATGGTAAGATTCAAGCACTTGATCTCTTCGTGATGCTCCACTTGAACTTGCACACGGCAATCTTGATGACGATCACCACTTGATGTCATCCTTTCCATGGGTTGTATGATATCTTCCTCTTGATGCAAGCCCATGGATACATACCTAACCCCTAGAACTCTCACATAGACCATGGGTTAGTACACAAAGTGCAATGGACAATGCTTACCATACCATGGGATCACTTGATCCCTCTCGATACATCTTCTACGCTTTGTGAGTTAATCAACTTGATTCACTATTGACTTAGTCTTGATCAACCTTGAATCTTTGCAACTCTCTTCATTTGGATGATGTATTGAAGGTAAACATGAATGATCACACAACCTTCTTCTTCAAGACATGCTTGCAATAAGCTCAACACTCGCATGACCAATCTTTGGATAATTCCTTAATAGCACCTTGGTCAACTCATAAACTCCTTGAAACCAACACATGGACTTCAAGAAAACCCTATGGACAAATCCTTCAAATATAACTCAAGACAACCATTAGTCCATAGAGATTGTCATCAATTACCAAAACCAAACATGGGGGCACCGCATGTTCTTTTAGTCTTCCTATACTAGGGAAAAGGCTATACACAGGATATTACCAGCAGCGCGTTCTAAAATAAGGCGCTGTTGCAATATAGCAGTAGCGCGCTCCAGCATAACTCACTGCTGAAATAAAAGTAGCAGTAGCGTGCCTCCACTAAGCCACGCTACTGCTAATAATTCCCACGACCCTGCCGCGAAGCTAGTCATAGCAGCAGCGCGTTAAATCAAAGTGCGCTACTGCTAGGTAGCTTAGCAGCAGCGCCTTTACCTATAGCGCGCTACTGCTAAAACTAGCTATCTCCCACCACCCACGCTCTCCTCTATCCGATCCACACTCACACTCACACTCACTCCATATCCCCTGAACCCCCCCCGTCGCCCCCGCCAGCCGCCATCGCCTACCCCTCTTCCCTCTTCACCGCCGTCACCTCCTCCTCCTCGCTGAACTCGGTACCGCCCTCCTCCTCCGTCCTCCCTCGACTCACTACAGGCCGGCCCCTCCTCGCTCCGCCCTTCCTCCTCCGCCCTACTCTCTCCTCCCTCTTCCAGTCTCCCCTCCTTCTCCCTCCTCCCTTCTCCATCCACAACCCCTCCTCCCTGCTACATTTTGATTTAGTAGACTAGTTCATATGCAACATTTTGATTTAGTTCATCTGATTTAGTTGATTTAGTAGGCTAGTTGATTTAGTTGATTTAGAACATTTTGATTTAGTTGATTTAGTACGCAGGTTGATTTAGTAGGCTAGTTGATTTAGTTGATTTATAGAACATTTTGATTTAGTTGATTTAGTAGGGAAGTTGATTTAATAGGCTAGTTTATTTAGTTGATTTATAGAACATTTTGATTTAGTTGATTTAGTAGGCAAGTTGATTTAATAGGCTAGTTGATTTAGTTGATTTATAGAAGATTTTGATTTAACAACTATTTTTCTTTCCTGTGAAGTGGATTATTAATCCTTCGTGAAAGGATCGATATAGTTGACTAGAGGGTGGTGAATAGGCAACTAACAATTTTTAACTTTTCTGTACCAAATTAAACTTTGCATCAAAGTAGGTTGTCTAGATATGCAACTAGGTGAACAATCTATATGATGCAACAAGAACAAGCCCACAAGCAAGCAAGGGATACAATACAAGTAAGCTTGCAAAAGTAAAGGCGCGAGATAACCAAGAGTGGAGCCGGTGGAGACGAGGATGTGTTGCCGAAGTTCCTTCCTTTTGAGGGGAAGTACGTGTCCGTTAGAGCGATTTGGAGGCACAATGCTCCCCGAGAAGCCACTAGGGCCACCGTATTCTCGTCGCGCCCTCACACAATACGAGATGCCGTGATTCCACTATTGGTGCCCTTGAAGGCGGCGACCGAACCTTTACAAACAAGGTTGGGGCAATCTCCACAACTTAATTGGAGGCTCCCAACGACACCACGAAGCTTCACCACAATGGACTATGGCTCCGAGGTGACCTCAACCGTCTAGGGTGCTCAAACACCCAAGAGTAACAAGATCCGCTAGGGATTAGTGGGGGGAATCAAATTTCTCTTGGTGGAAGTGTAGATCAGGGCCTTCTCAACCAATCCCGAGCAAATCAACAAGTTTGATTGGCTAGGAAGAGAGATCCGGCGAAAATGGAGCTTAGAGCAACAATGGAGCTTAGGGATGGAACAGGTAGTCAACCAGAGGAAGAAGACACCCCTTATATAGTGGAGAGAAGGATCCAACCGTTATCCACTTACTCAGCCCACGACCTGCGGTACTACTGCTCCAGACAAGCGGTACTACCACGGGGGCTTACGGTACTACCGTGAAGTACCGCGGTACTACCGCTGTAGCGGCAGGGGCTGGTCCAGGCCAGAGCCGCCAAGGCTGAGAGCGGTACTGCCGCAGACGCGGTACTACCACTCCCCCTTGCGGTACTACCACAAGGCCAGGATGGTCAAGGCTGGGAAGAGCACGGATGAATAAAATTACATCCGTGTCTACTTCCGCTGAAAATCGAACGGTGCAAAAACCCGACACGGTACTACCGTGCCTGACTTGCGGTACTACTACGCAGGGAGCGGATGTAAAAAATTAAATCCGCCCCTACTTCCGCTCGTGCTAATGAGCCGGATCAGGACTCACGGTACTACCGCGCACCTGGGGCGGTACTACCGCGTAGGGTGTGGATGTAAAACATTACATCCGCCCCTACAGCCGCAAGAGAGGCTGAGCCTGGCCAGAGGCCACGGTACTACCGCTCCATAGGAGTGGTACTACCGTGGACGCCTACGGTACTACCGCGAGGGCTTGCGGTACTACCGCAGGCCTCAACTAGCAGCACTAAAGGAATCCTTCTTTCTGCGCAGAAGAGGAGATAACGGAGGATGCTCCAAAGCGCAAAGGGATAGGCGGGATAAATGAAGAAGCGTGTACGTTATGATTCCACCCAAACCTTTCCACAGCGGACCCCCTCTTAATAGAATGGCTATCCTACGACTCAAATCCACCAAAAGAGACGTAGAACCACTAGTAGAAAACCACCAATCAGTCCCGGTTCGTAAGGGCCTTTAGTCCCGGTTCGGGAACCGGGACTAATGGGTCGTTACTAATACCTCAACCCATTAGTCCCGGTTCAAACACGAACCGGGACCAATGTGCCTCCACGTGGCCTGTCGCCGAGCCCATTCGGGGGCCTTTGGTCCCGGTTGGTGGCTCCAACCGGGACCAAAAGGCATCCACGTGTCTGCATTCGATGGCCTGGGTTTTGGTTTTTTTGAAAGGAGGGGGTTGGGGGTTTTGGGGGTTAATTTAGGTGTTTAAGTATATTGTGTTAGCTAGCTAATTAATAGAGAAGTGTCCTCTCTTATGTCCGTGCTTGCTCGGCGCCGTAGTATATATACATAAGTGATCGAGAGAACCATTCATCTGAAGTTAAGTCATGCATACCGAGAGAAGTGATCGATCGACCTCTCCTTCTCGAGAGATTGGTCGAACAACAAGTTTTACTGGCTACATACATGTACAATCTATATAAGATCTCTTAATTACAAACCACTAGCATTTGAATTCAAGTTCCACATGGTATTCTCCGGCTTTCTTGATGGCGTGTTCAAGAAAGAATCCGCCAATTCCTCTTGAATTGCTTTCATGCGATCTGGTTCTAGGAGTTCATCCGCATCTGCCACGTCTAATTAATTTGAAGAAGGGGTTAATTAATACATATATATGAATGAAACTCAACAGAAATGATGGTGTAATAAAATGAAATTGTGAATATTATTGCTTACGCACTTCATATTGTCTTCTAGAGTAGCCCCTTGTTTTTCAAAGGCGCGTTGTGGATGAACTCGCACACGTAGTATCCACAAATCATTCCCTTCCTCCTGCCACAAGCACTTTACGAGAAATAGAGGTCAATCAAACTGATAATGAAGCATTATATAAATGGCATTGATGAAAGTATAGCTATAGAATCAACGGGAGACGCACACCAGTAGTACTTACTTTCGGGTATGTTTATCGCAGCTCCTTGGCAGTCCGGAGCTTGTGCGGTGAACTGTTTCAAACCCTGCAAGACAAAGAAAATATTTGTTATTACTTGAGATATCAGAAATGAACAAAAGTTGCCGATATGGTGCGATAATGATCGATTGAACTTACTTGCTGAGCATTTCAGTCATGTCCGCATAGGTGCTGGGATCTTTCCGTCTGGAGTCTAGGACGGTTACTAGTCCACGCTCAAGCTTAATCTCCAGAAGAATATAGTGGAACCTGCACGCATGCATAACTCATCAATTACATTAACCTCGCTCGAGTAATAAGGAAAACCGAATATGCATACGACAGTAACACTCACGGGCCGTGGTAAGGAAAGAGTATGGTATCTTTGTTTTGATTTTTGATCAATGATTGTAGCAAGTTGTCCTCGGCCTCCTCGGCGCGCTTTTCAACCAGAAAAACATCTATGATATTTGTGTTAATGAACCCAATATCATAGATTTCATTTTTTTTGCACTCGATGATCTTCAATCTGCATAATATATTGAGGATAATTAATTATAAATACATGCAATGAAAGAGCCGAGCTATATATACGAGACTAATGACGAAATAGTACTTACAGCAGTAGCAAAAGACCATTAATTTATCGAGGGCCTTTTGATTGAAGAACTCAAGAACTCCTCAAATGGAATAGACAACAGATCATTTGAAACGAGGTCGTGCTCCTCTTTAATTTTCAGATACAAAGTGTTCGTCCCCTCAGACTCTCTGCAGGTTTTCATGTACCAACTATGGAATCTTCGCATCATTGTTGTCAGAGACTTTTCATCTTTGACGAGAGGCTTCCCGTACTCGTATCTGAATAAGTCCACCTCCATGAAATCAGGAAGTGCATCGTCAGGAAGGTAATCTTCAAAATTGCCATAACCTGCCACCGTCCCCGGAGGATTAGACACATTCAGCGGGGGGCACGATTGCTGTGCTTGTTCGCCGAGCTGGGCAATTTTTTCCCCTTTGCCCGTTGTTCTTTTGACCTTTTATCACTGACAGTAGTTCCCGACCGCTTGGCTTGGAGATATGTCTGCTCATGTGCGCTCATAGTTGGTTCTTGGCGGAGACTTTGGTGGTTTCCTCGGGGCATTGAGAGTGCGCTTTGCTTTCACCGGATCGACCTTCTCCTCCGGAGGTGGATGTATCTTTGCTTTAACCCCTTCAAAGAACTCCTTCGCTTGGGTCTGCATGATCGTATCGTTTTCCTCCTTGCTCCTCTCGTACGGTAACTTCTCTACAGGCTTTAGAGGTGGACCGTATCTGTATTGCCTCTCTCTTCTTGTGCTGCTAGACGCCGGAGCAGACAGAGCGGCTGCGGCGTCTGTCTTCTTTCGTGCTTGCTTACGAGGCGGAGGAGAAGGACTACGACGTGTCGGAGCAGCCTGGGCGGCGGCGGGTCTCTTCCGCCCTTGCTGGCAAGGCGGAGAAGGAGGAGGCGGAGTGCTGCCACGCGCCGGAGAAGGGGGCGGAGTGCCGCCACGCGTGCCCTGATCTTCACTCGCCGGAGGAGGAGGCGGTGGAGGAGGCGGAGTGCCGCCACGCGTGCCCTGATCGTCACTCGCGGGAGGAGGAGGCGGAGGAGGCGGAGTGCCCCGACTCGCGGATGAGGAGGAGGAGGCGGAGGCGTCCAGTTCGAAGGTCGATGAGCTCCTTCCGCCATAGGCATGGAGTCTTGAGCGAACCCAGCCTAGTCTCCCCTTCACCGGTAGGGTGCTCAAGCCGAGGTCCTCAAATCCTCCATTATTTCATCAACCATCACCTTAGCAAATCCTTCGGAATCGGTGGCGGTGATAAGTTGTGCGGGTCCACTAGGATAAACTTGGCCAACAGCCGCCTTGACCTTCAAATTCATGCATCGCGCCATAATGTGGCAATTTTGAGACTCCGTGATACCATCCACGGGATAGCTGGCAGGAGTCGTCAAGACATGCTCCGGCTGAAGCAGCTCGGTGGAAGGAACACTGCTTCTGCGCTGAGATGGCAGGGTAGCTTCGGGGGAAGCTTCGGCATGTCGTTTGTTGCGATCTGCTGCTTCTCGTTCCTCTTCTCGATTCTCTAGCCCCATTACCCTTCCAAGCAGCGCCTGCATTTGGTCCTGCTCCACTTTCTTCCTCCTCTCGTGGGTTTTGTAACCCCCTGCGTCTGGAAAACCAACCTTCCACGGAAGGGAGCCTGGCGTGCCTCGTGTCCGTCCAGGGTGCTCGGGATTCCCAAGGGCCATTGTGAGCTCGTCCTTCTCCCTGTTTGGAAGGAACGTCCCTCGCTGCGCAAAGATCGATATAGTGTCGAAGTTTCTTGACTGGTGTTTGCGATTGCTCGTCCGTCCATCGACATCGCCTCATTCACGAGGTCCAAGGTTCCGCCAGCCCGAAGAACCAAGTCCGCAACGGTGCGGCCAGCGATCGCCTCTCGGTTCGACCCTTTTTCAAGCGAGATCATGCTCAGCCTTGGACCACTTAGGCGGGCTTTGAGGTAGCCACGACCCCGTGCGATGGTGAAGTGTCTTCTTCGCAGCATTTTTCTTGTTTGTCTCCGACATCTTCTTACTCTTTTCCGATGTCTTGTGGGCCACAAATGCGGGCGATGATCTTTGATCTTCTCATATTTGCCGATGAATTCTGGTGTCTCTTTTTCTTGACAAACTGGTTCAGCTCTTTCCTCCACCTCCTCATTAGGCCAGCCATCTTCTTAAGAGCACAAGACTTGATTAATTGCTCTTTAACGGCTTCTCCGGATCCTCCTCTGGCGGTAGGGTGAAATTTGCCTTCAGCTCATTCCAAAGATCTTCTTTACGCATATCATTGACATAAGACACCTCAGCGTCTTCATCCTTAGCGAGCTTATACCATTGCTTGGATCTTGATCGGGATCTGTCCCTAACAAGAACCCCGTGACCGAGCGAAAAATGCCTTCTTTGTCCGGATGGGTTCAATCGGTTTGCCGTCGGTAGCGATTTCTATGATCTCAAACTTTTCATCCGAGCTCAACTTTTCTTTGGGCCTCGTCTCCTTACGAAGTTGTGCTCGATCCGGAGGGCTAGAAATTATAAGGAAGAAAGACGACAATTACTTAATATGTGTACATATACCAAAACAATGGATGCATCAATTAACTTGTCGTACGGGCTTAACTAATATATATATACCTGGCGGACTCGGTTCGGTGACTCGGCTCGGCACGGTCTCCTTCGTCTTGTACCTCCATTGTGTCACGGAGCCATCATGAACATAGTCCTCCTCTTGTACCGCATTAATGGGTGAAGCCATCATAATCATAGCCCTCTTCTTCATCCATCGACCAACGGTGTCGATGAGAAATGACGCAACATCATCACTTCCATTTGCGATTATTTCCCCAACATCGCTTCGCTTTCTTCGTCTCGGGAGTGCTCCATAGTTTACGCAAATATTGACAACATGTCAATTATTATTCAAACATGGTACATACTGGCAAACGTAGAACTAGCTAGCTAATCACAATAAGGAATCATGTTAGTGGCCTCGACGCTGCTTCTCTAGGGTTTGGGGTCGCCTCGACACAAAGCTTCAAGGGTTTGGGGTGGCCTCGACGATAATGCTCTTTTAACTTGATAAATTTGGGTGGCCTCGATCGAGAGAGTTAATTTGTCGGGTAGGAGCGCGGCGGGAGGGGATACGTAGGAGACCTGCAACATCATTTTCTCTCTAGGGTTTGGGTGTCCTCGAGAGTTTTGGTCGAGCGAGAGGGCCGAGGGGGGTGCTGCAGTTGTATCTAGAGGGGGTTAATTATATCGACAACGACGCGACATACATATACATATCGGGAGGGGTATCGGTACCACCCCCTCGTGTTGAAGTTTCTTCTTTCTCCTTTCCTTTCTTTCTTCTTCTCCTCTTCTTTTTCTTCTTCTCCCTCGAGAAAGGAAAATAATTAAGGAAAAGGAAGAAAAGAGGAAGAAGGAAGAAGGAAGAAGAAGAAGAAGTAAAAGAAGAAAAAAAGAGGAGAAGAAGAAAGGAATAGAGGAGAAGAAGAAAAAATAGAATTTCTCCTTTCTCCTCTATTCCTTTCTTCTTCTCCTCTTCTTTTTCTTCTTTTTTCCTCTTCTTATTTATTTCTCCTCTTCTTCCTCTCCTCTTTTTCTCCTTTCTTCCTCTTCTTATTTTCCTTTTCCCTCTCATTCTTTTAGTATTGCTTGTTTTAAAAAAATGTTCAAATAGAAAATTCCAAAAAAAAACAAAGGTTTTGCCTAATGCATTGTTCATATGAATATACCAACATTTGCATATTCTACAATAATTAATATCAACAAAAAAATCTATGAACAGAAAAAAACCGAACTTCTATAAAATCTATCTTTTGCATATATATATAGCCACATATGAACAGAGCATATATACATACACATATATGAACAGAAAAAAAAACTAATAAAAATATATACATATATGAACATATATGAACATATACATACACATACACATATATGCATTGTTCATATGAACAGAAAAAAACTAAACTAATAAAAATGAAAGAAAAACAGAGCCGCATATATATATATAGCCACATATATACATACACACACACACACACACACACACACACACACACACACACACACACATATATATATATATATATACATTGAACAAAAAAATAAAACTAATAAAAATGAAAGAAAAAAAAGCCGGTCTTGTGCGGGCGGCTCACAGCTGTGGCGGAGCGCTGGGCGGGCGACGGCGACGGGCGCGGGCGCTGGAGGCGCTGGCGGCGACGACAAGCGGAACTGGCGGCGACTGTGAGAGAAACTGGCGGCGACGACGGCGAGCGCGGGCTCGGGAGGACGGCGACGACGACGGGCGCGGGCGACGGCGACGGCGGAGCGGCCGGCGTCGGGGCAACTGGCGGCGTCGATCGTTCGGCATCGTCGGGGGCAATGTGGCGATGAATCGCAAAACTGCAAAGTGCCACTTATATACAAGGAGATTGGTCGGTTGGTGGCACCAACCGACTAATGACCCTTTAGTCCCGGTTGGAGCCACCAACCGGGACCAAAGGCCTCAATTCGGCAGCCCAAAGGGCGGAAGCTGCGACCTTTGGTCCCGTTGGTGGCTCTAACCGACTAAAGCTCACTTTAGTCGGTTGGTGCCACCAACCGGACCAAACCCTCAAGTTGCCGCGTCGGGGCCAAAGTTTAGTCCCACCTCGCTAGTTGAGAGGGGCGCGATGGTTTATAAGCCCCACCGCGCTCCCTCTTGAACTCCTTCGTCTTCAGCAGCTTATGGGCCTACTTGCTCCTTCTTTGCTGTTGGGCCTTACTGGGCCTTCTACGGGCTGAATCTGGCCCAAATTAGGGATACAAGTCGTATTCAGGCCGTGGCGGCCCGATGGGTGGCATTTTTTCTTGCTTTATTTAATTTATTTTGTTTCTACTTACAACAAAATACTTATTGTTGTTTTTTGTTTTGTTTTCTGCATTATTTATTTTCTTTTGTTTTTTGCTCTATTTTTAAATCTTTTTGCTTCTAGTTTTAGGAAAATTATAAACTTTCTGTTAGTGCCATTACTAATTTTCAAATTTGAAAACACTTTTTTTTGTTTTCTTTCTTGCTTTATTTAATTTATTTTGTTTCTACTTACAACAAAATACTTATTGTTGTTTTTTTGTTTTGTTTTCTGCATTATTTATTTTCTTTTGTTTTTGCTCTATTTTTAAATCTTTTTGCTTCTAGTTTTAGGAAAATTATAAACTTTCTGTTAGTGCCATTACTAATTTACAAATTTGAAAACACTTTTTTTGTTTTCTTTCTTGCTTTATTTATTTTATTTGTTTCTACTTACAAAAAATACTTATTGTTGTTTTTTTGTTTTGTTTTCTGCATTATTTATTTTCTTTTGTTTTTGCTTTATTTTTTAATTCTTTTTGCTTTTAGTTTTAGGAAAGTTATAAACTTTCTGTTAGTGCCATTACTTTTCAAATTTGAAAACACATTTTTTTTGTTTTCTTTCTTGCTTTATTTATTTTATTTTGTTTCTACTTACAACAAAATACTTATTGTTGCTATTTTTAATTATTACGATGGCCGAACCATAAGACATTTCAAATGAACTTTGAAAAAGTTGAAAGTTGGCATGGTATCATAAATTGACCCACACATAGCATGTGCATGTACAAAACGAACAATGGTATCATACTCATCGGTTACAATGGTATCATAAGCGAACAATAGTTGCGGAGAAAGTCTTCACTTTTTCTTCGCTTGCGTCATTTGCTTATTGCGCCAGTAACTATGGATAATCTTCATCGTTTATCGGGATCTGGGGTCAGCCTTGACTTTAAAGGAGGAATTTCATGAAACTTTTCATAATCTTGAGACATGTCATCTTGTCCTCCACTCCCACGATGTCCCTTTTCTGAAAAGAACTATGTGGCGCTTTGGCTCATCGTATGATGTATTTGCTTCCTTATCTTTTCTCTTTCTCGGTCTCTTCGGACATGTCCTTCACATAGATAACCTGTGCCACATCATTAGCTAGAACGAGCGGTTCGTCGGTGTACCCAAGATTTTTCAGATCCTTGTTGTCATTCCGTCTTGTGGGTCTACACACCCGCCTCCTAACAGATTGACCCATTTGCACTTAAACAAAGGGACCTTAAAATCATGTCCGTAGTCAAGTTCCATATGTCCACTATGTAACCATAATATGTGTCCTTTCCCCTCTCGGTTGTTGCATCAAAGCGGACACCGCTGTTTTGGTTGGTGCTCTTTTGATCTTGGTCAATCGTGTAAAATGTATTCCCATTTATCTCGTATCCTTTCCAAATCAATACGGTCAAAGATGGTCCCTGGATAACAAGTACAGCTCCTCACAAACAGTGTTGTCACCTCGACGTGCTTCCAACCAACTCTTGAAAGTCTGATGTGTTCACATGTAATCCGATCGTCGCCTTTGCTCCGGTGTTTGAAGCGCAGATCGTTCTTGTGTTCATCGACATACGGGTCACCAAGGTAGAGTTACAGAGAACTGTAGTGGGCTTGAGACCAAGAATATTCGTCCCTGCATATTATTGAGTCCTTTCCAAGCGTGCCTTTTCGGTCAGTCTCCCCTCATACCGCGATTTAGGGAGACCTATCTTCTTAAGGCCAGGAATGAAGTCAACACAAAACCCGATGACATCCTCTGCTTGATGGCCCATGGAGATGCTTCCTTCGGCCTAGCGATTCTGGACATATTTCTTTAGGACTCCATGAACCTCTCAAAGGGGTACATATTGTGTAGAAATATGGGGCCCGTAATGACAATCTCGTCAACTAGATGAACAAGAGCGTGTGTCATGATATTGAAGAAGGATGGTGGGAACACCAGCTCGCCCGACAAGACATTGCACCACGTCACTCCTTAGCCTTGGTATAGTTTCGGATCGATCACCTTCGAGATATTGCATTGAGGAATGCACATAGCTTCACAATGGCTAATCGGACGTTTTCCGCTAGAAGCCCCTCAATGCAACCGGAAGCGGTTGTGTCATAATCACGTGGCGCTCATGAGACTTTAGGTTCGAAACTTTTCTCTCGCCATATTTATTATTCCTTTTATATTCGACGAGAAGCCGTCGGGACCTTCATACTAAGCGGGCATTCAAAGAAGATTGCCTTTCTCTTCTTTGGTAAGAGCATAGTGGCGGGACCTTCATACCGCTTTGGAGGCATGCCGTCTTTTTCGTGCAAACGTTGCAGGTCCTCTCGTGCCTCACCTGTATCTTTTGTCTTCCCATACACGCCCAAGAAGCCTAGCAGGTTCACGCAAAGGTTCTTCGTCACGTGCATCACGCCGATCGAAGAGCGGACCTCTAGGTCTTTCGGTGGGGTAGGTCCCAAAATATAGATTTCTTCTTCCACATGGGTGCGTGTCCTCGGCGTCACTCGGAACAGCTAGTCCGCCGGGACCCTTTCCAAAGATTACGTGTAAATCATTGACCATAGCAAGTACGTGATCACCGATGCGCATGGCGGGCTTCTTCCGGTGATCTTCCTCGCTTTGAAATGCTTGCCTTTCTTTCGACATTGATGGTTGGTCGGAAGAAATCGGCGATGGCCCAGTACACATTCTTCCCGCAGCTTGCGGTATATACTATCGGTGTCAAGTAAGCGGTCGTGCATGCGTGGTATCCCTTGTTTGTCTGTCTCCGAAGGTTCTTGAGAGCGGGCCAATCGTTGATGGTCACGAACAGCAACGCCTTTAGGTTAAATTCCTCATGTTTGTGCTCATCCCACGTACGTACACCGTTTCCATTCCACAGCTGTAAAAGTTCTTCAACTAATGGCCTTAGGTACACATCAATGTCATTGCCGGGTTGCTTAGGGCTTTGGATGAGAACTGGCATCATAATGAACTTCCGCTTCATGCACATCCAAGGAGGAAGGTTATACATACATAGAGTCACGGGCCAGGTGCTGTGATTGCTGCTCTGCTCCACGAAAGGATTAATGCCATCCGCGCTTAAAGAAAACCATCGTTCCTTGGCTCACTTGCAAACTCATCCCAAGATTTCTCTCGATTTTTCTCCACTCGACCCGTCGTGGGTGCTCTCAACTTCCGTCTTTCTTACGGTCCTCACTGTGCCATCGCATCAACTTGGCATGCTCTCCGTTTCGAGCAGACGTTTCAACCGTGGTATGATAGGAGCATACCACATCACCTTCGCAGAACCCTCTTCCGGGGGCTCGCCGTCAACATCACGGTGGTCATCTCGTCGATCTTATACGTAATGCACCGCATACGGGTATCGTTCAGATCCTTGTACGCACCACGGTAGAGGATGCGATCATTAGGGCATGCATGTATCTTCTGCACCTCCAATCCTAGAGGGCATCGACCTTCTTTGCTGCGTATGTCTTGTCGGGCATTCGTTATCCTTTGGAAGCTTCTTCTTCAATATTTTAAGTAGCTTCTCAAATCCTTTATCGAGCACAGCATTCTCTCGCCTTCCATCGCAGCAATTCGATCTGGTACCTAGCTTTGTGTTGCCATCTTCGCAATTGGGGTACAACCCTTTTTGTGGTCCTCTAGCATGCGATCGAACTTCAGCTTCTCTTTTGACTTTCGCATTAAGTCCTTGCATCGACAATGACCCGGCGGAGATCATCATCATCGGGCACATCATCTGGTTCCTCTTGATCTTCAGCAGCTTCTCCCGTTGCAGCATCATCGTGCACATCGTCTGGTTCCTCTTGATCTTCTGGAGCATCACCGTATTCAGGGGGCACAGAATACAAAACAAAAGTTCATATTGACATAAGAAATAGTAATACTTCAAGCATACTAATCAAAGTAATCATGTCTTCTCAAAATAACATGGCTAAAGAAAGTTATCCCTACAAAATCATATAGTCTGACTATGCTCTATCTTCATCACACAAAGTATTTAATCATGCACAACCCCGATGATAAGCCAAGCAATTGTTTCATACTTTAATAATCTCAAACTTTTTCAACTTTCACGCAATACATGAGCGTGAGCCATGGAGATAGCACTATATGTGGAATAGAATGGTGGTTGTGGAGAAGACAAAAAGGAGAAGATAGTCTCACATCAACTAGGCGTATCAACAGGCTATGGAGATGCCCATTAATAGATATCAATGTGAGTGAGTAGGGATTGCCATGAGCTATAAATATATGAAAGCTCAACAAAAGAAACTAAGTGGGGTGCATCCAACTTGCTTGCTCACAAAGACCTAGGGTACTTTTGAGGAAGCCCATCATTGGAATATACAAGCCAAGTTCTATAATGAAAAATTCCCACTAGTATATGAAAGTGACAACATATGAGGCTCTCTAACATGAAGATCATGGTGCTATTTTGAAGCACAAGTGTGGAAAAAGAGATAGTAGCATTGTCCCTTCTCTCTTTTTCTCTCATTTTTTTATTTTTTATTTTCTTTTTCTTCTCTTTTTTTTTCTTTCTTTGGCCTTCTTTTTCTTTTTGGACTTTCTCTTTTTTTTTTTTTTTTTTCTTTTTGTAAAGTCCGAAGTCTCATCCCGACTTGTGGGGGAATCATAGTCTTCATCATCCTTTCCTCACTAGGGCAATGCTCTAATAATGAAGATCATCACACTTTTATGGATTTACAACTCAAAGCTAGAACAAGATATGACTCTATATGAATGCCTCCGGCGGTGTACCGGGATATGCAATGAATCAAGAGCGACATGTATGAAAATTAGGAAGGTGGCCTTGCCACAAATACAATGTCAACTACATGATCATGCAAAAACCAATATGAGAAAAGTAATGCGTGTCATATGAACGAAATAGTGGAAAGTTGCATGGCAATATATCTCGGAATGGCTATGGAAATGCCATAATAGGTAGGTATGGTGGCTATTTTGAGGAAGGTAAATGGTGGGTGTATGGTACCGGTGAAAGTTGCGTGGTACAAGAGAGGCTAGCAATGGTGGAAGGGTGAAAGAGTGCGTATAATCCATGGACTCAACATTAATCAAAAGAACTCATATACTTGTTGCAAAAATTTAGAAGTCATCAAAAACCAAAGCACTACGCACATGCTCCTAGGGGTATAGATTGGTAGGAAAAGACCATCGCTCGTCCCCGACCGCCACTCATAAGGAAGACAATCAATAAATAAAATTGTGCTCCAACTTCATCACAAAGCGGTTCACCATACGTGCATGTTACGGGAATCACAAACTTCAACACAAGAATTCTTTAAATTCATAATCACCCAAGTAGCATGACTTTAATATCACTACCTCCATATCTCAAAACAATTATCAAGCATCAAATTGATCATAGCATCCAATTCACTTTCTATGATAGTTTTTATTATACCCAACTTGGATGCTCATCATTCTAGGACCAACTTTATGATCATAGCAAATACCATGCTGTTCTAAAAGACTCTCAAAATAATAAAAGTGAAGCATGAGAGACTAGCAATTTCTTCAAAATTAAAACACCACCGTGCTCTAAAAGATATAAGTGAAGCACTAGAGCAAAAACTATCAAGCTCAAAAGATATAAGTGAAGCACATAGAGTATTCTAGCAAATTCTAATCAAATAGGCTTCTCCCAAAAGGTGTGTACAGCAAGGATGATTGTAGTAAACTAAAAAAAGCAAAGACTAATATAATACATGAGGCTCCAAGCAAAACACATATCATGTAGCGAATAAAAATATAGCTCCAAGTAAAGTTACCAATGAACGAAGACGAAAGAGGGGATGCCTTCCCGGGGCATCCCCAAGCTTAGGATTTTGGCTATCCTTGAATATCTTGGGGTGCCATAGGCATCCCCAAGCTTAGGCTCTTTCCACTTCTTATTACATAGTCCATAAAAGCTTTACCCAAAACTTGAAAACTTCACAACACAAAACTCAACAGGAAATCTTATAAGCTCCGTTAGTGAAAGAAAACAAAACCACCACATAAGGTACTGCAATGAACTAATTATTTATTTATTTTGGTGCTAAACCTACTGTATTCCAACTTCTTTATGGTTCATACACTTAATTACTAGCCATAGATGCATTGAAATAGGCAAACAACACACAAAAAACAGAATCTGTCAAAAACAGAACAGTCTGTAGCAATCTGTAACTAACACAAACTTATGGAACTCTAAAAATCCTACCAAAATAGGAAGTCCTGGAAAATTTGTCTATTGAACAGCAGAAAAAAGAATCAACACAAAATAACGTTCCTCTGGTTTAACAAAATTATATTCGTGCACGCAAAGTATCTGTTTTTCAGCAGAATCAAATCAACTATCCTATAGGTTCTAATTGGCACAAACACTAATTAAAAGATAAAAACACATCTAAAAAGAAGGTATATGCAAGATTTATTACTAAACAGGAGCAAAAACAAAAAACATAAATAAATTTGGGTTGCCTCCCAACTAGGGCTATTGTTTAACGCCCCTAGCTAGGCATAAAAGCAAGGATAGATCTAACGAGTGCCATCTTTGGCACTAAATTCATCAATAGAGCTCTTGTGATCTCTAGGGATTTCTCCCCTTTTAGCAATGGCTAAACCTTTAGGCAAAAATTCAAGAAATTCACTGGTAGCAAAAGGTTCCTTAACAATAGAGAGGCAATTGGGAAGAACACTTATGGATTTGAGATCCGCATCTCCCTTACTAGAAGATTCACCCTTATTTTTAGGAACATAAATAAACTTGGAAATTTTAGTAGGGGGTTTTGGAGTGTTTTTCATGGGGGAAAACGCGGAACCCAAGTTTGTAATGATATCCTCAAGTTTACTGATTCTAGAAGAGTCTAGATCTATTTTTTCATTGACTATAGGTTCTTTTTCCTTAAGATTTTTCAAAGTAACTCCAACCCTAGATCCAAATTGGGTAATGTGATTATGAATCTTTTTATCCAAATTTTCAATCAAGTCAACAGTCGCAAATTTATTTTCAATAACATCAAGCCGTTGCATCACATGTTCTAGAGTTAAAACCGTTCCATTGACCAAGAGAGGTGGTGGGCCAAACAAATCTAACATAGCATTATAAGCATCAAACGTATGGCTACTCATGAAATCACCTCCGGTAGCAATATCAAGAACACATCTATTCCAAGGAGTAATGCCTACATAAAAATTGGGACGAAGAAAGGAAGTAGCAAGCTTCCTAGTAGCTTTATATTGGGCATTGCAAATTCTATGCCAAGCATCTTTTAAACTTCCTCTCTCCCTTTGCTTAAAATTGTGAATTTCTTGTTCGGGAGTGAGAATAAAGATAGGAGGACTAGCCATGATGACAAGGTAAACAAACTAACACACGAGCAAACAGAAAAACGGCGAGCGAAAAGAGAGGAGGAGATTTGGAAAGAGAGGGCAAATAAAACGGCAAGGGTGAAGTGGGGGGAGAGGAAAACGGGAGGCAAATGGCAGATAATGTAAATGCGAGGGAGATGGGTTTGTGATGGGTACTTGGTATGTCTTGACTTGAGCGAAGACCTCCCCGGCAACGGCGCCAGAAATCCTTCTTGCTACGTCTTGAGCTTGCGTTGGTTTTCCTCGAAGAGGAGAGGGTGATGCAGCAAAGTGTAGCGTAAGTATTTCCCTCAGTTTTGAGAACCAAGGTATCAATCCAGTAGGAGGCTCCTCAAAAGTCCCACATACCTACACAAACAAGCGAGAACTCGCAACCAACGCAATAAAGGGGTTGTCAATCCTTCACGGCCACTTCATGAAAGTGAGATCTAATAAAGATAGTATGATAAGATAAATATATTTTTGGTATTTTATAAGATAGATGCAAAATGTAAAGATGCAAATAAAGGTAGATTGAAAGCAAATATGATAAGAGATAGACCCGGGGGGCATAGGTTTCACTAGAGGCTTCTCTCAAGATAGCATAAGTATTACGGTGGGTGAACAAATTACTGTCGAGCAATTGATCGAAAAGTGATTAGTTATGAGATTATCTAGGCATGATCATGTATATAGGCATCACGTCCATAACAAGTAGACCGACTCCTGCCTGCATCTACTACTATTACTCCACACATCGACTAACTCCTGCCTGCATCTAGAGTATTAAGTTCATAAGAATAGAGTAACGCATTAAGCAAGATGACATGATGTAGAGGGATAAACACATGCAATATGATATAAACCCCATCTTGTTATCCTCGATGGCAACAATACAATACGTGTCTTGCAACCCTTTACATCCTTTGGGTAAGAACACCGCAAGATTGAACCCAAAGCTAAGCACTTCTCCCATGGCAAGAAAGACCAATCTAGTAGGCCAAACCAAACTGATAATTCGAAGAGACTTGCAAAGATAACTCAATCATACATAAAAGAATTCAGAGAAGATTCAAATATTATTCATAGATAAACTTGATCATAAACCCACAATTCATCGGATCTCGACAAACACACCGCAAAAAGAGTTTACATCGAATAGATCTCCACAAGAGAGGGGGAGAACATTGTATTGAGATCCAAAAAGAGAGAAGAAGCCATCTAGCTAATAACTATGGACCCATAGGTCTGTGGTAAACTACTCACAACTCATCGGAGGGGCAAGGATGTTGATGTAGAGGCCCTCCGTGGTTGATTCCCCCTCCGACAGAGTGCCGACGAAGGCTGCAAGATGGGATCTTGTAGATACAGAAGGTTACGGCGGTGGAAATTCTGTTTCGTGGTGCTCCTGGATGTTTTCATGGTACGTAGGTATATATAGGAGGAAGAAGTACGTCGGTGGCACTGAAGCGCGAGACAGGCGCGCCCTCAGGGGGCGCGGCCCCCTATCTCGTGGGGCCCTCGGAAGCTTCTTGACTTGCAGTCCAAGCTCTCCGGATCATGTTCGTTCAAAAAATCAAGCTCCCGAAGGTTTCATTCCGTTTGGACTCCGTTTGATATTCCTTTTCTTCGAAATACTGAAATAGGCAAAAAAACAACAATATGGGCTGGACCTCCGGTTAGTAGGTTAGCCCCAAAAATGATATAAATGTGTAAAATAAAGCCCATAGACATCCAAAAGGGGTAATATAATAGCATGGAACAATAAAAAATTATAGATACATTGGAGACGTATCAGAGGCTAGGTAAGCGGCACCCACACCCCGTCAACTAAGCTCTTTTCTGGCGCCGTTGACGGGGAGATGAGTGCTTGAAGGTATATCTTTAGATCTTGCAATCGAATCTTTTTGTTTCTTGTTTTATCACTAGTTTAGTTTATAAAAGAAAACTACAAAAAATGGAGTTAAGTTTGTCTCATACGCTTCGTCTTTTTAATATCTTTCGTGAGTATGATGGAAAGGAAAATTGTGCTCAAGTGCTAGAAGAAGAATGCATTAAAATGCTTGGTACTAAATCTTTGTATGATGAGCATGATTGCAATGTTGTTAGTATGAATTCCTTGAATATCCATGATGTCTACTACACAACCTTCTTCTTGTAGACGTTGTTGGGCCTGCAAGTGCACAGGTTTGTAGGACAGTAGCAAATTTCCCTCAAGTGGATGACCTAAGGTTTATCAATCCGTAGGAGGCGTAGGATGAAGATGGTCTCTCTCAAACAACCCTGCAACAATAATATAGGTGCACTAGTTCGGCGAAGAGATGGTGATACAAGTGCAAAATAGATAGTAGATAAAGGTTTTTGTAATCTGAAATAATAAAAACAGCAAGGTAACTAATGATAAAAGTGAGTGTAAACGGTATTGCAATGATAGGAAACAAGGCCTAGGGTTCATACTTTCACTAGTGCAAGTTCTCTCAACAATAATAACATAGAGAGATAATATAACAAGCCCTCAACATGCAACAAAGAGTCACTCCAAAGCCACTAATAGCAGAGAACAAACGTAGAGATTATGGTAGGGTACGAAACCACCTCAAAGTTATTCTTTCGGATCAATCTATAAAAGAGTTTGTACTAGAATAACACCTCAAGATACAAATCAACCAAAACCCTAATGTCACCTAGATACTCCATTGTCACCTCAAGTATCCGTGGGCATGATTATACGATATGCATCACACAATCTCAGATTCATCCAACCAACACAAAGTACTTCAAAGAGTGCCCCAAATTTTCTATCCGAGAGTCAAGAACGTGTGCCAACCCCTATGCATAGGTTCCCAATGTCACGAAACCCGCAAGTTGATCACCAAGACATACATCAAGTGTTCTCATAAAAGACTCAATCCGATAAGATAACTTCAAAAGGGGAAACTCAATTCATCACAAGAGAGTAGAGGGGGAGAAACATCATAAGATCCAACTATAATAGCAAAGCTCGGGAGACATCAAGATCGTGCCCTAGAGGGAACACGAGAGAGAGAGAGAGATCAACACATAGCTACTGGTACATACCCTCAGCCCCGAGGGTGAACTACTCCCTCCTCGTCATGAATAGCGCCGGGATGATGAAGATGGCCACCGGTGATGGGATCCCCCTCCGGCAGGGCGCCAAAATGGGATCCCGAGAGATTTTTGGTGGCTACAGAGGCTTGCGGCGGCGGAACTCCCGATCTATCTTCTGTTCTGGAAGTTTTAGGGTACAAGAGTATATATGGGTGCAGGGGGTACGTCGGTGGAGCTACGGGGGCCCCACGAGGTAGGGGGCGCACCCGGGGGGTGGGCGCGCCCCCCACCCTTGTGGGCAGCCCGTATCTCCCATGATGTGCACTCCAAGTTCCCTGGGTTGCTCTCTGAGGGAGTCCTGGACTAGGGGGTGTCCGGATAGCCGGACTATCAATATCCGCCGGACTCCCAGACTACGAAGATAGAAGATTGAAGACTCCGGCTCGTGTCCGGAAGGTACTTTACTTGGCGTGGAAGGCAAGCTTGGCAATACGGATATGTAGATCTCCTACCATTGTAACCGACTCTGTGTAACCCTAGCCTCTCCGGTGTCTATATAAACCGGAGGGTCGTGAGTCCGTGGGACACAACATTACATCTCAACAATCATACCATAGGCTAGCTTCTAGGGTTTAGCCTCATTGATCTCGTGGTAGATCTACTCTTGTACTACCCATATCATCAATATTAATCAAGTAGGGCGTGGGTATTACCTCCATCGAGAGGGCCTGAACTGGGTAAAACATTGTGTCCCTCGTCTCCTGTTACCATCCGCCTAGACGCACGCTTCGGGACCCCTACCGAGATCCGCGGTTTTGACACCGACATTGGTGCTTTCATTGAGAGTTCCTCTGTGCGTCACCAATAGGCTCGATGGCATCTTCGACCTTTGATGCTTTGTCTAGGGTGAGACTTTTCTCCCGGACAGATCTTCATATTCGGCGGCTTTGCATCGCGGGCCAACTCTCTTGGTCATCTGGAGCAGATCGAAGCTACGCCCGCCGTCAGTCAGATTTGAAGTTTAAACTTCACGGCCGGCGACCGCGGAGACTTGATCTTGACGGACTCGAGCCACAGCCAGCGCCCCAAGACCGTGGCGATGGGCATGATCTAGCTCTGCCGCCGCACAGTACTTTGGCGGCCGCACTTGAATCCGCCCCGGCTACTTGCCCGGAGCCGATCGCCCATGACAAGGGTCGGCGGATAGACGCCGCCTCGGGGGCTTCAACATCTACGGCGATGGAGCCAAATACCAATCTTGTCCCCCGCGAAATTCGTGATCCCGAGGCACCGGACTCCTTGCCGGACTCCGAGCCTCCCGCGCCCCTGCCAATTAAACCAGATTGGGCGCCGGTTATGGAATTCACCGCCGCGGACATCTTTCAACACTCGCCTTTTGGAGATATCTTGAATTATCTGAAGCATCTCTCGCTATCAGAGAATCTGGCGGACTATGGCCAGGGGCGGTTGGAGTTAGGGGCGACGAAGAAATTCAGAGCCCACCCACCACCCACTTTGTAGCCACCGTCAAGACCTAACCGACATGCTAGACTACGACTCCGGCGACATCGACGCTATGGACGATGATGCCGAGACGATCAGACCCAGCGCCCACAGACACCTTTGGAAGGCCACCTCGTCATCACGACGTCTACATGGTGGACACCCGAAAGAAGGGATGGCAAAAAGCAGCGGAGGAAGATTCTTTGAAGAAGCAGCCTAAACGCCGGCGTCGTGGCGCCGCTCTAAATCCCGCCACAACAAGAATGGAGAATCCGCACGGAGACAATAATACTCTAGAGAGTGCGAAGATTTACCTCCTCCTGCAAGATTTAGCGCAGGAGGATGAAGAAGCACGCCTCACGAAAGGGCGGCGATTTAAGGGGTTGAGGACGATAACTATATGCCTCCCTCCGAAGACGAGGCGAGCCTCAATGATGACGAATTCGTCATACCCGAGGATCCCGTCGAACAAGAGCGCTTCAGGCGCAGGCTCATAGCCACAGCAAATAGCTTAAAGAAAAAGCAGCAACAGCTTCAAGCTGATCAAGATCTGCTAGCCGATCGATGGACAGAAGTCCTCTCGGCCGAAGAGTATAAACTCGAACTCCCCTCCAAAAGTTACCCAAGACACAAGCTGCTCCCCCGATTAGAGGAGGAAGCATACGTACCTTTATCACCAGCGCACGACATGGCTGACCAACCACCCCGTGGTCGCGACAGAGAAGCGTTCAAGGCCCCAGCCAAGACCGTACCCCGACATCGATCCAGGAGTACGAAGCCAAAAGGGAACGCGCCGGACTTGCGAGACATCTTGGAGGACAAAGCAAGGCAATCCAGATCCATTTATGGATCACGTGGGCGCCCTACGAGCCACGACGAATACCGTCGCGCCGGACATAACGCCGCCGAGCGAACACAGCAGACAGCGCTCCCTCGAGCTGCGTCGTGATATTGCCTAATCTGAGCGCCAGACACCCGTTATGCTTCACCGATGAAGTAATGGATCACCAGATCCCCGAAGGGTTCAAACCCGTGAACATCGAATCCTACGATGGCACCACAGACCCCGCGGTGTGGATCGAAGATTATCTTCTCCACATCCATATGGCCCGCGGTGACGATCTACACGCCATCAAGTATCTCCCACTCAAGCTTAAAGGACCAGCTCGGCATTGGCTTAACAGCCTGCCCGCAGAGTCAATTGGGTGTTGGGAAGACCTAGAGGCCGCGTTCATTGATAACTTCCAAGGTACATACGTGCGACCTCCAGACGCCGACGACCTAAGCCACATTATTCAGCAACTGCATTTAATCGCCGGACAGTTCGACACGGTTCTTGACGAAGAAAAATCAAATCGCCGACCGTCCGGATGCGGAGGCCCTTGCAGCCTTCAAACACAACATCCGGGACGAATGGCTAGCCCGCACCGGGCAGGAGAAGCCAAATCCATGGCAGCCCTCACATCATTGATGACCCGCTTTGCGCGGGAGAGGATAGCTGGCTAGCCCGTAGAAATAATCTCCGCAAAAATTCGGCAGTCCGGATTCTAAGGACAACTACGGCAGTCACGACGAATCAAAACAAAGCGCCAGTATTAACGGCGACGGCAAAGAGGATACGGCAGTCAATGCCGGATTCCGCGGCTCCAAACCCTGTCAACGGAAGAAGCCATTTAAAAGAACAACCCCAGGCCCGTCCAATCTGGATAGAATACTCGACCGCTCATGCCAGATACATGGCACCCCCGAAAAGCCAGCTAATCACACCAATAGAGATTGTTGGGTGTTCAGGCAGGCCGGCAAGTCAATTGCCGAACACAGTGACAAGGGGCTAAGCGACGACGAGGAAGAGACCCGGCCGCCGAACAATAGAGGACAGAAGGGTTTCCCCCCGCAAGTGCAAACGGTGAATATGATCTACGCGACCCACATACCCAAGAGGGAGAGGAAGCGCGCACTACGGGACGTCTATGCGATGGAGCCAGTCGCCCCGAAATTCAATCCATGGTCCTCCTGTCCGATCACTTTCGATCGACGAGACCACCCGACTAGCATACGCCATGGCGGATTCGCCGCGTTGGTCTTAGACCCAATCGTCGATGGATTTCACCTCACAAGAGTCCTGATGGACAGCGGCAGCAGCCTGAACCTGCTTTATCAGGACACAGTGCGCAAAATGGGCATAGACCCATCAAGGATCAAACCTACTAAGACAACCTTTAAAGGTGTCATCCAGTGAGTGGAAGCCAACCTATCGAGCTCATCACACCGAAGTGGTCTTCGATCCCGGATAATTTCCGAAGCGAAGAGTTAATCTTCGATATAGTCCCGTTCCGTAGCGGCTATCATGCCCTGCTCGGACGTACAGCATTTGCAAAATTCAACGCGGTGCCACATTATGCATACCTAAAGCTCAAAATGCCGGGCCCTCGTGGAGTCATTACGGTCAATGGGAATACGGAACGCTCCCTCCGTACGGAGGAACATACAGCGGCTCTCTGCGGCGAAATACGAGCAGCCTTCACGGCAATTCTCTAGTCCGCAACTAAAAAGCGGACACATTAAAGCGCCCGGCAGTACCAACCAAGACCACCGGCGCGATCGGAGCATGCGAGTAACACGGCCCCACCCTCGCCTGCCAGATTATCACAAGAATAACACTCGCGTACATCATTACGCTTTGGAGATACCATGGGCGCAGGGAGGGCTTCACCTCAAGGATGGAAAAGTGCGGCTCGATCGCACTGGGGCTCGTATTAGCGCCCCTTGGTGTTATTTTTATCTTTTCTTTTATATATGCAGGACTCTACCAAATAGAAGCCCTGCCCGTCGGCGAACTTGCGAACTCACGATACAACAATCGGGGATTAAAGAAGGCGGCGACACTCGGTGGTCTTCATTACGAGCATTAAATTCAATTACATACACCAAGTCTGCGGCTTATCCTCAAGGGGACACGCTAATTTAGTCCGAATCCCTTGCTTATCAGACTATTTGTATCAGTTCGCTTTATTAGCGTAACTTCATCATAAATAACGCAGCACTTACTTTTTGCAAGTTTATTACCTTTTCACGGCAATCGCGTTATCTTTTACAAATGTTCACCATGTGACATATTGTACCCGTACACTTTGGTACGGTCGAATACACCAGGGGCTTTTGTTCCCCATATTACGATGTGATTAAGTCCGAACACTTTCACAAAGTGCGGCACCCCGAACTTATAGCATTATATGAATCAGCTCCGAATCATGTCTTGGGTCAATAGTTGGGTTTGCGCGGCTCCTATGTTTTGGTGCCTTACGTTCCGTTCCGTCGGCTAAGGTAGCACTAGGAGAACCACTGCGATTGCGCCCCGGTTCGGCCAGGTTAACGCCTCAGTGGAGAAAGCTAAAACTGACTGGCATGATAAGGCGAGAGACTGGTCGCTGTTCGAGAGGTCTTTTCGGGTCCCTAAAGACTCATGCCGCTTGAGCGAAGTTCGGATTATGTCCGCCAAGGCGTGGATAGCGCCCGATTCGGTCTTCCGATACCGAGGGCTTCACTTGAATTTAAAATTATAGAATTCTATGGCTAAGTGAGAGTGTTCAAGCATTATAAGTCCGGTCGCTTTGGTTAAATCGTGTTGAGTGCCTCCCTAGATGGACCCAAAGATGGGAACAAGAGTGCTCAAGTTTATCACCGAACACCCCAAAGACTTTCGTGGCTCGGGGTGAAGCCAATGACTTGCCATCTCTCGATTTAACAAACGGCCGCATGAAGGTAATATTTTAAATTAAACAAAGTGTTGCTCATAGCGCATATAAACTTAGTTTTCGCGCACAGATAAACATACAATGAAGTTCACTCAAGGATTACATTAAGGGGACACTCATCCGCGATATCGTGGGCTCCCTTCAGGACTACTTTATAATATCGCTCTGGCGTATGGTGCTCCTTGCCCGGCGGCGGCGGATCCGTGAGAAGCTTCTCCGCATCCAGCTTGCCCCATTGCACCTTTATGCGGGCAAGGGCTCGACGAGCGCCTTCAACGCAGGCGGAGCGCTTGATCACATCCAGCCTAGGGCATGCATCAATTAGCCGCCGCACTAGGCCAAAGTAGCTGCCAGGCATGGCCTGACCAGGCCGCAGCCGGACTATGAGGCCCTTCATAGCCTCTTCAGCTACCTTGTGGAGTTCGACCACCGCTTCACCGGTCGCTTGGGGGCACCGGATGGCGGCCTCGGCGTCGAGACCGAAGACCTTCTCCGTGGATCTCCCTCCTCGCCACGATAGAACGCAGCGGCATCGACGACTTCTGCGGCAGATCTGCAAATGCCCTCGAGAGCTCCGAATTGGGTAAGTATCCGTAATTTACATTAACATGCTTGCTCTGCATGAAAAACGCCTTACCCGCTGCTATCTTCCTCATGTCCTCTACCTCCTCACGGGCCCTCTGGGCCTCGGCCTTGGCGGATTTGGCACTTTCAAGAGCCGAGGCAAGCTCGGACTCTCGAGTCTTGGAGTCACGCTCCAAACTCTCATGCTTTTTCATGAGAGCCTGGAGCTCTTGCCGAACCTCCGCCACCAGCGCCGCTTGCTTTTCTCGCTCAGTCCGTTCCATGGCCGCATTGCGTTCGGCCACGGACACGGCATCTCTCAGGGCTGCCACCTCGTTCGTGGCCCCTGCATTGCACGTTTTATCCTTGTTAATTTTGTTTGCAACCAAAACCCTTTTCTGTAAGGTACATATTTAAAGTGGTGTTCTTCACCTTCTTTTTCCTTGAGCTACCTCTTGGCATGGCCGAGCTCTTGCTCCGACCGCTCAAGGTCCTTCTTTAGCGCCTCGACCTCCGCTGTCAATGCGGCAGAAGTCAACAGCGCAGCCTGCAAACCCATATTTTAGAAACCCCGTATATCTTGTTAAAGATCCTCATCCGCTTTTCTTTCCAACACCGACTAAGCATCGAGGCTACTGTCTATGCGGTGTTATATCGATTAATTTTAAACTTCTTACCTCAAAGCCTGTTAGAAGGCTGTTGCAGGCTTCGGTCAGCCCGCCCTTGGCGAGCTGGACCTTCTCAATCACCGCACTCATGAGAGTGCGGTGTTCTTCCTCAATGGAGGCGCCTTGGCGCCTCAAAGAGATGTCCGTGCCTCCGGTTGGACAGAGGCCACCGGCGTCACGGTCCTGCCCCTCCTTCGAGGGGGCTGCTTGCCGGACTCTGGAACCGTTGCGAGTTCCGGAGTCGAGTCCAGCGTGAAGTCCGGGAGGCTGCCTGACGGCACCTGCGGAGCCTCCTCCTGGCGCGTCCCCCTATGGGATTCCGCCTCGTCATCTTCGGCGCGTGGGGTAGAGGCAGTCGGGATGGAATTTACATCCGACGGCGCCAACGACCCGCTCATCGAGTCGGGAAAGTCGTCACCGGCCGGACTGAAGAAATAGTGCGGCATTAGAAGGACACTGTGTGACATACTATAATACGGCGTATGAATGATCCGGCAACTTACGATTTTGCCGGACGCCGAGCCCTTGGAGGCCGCTCCTCCTCGCCAACGCTGATGTTGGCAAAACTGTCCGGGGGGATAGTTCTCCCCTCTTGACCCTTCGCCGCCCGATTGGGGAGGCCTTCCTCTTCTTCTCCCCTCCTCCGGAGAGAGTCCTCCTCCTCTTCCTCGCCTTCGGGGGAGGAATCCTCGTCGTCGTCGACGCTTGATTCTGGAATTCTTTCGAGTCCCGTGGCCACCTTCTTGGCCTTCTTCTCCGGCACCACGTGCGGTGCGGAACCAGCAGCCTTGCTAATTGGGCGTTCATCGGTTCTTCCGGCATGGGAGCGGATCGATAATCAGCTCGGCCTTCTCCATCCATTCCTATCAAAGGAAAGAGGCAGATTAAAAACCTCGCTAGAGTCAATCTAAATTATCGCAAGTGTCCCGTAATGGGGTCGAATCATTAACTCCGTCAACCGGAGACCGCAAGCTGAAATGCGGTCTTGATCGCGGATGCGGGCGCATCGAGTGCTTTGAATAGCACCCTCCGTGCACCTTCATATGTTGTATCAAGAGCCCGCTCAGCGTTTGGTGCTGTTCGGATTAAACTCCCGAGTAAAAGCCCTTTCTTGGCATGGGAGAATCCGGGAGGAGCATGACTCGGACTACGCCGACGAGCCGGAGCCCATTGCTCATCAGCTTTTTGATGCAGGTTCGAAGTCCCGTCACCTCCATCGGGTTACCCCACTGCAAGCCCTTCTCTTTCCAGGAGGTGAGCTGCGTGGGGATTCCAGATTTGAATTCGGGGGCCGCCGCCCATGTAGGCTCGCGCGGCTCGGTGATATAGAACCACCCCGCCACCCCTTGACGGAGTCCATGAAGGTCCCTTCTAGCCAAGGGACGTTGGGCAGCTTGCCCAACATAGCGCCCAAGATTCCGCTTGTGCCCCTTCACGATCTTCGCTTGACGTTGAAGGTCTTGAGCCACAGGCGAAGTGGGGCGGATGCGAGAAAAGCCTCGCACACCCACGATAAACGCCGAGATGTTGAGGACGGTTCGGCGCTAGATCGTGGAAATCCAGGCCGTAGTAAAACATGAGCCCCAGACGAATGGATGGAGCGGAAAGCCCAGTCCAGCGGAGGAAGTGGGGAAGGAAAACGACCTCTCGTGAGGTCCTCGGTAGAACGAGCTGCCTGCGTCGGGCAGCCGATGCGCAATGTTTCCGGAGAGGTATCCAGCGTCGCGCAGTTTGGTGATGTCCTCCTCCTTGGCGGTGGAGGACATCCACTTGCCTCCCCCTTCAGACATGTTCGGAGAAGGGTCGAGGCGGAATGCGCGAGCTTGAGCGTTGGAGCTTGGGTTCGCAGGGACGGATGAGCAAAGGAGGAAGAAGGCATAGGTGAGAAGGTAAATCCTTATCCCTTATATATAGGCGGACAAAACTATGCGTCCCTCACCGGCCTGGTAAAACTCGCTTATCCCCCAAGCGCCACCATCAATGGCGCGGTTGGGTTACCCACGCACGTATTGACGAGAATCCCGGAAAGAGGGGAACACGATCTCTGCTTCGACAGGACGTGCCAAGTAAGCCGCTTCGCTAAACGTGCTGAGGTGGAATGGTAAAAACAATTAAAACAAAGGCTTGGCTGCGGTGTGATGTCATGCCGCATAATACGTCAGCAGATTGGATCGGTGTATGTGTTTTATTCTCTCTACGTTGGAGTGTGGAAATTATTTTGCAGAGCCAGACACTATCCTGGTGTTCATTATCTTCTCCGGATTATTCAAGGGAGGAACCCGCCTTGCAATGCCGAACATTATGCACGCCGGACTTATCGTCATTGAAGACTGGTTCAGGGCTACCGAGGAGTCTGGACTAGGGGTGTCCGGATAGCGGACTATCAATATCCGCCGGACTCCCGGACTACGAAGATAGAAGATTGAAGACTCGGCTCGTGTCCGGAAGGTACTTTACTTGGCGTGGAAGGCAATGTTGGCAATCTGGATATGTAGATCTCCTACCATTGTAACCGACTGTAACCCTAGCCTCTCCGGTGTCTATATAAACCGGAGGGTCAGAGTCCGTGAGGACACAACATTACATCTCAACAATCATACCATAGGCTAGCTTCTAGGGTTTAGCCTCATTGATCTCGTGGTAGATCTACTCTTGTACTACCCATATCATCAATATTAATCAAGCAGGACGTAGGGTATTACCTCCATCGAGAGGGCCTGAACCTGGGTAAAAACATTGTGTCCCTCGTCTCCTATTACCATCCGCCTAGACGCACAGTTCGGGACCCCCTACCCGAGATCCGCCGGTTTTGACACCGACACTCTCCTTCCAAAAATAACTTCTCCAGTTGATTTCGTTCCGTTTTGACTCCGTCTGATATTCCTTTTCCTCGAAACACTAAAATAGGCATAAAACAGCAAACCTGGGTTGGGCCTCCGGTTAATAGGTTAGTCCCAAAAATAATATAAAAGTGGAAAATAAAGCCCAATATAGTCCAAAACAGTAGATAAAGTAGCATGGAGCAATCAAAAATTATAGATACGTTGGAGACGTATCAGGCATCCCCAAGCTTAATTCCTGCTCGTCCTCGAGTAGGTAAATGATTAAAAGAGAATTTTTGATGCGGAGTGATACTTTGGCATAATTTCAATATAAATCTTCTTAATTGTGATATGAATATTCAGATCCGAAAGATTCAAGACAAAAGTTCATATTGACACAAAAATAATAATACTTCAAGCATACTAATCAAAGAAATCATGTCTTCTCAAAATAGCATGGCAAAAGAAAGTTCATCCCTACAAAATCATATAGTTAGGCTATGCTTCATTTTCGTCACACAAAGATGCTCCCAAATTCTATACCCCCGATGACAAGCCAAGCAATTGTTTCATACTCAAATAATCTCAAACTTTTTCAACCTTCACGCAATACATGAGCGCGAGCCATGGATATAGCACTATGGGTGGAATAGAATATGATGATGGGGATTGTGTGGAGAAGAAAAAAAGGAGAAAGTCTCACATTGACGAGGATAATAAACGGGCTATGGAGATGCCCATCAATTGATGTCAACATGAGGAGTAGGGATTGCCATGCAACGGATGCACTAGAGCTATGAATGCTCAACAAAAGAAAACTAGTGGGTGTGCATCCAACTCGCTTGCTCATGAAGACCTAGGGCATTTGAGGAAGCCCATCGTAGGAATATACAAGCCAAGTTATATAATGAAAAATTCCCACTAGTATAATAAGACAACTTATGAAACTCACTACATGAAGAACAAGGTGCTACTTTGAAGCACAATATATGAGACTTACTACATGAAGGACAAGGTGCTACTTTGAAGCACAAGTGTGGAAAAAGTGTTAGTAGCATTGCCCTTTTTTTCTTTTCTCTTTTTTTCTTTTTTTTTCTTTTTTCTCTTTTTTTGGGCCTTTCCTTTTTTTTTCTCTTTTGGCCTTTCTTTTTTTTCCTTTTCTTTTTTTTCTTTTTGGGCAATGCTCTAGTAATGATGATCATCACACTTCTATTGATTACAACATAAGGATTACAACTCGAAACATAGAACAAGATATGACTCTATATGAATGCCTCCGGCGGTGTACCAGGATGGTGCAATGAATCAAGAGTGACATGTATGAAAAATAATGCATGGTGTCCTTGCCACAAATACGATGTCAACTACATGATCATGCAATGGTAATATGACAAAAGTAATGTATGTCATGAATATGATGATGGAAGTTGCATGGCAATATATCTCGGAATGGCTATGGAAATGCCATAATAGGTAGGTATGGTGGCTGTTTTGAGGAAGATATAAGGAGGTTTATGTGTGATAGAGTGTATCGTATCACAGGGTTTGGATGCACCGGCAAAGTTTGCACCAACTCTCAAGGTGAGAAAGGGTAGTGCACGGTACCGAAGAGGCTAGCAAAGGCGGAAAGGTGAGAGTGTGTATAATCCATGGACTCAACATTAGTCAAAAGAACTCATATACTTATTGCAAAAATTTAGAATCCATAAAAAATGTAGTACTACGCGCATGCTCCTAGGGGAATAGATTGGTAGGAAAAGACCATCGCTCGTCCCCGACCGCACCTCATAAGGATGCACAAGCCAGGTACACTTCATGTTTCAAATTTGTTACACAACTTTAACCATCCGTGCATGCTATGGGACTTGCAAACTTCAACACAAGCATTTCTCAAATTCACAATTACCCAACTAGCACGACTTTGATATTATCACCCCCATATCTCAAAACAATTATCAAGCATCAAACTTATCTTAGTATTCAATTCACTCAAAAGAAAGTTTTACATATCTTGAACACTAAGTATATTAACATTAAGCAAACTACCATGCTATTAATGACTCTCAAAATAATCTAAGTGAAGCATGAGAGATCAATAGTTTCTTTAAAACAAATCCACCACCGTGCTCTAAAAGATATAAGTGAAGCACTAGAGCAAAAATTATCACGCTCAAAAGATATAAGTGAAGTACTATGAGTAGCTAAATAATTATGCAACTATGCAAAGACTCTCTCTCATTTAATAATTTCAGATCTTGATACTTTATTCAAACAGCCAGCAAAGCTAAAGAAAACTACATTGCAAGGACAGCACAACTCATGTGAAGAAGCACAAACTTAGGCTCAACCGATACTAACCGATAGTTGTTGAAGAAGAAAGGTGGGATGCCTACCGGGGCATCCCCAAGCTTAGATGCTTGAGACTTCTTGAAATATTATCTTGGGGTGCCTTGGTCATCCCCAAGCTTGAGCTTTTGTGTCTCCTTAATTCCTCTCATATCATGGTTTCTCTTTTTATCAAAAGCTTCATTCACAACAAACTCAACAAGAACTCGTGAGATAGGTTAGTATAAACCAATGCAAAACCTTATCATTTTCTACTGTACAAAATCACTAAAATTATTATTCAACATTGAATACTAAATGCCTCTGCATATTTAATACTCCTATCCTCAAATAGAATCATTAATTAAGCAAACATATGCAAACAATGCAACTGTAACAGCAATCTGCCAAAACAGTACAGTCTGTAAAGAATGCAGGAGTATCAATATTTCCCTAACTCCAAAAATTTATGAACTAAAATTCCCACTGTAATAAATTTATCAGAGCTCAATATGCAAAAAGATTAAACTTTATACCACTCTCTGACTTTTCTAGGGAATTTTTGCAACAGCGGTAAACTTTCTGTTTTCAAACAGCAACATGTATACTAGCAAAATAAGCATGGGAAAGGCTATCCTTGACTTCTTTATTGAAACTAAAGATGCAAAACATTATTATAAATAACATCAAGCAAATAATAACAAAAGAAAATGATGCTCCAAGCAAAACACATATCATGTGGTGAATAAAAATATAGCTCCAAGTAAAGTTACCGATGAACAAAGACGAAAGAGGGGATGCCATCCGGGGCATCCCCAAGCTTAGGCTTTTGGCTATTCTTGAATATTACCTTGGGGTGCCTTGGGCATCCCCAAGCTTAGGCTCTTGCCACTCCTTATTCCATAGTCCATCGAATCTTTACCCAAAACTTGAAAACTCCACAACACAAAACTCAACAGAAAACTCGTAAGCTCCGTTAGTGTAAGAAAATAAAACCACCACTTAGGTACTGTAATGAGCTCATTCTAAATTCATATTGGTGTAATATCTACTGTATTACAACTTATCTATGGTTCATACCACTTAATACTAGCAGTAGATTCATCAAAATAAGTAAACAACACATAGAAAACAGAATCTGTCAAAAACAGAACAGTCTGTAGTAATATGTATCAACCGTATATTTCCGGAACTACAAAACTCCAACCAAATTAGGAAATCCTAAGAAATTCGTGTACCCATCCATATCAAAAAGAATCAGATCAAAAGAACGTTTCTATGAATTAACAAAACTAATTTACTGGGTGCAAAAGTTTCTGATTTTCAGCAGGATCAACACAACTATCACCGTAAGCCATCCTAAAGGTCTTACTTGGCACTTTACTGAAACAAAAGCTACTCCCTCCGTTCCCAAATATTTGTCTTTCTAGAGATTTCACCAAGTGACTACATACGGAGCAAAACGAGTGAATCTACACTCTAAAATATGTCTACATACATCCGTATGTAGTGTCCATTTGAAATGCCTAGAAAGACAAATATTTCGGAATGGAGGGAGTATAAAACATGATTACTACAGTAGCATAATAATGTGGACACACAAAAACAGTAAGGATAAATATTGGGTTGTCTCCCAACAAGCGCTTTTCTTTAATGCCTTTCTAGCTAGGCATGATGATGATAATGATGCTCACATAAAAGATAAGAATTGAAACATAACGGGAGCATCATGAAGCATATGACTAGCACATTTTTAAGTCTAACCCACTTCCTATGCATAGGGATTTTGTGAGGAAACAACTTATGGGAACAATAATCAACAAGCATAGGAAGGTAAAACAAGCATAGCTTCAAGATTTTCAACACATAGAGAGGAAACTTGATATTATTGCAATTCCTACAAGCATATGTTCCTCCCTCATAATAATTTTCAGTAGCATCATGAATGAATTCAACAATATAACCAGCACCTAAAGCATTCTTTTCATGACCTACAAGCATAGAAAATTTACTACTCTCCACATAAGCAAAATTATTCTCATGAAAAGTAGTGGGAGCAAACTCAACAAAATAACTATCATGTGATTGAAAATTAAGATCAAGATGACAAGTTTCTGAAGAAAATATGCCCTAGAGGCAATAATAAAGTTATTATTTATTTCCTTGTTTCATGATAAATGTTTATTATTCATGCTAGAATTGTATTAACCGGAAACATAATACATGTGTGAATACATAGACAAACATAGTGTCACTAGTATGCCTCTACTTGACTAGCTCGTTTATCAAAGATGGTTATGTTTCCTAACCATGGACAAAAGAGTTGTCATTTGATTAACGGGATCACATCATTAGGAGAATGATGTGATTGACTTGGACCATTCCGTTAGCTTAGCACTTGATCGTTTAGTATATTGCTATTGCTTTCTTCATAACTTATGCATGTTCCTGTAACTATGAGATTATGCAACTCCCGTTTACCGGAGGAAAACTTTGGGTGCTACCAAACGTCACAACGTAACTGGGTGATTATAAAGGAGTACTACAGGTGTCACCAAAGGTACATGTTGGGTTGGCGTATTTCAAGATTAGGTTTTGTCACTCCGATTGTCGGAGAGGTATCTCTGGGCCCTCTCGGTAATGCACATCACTATAAGCCTTTCAAGCAATGTAGCTAATGAGTTAGTTACGGAATGATGCATTACGTAACGAGTAAAGAGACTTGCCGGTAACGAGATTGAACTAGGCATTGGATACCGATGATCGAATCTCGGGCAAGTAACATACCGATGACAAAGGGAACAACGTATGTTGTTATGCGGTTTGACCGATAAATATCTTCGTAGAATATGTAGGAGCCAATATGGGCATCCAGGTTCCTCTATTGGTTATTGACCGAGAAAGTTCTAGGTCATGTCCACATAGTTCTCGAACCCGTAGGGTCCGCACGCTTAAGGTTTCGATGACAGTTATATTATGGCTTTATGAGTTTTGATGTACCGAAGGAGTTCGGAGTCCAGGATGAGATCGGGGACATGACGAGGAGTCTCGAAATGGTCGAGACGTAAAGATCGATATATTGGACTACTATATTCGGACATCGGAAGGGTTCCGAGTGATTCGGGTATTTTCGGGGGTACCGGGGAGTTACGGGAATACGAGGAAGAAGCAATGGGCCTCATGGGCCAAGTGGTGGAAGAGAGGAGGCAGGGCGCGTGGCCCCCCTAGCCCAAACCGAATTGGACTTGGGGACCGGCCCCCCTTTCCTACTCTTCCTCCCTCTCCTTCCTTCTCCTTCTCCTTCCCTTCCTTCCCCTCTCCTAGTTGGACTAGGAAAGGAGGAGTCCTACTCCCGTGGGAGTAGGACACTTCCTGGCGCGCCTCCTTGGCCGCCGCCTCCTCCCCTGCTCCTTTATATACGAGGCAGGGGCACCCCATGACACACAAGTTGATCTATGGATCGTTCCTTAGCCGTGTGCGGTGCCCCCTCCACCATATTCCACCTCGGTCATATCGTCGCGGAGTTTAGGCGAAGCCCTGCGCCGGTAGAACATCATCATCGTCACCACGCCGTCGTGCTGACGGAACTCATCCCCGACGCTTTGCTGGATCGGAGCCCGGGGATCGTCATCGAGCTGAACGTGTGCTAAACTCGGAGGTGCCGTACGTTTGGTACTTGGATCGTTCGGATCGTGAAGACGTACGACTACATCAACCGCGTTGTCATAACGCTTCCGCTTATGGTCTACGAGGGTACGTGTACAACACTCTCCCCTCTCGTTGCTATGCCATCACCATGATCTTGCGTGTGCGTAGGAAAATTTTGAAATTACTATGTTCCCCAACAGTTGCATCCGAGCCAGGTTTTATGCGTTGATGTTATATGCACGAGTAGAACACAAGTGAGTTGTGCGCGATACAAGTCATACTGCTTACCAGCATGTCATACTTTGGTTCGGCGGTATTGTGAGATGAAGCAGCCCGGACCGACATTACGCGTACGCTTACACGAGACTGGTTTCACCGTTACGAGCACTCATGCTTAAAGGTGGCTGGCGGGTGTCTGTCTTTCTCACTTTAGCTGTATCGAGTGTGGCTACGCCCGGTCCTTGCGAAGGTTAAAACAGCACCACCTTGACGAACTATCGTTGTGGTTTTGATGCGTAGGTAAGAATGGTTCTTGCTAAAGCCCGTAGCAGCCACGTAAAATTTGCAACAACAAAGTAGAGGACGTCTAACTTGTTTTTGCAGGGCATGTTGTGATGTGATATGGTCAAGACGTGATGCTATATTTTATTGTATGAGATGATCATGTTTTGTAACCGAGTTATCGGCAATGGCAGGAGCCATATGGTTGTCGCTTTATTGTATGAAATGCAAGCATACTGTAATTGCTTTACTTTATCACTAAGCGGTAGCGATAGTCGTAGAAGCAATAGATGGCGAACGACAACGATGCTACGATGGAGATCAAGGTGTCGCGCGGTGACGATGGTGATCACGACGGTGCTTGAAGATGGAGATCACAAGCACAAGATGATGATGGCCATATCATATCACTTATATTGATTGCATGTGATGTTTATCCTTTATGCATCTTATCTTGCTTTGATTGACGGTAGCATTTTAAGATGATCTATTACTAATAATCAAGAAGTGTTCTCCCTGAGTATGCACCGTTGCGAAAGTTCTTCGTGCTGAGACACCACGTGATGATCGGGTGTGATAGGCTCTACGTTCAAATACAACGGGTGCAAAACAGTTGCACACGCGGAGTACTCAGGTTAAACTTGACGAGCCTAGCATATACAGATATGGCCTCGTAAGACGGAGACCGAAATGTCGAGCGTGAATCATATAGTAGATATGATCAACATAGTGATGTTCACCATTGAAAACTACTCCATATCACGTGATGATCGGACATGGTTTAGTTGATTTGGATCACGTGATCACTTAGATGACTAGAGAGATGTCTGTCTAAGTGGGAGTTCTTAAGTAATATGATTAATTGAACTTAAATTTATCATGAACTTATTCCTGGTAGTATTTTGCAAATTATGTTGTAGATCAATAGCTCACATTGTTGCTTTCATATGTTTATTTTGATATGTTCCTAGAGAAAACTGTGTTGAAAGAAGTTAGTAGCAATGATGCGGATTGGATCCGTGATCTGAGGTTTATCCTCATTGCTGGGCAGAAGAATTATGTCCTTGATGCACCGCAAGGTGACAAACCTATTGCAGGAGCATATGCAGACGTTATGAACGTTTGGCTAAGCTCAATATGATGACTACTTGATAGTTTAGTGCACCATGCTAAACGGCTTAGATCCGGACTTCAAAGACGTTTTGAACATCATGGACCATATGAGATGTTCCAGGAATTGAAGTTAATATTTCAAGCAAATACCCGAGTTGAGAGATATGAAGTCTCCAACAAGTTCTATAGCTAAAAGATGGAGGAGAATCGCTCAACTAGTGAGCATGTGCTCAGATTGTCTGGGTACTACAATCGCTTGAATCAAGTGGGAGTTAATCTTCCAGATAAAATAGTGATTGACAGAATTCTCTAGTTACCACCACCAAGTTAGTAGAACTTCGTGATGAACTATAATATGCAAGGGATGATGAAAGTGATTCCCAAGCTCTTCGTGATGTTGAAATCGACGAAGGTAGGAATCAAGAAAGCGCATCAAGTGTTGATGATTGACAAGACCACTAGTTTCAAGAAAAGGGCAAAGGGAAAGAAAGGGAAACTTCAAGTAGAATGGCAAACAAGTTGTCACTCCCACGAAGAAGCCCAAAGCTGAACCAAAGCCTGAAACTGAGTGCTTACACTGCAAAGGAAATGGTCACTGGAAACGGAAATACCCTGAATATTTGGTGGATCAGAAGGATGGCAAAGTGAACAAGGGTATATTTGATATACAGGTTATTGATGTGTGCCTTACTAGTGTTTATAGTAGCCCCGAGTATTTGATACTTGTTCGGTTGCTAAGATTAGTAACTCAAACAGAGTTCTGAATAAACAGAGACTAGTTGAAGGGAAGTGACGATGAGTGTTGGAAGTAGTTCCAAGATTGATATGATCATCATCGCACACTCCCTATACTTTCGGGATTAGTGTTAAACCTAAATAAATGTTATTTGGCGTTTGCGTTGAGCATGAATATGATTTGATCATGTTTATTGCGTCGGTTATTCATTTAAAGTTAGAGAATAAATTGTTATTCTTTTACATGAATAAGACCTTCGATGGTCATACACCCAATGAACATAGTTTGTTGGATCTCGATCGTAGTGATACACATATTCATAATATTGATGCCAAAAGATGAAAAGTTAATAATGATAGTGCAACTTATTTGTGGCACTGCCGTTTGGGTCATATCGGTGTAAAGCGCAGAAGAAACTCCATAAAGATGGATTTTCGGAATCACTTGGTTATGAATCATTTGATACTTGCGAACCGTGCCTTTTGGGCAAGATGACTAAAACTCCGTTCTCTGGAACAATGGAACAAGCTACTGACTTATTGGAAATAATACATACCGATGTATGCAATCCAATAAGTGTTGATGCTCGTGGCAAGTATCGTTATTTTCTAACCTTCACAAGATGATTTAAGCAGATATGGGTATATCTACTTGATGAAACATAAGTCTGAAATAGTTGAAAGGTTCAAAGAATTTTAGAGTGAAGTGGAAAAATCGTCGTAACAAGAAAATAAAGTTTCTGCGATTTGATCGCGGAGACGAATATTTGAGTTACGAGTTTGGTCTTCAATTAAAACAATGTGGAATAGTTTCACAGCTCACGCCACCTGGAACACCACAACGTTATGGTGTGTCTGAACGTCGTAACCGCACTTTATTGGATATGGTGCAATCTATGATGTCTCTTATTGATTTACCATTGTCGTTTTGGGGTTATGCATTAGAGACAGCTGCATTCACGTTAAAAGGGCACCATCTAAATCCGTTGAGACGACAGCATATGAACTATGGTTTAGCAAGAAACCCAAGTTGTCGTTTCTTAAATTTTGGGGCTGTGATGCTTGTGTGAAAAAGTTTCATCCTGATAAGCTCAAACCCAAATTGGAGAAGTGCCTCTTCATAGAATACCCAAAGGAAACTGTTGGGTACTCCTTCTATCACAGATGCGAAGGCAAAACATTCGTTGCTAAGGATGGATCCTTTCTAGAGAAGGAGTTTCTCTCGAAAGAAGTGAGTGGGAGGAAAGTAGAACTTGATAAGGTAATTGTACCTTCTCCCGAATTGGAAAAAAGTTCATCACTGAAATCAGTTCTAGTGATTCCTACACCAATTAGTGAGGAAGCTAATGATGATGATCATGAAACTTCAGATCAAGTTACTACAGAACCTCGTAGGTCTTCCAGAGTACGGTCCGCACCAGAGTGGTACGGTAATCATGTTCTGAAAGTCATGTTACTAGACCATGATTAACCTACGAACTATGAGGAAGCGATGATGAGCCCAGATTCCGCGAAATGGCTGGAGGCCATGAAATCTGAGATAGGATCCATATATGAGAACAAAGTGTGGACTTTGGTGGACTTGCCCGATGATCGGCAAGCCATAGAAAATAAATGGATCTTCAAGAGGAAGACGGACGTTGATAATAGTGTTACTATCTACAAAGATCGACTTGTCGCAAAAAGGTTTTTCGACAAGTTCAAGATGTTGAATACAATGAGATTTTCTCACTCGTATCGATGCTTATCATGTTAGCAATTGCCACATTTTATGAAATCTGGCAAATGGATGTCAAAATTGCATTCCTTAATGGATTTATTAAAGAAGAGTTGTATATGATGCAACCGGAAGGTTTTGTCAATCCTAAAGATGCTAACAAAGTGTGCAAGCTCTAGCAATCCGTCAATGGACTGGTGCAAGCATCTCGGAGTTAGAATATACGCTTTGATGAGTTGATCAAAGCATATGGTTTTATACAGACTTTTGAAAAGGCCTGTATTTACAAGAAAGTGTGTGGGAGCACTACAGCATTTTGATAAATATATGTGAATGACATATTGTTGATTAGAAATAATGTAGAATTATTTTGCAAAGCATAAAGGAGTGTCTGAAAGGAGTTTTTTTTTTCAAAGAAAGACCTCGGTAAAGCTACTTACGTATTGAGCATCAAGATCTATAGATCAAGACGCTTGATAAGATTTTCAATGAGTACATACCTTGACAAGATTTTGAAGTAGTTCAAAATGGAGCAGTCAAAGAAAGAGTTCTTGCCTGTGTTGCAAAGGTATGAAATTGAGTAAGACTCAAATCCCGACCACGGCAGAAAATGGAAAGAGAATGAAAGTAATTCCCTATGCATCAGTCATAGGTTCTATAAAAATTATGCTTTGCTGTGAACCAGACCTATTGTATACCTTGCTCTGAGTTTGACAAAGGAATACAATTTTGATCTAAGAGTAGATCACTGGACAGCGGTCAAGAATATCCTTAGTGAGGACTAAAGAGATGTTTCTCAATTATGGAGGTGATAAAAGAGCCCGTCGTAAAAAGTTACAATGATGCAAGCTTTTACACCGATCCAGATGACTCTTAAGTCTCAATCTGGATACATATTGAAAGTGGGAGCAATTAGCTAGAGTAGCTCCATGCAAAACATTGTAGACATATAATATTTGCAAAATTACATACGGCTCTGAATATGACAGACCCGTTGACTAAGCTTCTCTCACGAGCAAAACATGATCACACCTTAGTACTCTTTGGGTGTTAATCACATAGCGATGTGAACTAGATTATTGACTCTAGTAAACCCTTTGGGTGTTAGTCACATGACGATGTGAACTATGGGTGTTAATCATATACAGATATGAATATTGGTGTTAAATCACATGGCGATGTGAACTAGATTATTGACTCTAGTGCAAGTGGGAGACTGAAGGAAATATGCCCAAGAGGCAATAATAAAGTTATTATTTATTTCTTTATTTCATGATAAATGTTTATTATTCATGCTAGAATTGTATTAACCGGAAACATAATACATGTGTGAATACATAGACAAACATAGTGTCACTAGTATGCCTCTACTTGACTAGCTCATTTATCAAAGATGGTTATGTTTCCTAACCATGGACAAAAGAGTTGTCATTTGATTAACGGGATCACATCATTAGGAGAATGATGTGATTGATTTGACCCATTCCGTTAGCTTAGCACTTGATTGTTTAGTATATTGCTATTTCTTTTTTCATAACTTATACATGTTCCTGTAACTATGAGATTATGCAACTCCCGTTTACCGGAGGAACACTTTGGGTGCTACCAAATGTCACAACGTAACTGGGTGATTATAAAGGAGTACTACAGGTGTCTCCAAAGGTACATGTTGGGTTGGCGTATTTCGAGATTAGGTTTTGTCACTCCGATTGTCGGAGAGGTATCTCTGGGCCCTCTCGGTAATGCACATCACTATAAGCCTTGCAAGCAATGTAGCTAATGACTTAGTTACGGAATGATGCATTACGTAACGAGTAAAGAGACTTGCCGGTAACGAGATTGAACTAGGTATTCGATACCGACGACCGAATCTCGGGCAAGTAACATACCGATGACAAAGGGAACAACGTATGTTGTTATGCGGTTTGACCGATAAAGATCTTCGTAGAATATGTAGGAGCCAATATGGGCATCCAGGTTCCGCTATTGGTTATTGACCGAGAATAGTTCTAGGTCATGTCTACATAGTTCTCGAACCCGTAGGGTCCGCACGCTTAAGGTTTCGATGACAATTATATTATGAGTTTATGAGTTTTGATGTACCGAAGGAGTTCGGAGTCCCGGATGAGATTGGGGACATGACGAGGAGTCTCGAAATGGTCAAGACGTAAAGATCGATATATTGGACGACTATATTCGGACATCGGAAGGGTTCCGAGAGATTCGGGTATTTTCGGGGGTACCGGGGAGTTACGGGAATACGAGGAAGAAGCAATGGGCCTTATGGGCCAAGTGGTGGAAGAGAGAGCAGGGCGGCGCGGCCCCCTAGCCCAAACCGACTGGACTAGGGGCGGCCCCTTCCTACTCTTCCTCCTCTCCTTCCTTCTCCTTCTCCTTCCTTCCTTCCCTCTCCTAGTTGGACTAGGAAGGAGGAGTCCTACTCCCGGTGGGAGTAGGACTCCTCCTGGCGCCGCCTCCCTTGGCCGGCCGCCTCCTCCCCCTTGCTCCTTTATATACGGGGGCAGGGGGCACCCCATGACACACAAGTTGATCTACGGATCGTTATTTAGCCGTGTGCGGTGCCCCCCTCCATCATATTCCACCTCGGTCATATCGTCGCGGAGTTTAGGCGAAGCCCTGCGCCGGTAGAACATCATCATCGTCACCACGCCGTCGTGCTGACGGAACTCATCCCCGACGCTTTGCTGGATCGGAGCCCGGGGATCGTCATCGAGCTGAACGTGTGCTGAACTCGGAGGTGCCGTACGTTCGGTACTTGGATCGGTCGGATCGTGAAGACGTATGACTACATCAACCGCGTTGTCATAACGCTTCCGCTTACGGTCTACGAGGGTACGTGGACAACACTCTCCCCTCTCGTTGCTATGCCATCACCATGATCTTACGTGTGCGTAGGAAAATTTTGAAATTACTACGTTCCCCAACAGTTTCATGGTTATCATCATTCTTTAGAGCATACATGTCATCACAATAATCATCATAGATAGGAGGCATGCTTTCATCGTAGTAAATTTGCTCATCAAAGCTTGGGGGACAAAAAATATCATCTTCATCAAACATAGCTTCCCCAAGCTTGTGGCTTTGCATATCATTAGCATCATGGATATTCAAGGAATTCGTACTAACAACATTGCAATCATTCTCATCATTCAAAGATTTAGTGCCAAACATTTTATGTAACTCTTCTTCTAGCACTTGAGCACAATTTTCCTTTCCATCATACTCACGAAAGATATTAAAAAGATGAAGCGTATGAGACAAACTCAATTCCATTTTTTTGTAGTTTTCTTTTATAAACTAGACTAGTGCTAAAACAAGAAACAAAAAGATTCGATTGCAAGATCTAAAGATATACCTTTACTTACCTAGCCTCCATGCAAACGGCGCCTTTAAAAGAGCTTGATGTCTACTACACAACCTTCTTCTTGTAGACGTTGTTGGGCCTGCAAGTGCATAGGTTTGTAGGACAGTAGCAAATTTCCCTCGAGTGGATGACCTAAGGTTTATCAATCCGTGGGAGGCGTAGGATGAAGATGGTCTCTCTCAAACAACCCTGCAACCAAATAACAAAGAGTCTCTTGTGTCCCCAACACACCCAATACAAAGGTAAATTGTATAGGTGCACTAGTTCGGCGAAGAGATGGTGATACAAGTGCAATATGGATGGTAGATATAGGTTTTTGTAATCTGAAATAATAAAAACAGCAAGGTAACTAATGATTAAAGTGAGCGTAAACGGTATTGCAATGATAGGAAACAAGGCCTAGGGTTCATACTTTCACTAGTGCAAGTTCTCTCAACAATAATAACATAGATAGATCATATAACAAGCCCTCAACATGCAACAAAGAGTCACTCCAAAGCCACTAATAGCGGAGAACAAACGTAGAGATTATGGTAGGGTACAAAACCACCTCAAAGTTATCCTTTTTGATCGATCTATTCAAGAGTTCGTAGTAAAATAACATAGGGCTATTCTTTCCGCTCAATCCATCATAGAGTTCATACTAGAATAACACCTTAAGACAAAAATCAACCAAAACCCAAATGTCACCTAGATACTCCATTATCACCTCAAGTATCCGTGGGCATGATTATACGATATGCATCACACAGTCTCAAATTCATCCAACCAACACAAAGTACTTCAAAGAGTGCCCCAAAGTTTCTACAGAAGAGTCAAGAAAACGTGTGCCAACCCCTATGCATAGGTTCATGGACGGAACCCGCAAGTTGGTCACCAAAACATACATCAAGTGGCACGTGATATCCCATTGTCACCACACATAAACACAGCAAGACATACATCAAGTGTTCTCAAAGTAAAGACTCAATCCGATAAGATAACTTCAAGAGGAAAACTTAATTCATCACAAGAGAGAGGAGGGGGATAAACATCATAAGATCCAAGTATAGTAACAAAGCTCGCGATACATCAAGATCGTGTGAAGTCGAGAACACAAGAGAGAGAGAGATCAAACACATAGCTATTCGTACATACCCTTAGCCCCGAGGGTGAACTACTCCCTCCTCGTCATGGATAGCACCGGGATGATGAAGCTGGCCACCGGTGATGGATTCCCCCGGCTGTGGTGCCGAACGGGCTCCCGAGAGGTTTTTGGTGGCTACAGAGGCTTTCGGCGGCGGAACTCCTGATCTATCTTGATATTCGATGGTTTTAGGGTACGTAGGCTTATATAGGCGAAAGAATTCGGTCGGGAGGTGCTCGAGGGGCCCACGAGACAGGGGGCGCGCCCTACAGGGGGGGCGCCCTCCTATCTCGTGGCTGCCTCGAGGATCTTCTGACGTGAACTCCAAGTCTCCAGGATCATATTCTTCCAAAAAATCACGCTGCCAAAGGTTTCATTCCATTTAGACTCCATTTGATATTCCTTTTCTTCGAAATACTGAAACAGGCAATAAAATAGCAATATGGGTTGGGCCTCTGGTTAATAGGTTAGTCCCAACAGTAATATAAAAGTGTATAATAAAGCCCATGATCATTCAAAACAGATAATAAAATAGCATGAATGCTTCATAAATTATAGATACGTTGGAGATGTATCAGCATCCCCAAGCTTAATTCCTACTCGTCCTCGAGTAGGTAAATGATAAAAGAAAGAATTTATGAAGTGTGAATGATAGAAGGTGCACAAGTTTGATCAATGATAATTTCAGTCACCTTTTCTAGCCTGATTATATGTCATAACAGTAGTCCATCTCATAAAACTTGTGCACTACTTGAGACAAAACGAGCCAGATTTTTTACTCATTTCCTTTGTTTTTCTTTGGTTTTTTGTTTCTTTCTTGGTTTTCAATGTCTTTTTTTGTTATTCTTTGTCTCTTTATTGTTTTCTACTTTTTTTTCGTTCTTTTTGCATTTGTTTATTCACTCTTATTTTTTCTTTGGTTTCTTTTTCGGTTTTCACAGTTTTTTGTTTTTCTTTTCTTTCTTTTAGTTTTCATTCTAAATTTTTTGCATATGTCAATAAGACTTTTCAAATACATGGTTAACATTTTTCAAATACGAGTTTAAACCTTTTTGAATACATGGTCAACATTTTCTATATACATTTCTCAAATGCTCTCTTAACATTTATCAAATACAAGATTAGCATTTTTAATTTTTATTTTATTTTAGTTTTCATTCTATATTTTCTGTATACATCTAGAACATTTTTCAAATACATGTTTAACATTTTTCACATACAAGGTTAACATTTTTTTATACATGTTCAACATTGTTTTCATAGACATTTTCAAATGCTTGATTAACATTTTCCAAATGTTGTTCAACATTTTTCAAATACACAATAAACATTTTTAATACATGGTCAACATTTTTTATACGCATTTTCAACACTTCTTAATGCAAGATTAACATTATTTAACACATGGTCAACATTTTCTATGCACATGAACCTTTTTAAATGCTTGATTAAGAATTCTCAAATACAATATTAACTTTTTTTAATACATGATCAACATGTTTTCTATACAAATTTAGAATTTTCCAAATGTTGATTAATATTTTGAAAATACTTGTTCAATTTTTTTCAAATGCTTGATTAACATATTTATATACATGATAATAAAATTCATCATTGTTTAATACATGATCAACAATTTTCGTACAAACGTTCAACATTTTTCCGAATGGTTGATTAATATTTTTAGAAATACTTGTTCAACATTTTTCCAATATTTGTTCAACACTTTTCAAATGTTTTTCTATAGGTTTTTTTGTAATATATATATATATATATATATATATATATAATATTTTAAAATATAAACAAAAGTACAAAAATAAATCAAAAAATATAAAAAAAATAGAGAAAGGTGGTTGTGGCCTCCCGCGCTCCTGGGCCAGTCCATCTCGGTCTCCCTTGAGTGAGGGTTCGTACCCTCTCGCTGAACGAGAGATATAGAGGCACCCACGCATCTCCCAATTGCAGGCGGAAGGATACATAGAATAACAAAAAAGAGGGCTGTACCTATATACGCCATTTTGTGTGGTGCTAATTGCAGGCGGTTAAATTGATAAATTGGGTTGCTAATTACCCCATTTAGCAGGTATACCTATAAACTGCAGTACTACTAGTTCTAACCTCCCCCTGTCTTCGCCCATGGCCATGGCTTTATTTGGGTGGATCACTGGATCTTGCGCAGACGGATCATTTTAGCTTTAGGTTTTAGGGCCCTAGTAGCTTAGGTGTTTGGATCATTCGACATCTTGGCTTCGACGGCGATGGGGACGCTAAATAAAGAAGCTCCAGATTCTTCACAGATGAGGTGATTGCCACTATCGTCGGTGATGGATTTCAAAAATAATTTGTTCAAGCAGGGATGTCATGGCGGCGGCGGCATTCTTGAGGTGGAGTTGTGTCCTTGGGCTCCGCCGTTGCAATGATGTCTCCTCCAGCATTAGTGCGAAGCTTGGGAGGTAGTCCAGGACCGGATGCAAACTATGGTCTGCGTTGACGACATCTGGAAGAGGGAACACAAGCTGGGTTCGTAGTTGATGGCTGGTAGGTATGGTTTCCTCCTTCGGCGTCTTAGTCTTGGCGGGGTGCCAGATCTGGAGCTTGATGGCATGTCCGGGGTGTTGCTCCGGTCTGAAATTTCAACGGCAATCGTTTCACCTTTGGTGAGCCACCTTGGAGGTCCGTAAAGCTGCATACCAGTGATGGAGCCGTGTCGAGCTCTGGCGAGAAGGTGATCCGTCATTTTTTTTCTTTGGTCACTGCTGAGGTAGTGTCGGAGGCAGGTGACAGACGTTGTTGTCAAGCTTACATGATTTTTTGGTCTCGATTGTATTTTTACTTCTTGGCTAGTAATCCTTTGTGCAAAGGATAGCGTCTGTTGTCCTTTCAGTTTGTCATGTCCGTCTGTACGTGGCTTGTATTATGATCTTTATTATATGAATGAGACACAGATTACCATGCAAAAAATGTAGACATTATATTTCACTAGCTAGTTTCACATTCTCGATTATGGAATGCTGTCAATCCTGATTTTTTTTCTTAAATTCCGGCGGGATTGGTGGACAAATTAGGCATCCTTTGATTCGTCGGATAGAAATATCATAGGAATAGAAAAATTGTAGGAAATGTAATGACATGTATCTAAAATTCTATGAATAGGAATAGGAAAAGTGATGTTATTTGGTTCACATGATAGGTTTGTTTCACTGAGTCTAGTCTAATGTTTATTCTCATTTGAAATGTGAAGGATGGAACCAATCCTTCATAGGAATTCATTTCTACAAACCAAAGGGCTCTAAAGGAAATTCCTACATAATTCCCGTGAAGTTCCTCCAAACCAAAGGAGAACTAGAGTGACTTTTCAAGTGTTCAAGGGAATCAAACTTCTCGGTCAAGGGCTCTGCTGGATATCCTAGTGGAAGCACAGTTCTTTGTACAACCCTCCAGGGACAGATGAGAAAGAGATGATAGATAGAATCTCAATGTCATATTTGCACATGTCAATTTGTCAACTAGTCTTATCTGGATAATGTTTATGAGGCCAAGATACTCATTCTGGAATATGTACTTTTCTTATGAGACATATGTAGTACAATCCCTACGCGTGTAGGGATCATCGAATGGTGCGGTCATTCGGAATCTTGCGATCGATGGACCACCTAATGTTTCGGTGTGGGGTCGCACAATTTTTTGAGGTAAATACATTGGCGGTACTAAAACTAGCTACCCATGGTTAGTATGCGCAATATGCGATTGTGGTCAGTTGACTTGTCCTTCCGTTCATATATGGTGCTTCCGTTTGTATCCAGCCGTATTCCCTGCTAGCGTGGCACGCTAGCATGGCACTGGCCCACTGATCGCCCACTAATTTTGGCGGAAAACAGTCTGATGTACTAATTAAATTTAGAAAAGCACTCAACTACAATTGCTAGGCGCGGGTTTCCAACAATGACGTTAAGCTCATCTTACGTGAACTAATGATGGTTGGTGCCTCATATGAATATATATTTTTTATATCCTTTCCTTAAAATAAGCGGGCCTGGCTCGTCAGTGCATACCTCTTTGCTCGGTCACTTACTATTGGGTCCCATGGCTGTCTCTCTTTCCTCTTCTTCTTCTACCACTCGTCGCACACGCCCATGCGACGAACAGAGTGGGCCTGACCGTGGTCGGCATTTCATGGCCCGGAAGCTCATGACCGCGGCCATGGCACGCGCCCGAGCCTCAATGTGCTCACTGGTCATCAAGCATTGCAGGAGCCCATGGCAAGGAGGTGTGTGGCAACACACTCCACATGCACCCATGGTGAACGCACACTCCACATGAGCAACAATACTGCCAAAAGCAGAACTGACATATTATTGAAAAAAATCACGCCTTTATACACTAGGTCCATTAGTTATGAACTGGAAATGAATTATAACATGTATAATATAGGCCCCAAGCGAATAGAGTACTTTTAAGGCTTGTTTGATTCACATGATTCTACAAATGTAGGAAAATTATACGACTACATGAGAAAACCATAAGATAAGTAATCACAATAATTTTGCCAACTTTGGTGTTTTGTTCACGGGAATTTGGTCAATATAGGAGTCGAAATAAACTTGGTCAAATCATAGTCAAACCATATGAAAATCTATAACTAGCATGTCATTATGACACTAAAGATCTGAAGAAAATATACCCTAGAGGCAATAATAAAGTTGTTATTTTATATTTTCTTATTTCATCATAAATGTTTATTATTCATGCTAGAATTGTATTAACCAGAAACTTGATACATGTGTGGATACATAGACAAAACACCGTGTCCCTAGTAAGCCTCTACTAGACTAGCTCGTTAATCAAAGATGGTTAAGTTTCCAAACCGTAGACATGTGTTGTCATTTGATGAACGGGATCACATCATTAGGAGAATGATGTGATGGACAAGACTCATCCGTTAGCTTAGCATAATGGTCGTTCAGTTTTATTGCTATTGATTTCTTCATGTCAAATACATATTCCTTCGACTATGAGATTATGCAACTCCCGGATACTGGAGGAATGCCTTGTGTGCTATCAAACGTCACAACGTAACTGGGTGATTATAAAGATGCTCTAAAAGTATCACCGAAGGTGTTTGTTGAGTTGGCATAGGTCGAGATTAGGATTTATCACTCTGAGTATCGGAGAGGTATCTCCGGGCCCTCTCGGTAATACACATCAAAGCTTGCAAGCAAACGACTAAGGGGTTAGTCACGAGGTGATGTATTACGGAACGAGTAAAGAGACTTGCCAGTAACGAGATTGAACTAGGTTTGAAGATACCGACGATCGAATCTTGGGCAAGTAACATATCGATGGACAAAGGGAATCTATAACGTATGTTGTCATAACGGTTTGGCCGATAAAGATATTCGTAGAATATGTGGCAGCCAATATGAGCATCCAGGTTCCTCTATTGGTTATTGGCCGGAGAGGTGTCTCAGTCATGTCTACATAGTTGTGGAACCCATAGGGTCCGCACGCTTAACGTTCGATGACAATATAGTAATTTATGAGTTATGTGATTTGGTGACCGAATGTTGTTTGCAGTCCCAGATGAGGTCATGGACATGACGAGGAGTCTCGAAATGGTCGAGAGGTAAAGATTGATATATAGGACGATGGTATTCGGACACCGGAAGTGTTCCGAAGGGTACCAAGTACATATCGGATCACCGAAAGGGGTTCCGGGCACCCCCGACAAAAGATATGGGCCTTATGGGCAAGAGGGGAAACGCACCAGCCACAAGGGGCTGGTGCGCCCTCCATATGGGCCGGCCAAGGTGGAGAAGGAAAGGGGAAGGAGGGAAGGAAAAAAGGGAATAGGATTCCCCCTTCCTTCCCCCTCCCCCTCTTTCCTTCCCCTCCGATAAATATGGTAGGGGGCGAATTGGGGAGGAACCACAAGTAGGATTCAGCCTACTTGGGGCGCCCTTCTGGCTGCTCCCTCCTACCCCCCCCCACCTATTCATATGTGGGAGGGGGCGCCTAGCAGATCCAGACAATTGCCTAGCCGTGTGCGCCCCTCCCCCCCCTCCACCGTTTACACCCCCGATCATATTTTCGTAGTGCTTAGGCGAAGCCCTGCAGAGATCACTTCACCATCACTATCACCATGCCATCATGCTAATGGAACTCGTCTACTATCTCGACGTCTTGTTGGATCAAGAAGGCGAGGGACGTCACCGAGCTGAACGTGTGCAGAACTCGGAGGTGCCGTACGTTCGGTACTCGAGCAGTGGATCATGAAGAGAGTTTGACTACATCAACTGCGTTGTGAAACGCTTCCCCTTACGGTCTACGGGGGTATGTAGACACACTCTTGCTATGCATCTCCTAGATAGATCTTGCGTAAGCGTAGGAATTTTTTTGAAATTGCATGCTACGTTCCCCAACAGTGGCATCATGACCCAGGTCTATGTGTAGATGATATGCACAAGTAGAACATAATGAGTTGTGGGCGGTGATCATCATACTGCTTACCACCAATGTCTTATTTTGATTTGGCGGTATTGTTGGATGAAGCGGCCCGGACCAACCTTACATGACCACGTTCATGATACAGGTTCCACCGATTGACATGCAACCTGTTTTGCATAAATGTGGGTGGCGGGTGTCTATTTCTCCTAATTTAGTTTAATCGAATTTAACTACGGCCAGTCCTTGTTGAAGGTTAAAACATCAAACTTGATAAATCACCGTTGTGATTTTTGTGCCGTAGGTAAGAACGGTTCTTGCTAGAAGCCCGTAAAAGCCACGTAAAACTTGCAACAACAAAATAGAGGACGTCTAACTTGTTTTTGCAGGGAATGTTGTGACGTGATATGGTCAAGACATGATGTGATATACGTTATTGTATGAGATGATCATGTTTTGTAATCTATTGGCAACCGGCAGGTGCCTTATGGTAGTCTCTTTATTGTATGAAATACAAACACCATGTAATTGCTTTACTTTATCGCTATGAGTTAGCAATAGTCATAGAATCAATAGTTGGCGAGACGACCACAACGCAATGATGGAGATCAAAGTGTCGAGCTGGTGACGATGGAGATCATGACGATGCGTTGGAGATAGAGATCAAAAGCACAAGTTGATGATGGCCATATCATGTCACCTATTTTGATTGCATGTGATGTTTATCCTTTATGCATCTTATTTTGCTTAGTATGACGACATCATTATAAGATGATCCCTTCACTAAATTTCAAGGTTAAAGTGTTCTCCCTGAGTATGCACCGTTAATATAGTTCGTCATGTTGAGACACCACATGATGATCGGGTGTGATAGAGTCTACATTCACATACAACAGGTGTAAGCCAGATTTACACACGCGGAATACTTGGGTTAAACTTGACGAGCCTAGCATGTACAGACATGGCCTCGGAACACTGGAGACCGAAAGGTCGAACGTGAATCATATAGTAGGTATGATCAACATAGAGATGTTCACCATTGATGACTACCCCATCTCACATGATGATCAGACATGGGTTAGTTGATTTGGATCATGTATCACTTAGATGACTTGAGGGATGTCTATTTAAGTGGGAGTTATTAAGTAATTTGATTAACTGAACTTTAATTTATCATGAACTTAGTCCTGATAGTATTTGAAAATTATGTTGTAGATCAATAGCTCGCATTGTAGCTCCCCTTTGTTTTTGATATGTTCCTAGAGAAAACTAAGTTGAAAGATGATAGTAGCAATGATGTGGACTCGATCCGTGATCTGAGGATTATCCTCATTGCTGCATAGAAGAATTATGTCCTTGATGCACCTAGCACCTATTGCAGGAGCAGATGCAGACGTTATTAACATTTGGCTAGCTCGATATGGTGACTACTTAATAGTTTAGTGCACCATGCTTTACGACTTACAACCAGGACTTCAAAAACCTTTTGAACGCCACGGAGCATATGAGATGTTCCAAGAGCTAAAATTGGTATTTCAACCTCATGCCCGTGTCGGGAGGTATGAGACCTCTGAAAAGTACTTTTCCTAGAAGATGGAGGAGAATAGCTCAGCCACTGAGCATGTGCTCAGAATGTCTGGGTACTACAATCGCTTGAATCAAGTGGTAGTTAATCTTCCAGATAAGATAGTGATTGATAGAGTTCTCTTGTCACTATCACCAAGCTACTAGAACTTCATGATGAAATGTAATATGCAAGGATGGAGAAAATGATTCCCGAGCTCTTAGCGATGCTGAAATCGGCAAAGGTAGAAATCAAGAAAGAGCACCAAGTGTTCATGGTTAACAAGACCACTAGTTTCAAGAAAAATGGCAAGGGAAAGAAACGAAACTTCAAGAAGAATGGAAAGCAAGTTGTCACTCCCGTGAAGAAGCCCAAAGCTGGACCTAAGCTTGAAACTGAGTGATTCTACTACAAAGGGAATGGTCACTAGAAGCGAAACTGCCCCAAATATTTGGCGGATAAGAAGGATGGCAAAGTAAACAAAGGTATATTTGATATACATGTTATTGATGTGTACCTTACTAGTATTCGTATTAGCTCCTGGGTATTTGATACTGGTTCAGTTGCTAAGATTAGTAACTCGAAACAGGAGACTAGTTAAGGGCGAGGTAACGATGTGTGTTGGAAATGATTCCAAGGTTGATACGATCACCATCGCACACTCTCTCTACCTTTGGGATTAGTGTTGAACCTAAATAAATGTTATTTGGTGTTTGCATTGAGCATGAATATGACTGGATCATGTTTATTGCAATACGGTGATTCATTTAATTCAGAGAATAATTGTTATTCTGTTTACAGGAATAAAATCTTCTATGGTCATACACCCAATGTGAATGGTTTATTGAATCTCGATCATAGTGATACACATATTCATAATAATATTGATGCCAAAAAATGCAAAGTTGATAATGATAGTGCAACATACTTGTGGCACTACCATTTAGGTCTTATTGGTGTAAAGCACATGAAGAAACTCCATATGGATGGACTTTTGGAATCACTTGATTATGAATCATTTGATACTTGCGAACCATGCCTCATGGGCAAGATGACTAAAACTCCGTTCTCCGGAACAATAGAGCGAGACAATGACTTGTTGAAAATAATACATACCGATATATGCGGTCCGATGAGTGTTGAGGCATGCGGCAGGTATCGTTATTTTCTAACCTTCACAGATGATTTGAGCAGATATGGGTATATCTGCTTAATGAAACACAAGTCTAAAACATTCGAAAAGTTCAAAGAATTTCAGAACGAAGTGGAGAATCATCGTAACAAGAAAATAAAGTTTCTATGATCTGATCGCGGAGGCTAATATTTTTGTTATGAGTTTGGCCTTCATTTAAAATAGTGTGGAATAGTTTCACAACTCACGCCACCTGGAACACCATAGCGTAATGGTGTGTCTGAACATCATAACCGCACTTTATTAGATATAGTGCAATATATGATGTCGCTTACCGGTTTACCACTATGTTTTGGGGCTATACATTAAGACAACCACATTCACGTTAAATAGGGCACCGTCTAAATCTGTTGTGGCGACACCGTATGAACTGTTGTTTGGCAAGAAACCTAAGCTGTCGTTTCATAAAATTTGGGGTTGCGACACTTATGTCAAAAGGCTTCAGCCTGATAAGCTCGAACCCAAATCGGAGAAGTGCGTCTTTATAGGATACCCTAAGAAAACAATTGAGTACACCTTCCATCACAGATCCGAAGACTAGATCTTTGTTGCTGAGAATGGGTCCTTTCTAGAGTTTCTCGCGAGAGAAGTGAGTGGGAGGAAAGTAGAGCTTAATAAGGTAAATGTACCTCCTCTCGAATTGGAAAGTAGCACATTAGAGAAAACCGATCTCGTGATGCCTACATCAACTAGATAGGAAGCTAATGATGATGATCATGAAACTTCAGATCAAGTTACTACTGAATTTCGTAGGTCGACCAGAGCACGATCCGCACCAGAGTGGTATGGTAATCCTGTCCTGGAAATCATGTTACTAGACCAAGGCGAACCTACTACTATGAAGAAGCTATGATGAGCCCAGATTCCAACAGATGCCTTGAGGCCATGAAATATGAGATAGGATCCATGTATGAGAACAAAGTGTGGACTTTGGTGGACTTGCCAGATGATCGGCAAGCCATAGACAATAAATGGATCTTCAAGAAGAAGGCTGACGCTGATGGTAGTGTTACTGTCTACAAAGCTCGACTTTCGCAAAAGGTTATCGACAAGTTCAAGGGGTTGACAACGATGAGACCTTCTCACCCGTAGTGATTCGATCTTAAAGTCCGTACGAATCATGTTAGCAATTGCTACATTTTATGATTATGAAATCTGGCAAATGGACGTCAAAACTGTATTCCTCAATGGATTTCTTAAAGAGTTGTATATGATGCAACTAGAAGGTTCTGTCTATCCTAAAGGTGCTAACAAAGTGTGCAAGCTCCAGTGATCCATCTATGGACTGGTACAAGCATATCAGAGTTGGAATATACGCTTTGATGAGGTGACCAAAGCATATGGTTTTATACATACTTTCAGTGAAGCCTGTATTTACAAGAAAGTGAGTGGGAGCTCTGTAGCATTTCTGATATTATATGTGGATGACATATTGTTGATTGGAAATGATATAGAATTTCCGGATAGCGTAAAAGGATACTTGAATAAGAGTTTTTCAATGAAAGACCTCGGTGAAGCTGCTTATATATTGGGCATCAAGATCTATAGAGATAGATCAACATGCTTAATAGGACTTTCACAAAGCCCATACCTTGATGAAGTTTTGAAGAAGTTCAAAATGGATCAGTCAAAGAAAGGGTTCTTGCCTGCGTTACAAGGTGTAAAGTTGAGTAAGACTCAAAACCCGACCACGACAGAAGATAGAGAGAGAATGAAAGTCATTCCCTATGCCTCAGCCATAGGTTCTATAAAGTATGCCATGTTGTGTACCCGACCTAGTTGTGTGCCTTGCTATGAGTTTGGCAAGGGGGTACAATAGTGATCTAGGAGTGTATCACTGGACAATGGTCAAAATTATCCTTAGGTACCTAAAGCGGACTAAGGGAATGTTTCTCGGTTATGGAGGTGATAAAGGGTTCATCGTAAAGGGTTATGTCGATGCAAGCTTTAACACTGATCCAGCTGACTCGGAGTCTCAATCTGGATACATATTGGAAGTGGGATCAATTAGCTAGAGTAGCTCCATACAGAGCTTTGTAGACATAGAAATTTGCAAAATACATATGGATCTGAATGTGACAGACCCATTGAATAAAAGTCTCTCAAAGGCAACACATGATCACACCTTAGTACTCTTTGGGTGTTAATCATATGGCGATGTGAACTAGATTATTGACTCTAGTAAACCCTTTGAGTGTTGGTCACATGGCGATGTGAACTATGGGTGTTAATCACATGACGATGTGAAATATTGGTGTTAAATCACATGGCGACGTGAACTAGATTATTGACTCCAGTGCAAGTGGGAGACTAAAGGAAATATGCCCTAGAGGCAATAATAAACTTGTTATTTTATATTTTCTTATTTCATCATAAATGTTTATTATTCATGCTAGAATTGTATTAACCAGAAACTTGATACATGTGTGGATACATAGACAAAACACCGTGTCCCTAGTAAGCCTCTACTAGACTAGCTCCTTAATCAAAGATGGTTAAGTTTCCTAACCATAGACATGTGTTGTCATTTAAGGAACGGGATCACATCATTAGGAGAATGACGTGATGGACAAGACCCATCCGTTAGCTTAGCATAATGATCGTTCAGTTTTATTGCTATTGCTTTCTTCATGTCAAATACATATTCCTTCGACTATGAGATTATGCAACACCCGGATACCAGAGGAATGCCTTGTGGGCTATCAAATGTCACAACGTAACTGGGTGATTATAAATATGCTCTACAAGTATCTCCGAAGGTGTTTGTTGAGTTGGCATAGATTGAGTTTAGGATTTGTCCCTCCGAGTATCAGAGAGGTATCTCTGGGCCCTCTCGGTAATACACCTCATAAGAAGCCTTGCAAGCAAATGATTAAGGAGTTAGTCACGAGGTGATGTATTACGAAACGAGTAAAGAGACTTGCCGGTAACGAAACTGAACTAGGTATGAAGATACCGACGACCGAATCTCGGGCGAGTAACATACCGATGGACAAAGAGAATAACGTATGTTGTCATAACGGTTCGACCGAAAAATATCTTTGTAGAATATGTGGGAGACAATATGAGCATCTAGGTTCCACTATTGGTTATTGACCGGAGAGGTGTCTCGGTCATGTCTACATAGTTCTCGAACCCATAGGGTCCGCACACTTAACGTTCGATGACGATATAGTATTATATGAGTTATGTGATTTGGTGACCGAATGTTGTTCGGAGTCCCGGATGAGATCACGTACATGACGAGGAGTCTCGAAATGGTTGAGAGGTAAAGATTGATATATAGGACGATGGTATTCGGACACCGGAAGTGTTCCGGAGGGTACCGGGTACATATCAGATCACCGGAAGGGGTTTCGGGCACCCTCGGCAAAAGATATGGGTCTTATGGGCCAAGAGGGGAAACGCACCAGCCACAAGGGGCTGATGCGCCCCCTGAAGGAAATATGCCCTAGAGGCAATAATAAAGTTATTATTTATTTCCTTATATCATGATAAATGTTTATTATTCATGCTAGAATTGTATTAACCGGAAACATAATACATGTGTGAATACATAGACAAACAGAGTGTCACTAGTATGCCTCTACTAGACTAGCTTGTTAATCAAAGATGGTTATGTTTCCTAACCATGAACAAAGGGTTGTTATTTGATTAACAAGGTCACATCATTAGTTGAATGATCGATTGACATGACCCATTCCATTAGCTTAGCACACGATCGTTTAGTATGTTGCTACTGCTTTTATCCATGACTTATACATGTTCCTGTAACTATGAGATTATGCAACTCCGTTTACGGAGGAACACTTTGGTACTACCAAACGTCACAACGAATCGGGTGATTATAAAGGAGTACTACAGTGTCTCCAAAGGCGGATGTTGGGTTGGCGATTTTGAGATTAGGATTTGTCACTCCGAATGTCGGAGAGGTATCTCTGGGCCCTCTCGGTAATGCACATCACTTAAGCCTTGCAAGCATTGTAACTAATGAGTTAGTTACGAGATGATGTATTACGGAACGAGTAAAGAGACTTGCTGGTAACGAGATTGAACTAGGTATTGGATACCGACGATCGAATCTCGGGTAAGTAACATACCGATGACAAAGGAACAACGTATGTTGTTATGCGGTCTGACCGACAAAGATCTTCGTAGAATATGTAGGAACCAATATGGGCATCCAGGTCCCTCTATTGGTTATTGACCGAGAATAGTTCTAGGTCATGTCTACATTATTCTCGAACCGTAGGGTCCGCACGCTTAAGGTTTCGATGACAGTTATTATGAGTTTATGTATTTTGATGTACCGAAGAAGTTCGGAGTCCCGGATGTGATCACGGACATGACGAGGAGTCTCGGAATGGTCGAGACATAAAGATTGATATATTGGACGGCTATATTTGGACACCGGAAAGGTTCCGGAAGTTTCCGGAGAAAACCGGAGTGCCGGAGGGGTTACCGGAACCCCCCGGGGGAAGTTGGGCCTTAGTGGGCCAAAAAGAGAGAGAGAGAGGGGCCGCACCAGGAGGTGGCGCTCCCCCCCCCCAAGGGAGTCCGAATAGGACAAGGGGGGGCGGCCCCTCCCTCCCTCTCCCTCTTCCTTCCCCTTCTCCCTTCCTAGTTGGACTAGGAGAGGAGTCCTACTCAACTAGGAGGAGGACTCCCCCCTTGGCGCACCACTAGGGCCGGCCGCCTCCCCTCCCTCCTTTATATCTGAGGCAGGGGGCACCCTAGGACACACAAGTATTGATCTACGGATCGTTCCTTAGCCGTGTGCGGTGCCCCCTCCACCATATTCCACCTCGGTCATACCGTCATGAAGCTTAGGCGAAGCCTCGCGCGTGAAACATCAAGATCGTCACCACGCCGTCGTCGACGGAACTCTCCTCGACACTCTGCTGGATCGAGTACGAGGGACGCCATCGAGCTGTACGTGTGTCAAGAACTTCGGGGCGCCGAGTAACGGCGCCGGGATCGGTCGGATCGCGAGGAGAACGTCGACTACTTCCTCTACGTTGTGATCGCTTCGCCGGGTCTCGAGGGTGCGTAGACAACACTCTCCCCTCTCGTTGCTATACATCACCATGATCTTGCGTGTGCGTAGGAAAATTTTGAAATTACTACGTTCCCCAACAAAGGGCATCCGAGCCTAGGTTTTTATGGTTTGATGTTTTGCACGAGTAGAACACAAGTGAGTTGTGGGCAATACAAGTCATACTACCTACCAGCATGTCATACTTTGGTTCAGCGGTATTGTGAGATGAAGCGCCCGCACCGACATTACGCGTGACGCTTACGCGAGACTGGTTTCACCGCCACTGAGCACTCGTTGCTTAAAGGTGACTGGTGGGTGCTGTCTCTCTCACTTTAGTTGAACCGAGTGGCTACGCCCGGTCCTTGAGAAGGTTAAACGAGTCTATTTGACGAAGTATCGTTGTGGTTTTGATGCGTAGGTGAGACTGGTTCTTGCTTAAGCCCGTAGCAGCCACGTAAAATTTGCAACAACAAAGTAGAGGACGTCTAACTTGTTTTTGCAGGGCATGTTGTGATGTGATATGGTCAAGACGTGATGCTATATTTTATTGTATGAGATGATCATGTTTTGTAACCGGTTATCGGCAATCGGCTGGAGCCATATGGTTGTCGCTTTATTGTATGCAATGCAATCGCTTCGTAATGCTTTACTTTATCACTAAGCGGTAGCGATAGTCGTAGAAGCATAAGATTGGCGAGACGACAACGATGCTACGATGGAGATCAAGGTGTCGCGCGGTGACGATGGTGATCATGATGGTGCTGCGGAGATGGAGATCACGAAGCACAAGACGATGATGACCATATCATATCACTTATATTGATTTGCATGTGATGTTTATCTTTTATGCATCTTATCTTGCTTTGATCGACGGTAGCATTATAAGATGATCTCTCACTAAATTATCAAGAAGTGTTCTCCTGAGTATGCACCGTTGCCAAAGTTCGTCGTGCCTGCACACCACATGATGATCGGGTGTGATAAGCTCTCGTCCATCTACAACGGGTGCAAGCCAGTTTTGCACACGCGAATACTCAGGTTATACTTGACGAGCCTAGCATATGCAGATATGGCCTCGGAACACGGAGACCGAAAGGTCGGCGTGAATCATATAGTAGATATGATCAACATAAGATGTTCACCATTGAAAACTACTCCATCTCACGTGATGATCGGTTATGGTTTAGTTGATTTGGGTCACGTGATCACTTAGATGACTAGAGAGATGTCTATCTAAGTGGGAGTTCTTAAGTAATATGATTAATTGAACTTAAATTTATCATGAACTTAGTCCTGGTAGTATTTTGCAAATTATGTTGTAAGATCAATAGCTTGCGTTGTTGCTTTCATATGTTTATTTTGATATGTTCCTAGAGAAATTGTGTTGAAAAATGTTAGTAGCAATGATGCGGATTTGATCCGTGATCCGAGGTTTATCCTCATTGCTGCACGTAAGAATTATGTCCTTAATGCACCACTAGGTGACGGACCTATTGCAGGAGCGGATGCGGCGTTATGAGCGTTTGGCTAGCTCAAGATGATGACTACTTGATAGTTTTGTGCACCATGCTTTATGGCTTAGAATCGGGACTTCAAAGATGTTTTGAACATCATGGACCATATGAGATGTTCCAGAATTGAAGTTAATATTTCAAGCAAATACCGAGTTGAGAGATATGAAGTCTCCAACAAGTTCTATAGCTAAAAGATGGAGGAGAATCGCTCAACTAGTGAGCATGTGCTCAGATTATGCGGGTACTTCAATCGCTTGAATCAAGTGGGAGTTAATCTTCCGGATAAGATAGTGATTGATGAATTCTCTAGTCACCATCACCAAGTTAGTAGAACTTCGTGATGAACTATAGTATGCAAGGGATGAAGAAAATGATTCCCGAGCTCTTCGTGATGTTGAAATCGACGAAGGTAGAAATCAAGAAAAGAGCATCAAGTGTTGATGGTTGACAAGATCACTAGTTTCAAGAAAAGGGCAAAGGAAAGAAAGGAAACTTCAAGTAGATTGACAAGCAAGTTGTCACTCCCACGAAGAAGCCCAAAGCTGAACCAAAGCACAAACCGAGTGCTTACACTCGCAAAGGAAATGGTCACCGAAGCGGAACGCCCTAAATATTTGGTGGATAAGAAGGATGGCAAAGTAAAAAAAGGGTATATTTGATATACTGGTGTTTGATGTGTGCTTTGCTAGTGTTTATAGCAACCCCTCGGTATTTGGTACTGGTTCGGTTGCTAAGAGTAGTAACTCAAACGGAGTTGCGAATAAAATGTAAACTAGTTAAGGGTGAAGTGATGATGTGTGTTGAAAATAGTTTTCAAGATTGATATGATCATCATCGCACACTCCCTATACTTTCCGGATTAGTGTTGAACCTAAATAAATGTTATTTGGTGTTTGCGTTGAGCATGAATATGATTTGATCGTGTTTATTGCAAAACGGTTATTCATTTAAGTAAGAGAATAAACTGTTGTTCTGTTTACATGAATAAAACCTTATATGGTTACACGCCCAATGAAAATGGTTCATTGGATCTCGATCGTAGTGATACACATATTCATAATATTGAAACCAAAAGATGCAAAGTTAATAATGATAGTGCAACTTATTTGTGGCACTGCCGTTTAGGTCATATTGGTGTAAAGCGCATGAAGAAACTCCATGCTGATGGGATTTTGGAATCACTTGATTATGAATCACTTGATGCTTGCGAACCGTGCCTTTTGGGCAAGATGACTAAAACTCCGTTCTCCGGAACAATGGAGCGAGCAACATATTTGTTGGAAATCATACATACTGATGTATGTAGTCCGATGAATATTAAGGCTCGCGACAAGTATCATTACTTTCTGACCTTCACAGTTGATTTGAAGAAGATATGGGTATATCTACTTGATGAAACATAAGTCTGAAATAGTTGAAAGGTTCAAAGAATTTCAGAGTGAAGTGGAAAAATCATCGTGACAAGAAAATAAGATTTCTACGATCTGATCGCGGAGACAAATATTTGAGTTACGAGTTTGGTCTTCAATTAAAACAATGTGGAATAGTTTCACAAATTCATGCCACCTGGAACACCACATCATAATGGTGTGTCCGAACGTCATAACCGTACTTTATTGGATATAGTACAATCTATGATGTTTCTTACCGATTTACCAATATCGCTTTTGGGATCATGCATTAGAGACAGCTGCATTCACATTAAAAGGGCACCATCTAAATCCGTTGAGACGACACTATATGAACTGTGGTTTAGCAAGAAACCCAAGTTGTCGTTTCTTAAAGTTTGGGGCTGCGATGCTTATGTGAAAAGGTTTCATCCTAATAAGCTCAAACCCAAATCGGAGAAGTGCGTCTTCATAGAATACCCAAAGGAAATTGTTGGGTACACCTTCTATCACAGATCCGAAGGCAAAACATTCGTTGCTAATAAATGGATCCTTTCTAGAGAAGGAGTTTCTCTCGAAAGAAGTGAGTGGGAGGAAAGTAGAACTTGATGAGGTAATTGTACCTTCTCCCTTATTGGAAAGTAGTTCATCACAGAAATCTGTTCCTGTGACTACTACACCAATTAGTGAGGAAGCTAATGATGATGATCATGTAACTTCAGATCAAGTTACTACCGAATCTCGTAGGTAAACCAGAGTGAGATCCGCACTAGAGTGGTACGGTAATCCTGTTCTGGAAGTCATGTAACTAGACCATGATGAACCTACGAACTATGAGGAAGCGATGATGAGCCCAGATTCATGAAATGGCTTGAGGCCATGAAATCTGAGATGAGATCCATGTATGAGAACAAAGTGTGGACTTTGGTGGCGTTGCCGATGATCGGCAAGCCATAGAAAATAAATGGATCTTCAAGAGGAAGACGGACGATGATAGTAGTGTTACTATCTACAAAGCTCGACTTGTCGCAAAAAGGTTTTGACAAGTTCAAGGTGTTGACTACAATGAGATTTTCTCAAGCTGTAGCGATGCTTAAGTCTGTCCGAATCATGTTAGCAATTGCCACAATTTATGAAATTTGGCAAATGGATATAAAAACTGCATTCCTGAATGGGTTTTAGGAGGAAGAGTTGTATATGATGCAACCAGAAGGTTTTATCGATCCAAAGGGAGCTAACAAAGTGTGCAAGCTCCAGCGATCCATCTATGGACTGGTGCAAGCATCTCGGAGTTAGAATATACGCTTTGATGAGTTGATCAAAGCATATAGTTTTATCTGCACTTACGGTGAAGCTCAGTATTTACTAAAAAGTGAGTGGGAGCACTACAACATTTCGATAAGTATATGTGAATGACATATTGTAGATCGGAAATAATGTAGAATTATTCGCAAAGCATAAAGAAGTGTTTGAAAGGAGTTTTTCAAAGAAAGACCTCGGTAAAGCTACTTACATATTGAGCATCAAGATCTATAGAGATAGATCAAGATGCTTGATAAGTTTTTTCAATGAGTACATACCTTGACAAGATTTTGAAGTAGTTCAAAATGAAACAGTCAAAGAAAGAGTTCTTGCCTGTGTTACAAGGTGTGAAATTGAGTAAGACTCAAAACCCGACCACAATGAGAAGATAGAAAGAGAATGAAAGTCATTCACTATGCCTTGGCCATAGTTTCTATAAAGTATGCCATGCTGTGTACCAGATCTATTGTATACCCTGCACCGAGTTTAGCAAGGAGTACAATAGTGATCTAGGAGTAGATCATCGACAGCGGTCAAAATTATCCTTAGTGGAATAAGGATATGTTTCTCGATTATGGAAGTGACAAAAGGTTAAATAAGTAAAGGGTTACGTCGATGCAAGTTTTGACACTGATCCGGATGACTCTAAGTCTCGATCTAGATACATATTGAAAGTGGGAGCAATTAGCTAGAGTAGCTTAAATGCGAGCATTGTAGACATAGAAAAATTGCAAAATACATAACGGATCTGAATGTGAAAGACCCGTTGACTAAGACTCTCTCACAAGCAAAACATGATCACACCTTAGTACTCTTTGGGTGTTAATCACATAGCGATGTGAACTAGATTACTGAATCTAGTAAACCCTTTGGGTGTTGGTCACATAGCGATGTGAACTATGGGTGTTAATCGCATGATGATGTGAACTATCGATGTTAATCACATTGTGATGTGATCTAGATTATTGACTCTAGTGCAAGTGGGAGATCAAGGAAATATGCCCTAGAGGCAATAATAAAGTTATTATTTATTTCCTTATATCATGATAAATGTTTATTATTCATGCTAGAATTGTATTAACCGGAAACATAATACATGTGTGAATACATAGACAAGCAGTGTCACTAGTATGCCTCTACTAGACTAGCTTGTTAATCAAAGATGGTTATGTTTCCTAACCATGAACAAAGGGTTGTTATTTGATTAACAAGGTCACATCATTAGTTGAATGATCGATTGACATGACCCATTCCATTAGCTTAGCACACGATCGTTTAGTATGTTGCTACTTGCTTTTATCCATGACTTATACATGTTCCTGTAACTATGAGATTATGCAACTCCGTTTACGGAGGAACACTTTGGTACTACCAAACGTCACAACGTAATCGGGTGATTATAAAGGAGTACTACAGTGTCTCCAAAGGCGGATGTTGGGTTGGCGATTTCGAGATTAGGATTTGTCACTCCGAATGTCGGAGAGGTATCTCTGGCCCTCTCGGTAATGCACATCACTTAAGCCTTGCAAGCATTGTAACTAATGAGTTAGTTACGAGATGATGTATTACGGAACGAGTAAAGAGACTTGCTGGTAACGAGATTGAACTAGGTATTGGATACCGACGATCGAATCTCGGGTAAGTAACATACCGATGACAAAGGAACAACGTATGTTGTTATGCGGTCTGACCGACAAAGATCTTCGTAGAATATGTAGGAACCAATATGGGCATCCAGGTCCCTCTATTGGTTATTGACCGAGAATAGTTCTAGGTCATGTCTACATTATTCTCGAACCGTAGGGTCCGCACGCTTAAGGTTTCGATGGCGATGCTTATTATGAGTTTATGTATTTTGATGTACCGAAGAAGTTCGGAGTCCCGGATGTGATCACGGACATGACGAGGAGTCTCGGAATGGTCGAGACATAAAGATTGATATATTGGACGGCTATATTTGGACACCGGAAAGGTTCCGGAAGTTTCCGGAGAAAACCGGAGTGCCGGAGGGGTTACCGGAACCCCCCGGGGGAAGTTGGGCCTTAGTGGGCCAAAAGGGGAGAGAGAGGGGCCGCACCAGGAGGTGGCGCCCCCCAGGGAGTCCGAATAGGACAAGGAGGGGGGGCCCCCTTTCCCTCTCCCTCTCCCCCTCTTTCCTTCCCCCTTCTCCCTTCCTAGTTGGACTAGGAGAGGGAGTCCTACTCAACTAGCGGAGGACTCCCCCTCCCTTGGCGCACCACTAGGGCCGGCCGCCTCCCCTCCCTCCTTTATATCACAGGGGGGGGGCACCCTAGGACACACAAGTATTGATCTACGGATCGTTCCTTAGCCGTGTCGGTGCCCCCTCCACCATATTCCACCTCGGTCATACCGTCATGAAGCTTAAGCGAAGCCTCTGCGCCGTGAAACATCAAGATCGTCCCACGCCGTCGTCGTCTTGACGGAACTCTCCTCGACACTCGGCTGGATCGAGTCGAGGGACGTCATCGAGCTGTCGTGTGTCAAGAACTCGGGCGCCGGAGTAACGGCGCCGGATCGGTCGGATCGCGAGGAGAACGTCGACTACTTCCTCTATGTTGTGATCGCTTCGCTTGGTCTCACGAGCGTAGACAACACTCTCCCCTCTCGTTGCTATACATCACCATGATCTTGCGTGTGCGTAGGAAAATTTTGAAATTACTACGTTCCCCAACACCCCCCATATGGACCGACCAAGGTGGAGAAGGAAAGGGGAAGGAGGAAAGCAAAGAAAGGGAATAAGATTCCCCCTTCCTTCCCCTCCCCCCTCTTTCCTCCCCCTCCAATAAATATGGTAGGGGTGAATTTGGGAGGAACTCCAAGTAGGATTCGGCCTACTTTGGGCGCCCTCCTGGCTGCTCCCTCCTCTCCCCACCTATATATATGTGGGAGGAGGCGCCTAGCAGATCCAGACAGTTGCCTAGTCGTGTGCGGCGCCCCCCTCCACCGTTTACACCCCCAGTCATATTTTCGTAGTGCTTAGGCGAAGCCCTGCGGAGATCACTTCACCATCACCATCACCACGCCGTCGTGCTGATGTAACTCTTCTACTACCTCGACGTCTTGCTGGATCAAGAAGGCGAGGGACGTGATGACCCGCAAGTATACGGGATAGTTGTAGCCTCTTTCGATAAGTAAGAGTGTCGAACCCAACGAGGATCTAAAGGTAGAACAAATACTCTCTCAAGTCCTATTGGCCACTTATATGACTCTACGCACGCTTGACGTTCGCTTTACCTAGAACAAGTATGAAACTAGAAGTACTTTGTAGGTGTGATAGGATAGGTTTGCAAGATAATAAAGAACACATAAATATAAACTAGGGGTTGTATAAATAAAGATGCAATATAGCGAGTGTGGAAAAGTGGTGGTAGGAGTTGTGGAATTGTCCCTAAGCAATTGACTACGTTACTAGACCGATAACAAGTTTTATGTGGGAGAGGCCACTGCTAACATGTCATCCCTGACTTGGAATTCTATGCACTTATGATTGGAACTATTAGCAAGCAGCCCGCAACTACTAACGTTCATTAAGGTAAAACACAACCATAGCATTAAGATATACTGGTCCCCTTCAATCCCGTACGCAACAATCCCCTTACTCGGGTTTAAGCTTCTTTCACTCTAGCAACCCACTATAAGCGAATCATGAACGTATTGCAACACCCTACAGCGGGAATCCCTCACGCTTGCGCGACACGGAGGGCACAATAGGACAGCAACATAACCACAAGCAAATTAAACCAATCATAGCAATTCATCAACCACCAATAGGACAATGAAAATCTACTCAGACATCATAGGATGGCAACACATCATTGGAAAATAATATGAAGCATAAAGCACCATGTTCAAGTAGAGGGTACGGCGGGTTGTGCTAGAGTGGACCGCTGAGATGTTGGTGAAGATGACGGCGGTGTTGGTGAAGATCGCGGTGATGATGATGGCCCCCGGCAACGCTCCGGTGCCACCGGAAGCAGGGGGAGAGAGCCCCCCTTCTTCTTCTTCTTCCATGACCTCCTCCCTAGATGGGAGAAGGGTTTCCCCTCTGGTCCTTGGCTCCCATGGCGTGGGAGGGGCGAGAGCCCCTCCGAGATTGGATCTATCTCTTTGTTTCCGTGTTCTCGGATTCTACCCCTTCACCGTTTCTTTTATATCTGGAGATCCGTAACTCCGATTGGGGTGAATCTTCGCCCAGATTTTTCTCGTAAAATTAGCTTTCTTGCGGCAAAAGAAGAGCGTCAACCGCCTTACGGTGGCCCACTAGAGTCCAAAGCACGCCCGGGGGGAGGGCGTGCCCCTCCTGTCTCGTGGCCACCCTGGACACTGTTTCGCGTTGATTCTTCCTCCGGAAAATCCCAAATATTCCAAAATAATTCTCCGTCCGTTTTTACCCCGTTTGGATCCATTTGATATTGGGTTTCTCGAAACATAAAACATGCAATGACGAGAACTGCATCGGCAATCGGATCAATATGTTAGTCCCAAAAATAGTATAAAAAGTTGCCAAAAGTATATGAAAGTTGGATAATATTGGCATGGAACAATCAAAAATTATAGATACGACGGAGACGTATCAGCATCCCCAAGCTTAATTCCTGCTCGTCCTCGAGTAGGTAAATGATAAAAAAGATAATTTTTGATGTGGAATGCTACCTAGCATAATCTTGATCATATGTCTAATCATGGCATTAATATTAAGACACGAGTGATACAAAGCAATAGTCTATCATTTGACATAAAAACAATAATACTTCGAGCGTACCAATAAAGCAATCATGTCTTTTCAAAACAACATGGCCAAAGAAAGTTATCCCTACAAAATCATATAGTCTGGCTGTTTCTCTATCTTCATCGCACAAAGTATTTAATCATGCACAACCCCGATGACAAGCCAAGCAATTGGTTCTTACTTTTTAACGCGCTTCAGCTTTTTCAACTCTTGCGCAATACATGAGCGCAAGCTATGGACATAGCACTATGGTGGTATATGTTGGTGGTTGTGAGGACAAAAAGGGAGAAGATAGTCTCACATCAACTAGGCGTATCAACGGGCTATGGAGATGCCCATCAATAGATATCAATGTGAGTGAGTAGGGATTGTCATGCAACGGATGCACTAAGAGCTATAAGTGTATGAAAGCTCAAACTGGAAACTAAGTGGGTGTGCATCCAACTTGCTTGCTCATGAAGACCTCGTGCGTTTGAGGAAGCCCATCATCGGAATATACAAGCCAAGTTCTATAATGAAAATTCCCACTAGTATATGAAAGTGATAACTCAAGAGACTCTCTATATGAAGAACATGGTGCTACTCTGGAGCACAAGTGTGGTAAAAGGATAGTAACATTGCCCCTTCTCTCTTTTTATCTCATTTTTTTATTTTCTTTTTCATTTTTTTCATTTTTTTTCTTTCTTTTTGGTGGGCTTCTTTGGCCTCTCTTTTTTATTTGGGCTTCTTTGGCCTCTTTTATTTTTCATAAAGTCCGGAGTCTCATCCTGACTTGTGGGGAAATCATAGTCTCCTTCATCCTTTCCTTACTGGGGCAATGCTCAAATAATGATGATCATCACACTTTTATTTACTTACAACTCGATATCTCGAACAAAGATATGACTCTATATGAATGCTTCCGGCGGTGTACCAGAATGTGCAATGATCTAGCATAGCAATGACATCAAAAAAAACGTACAAGCCATGAAAACATCATGCTAGCTATCTTACGATCACGCAAAGCAATATGACTATGAATGCTCAAGTCATGTATATGATGATGATGGAAGTTGCATGGCAATATATCTCGGAAAGGCTATGGAAATGCCATTATAGGTAGGTATGGTGGCTGTTTTGAGGAAGATAAATAATGGGTTCATGATACCGGCGGAAGTTGCGTGGCACAATAGAGGCTAGCAAAGTGGAAGGGTGAGTGTGCGTATATCCATGGACTCACATTAGTCATAAAGAACTCATATACTTATTGCAAAAGTCTACTTGCCCTCGAAGCAAAGTACTACTACGCATGCTCCTAGGGGGATAGATTGGTAGGAAAAGACCATCGCTCGTCCCCAACCGCCACTCATAAGGAAGACAATAAATAAATAAAATTGTGCTCCAGCTTCATCACAAAGCGGTTCACTGATGACCCACAAGTATAGGGGATCTATCATAGTCCTTTCGATAAGTAAGAGTGTCGAACCCAATGAGGAGCAGAAGGAAATGATAAGCGGTTTTTAGTAAGGTTTTCTCTGCAAGCACTGAATAGTAGGTGATAGATAGTTTTGTCATAAGATAAATAGTAACGAGCAAAAGTAAATAAAGTAAATAAAGTGCAGCAAGGTGGCCCAATCCTTTATGTAGCAAAGGATAAGCCTGGACAAATTCTAATAATGAAGAAGGAGCTCCCGAGGACACATTGGGAATTATCGGCAAGCTACTTTTCATCATGTTCATATGATTCGCGTTCGGTACTTTGATAATTTGATATGTGGGTTGACCGGCACTTGGGTACTTCCCTAACATGGACAAGTATCCCACTTATGATTAACCCCTATTGCAAGCATCCGCAACTACAAAAAGGAGTATTAAGTTAAACCTAACCACAACATTAAACATATGGGTCCATATTAACCCCTAACGAAGCAACGCATAAACTAGGGTTTAAGCTTCTGTCACTCTAGCAACCCATCATCTACTTATTACTTCCCTATGCCTTCCTCTAGGCCCAAATAATGGTGAAGTGTCATGTAGTTGACGTTCACATAACACCAGTAGAGGAAATACAACATACATCTCATCAAAATATCGAACGAATACCAAATTCACATGACTACTAATAGCAAGACTTCACCCATGTCCTCAGGAACAAACGTAACTACTCACAAAGCATATTCATGTTCATAATCAGAGGGGTAATAATATGCATAAAGGATCTGAACATATGATCTTCCACCAAGTAAACCAAATAGCATCAACTACAAGGAGTAATCAACACTACTAGCAACCCACAAGTACCAATTTGTGGTTTTGATACAAGATTGGATACAAGAGACGAACTAGGGTTTTGAGAGGAGATGGTGCTGGTGAAGATGTTGACGGAGATTGACCCCCTCTCGACGAGAGGATCGTTGGTGATGACGTTGGTGATGATTTCCCCCTCCCGGAGGGAAGTGTCCCCGGCAGAACAGCTCCGCCAGAGCCCTAGATTGATTCCGCCAAGGTTCCGACTCGTGGCGGCGGGGTTTCGTCCTGTAAGCTTGCCCACGATTTTTTCCAGGGTAAAAGTGATGATATAGCAGAAGATAGACATCGGAGGCCCACCAGGGGGCCCAGGAGATAGGGGACCGCGCCCTAGGGGGGGCCTGTCTCCTGGATAGGGTGTGGGCCCCTTGGCCTATTTCTTTTGCCCATAAATTCTTATTAAATCCAAAAAGTTGTTTTGTTGAGTCTCAGGTCTTTTGGAGTTGTGCAGAATAGGTTTTCAACGTTTGCTCCTTTTCCAGCCAGAATTCCAGCTGCCGGCATTCCCCCTCTTCATGGTAAACCTTGTAAAATTAAGAGAGAATAGCCATAAGTATTGAGATATAATGTGTAATAACAGCCCATAATGCAATAAATATTGATATAAAAGCATGATGCAAAATGGACGTATCAACTCCCTAAGCTTAGACCTCGCTTGTCCTCAAGCGGAAGCCAAATCAAAAAATATGTCCACATGTTTAGAGATAGAGGTGTCGATAAAAATAAAATACGGACATGAGGGCATCATGATCATTTTAATAATAGCAACATATATAGATTTTGTCATATGATTTCCTATGCTCAAGTAATAAACAATTCACACTGTCAAGTATGGTTCAAAAACTTCATTGGGAACTAACAAACTATAATCTCAGTCATTTAAGCAATTGCAATTTATCGTAACATCAGAAAGAGTGAATAATAGAGCTTTTCAAAGAAGCTCACATACTCAACTATCTCGTAGTCTCCTATAATTGTTAACACTCACGCAATACTTGTGGTTATAGAGTTTCAAATGGGACACTTTGAGAAAGATAGGGGCTTATTGTGTTGCCTCCCAAACAGATTCACCTTTGGGTGATGTCAACAATAATAGCCTATGCCAGCTTACATCCAATTGGATATATGTATCATGATCTTTCAAACACGAGGAGCTTGCCAAAGGATAAAAATAAAAAGGGAAAGGTGAGGATGACCTTGACTCAAGCATAAAGTCTATACCTACTAATAAAGCAAGGTGCGTTTCGTCATTTTTTTCATCCGTTCACCGCTAAAAAGAATTTTTTTTTTTCTATCCGAGGTGGTACTAACTTTTATGTGTTTGGCTGCTACAAAAATAATTTTCATACGTGGGCCGCACGCTATGGCTTAGCGAAGCCAGCCCACTTATTATTTTTCACAAGTAGATGGGAAAATTCTATTTTCCGCATAGGGCGACAAATAGTCGAATTTCGCTTAGTACAAACAATATTAGGCTCGCCCATTTTTCTTTGTTTTTTGGTTTACTTTTACTTTTATTATTATTATTGTATCTATTTTTTGCCTTACAAGTTTATTTTTCTTTTAGAATTTATTTTGTAAATTAAAAATCCCCAACAAAATTTTAAAATAAAAAACATTTTTTGGAAAATGTTCAGAATTACAAAATTTAATTGCAATTTTGAAAAAAATTGGAACATGCAAAAAGTTTCTCGTTTTATCAAAAAAAGTATTATTTTTTTCAGAATTGTTGAGATGTCTAAATAGAAAATTGAATTATAAAAATGCTCCAAATTCAAAAAATATTCTTATTTGAGTGAAATATTCAAAATTAAATATAATGTTGGTGTACAAAAGATACACATTTTCTAAAAATATTACGAATTTTCAACACATGTTTTCGTTTTCAAAAAATGTTCACAAACTCAAATAGTGTTCATGTTTTTTATTCGGAGTTTCGCATAGGGCAACCAATAATGGGCTGGCCCATTTTTCTTTGTTTCTGTGTTTTACTTCTATTTCTATTTTCATTTCCCTATCTTTTTTCGCTTCCAAGTTTATTTTCCTTTTAGAGTTTATTTTGTAAATTTAAAATTTTCAAAAAAGTTCGGACATAGGAAAACACATTTTTGAAAAAGGTAAGAATCCCAAGATTTTGTTGCTATTTTGAAAAAATATTCGGAACTTCAAAACTTTCCCATTTTTTCAAAAAAAATGTTATCTTCCAAAATTGTTCAAGATGTCCAGAAAGAAAACGGCATTTAAAAAATGCTCCAAATTCAAAAAATATTCGTGTTTCAGTGAACTTTTCATAATTAAAAATAATGTGTTCTATAAAAGATACATATTTTCGAAAGACCTTATGTATTTTCAGCACATGTTCCCATTTTTTAAAAAATGTTCACAAAGTCAAATAATGTTAATGTATAAAAAAGCTGGTGTTTTCAGAAAATGTTTGTGAATTTAAAAAGATGTTCCCTTTCATATTTGGTCGTGTTTTTTCCAAAAGTGTACATAGTTTTCAAGAAATTGTTCCGGATTAAAAAAATTGTTCATGTTTCCTAGAATATTCAGAAACTTCATACCTTAAAACTCCCTCGATTGAAAGGATTGAAAGGAAAAATAGATTCAATAACTCATGGGTCTTCTCTGGCGTACGATGACGTAACAAAACTCTTAAATGCCCTCAATCAATTAATGGAAAAATTGCGGACTGATTCCTTCACATGTGGCGAAATCGAGAAGCTAAATGTTCCTTTTTTCCGTGCACACACGGTTTTGCTTGCACATATAATTCCCACTAACTTTAAATGCATACTATTTCATCTCCCGTTGCAACGCACGGGCATATGTGCTAGTAAAACATAAAGTAAAAGATAGGCCCTTCGCAGAGGGAAGCAGAGGTTGTCATGCACACTTAGGGTTGATGCATAAAGTCTTAGTACGAAAGAACGTCACTTTATATTGCCCCTTGTATGTGACCTTTATTATGCAGTCTGTCGCTTTTATTACTTCCACAACAAGTTCGTACAAAGCTTATTTTCTCCGCACTAATAAGTCATACATATTTAGAGAGCAATTTTTATTGCTTGCACCGATGATAACTTACTTGAAGGATCTTACTCAATCCATAGGTAGGTATGGTGGACTCTCATGGCAAAACTGGGTTTGAGGATATTTGGATGCACAAGTAGTATCTCTACTTGGTGCAAGGAATTTGGCTAGCATGAGGGGGAAAGGCAAGCTCAACATGTTTGGAAGGTCAATGACAATATACTTTAACTGAGATGTCGGAAAACATAAACCATTACGTTGTCTTCCTTGTCCAACATCAACTCTTTTAGCATGTCATACTTAATGAGTGCTTCACAATCATAAAAGATGTCCAAGATAATATATTTATATGTGAACCCCTCTTTCCTTATCACTTCCTATTAATTGCAACGATGACCAAGGCTACGTTCATCAACTCTCAACAATTTTTATGCCTCATACTTTCTATGTGTGAAGTTATCACTATCCATAAGATCAATATGAACTCTTTTGTTCTTTCTACTTTCTCAAGATCATAGCAACATAGAAAAGCCCTTGACTCAACACTAATCTTTATTATAGATAGCACTCGAACTTGATTACATAAAGAGATCACAATGCAAAACTCAAAACTACTTGATATCAAAACTTCAAACTACTAGATCAAGATACTACTAAAAGGATCGAACTAAATAAAGTGGTAAAGATAGGAGTGTGATGGTGATACGATACCGGGGCACCTCCCCCAAGCTTGGCAGTTGCCAAGGGGAGTGCCCATACCCATGTGATTATTTCTCCTTCTTCACGGTTGGTGTTATGATCTTCTTGGCGATGATGCCCTTCAGGATACGGTTCTCCTCCTCGAGCTTATTGACTTGTTGTTTGAGGTCCATAATTTCCTTACGGAGCTCGCCCGTAACGGCCAAACCTCCTTTTACCCAAGGATGCTGCATAGCTTCTGGAGAACACGTGAAACTCTTTTTCATATTTTCATAAGAAAGAAATCTAGAGTTGGAAGGGATGACCGAAGCAGGGACAGCCAGGCTAGGTAGTTCCCCCATAGTGAATTCTGCTTGGAGACAAGAGGTAACTTCTTGATCTTCCTCCATGGCATCTATCCTTTTCAAATCAGCCTCCATCTCATCCTCCGTTGATGGCCCAAAGTGATAGGCATCGCTATTTGCTCCTGGACCTGGCGTTGGGTGAGACACCCGGCTCTCCCCAACTGATTCTTGAGAAGACATCTTACTTTATTCTGCAACAGGAATAGCTCGAAATGAAAACAGAGGATACTTGCGTGATACGTTGGCCAAAACCTTCGGGAGTATATATAATGAATTTTTACCGACTGAAATACGTAACATACAAGAAAACGGAGTCCGGGAGGCACACGAGGTGCCCACGAGACAGGGGGCGCGCCCTATAGGGGGGCGCAACCTCCTCTCTCGTGGGAGCCTCGTGTCCCTTTCTGACTACTTCTTTCTTCCTAAAATTCTTAAATAATCCAAAACTGATAGAAATTGCCATTAGAGTTGTTTTGGAGTCGGTTTACTTACCGTACCACGTACCTATGCCTTTTTGGAGTCTGGAACGTTATGGAAAGTGTCCCTTATGTATTCCTTAGGGGTTATGGTTTCAATAATATTAGTTTCAACATTGATAGGATTACCTGAAATATAATGTTTAATTCTTTGACCGTTAACCACCCTCGGATTTGTGCCTTCAAAGTTGTTGATTTTTATAGCACCAGAACGATAGACCTCCTCGATAACGTAGGGACCTTCCCATTTTGAGAGAAGTTTTCCTGCTAAAAATCTTAAACGAGAGTTGAACAATAACACATAATCTCCTACGTTAAACTCACGCTTTTGTATCCTCTTATCATGCCAGCGTTTGACTTTTTCTTTGAAAAGCTTGGCATTCTCATATGCTTGGGTTCTCCATTCATCAAGTGAGATAATATCAAACAACCTCTTCTCACCGGCAACTTTGAAGTCATAATTGAGCTCTTTAACAGCCCAATATGCTTTATGTTCAAGTTCAAGAGGTAAATGACATGCTTTTCCATAAACCATCTTATATGGAGACATACCCATAGGATTTTTGTATGCAGTTCTATAGGCCCATAATGCATCATCAAGTTTTTTGGACCAATTCTTTCTAGATCTATTCACAGTATTTTGCAAAATTAATTTGAGCTCTCTATTGCTCAACTCTACTTGACCACTAGATCATGGGTGATAAGGAGATGCGATTCTATGATTGACATCATACTTAGCAAGCATCTTACGGAAAGCACCATGAATAAAATGTGAACCACCATCAGTCATAAGATATCTAGGGACTCCAAACCTCGGAAAAATAACTTCTTTAAGCATTTTAATAGAAGTGTTATGATCAGCACTACTAGTTGGAATAGCTTCTACCCACTTAGTAACGTAATCAACAGCAACTAAAATATGAGTATAACCATTGGAGGCAGGAAAAGGTCCCATATAATCAAAGCCCCAAACATCAAACGGTTCAATAACAAGAGAATAATTCATAGGCATTTATTGACGCCTACTAATGTTACCTATTCTTTGACATTCATCACAAGATAAGACAAACTTACGAGCATCTTTGAAAAGAGTAGGCCAATAAAAACCAGATTGTAGTACCTTGTGTGCAGTTCTATCTCCAGCGTGGTGTCCTCCATAGGATTCAGAGTGACACTTGCGTAGGATTTGTTCCTGTTCATGCTCAGGCACACAACGTCTAATAATACCATCTACTCCTTCTTTATAAAGGTGTGGATCATCCCAGAAGTAATGTCTTAAATCATAAAAGAACTTTTTCTTTTGCTGGTATGTGAAACTAGGTAGTATATATTTAGCAACAATGTAATTAGCATAATCAACATACCAAGGAGTAGTACGAGAAGCATTGACAACCGCTAATTGTTCATCAGGGAAACTATCATTAATAGGCAGTGGGTCATCAAGAACATTCTCTAACCTAGACAAGTTGTCTGCAACGGGGTTATCATCTCCCTTTCTATCAGTAATATGCAAGTCAAATTCTTGGAGCAAGAGAACCCATCTAATGAGTCTAGGCTTAGCATCTTTCTTTTCCATAAGATATTTAACAGCAGCATGATCAGTGTGAATAGTAACTTTGGAATCAACAATATAAGGTCTAAACTTATCACATGCAAACACAACTGCTAAGAACTCTTTTTCAGTGGTAGCATAATTTCTTTGGGCAGTATCAAGAGTCTTACTAGCATACTGGATAACATTCAATTTCTTATCGGCTCTTTGCCCTAAAACAGCACCTGCGGCATAATCACTAGCATCGCACATGATTTCAAAAGGTAAATTCCAATCAGGTGGCTGAACAGTAGGTGCAGTGATCAAAGCTTTCTTGAGTGTTTCAAATGCTTCTACACAATCATCATCAAAGACAAAAGGAATATCTTTTTGCAATAAATTAGTCAGAGGCCTAGAGATTTTAGAAAAGGCCTTAATGAACCTCCTATAAAAACCGGCATGACCAAGGAAACTTCTTATACCTTTTATGTCCTTGGGACATGGCATCTTTTCAATAGCATCAACTTTGGCTTTATCAACTTCAATACCTCTCTCGGAGATCTTGTGCCCCAAGACAATGCCTTCATTAACCATAAAGTGACACTATTCCCAATTCAGGATGAGACTAGTGTCTTCGCATCTCTGCAAAACTCGATCAAGGTTGCTCAAAAAATCATCAAAAGAGGATCCATAGACGGAGAAGTCATCCATGAATACCTCACAAATCTTTTCACAAAAATCAGAAAATATAGCCATCATGCATCTTTGAAAGGTAGCAGGTGCATTACATAAACCAAAAGGCATACATCTATAAGCAAAAGTACCAAAAGGGCAAGTAAAAGTAGTTTTAGATTGATCCTTCGCGGACACATGTATTTGAGAGAAGCCAGAATAACCATCTAGAAAGCAAAAATGTGTGTGTTTGGACAGCCTTTCTAGCATTTGATCAATAAAAGGTAAAGGGTAATGATCTTTCTTAGTAGCTTTATTTAACTTACGGAAATCAATTACCATCCTATAGCCTGTAATAATTCTTTGCGGGATCAATTCATCTTTCTCATTAGGAACAACGGTAATACCTCCCTTTTTAGGGATACAATGGATGGGCTTACCCATTCACTATCAAGAACGGGATAAATAATACCGCCTCAAGGAGTTTTAGTATCTCCTTTCTTACCACTTCCTTCATTTTGGGATTTAATCGTCTTTGAGGATCTCTAACTGGTTTGGCATCTTTCTGCACTGAAATCTTGTGTTGACATAATGTGGGACTAATGCCCTTAAGATCATCCAGAGTATATCCAATAGCAGCTCGGTGCTTCTTCAGAGTTTTCAATAATCTTTCTTCTTCTTTCTCTGAAAGGTTAGCACTAATAATAACAGGATATATTTCTTTTTCATCAAGATAAGCATACTTAAGATTATCAGGTAAGGGCTTGAGTTCAAACACGGGATCACCCTTAGGTGGAGGGGGATCCCCAAGAATTTCAACGGGTAGGTTATGTTTTAGCATAGGTTCTTGTTTAAGGAACACTTCATCTATTTCTTCCCTTTCCTTCATAAACATATCGTTTTCATGGTCTAACATATATTTTCTAACGGATCAGTTGGAGGAACAGCAATGGAAGCAAGACCAATAATCTCATCCTTACTAGGTGGTTCCCTTTCACGAGGTTGTCTACTAAACTTAGCGAAATTAAACTCATGAGACATACCATCTATGCCAATAGTGACAATATTCTTTTCACAATTAATCTTAGCACTAGCAGTATTCAAGAAGGGTCTACCAAAAAATAATGGGACAAAATCATCTTGTGGGGAACCAAGAACAAGAAAATCAGCAGGGTATTTAATCTTCCCACACAAGACTTCAACATCTCTAACAATCCCAATAGGTTTGATGGTGTCCCTATTAGCAAGCTTAATAGTAACATCAATGTCTTCTAATTCAACAGGTGCAATATCGTGCATAATTTCTTTATAAAGATCATAAGGTATCGCACTAGCACTAGCACCCATATCACATAAACCATGATAACAATGATCTCCTATTTTAATAGAAATAACAGGCGTGCCTACAACAGGTCTACGTGTCTTAGTATCGGGTCCAGCAATATTAGCAGTTTCACCCAAGAAAGAGATAACATGCCCATCTAAGTCCTCATCCAAGAGATCTTTAATCATAGCAATACTAGGTTCAACATTAATTTGCTCATGAGGTGTATAGGTCCTAGCATTACTCTTACGAACAACAGTCAAAGCTTTAGCATGATCTTTTATCCTAACAGGAAAAGGAGGTTTTTCAACATAAGCAGTAGGAATAATAGGATCACTATAAGTAATAGTCTTCTCTTCGACTGTAATAGGTGCAACTACTTTCACTTCAACAGGAGGATTATATTTAAACCACTTCTCTTTAGGTAGATCAACGTGAGTAGCAAAAGTTTCACAAAAAAGTAGCTACTATCTCAGAGTCAAGTCCATACTTAGAGCTAAATCCACGGAAAGCATCGGTATCCATAAAAGATTTAACACAATCGAACTTAGGTGTCATACCTGACTCCTTACCATCGTCGGAACCGCAATCTTCAGAGTTGCGTTTAATTCTTTCCAATAAGTACCATTTGAAATCAATAGTCTTCAGCATATAGGAACCAGCACAGGAAGTATCGAGCAGGTTGCGATTATCAAGAGAAATCCGAGCATAAAAATTCTGAATAATCATTTCCCGAGAGAGCTCATGATTGGGGCATGAATACAACATTGACTTAAGCCTCCCCCAAGCTTGAGCGATGCTTTCTCCTTCGCGAGGCCAGAAATTATATATGTAATTACGATCACGATGAACAAGATGCATAGGATAGAACTTCTGGTGAAATTCCAACTTCAATCGCTTATAATTCCAATATCTCGTATCATTACATAGCCTATACCATGTCATTGCATCTCCCTTCAAAGATAAAGGGAAGACCTTCCTTTTGACAACATCATTGGGAATACCTGCAAGCTTAAATAATCCACAAACTACATCCACAAAGATAAGGTGTAAGTCGGGATGCAATGTTCCGTCTCCTGCAAAAGGATTAGCTAGCAGTTTTTCTATCATACCCAAAGGAATCTCAAATTGAATATTTTCATAAAGTTCAGTAGGTTGAGGAGCATCTCTTTGCTCTTCTGGTTGGGGTGAAGATACCCTAAACAAGCCCCTCAAAGGATTAGTTTCCATAGTGACAAGTAACAGAAAATTTCAGCACACTATATAAATGTTTCCTTGCCAAGTTCCACTCACCAAGAGCGCTACGCTCCCCGGCAACGGAGCCAGAAAAGAGTCTTGATGACCCACAGGTATAGGGGATCTATCGTAGTCCTTTCGATAAGTAAGAGTGTTGAACCCAACGAGGAGCAGAAGGAAATGATAAGCGGTTTTCAGTAACGTTTTCTCTGCAAGCACTGAAATAGTAGGTGATAAATAGTTTTGTGATAAGATAAATAGTAACGAGCAAAAAGTAAATAAAGTAAATAAAGTGCAGCAAGGTGGCCCAATCCTTTATGTAGCAAAGGATAAGCCTGGACAAATTCTAATAATGAAAAAGGAGCTCCCGAGGACACATTGGGAATTATCGTCAAGCTAGTTTTCATCACGTTCATATGATTCACGTTCGGTACTTTGATAATTTGATATGTGGGTGGACCGGCACTTGGGTACTGCCCTAACATGGACAAGCATCCCACTTATGATTAACCCCTATTGCAAGCATCCGCAACTACAAAAAGGAGTATTAAGGTAAACCTAACCACAGCATTAAACATATGGGTCCATATCAACCCCTAACGAAGCAACGCATAAACTAGGGTTTAAGCTTCATCACTCTAGCAACCCATCATCTACGACACTTCCCTATGCCTTCCTCTAGGCCCAAATAATGGTGAAGTGTCATGTAGTTGACGTTCACATAACACCACTAGAGGAAAGATAACATACATCTCATCAAAATATCGAACGAATACCGAATTCACATGACTACTAATAGCCAGACTTCACCCATGTCCTCAGGAACATACGTAACTACTCACAAAGCATATTCATATTCATAATCAGAGGGGTAATAATATGCATAAAGGATCTGAATATATGATCTTCCACCAAGTAAACCAAATAGCCTCAAGTACAAGGCGTAATCAACACTACTAGCAACCCACAAGTACCAATTTGTGGTTTTGATACAAGATTGGATAATAGAGATGAACTAGGGTTTTGAGAGGAAATGGTGCTGGTGAAGATGTTGATGGAGATTGACCCCCTCTCGATGAGAGGATCGTTGGTGATGACGTTGGTGATGATTTCCCCCTCCCAGAGGGAAGTGTCCCCGGCAGAACAGCTCCGCCAGAGCCCTAGATTGATTCCGCCAAGGTTCCGACTCGTGGCGGCGGAGTTTCGTCCCGTAAGCTTGCCCACGATTTTTTCCAAGGTAAAAGTGATTATATAGCAGAAGATGGACGCCGGAGGCCCACCAGGGGGCCCAGGAGATAGGGGGTCGCGCCCTAGGGGGGCGCGCCCCCCTGTCTCCTGGACAGGGTGTGGGCCCCCTGTCCTATTTCTTTTGCCCATATTTTTTTATTAAATCCAAAAAGTTGTTTCGTGGAGTCTCACGTCTTTTGGAGTTGTGCAGAATAGGTTTCCAACATTTGCTCCTTTTCCAGCCAGAATTCCAGCTGCCGACATTCCCCCTCTTCATGGTAAACCTTGTGAAATAAGAGAGAATAGCCATAAGTATGGAGATATAATGTGTAATAACAGCCCATAATGCAATAAATATTGATATAAAAGCATGATGCAAAATGGACATATCATTCACCATACGTGCATGCTACGGGAATCACAAACCTCAACACAAGTATTTCTACTAATCCACAACCACCCACTAGCATGACTCTAATATCACCACCTTTATATCGCAAAACTATTGCAAGGAATCAAACATATCATATTCAGCGATCTACAAGTTTATGTAGGATTTTATGACTAACCATGTGAATGACCAATTCCTGTCATCTCTCTAAATAGATATAAGTGAAGCACGAGAGTTCAATTCCTTCTACAATAGATATTCCCACACTCTAACAAATATAAGTGAAGCAGAAGAGCATTCTACAAATGGCGGTTTTCTATGTGAAGAGAAACGGGCAATCCAAACTTCAAATGATATAAGTGAAGCACATGAAGCATTCTATAAAGCCATACTCAAAAGATTTAAGTGAAGTGCAATGAGCATTCTATAAATCAACCAAGGACTATCTCATACCAGCATGGTGCATAAAATAAAAGTGAAAACTAAATGCAAAAGACGCTCCAAGACTTGCACATAATGCATGAACGAAACGAATTCGAAAACATACCGATACTTGTTGAAGAAAGAGGGGATGCCTTCCGGGGCATCCCCAAGCTTAGACGCTTGAGTCTCCTTGAATATTTACTTGGGGTGCCTCGGGCATCCCCAAGCTTGACCTCTTGCCTCTCTTCCTTTTCCTCATATCGAGACCTCCTCGTTTAGACACTTCATCCACACAAAACTTCAACAGAAAACTCGGTAAGATCCGTTAGTATAATAAAGCAAATCACTACTCTAAGTACTGTTGCAAACCAATTCATATTTTGTTTTTGCATTGTGTCTACTGTAATATAACTTTTCCATGTCTTAATCCACTAATATAAATTGATAGATTCATCAAAACAAGCAAACTATGCATCAAAAACAGAATCTGTCAAAAACAGAACAGTCTGTAGCAATCTGAACATCCACCATACTTCTGTTACCCCATAAGTTCCACCAAAATTAGCAAAAATAAAACAGTTGTATAGCAATACATTGCAAAAGGAATCAGAACCAATTGACGTTCCAGTTAAAAATGTAAAATCGCGCACTACAGCCAAAGTTTCTGTCCTGCACCGTACAAACCAACAAGCATTGTAAACATCCTAAAGGCAAACCTTGGCACATTATTTTTATAGTACAATGGAATTATACAAGGGGATAATTATTTTTGATGAAAATTTTCTATAATCAAGATTCATAAAGTTTCCGTGAGCATGAACAAAGTTCAAGGAGCTCTCCCACTTCAACAATGTTTGTCTTTCTCACTTTCACTTTCCTTTTTTGAAAAGTTTTAGGTTCCCCTCTTTATTTTTTGTTTTTAAACTATAGGAAAGCACTCGACAGAAATAAATGACTCTCTAAAACTTCCGGGTTGTCTCCCTGGCAGCGCTTTCTTTAAAGCCATTAAGCTAGGCATTTAGTGCTCAAGTAATGAATCCACCCGGATCGCAAGGTATATCAAAGCCAATTTTAATTAACAATGATTTGTAATTTAGTAGTGAGCACAAAGTAACATATATCATGCAACAACGAAGTCTAACTCTCTTCCTATGCATTGGCATTTCATAAAAGAACAATTCATGCACACATAGTAAAGGCCAATACGTAGTACAAGCAGTTTCTTGCAATCTCATCGTATTGGAAACATAAAGAGGCGGAGATGTAGTTCCCCTCTCATAATAATTGCAAGTAGGAGCAGCAAGCACATGCATATTATATTCATCAAAATCATCATGTGCAATGGTAAAAGGTAACCCATCAATATAATCCTTAATAAGCACAAACTTCTCCGATATAGTGTAGTTTGGAGAATTCAAAAGGATAATAGGACTATCATGCGTGGGTGCAATAGCAACAATTTCATGTTTAACATAAGGAACTATAGCAAGTTCATCTCCATAAGCATAATTCATATTGGCATCTTGGCCACAAGTATAGCAAGCATCATCAAAAAGGGATATTTCAAACAAATTCAAGGGATCATAGCAATCATCATAGCAATCATCCTTCGGTAAGCACGAAGGCGAATTAAATAATGTATGAGTTGGAGGGTTACTCTCATTAGAAGGTGGGCACGGGTAGCTAATCCACTCTTCCTCCTTTTGTTCTTCGCTCTCCTCATCATCTTTTTCATCCAATGAGCTCATTGTTTCATCAATTTCTTCTTCCATAGCTTCCTGCAAAATATTAGTCTCTTCTTGGACAGCGGAGACTTTCTCAATAAATGCATTAATATAGTAATTGTATTCATAATTTTCATAGCAATATCTAAGTATAGCAAGATTTTCAGGCCTATAAACACCATCATCATCAAAAGCTTCATACTTTTCAAACAAAGATTCAATTTCATAAGCAGCCTTAAAAGCAACAAATTCTTCTATTTGTTCAACATCATAGTAATCATATATACCATTAGCATAAGAAGCTAAGGTTTCATTATCATTAAATTTGCATGAAAAGGGAAGGTGTGGAGCCTTCATCCTAGAGCAACAAGTAATATCATATCTCAAGCATAGATCCCGGGCATACCAACGCAACATAATAAATTGATCCCATAATAGTTTCCCTTTTTGTGATGAGTGATAATCCCTAAAGTATTCACGTTGATCCAACGTGTCTCCCATTATAAAGTTGAATGGGGTTTTCTCAGGATTATCAAAGTAGTACACAATATCTCTCACATAATGAGAATCGAGGGTTTTAGGAGTTACCCCATCTCCATTAGTAGCAAGTACACCTATTTTTTGGTATTGTGTGTTCCATATCCATAACTAAAGATAGAGAACAACTTAAAACAGCAAATAAAAATTACTTAGTGATAAAGCAAACAAGCACACACGAGAATATTCACCCCACGCTATGACTCCCTGGCAATGGCGCCAGAAAAAGGTCTTGATGACCCGCAAGTATACGGGATAGTTGTAGCCTCTTTCGATAAGTAAGAGTGTTGAACCCAACGAGGAACTAAAGGTAGAACAAATACTCTCTCAAGTCCTATCGGCCACTGATACGACTCTACGCACGCTTGACGTTCGCTTTACCTAGAACAAGTATGAAACTAGAAGTACTTTGTAGGTGTGATAGGATAGGTTTGCAAGATAATAAAAAACACGTAAATATAAACTAGGGGCTGTTTAAATAAAGATGCAATATAGCGAGTGTGGAAAAGTGGTGGTAGTAGTTGTGGAATTGTCCCTAAGCAATTGACTACGTTACTAGACCGATAGCAAGTTTTATGTGGGAGAGGCCACTGCTAGCATGTCATCCCTGACTTGGAATTCTATGCACTTATGATTGGAACTATTAGCAAGCAGTCCGCAACTACTAACGTTCATTAAGGTAAAAGCCAACCATAGCACTAAGATATATTGGTCCCCCTTCAATCCCGTACGCAACAATCCCCTTACTCGGGTTTAAGCTTTTGTCACTCTAGCAACCCACTATAAGCGAATCATGGACGTATTGCAACACCCTACAGCGGGAATCCCTCACGCTTGTGCGAAACAGGGGGCACAATAGGACAGCAACATAACCACAAGCAAATTAAACCAATCATAGCAATTCATCAACCACCAATAGGACAACGAAAATCTACTCAGACATCATAGGATGGCAACACATCATTGGAAAATAATATGAAGCATAAAGCACCATGTTCAAGTAGAGGGTACGGCGGGTTGCGGGAGAGTGGACCTCTGGATATAGATGGGGGAAGGTGATGGAGATGTTGGTGAAGATGATGGCGTTGTTGGTGAAGATCGCGGTGTGATGATGGCCCCCGGCAACGCTCCGGCGCCACCGGAAGCAAGGGGGAGAGAGCCCCCCCCCCTTCTTATTCTTCTTCCTTGACCTCCTCCAAGATGGGAGAAGGGTTTCCCCTCTGGTCCTTGGCTCACATGGCGTGGGAGGGGTGAGAGCCCCTCCGAGATTGGATCTATCTCTCTGTTTCTGCGTTCTCAGATTCTACCCCTTCATCGTTTCTTTTATATCTGGAGATCCGTAACTCCGATTGGGGTGAATCTTTCGCCCAGATTTTTCTCGTAAAATTAGCTTTTTTGTGGCAAAAGAAGAGTGTCAAGCGCCTTACGGGTGGCCCACGAGAGTCCAGGGCGCGCCCGGGGGGAAAAGAAAGAAAAAATCCGGTTTAGGCCCCGCTTACCTGCTTCTAGGACGGGACGAGCCGCCGATGGATGGCGGAAGGCCACGGCGAGTCCGCTGTACTGCCCGTCGTCGCCGGATGTTTCCCCGTTGCGGCAGCCTCATTTGGTCATCCCCGAATATATTCCTAGGTAAGCCGTAAGCCATAAGCCGGGAATCAAAATAGATGGATGAAAAACTAGTTAGGGGAATCTGTTTTTTTAAGGTTGGGTAATCTCTTTTTTGATATAAATTCTAGTTCTCTTTTGCTGTTGTCATATTATATACTCCCTCCGTTCCAAAATAGATGACTCAATTTTGTACTAACTTTACATCTATTTTGGAACGGAGGGAGTAGTCTGCAATCCCTACTAGTGCAGCAGTGCTGCTCGATTAGGCATGTACTCAATTTTAATCAAAATTAATACGATTAACACATTACTTATGATCTAATTTTTATTTCTAGCACTAATTCTTCGTCGTTGGCTCTTCTGATGCATTACATGTATATTTCATTACAAGAAACACGCCTTTAATTTTTATTTTGTGACAATAGGCTCGATGAATTTAAAGATTTGTTTCAACAAATACTACACGAATAATGCTTTTCAGTACAACATATTGTCAGTTTATTAGTTCAGTACAATTCAATATTTTCTTAGTACTAAGTTTACTCTTTGGCATTACTATATGATATATTTCTAAATATTATATGATTTAACACATATTTGAAGCTATATAATCAAGTGAAATATGTCTAGTAATATCAGTTATACGATTTTTTCGCAAACTTTTGGGCCCCGTGTCACATTTCACACCGGGGCCCCGAATTCCTGGAGACGTTTAAAACGGTGACTTCCAACATGCTAATGTATTTATACTAAACATTTTCACCTCGCTATGATTGATCTCACGACTAAATGCATATTGTTTTGCCCTGATACATGTCTCAGTATACCAACTAAATTATTACTTTCAAGTATAAGTAAGCCATGCTCACTAACATTAACCTAAATTTTCATGCATCACTAGTATGACTCGCTACAGATATTATATCTTGTTCAAAAGTAGAACCATATTTATTTTATTTGTTGTATTTTAAATTTTTTTTATGTGTGATTTATTCAAGGAAATCTTTTTCTACAATAGCATGACTTGCATTGTATCACATCTATACACAAATCATTTTTATGTCCATTGATGCGCTAATGTGCACTTATATGTATCTTTGTCCATAGTCTCTTGAATATCTACAAAACTTGATAAAAGGTGTTTTAGAGTATGAATAAAGAAAGAATCTAGCAGAGGGTTCTAGAGTACAGGACTATCAACAAGCAAATTGTCCCCGAACCCACTTTGCTCGTTAAAGACATCCACTATTTTTTTTATCAAAATTGTGCATATGTAACATGTATGATAATTTAGAATAGACAGTTATCCTTCAATATGGGACATGACTGGATTGCGAAGAGGGGTAGGAAAGGCCTAAAATAGTAGGTGAGTTTTGTTTTTGCTATGGGGTGAAGAGAGCACTCCCCTGTCCACAAGGGTTGTTGCTGAAACTAAACAATAATCCTACATCCACGTCCCTGAATTTCTCCGGGTGGGGCCCGGGCCATTTTTCCTTCCAATCAACTTATGCCAAACCAGCTCTCACGTAGGCTACGTAAGAAAGTTTACGTAGATGTAGGAAAGCCCAAACCTAAAACCATTCCCACGGATGCCCGTCGATCCTCAATGCTAAACTTTGCTTCACGAAGAGAACTATCAAGGGCCCATTAATCAGCCTGAAAAGTAGTTGTTTCTAAATTGATCAACTTATACATATATTTCTTTGGAGATAAAAAGGAAAATTATGCACACTTCTAAAATGTGCAGCTACACACCAGACGACCGGTTGGATAAACTCAACGCTTGATTAGCGGGGTTGAACTTGGAAACAATAATTTCCAAGTCCACCTAGAAGGGTTGTTAGAAGGGAGAGAGGGATTGATGGAATTATTCGTTATATTGTTTGAGCCTCGTGGGCATATATATAGGAGTACAATGACCAACTTGAAGTACAAGACAAGCCGGAATCCTAGTCTATCTCGTCTTTCCTAATACAATCACGTTACTCAACATCCCCCCGCAGTCACAACGGTAGCGACACAGACGGTGAGACTGGAGAAGAATCCGAAGGCAAGCCGACGGACACCCCCCCACAGTCGTGACGGTCGACGCATCGCGGAGTCGTGGCTGGAGTGAAAACCAACAAGGTTGCTCAAGCAGGCGGTAGCCCTTTGTGCCGTTTGTCGATGTAGCCGAGAGCGTGTGTGGTGGAGCTGTGGTCGAGGTAGCCGTGCGAAGAATGCCGTGGTCGATGTCGAGTCGGGGTGGCCGGTGTCGAGGAAGTCACCGTGGAGCCGCGGGCGCAAGGGGGCGCCGAGTTAGCATGGGCGCAGTGGTGTCGAAGTGGTGGTGCGCCGGGAAGAAGATGTTGTTGACGACGCGTCGCGGCGGGTTTGCCAAGCCCGGGGACACATCGTAGACGAAGGCACGCGCCGGTGTTGCCAGCACCGGGCATGCGTAGACGGACGAAGACGAAGTTGACGAAGCACCGACCAGGCTTGCCAGGCCCGAGGACACGTCGTGGATGAAGGCACGCATCGGTGGTGCCAGCACCGGGCATGCGTAGACGAGGGACCTGCACGAGCTGTACGCCATGTTGGAGAAGTCGGAGAGGCCAGCAGAGAAGGACTCGACGACGGTTGCGGCGCCAATCGGCACGAGGCCAATTTCGCCAGCGGTTTTCGGAGTAGATGAAGCGGTCGGGGTAGATGACGGCGACGCTGGCGACGAGCTGGTGCTGGACGAAGACGAAGGGGGTGGACGGGCGGCGGCGGCGGCCAAAGAAGAGCGGCAGCGGCGGCCTGACGGCGGCGGCGGCGGCTAGGTTAGTAGTGCGGCGGCGGTGCTCGAAGTAGGCGAAGAACCTTGACAGCGTGACGAAGACTGGCGCGGACGATGGCGTTCCCGCGCCAAGGAAGACGGCGCGGTGCATACCACATGAGTTCGATGCGGGGTGACGGCAAAGCGGACCGTGGGCCGCGGCGCTACGGCCCGAAGGGGCGACGCAGCGGCGGCAGGCGGGTCGGGGCGACGGCGGAAAACCTCGGGCGGCGGCGGGGACCGCGGCCGCGACGCTGCGTCTGGCGGGGCGATGAACGGCGTTCGCGAAGTCGGTGCAACCGCGAGGGCGGCCTCGGGACAACGGCGTGGACGCGTGCCACGCTCGCTACAGCCCGACGGGACGACGCAGCGGCGGCGCGAGGGTCAGTGCAGCCACGAGACGGCCTGGAGTGGATGGCCTCGGGGCGGCGGTGGACCGCGGCCACGACACTACGGCCCGAAGGGGCGACGTAGCGGTGACGCAGATCAGTGCAGCCGGGAGAAGAACCACGGGGCGGTGGCATTGCGGCCCAACGGGACGACGCAGCGGCAACCCGTTGCTCGATCGGTGGAGAGGCGCGCTGAACTCGGAGACGATCTTCACGGGACCTGCGGATGCGCGCGTAACCGACGGGCCAGGTCGGTCGCGCGGCATAGATGAGGCGGATCGCGGCGGCGAGCGGGTGATCAAGTCGGTCGCGCGCGAGGTCGGGGACGCCACTCGGTGAATGCGTGGTGGCGGCGGAGTCCGAGATGAAGCCGCCGCCGGCGGGCGGCAGAGCGGTTATGATGGGCCGCCGCATGGCGCGAGGCCGCCGGGTCGGGGTGATGCAGGAGTCCCGGTCGGAGCAGAGGCGGTGACGGCGGCGTGACTCTACGGGCGGGCCGTCAGCGCGAACAGCGGCGGTGAAGGGCCGCCGCATGACGCGAGGTCGCCGAGTCTGGCGATCGTGGCGACGCGCGACGACTTCGGAGGCCGCCGGTCGGTGAAGAAGCCGGCCAATCACGCCTGTGTTGGAGTAGTGGCGCCGGGTCGACGGCGGTGGATTTACGCAAACCGGATCACATAGACCGGAAAACCAAAAGTAGACGCCGATCAAAGCGACCGGAGAGAGAGAAAACCCGATCAAAGGATCGAAAAGACTCTCTAGGGCAGCCGCCAACACGGCCGCGGACGAACCCTAGGTACGGCGCGCGCCCCCGGCGGCGGTCATGAAGGCCGACCGCCCGAAGGCGCAGCGGTGCGAAGAGGCGGCGGAGGTTTAGGATCGACTTGCTCTAATACCATGTTAGAAGGGAGAGAGGAATTGATGGAATTATTCGTTGTATTGCTTGAGCCTCGTGGGCATATATATAGGAGTACAATGACCAACTTGGAATACAAGACAAGCCGGAATCCTAGTCTATCTCGTCTTTCCTAATACAATCACGTTACTCGACAAGGGTGTCCCTGGATCGTCAATGCCAAACTTTTCTTCAAGAAGAAAACTATCAAGGGCCCACTAATCAGCCTGAAAAAATAGTTAAATCTAAATTGATCAACTTATACATATATTTTTGGAGTTGAAAGAAATGTTAAGCACACTTCTAGATGTGCAACTAACACGACCGGTTGGATAAATTCAATGCTTGATAAGCAGCTTTGGACTTAGAAATAATAATTCCCAAAGTCCACCTAGAAGTAAAGATGGCAATGGATAAGGTATGCTGCGGGTACAATAATCCCATACCCATACCCATGTTTCAGCTAGAAGCAAGCACTCCAATTATCCAACCCAACAAATGATTCAGAATTTTTTTTTTCTGTTGCAGAAAATGATTTAGAAGCTAGCTCTATGGTGGGGAGGTGGAAGGAATTTCTCCATCTTTAATCAGTGCGCTGCGCACCACCTGTGATCAATTTATTCTCTTATATGTAATCCTCCTTTGATGTATATCTAAGCTAGCTCTTCCAACAGGCAGCATATATTCCGGCGCGCCCACCTCTGAGCTCTGACCCATCACCGCTCCTCTCCCGCCTTTCCTTTCTTCCACCCACAAGCATTTGGCATCTGCTTCCTTCCTTCCACTCCAATAATATATACCACCACCCTGCAGGCGCCTTCAGCTCAGCTCGACAAAGCCGGAGCGGCAGCAGCCAAGCTAAGCTAGCGCGATGTCGTCGTGGCCGCAGCACTCGCGGCGGGGCTGGAGGCACGGCTGGGCGGCGCGGGCGCTGTCATCGGCGACGCTGCCCCCGTGGCGCCTGCTGGCCTTCTTCGCCATCGTGGTCTCCTTCCTGGCCACCTCCTCCTACGTCGACTACCGGGCCGTCGAGCGCCGTGCTGAGATCGGGGCACGCGTCTTCGCCGCGCCGCTCGCCGCCATGGCCGCCTTCCTCCTCTTCGCCGCGCTCGGGTACTGGCGCCGCCGCACCCGCTGGGCGCTCCGACGCCACGCCGTGAACGCCCAGCCGGCCGCGGCCTCGTCGCAGTCGTCGGGGGCGTCACCGTGGGGCGTGGCGGCGATGGTGGCGGTGCTGCTGGTGATGGTGACTTTCCAGCCCTGCGTCCACTCCATGTGGTTCAGGCCGCTCTGGAGTTCAGACTACAGCTAGCTCCTAGCTCATCGGATGCTCTCCGTGTGTAGTCCTCTTCTTTTTTTTTTTTTTTTTTTTTGCAAAATCTCCGTGTGTGGTACTATCAGTGTGCATAAAAGTACTTACTAGCTAGAGATCAATTACTACGTGCTTGAGATATATCGGTTTTGCTTGGGATATTTGTGTTTGATCGATGTGTAACCTCACGGTATTACTCGCATTTCATACGCGTTTGTATGTTTGTATTCTCATTTTGTTAAAATTTTGCGACTAGGTTCGGTTCCGGGCACTCTCGGCGTCGTTCCTCTGTTGGGAGCATCGTGTACGAAGACACGATCTAAAGGTCATATGTTACGTTCCTTTCGTGCTTGTTGCTGTCAGGTCGATCTTCAAGGGCACTATGTACGACATAGTTGGCATGTCCAAGACTATGCCTTTCTTGTGACTATCCAAGTCCCGCCACCGACTCGCCAATCTCTTTTAGGCATTCATCGGTGGATGGTGCGTCGGCATGGATAGTCCAAGTGGGTGTGTTATCTTCGAAGGCGGCAAGTGTTGGTCGAGACACGGCTTTGTATTTCAGTTTAGGATAGGCCCCTTGTGTTGTGGTTGTAGTGGTGTGGTAGCTTGTCATCGGACTGCCCTGGTGTGTGTTGGCTTGTCTTCGAACTTGCCTCGGTGTGGAGTGGAGTGTCCACTGCACTCGCAACAAGGATAGTCTTCTTAGGGCATCTCCAGCCGCGCCCTCAAGAAGGCCTCCCCAGGTGATTTTTTCGCGCCGGCGCCGAAAAAATGTCCCAGTCGCGCCCCCAGGACGCCGAAAATCGCCGGTTCGGGCCTTTTTTCCGTCCGGCGGTCACAGTCAACCCGCGCTGGGGAGCCGTTAGGGCTCGGCGCTAGCAAAAGCGCTACTGCCCACGCCGGCAGGGAAAAGTCAAGATTTTCTTCCCAACTCGCCTCGCACCCCGCGCCCTCGGCCACCACTAGCCGTATCCGGCGACGGTCGCCGCCTATTCCGCCTAGATAGCCATTCCCGCTGAAAACAGCAGCCGCCGCGCAACCCTCCCCGCAACACTAGGCGGTGCCGCCGCCGTTCGCCGCGGAGGCACGGTTTAACGGCGGTACACGCCACGAGCGCAAGGTGTTCGGCGTTTTGACCGACTTCGGCGATGGACTCGATGAGGAGGAAGAGCTCGCCGCTGCTTTGGAGGAGGAAGCCGCGGCCGACGTCCGTGAAGAAGAGCATCCGATGGTGCTCGCCGCCCTCGCCAGCCGGGCGAGCAATGAAAAGCCGCGTCGAGGTGGCTCGGCGCCGGGCGGTGAAAGCAAAGAACCGGCATGGTCTGCAAGGCTATCGCATGTTCTACTCCGACTACTTCGCCGATGCTCCACTTCATGGCGAGAGAACATTTCGGCGCCGTTATCGGATGAGCCGAAGCTCTTCCTCAGATTGTGAATTCCATCCGGAGTTCGACAACTACTTCAAGTGCAAGATGGATTGCCTTTGCGCTCTTGGATTCACCTCCATCCGTGGTGCACGACAATGATGAGGATGCTTGCATATGGAGCTCCCAAGGATTCACTCGACGACTATGGGCGTATGGCGAGTCCACCAAAGATAGAGTGTTTCTACAAGTTACGCCGGGCGGTGGTGGCGTGTTTGGGTCACAATACTTGAGAGCACCCAATGCGGAAGACACCGCCGGATCCTAGCCCGAATGCAGCAAGAGGATTTCTGGGATGCTTGGAAGCATCGATCGCATGCATTGAAATGGAAGAACTGCCCATTTGGTTGGCGGGAGATGTACAAAGGCGCCAAAGGCGGTTGCGATGTGGTGCTTGAGGCGGTAGCCACACAGACCTCTGGATTTGGCACTCCTTCTTTGGTATGCCAAGAACTCACAATGACATCAACGTGTTGCGGTGCTCTCTGTTTTGCCAAGCTCGTTGAGGGCCATTCTCCTCCGGTGAACTTCGAGATCAATGGGCACCAATACAACAAGGGTACTATCTAGCCGACGGCATCTATCCGCAATGGTCGACATTTGTGAAGACGATCTCAAACCTCGTGCGGGAGGCAAGAACGCTGGTTTGCGAAGGTTCGGGAGGCTTGCGGGAAGGATGTCGAGCGGGCATTTGGTGTGCTCCAATCTCGATTCGCTGTTGTTCGGTACCCGCTCAGACCTGGTCGAAAGATCAAATGTGGGAGATCATGACTTGTCAGTGTCATCTTGCACAACATGATCATCGAGAGCGAGCAAGAAGACCCAAGTTTGACATCGAACCATACTACAGCGTGGTCCTCTAGCGAAGTTGATCACCACCTACCGCAACTTGGACGCCTATCTCAAGATATCGCCAAGAGATCCGAGACCCACAGTGCATCATCAATCTGCAGAAAGATCTGATTGAGCACCTATGGAGGCTCAAGGGGACGCCGTGATGAAATATGAGTTTTATTTGTTGAACTATATAATTTGTTGAACTATTTGTTGTTGTACTATTTTGTTGAAGTATTTGATTTTTCCGTGATGAAATATGTGATAAGGAATAATTATGTTGATAAACGAACGCCGAGAAAGGGCGAAACCACGCCAATATGGGCCTATTCTCGCCCATATGGGTCGTTTATTCGCCAAATTGGGCTGCCAAGTGGGCCAATTTCGCATCTGGGCGAAGTAGGGCGATCGGCGTGGCGAAAACCGCCCCAATACCGAAAGTGTCTCATGCTGCTCGCCCTGTGGGGCGATTTTTGTACGCCTGGGGGCTAACGGTGGAGATGCCGTTATAATATATTTCGCATTTATTAAGATATGATACGTTTGGGTGTATTTTAATAACTAGCACTCACAAATGATATGTAACCCCGAGGGTAAATAGCTCACTAGGACGGTTGTGAGTAGTCCCGCCATGGAAGCCCGGCCGCCGCCCGACCCGACCCGACGGCCCGCCCGACCCGACCCGACCGGCCCGCCCGACCCGACGCTGCCCGGCCGGGCTTGGGCCTAGTTTTTGAGCCCAAGACTGGCTGGGGCCCGCCCCCGTTGTTTTGCATTTTTCAAGGTCGGGCTGGCTGGCCCGGCCTGACGGGCTTTACGTGCTCGGGCCAGCTCGGGCCTGAAACTCAGTTCGATGGCGGGCGGGCGGGCCGAACTGGGTTTTTATGTCGGGCTTGGCTAGGCCCGGCCCGGCCCGAGGTTTGGCCAGGTATAGTTGTGAGACTGCCCATTGGGCTAGTATAGGTGCGGTCAACAAACTGTTGGGCTCCCGTTTTTTGAACCTTCCCTGCGGTTTTGAAAGATTTTCCGGTTTTCTTTCTGTTTTTTTTGTTTTTTTATTTTTATTTATTTTATTTACTCATTTTTAATTCGTGGCACTATTAAAGATTCATTAAGTTTTTAAATTCATGAACTTTCTTGAAAGCAATAGTTTTTGAATTCATGAATATTTTTAATAGTTTGATTATTTTTTAGTTTCAAATATTTATTTTTGAATTATTGAATATTTATGAACTTTGCGAATAATTTTCTACATACACAAATATTTTTGAATTCACAATTATTGCAATATGTTAACCTTTTTTAATACACAATTTTTTTTTTTGAATTCGTGAACATTTCCTAAATACACGAAAACACAATTAAGCACAACCATTTTTAAGAATCCAGGAACATTTTTTTATAATCAACACGAAAAGGATGAAACTAAAGTTATATTAAATCAGAGACAGCCCACAAGTAATATAGATAGGAGGAATTAGTTTATTTTCCCTTAACCCCTCAAAAAAAGATTATTTCCCCTTAGCCAGAAATAAAGGGCGAGAAAAACAATGGAACAACTTGTCCCAGTGAGGCGAACAACGAGCGTGCGGAGCCTCCTAGTCGGCCCACCAAGAACGACGTGCGTGATGCGCTCATATTCTCGCAAGAAGCGCTATATGGCAAAATTACTAATTAAGTGGTACCCCTCTTACAAAGGCCACTCCCATCTTCTCATGTTGCGACAAGTAGCGCACTGTATGTGTGCCACTTGTTCCAACATGTGTGTTTCTCCTTTTTTTTTCTTAAATTCGTTGATTCAAAGTGTTTTATCTCTTATACCATGCGTCGAAATCCCGAACCGTTTTCACCGTTGGATTTCTCGCATCGAGATCCTCAAAACTATATCCCATATTAATAAATTTTAATGAACATTTTTCACGAAAAAGAAAAACTGGGGAAAATGAGCCGAAACATATCTATTTATCTCACATTTTTTTCCTTTCCGAGAGCACAGCTGTGCCTCTCGCGAAAACAATCACCTTCACGAGAAGCAAATATATGCTTCTCATGGAAGCAAAACAACATGTTTTTTGTCATTTCTGAAAGGCACAGTTGTGTCTCTTGCGAAAGCAAACCTATGCCTCAACAAGATGCAAATCTATGCACCTGCGGAAGCAACAGAAATGCATTCTTTTCCTTTTCCAAGAGGCAGTGTTGTGCCTCTCACGGAAACAATCTGTGCCTCTACGAGAAGCAAGTCGATGCCACTCGTGGAAGCAAACAAACACATTTTATGTGCCTCTCGCGGAAGCAAATTTGTGCCTCTCAGAAAAGCCAAAAAAAGTTTAATTTTTTCCTCGAAAACCTAGGGAAAACTGGTCAAAACCTGAAACGCCAAAAAAACAAAAAACAAAAAACATCTAAACCCTGAAAATGCGTACAGAAAAAAAAATCCCGACAGAGCACCGAGCACGTGCACTAAAAGTAATCCTTGCGAATGGGTACATCTTAGTTGGTTGCTCCCGCTATATAAGGTGTTTCCTATTTGACGCAGTCGCCTATTCGCACAAGAGCGACCAAGCTGGGCCAGCCCATTTAACGCAGGAAAAATTGCACGTTGTTGGTTCCGGTTTTGGAACTTCCCGGTTTGAGCCTGGGCTTTTGGCGCTTTTAGGAACCTTCTAGACGATTCTGCCTGGGTGTTATCAGTTTGGGAAACCTTTTAGCAGGTTCAGCCAAATTCCTGGTCAGTTATTTTTTTATTTCTCATTCATCCATTTTATATTTTGTTCACAAGTTTAGGAAAAAGGTTTTTCAAAATAATGTTCACTCTTTCAAAATCCGTTTGTGTTTTCTAATAAGTGTTCATTGTTTTAAAAAAAAATCATGTTTCAAGAAATGTTCTTGCTTTCAAAAAATATTCCGGATTTTAGAAAGCCGTATTTTTCAAAAAATATTCATAAAATTTAAAAATCATTTGGAATTGAGAAACATGTTTGTGTTTTCAAAAAATGTTCATAGTTTTAGAAAAAGTGTTCGATAAATCAAAGTATGTTTCCTTTTTCAAAAAAAGTTAACGGGTTTTCAGAAAAATTGTCTAACCTTTCAACATCGCTCGCAAATTTGAAAATGTTAATGCCCACTATGCTTCTTTGGATGATTTTTGTAAATAGGGGATACCATTAAAGAGTGTTGAATTATCCACTCTTAACAAATAATAATATGAAGCGTTCACTTAAAATGGTAATCAAGGTAATATATACAAGTTTAGATATGAATCTCCGACTATCTCAATGCAAAACTATAAATAGACATGCCTATCTCGCTTGGTGCGTCTGTTCTCGCTTTAAAGCGAGGAGCTATTTACTTACATAATGTCGATTCACCGTAAATCAGTGCAACTTCGACCGCACTTTTCTATGAGGTGCTCCAAACAACGGTCAAAGGTAAGTCTAATTACACTTTGGGTCGATATTCTTAGGATCTGAGTGGACAAATGGGGCACCGAAATACAATCGTTTTGGATGAAAAGACTAGCTTCCCGGATTTTTGTTATTGTTGAAACATGGTGGGTCTTGAAATTTATGAAGTTATCATAGGCATTTCACTACCAAGGGGCGTGTCACATATCACTGAAATAATACAACAATGACCACAGGTCTTTCACTCCCAAAATAGGTTGGGGCAGTCCAGAGTTGAAACCATGAGATCTCGAATCCTAGTGATGGTTTTGACTTTTGACACATGGATAGCTACCTTTCATTCACCCCTGTCCATGGCTAGTTATTTGGTGACACTCTAGTCATTCAAGTTTTTCCTTACTCACCCTGCACATGTCAACTTTGGTCTACTCCGGCCTCTTTTTACATTATCAACATTTTTTATCCTTCTGCTATGCACTGGCGCTTTTGAAGGGTTGTGTTCTATATGTGCAAACCATCTTAGACAATATTGACACAAGGTTCTCTTTAATTGGTACTACCCTGGTCTATCATGTATATTATCATTCCACAATCGATCATTTCTTTTGTGGCCACATATCCCTCTTAGCATGTGGATCTCTACTACACCTAACTATTGGACATACCGCCTTTTACTTGGCCAACATTTTGCGCCATACAACATCATAGGTCGAATCACTAACTTATAGACTACTAGGGAAAACCTTATACACAGAAGCTTACCAGTAGCGCCGGTCAAAAACAAGCGCTACTGCTATTTACTGGTAGCGCCTGGTCACAAAACGCGCTACAACTAAGGTTATAGCAATAGCGCGTCTGCAGGAAGAAGCGCTACTACGACAATCCCCAGTTCCCCACACTGTTCTTGGCAGGCTAGGAATAGTAATAGCGAGCTTACGTAAAGCGCGTTGCTGCTAAGTTCGTTGTAGCAGCGCGTTTTCTGGGAAAAGCGCTATTGCTAATGAAAAGAAAATGAAATGAAAAACATATAGAAAAGTAAATAAAAATGAAAGAAATAGAAAAAAGGGAAAGGAAAAAAGAAAATTTGAAGGAAAATAAAAGAAAAAAAATTAAAGGAGAAAGGTGTAGCAGTAGTGTGCTTTCAGAACAAGCGCTATAGCTAATGTAGTAGTAGCTCATTCCTTGTACACCCGCAGTAGATAATTTTATTAAATAAAGGAGAAAGGAAAATAGTAAATAAGAAAATAAAAAGGAAAAGGAAAAAAGAAAAGAAAAAAGGAAATTAAATAGCTACTGCCTATAGCAGTACCGTGTTTTGGCAGCCAGGGCTATAGCTAAGTTAGCTATAGCGCTTTTCTGGGCCAGCGCTAGCGCTATTTTTGACTTAACCCCCCGCGTGGTATTTCTTCCTCCCCGGTCACTTCCCCAAATTCCCCTTTTTGTGTCCGCCGCGTGCCCTACATCGCCGTCGGCCGCCTCCTCCCATCGCCCTCCATGTCTTGTCTGCTGCCTCGGTGGTCGTCTGGGCCCGCCTGGCGTCTTGCCTCCCGAGCCCGACCCGACCTCGACGCCACGTGCCCCTCCCTCTGCCACTCTGCCTCCTCCTGCTCCCTAACTCCTCCAGTGCCTGAGTTGAGCACGCCTACACCTCCTCCTCCTCCCCTACCTCTGCCTAGCTATGGTTCCTAGGGTTCATCAAATTTTCGGGTTCATCAAATTAGCTAGGGTTCATCTAATTAGTTAGGGTTCATCAAATTAGCTAGTACTTGTAGATGCTTAAGTAGTTATATAGTTGTTGTGCACCCAATGTAGTTAAGTAAATATAACTTGAGGACAAATTCCTAGGGTTCATCAATGGGTGCTTAAGTAGTTGTAGATGCTTAAGTAGCTAGTTAGGGTTCATCTAATTATTTAGTACTTGTAGATGCTTAAGTACTAGGGCAGTAGGGTTTAACTAGATGTTAATTAGGGCCGTAGTGTTTAGTTTAGAGAGAAAATTCAATATAAAAATATAAATTTCTATTAGTGTTGCAAGTCTAGTAGGTTCTTAATTTGTACTGATTTTTTTATTATGACAGAAATTTAGGACATAATTTGAATTGAGTTCTAGGGTTCATAATTTGAAATTTAGGACATAAATTGAGTTCTAGGGTTCATAATTTATATTAGGACATAATTTTTATTAGGACGGCAATTTAGGACAGAAATATGTAAAGGTTCTAGGTTTCTAGGGTTCATCCATCTATATTTGGTTTTTGAATTGAGTTTGAGAGAGCATGAGATTTGTGTAGATTTTCTTGAACTGTCAAAAACTAGGAGATGCAAATTTGAAGTGGTCATGTTATATGCAAATTCCTCAATAGTGTTTGCTCATGTATATCTGTTGTTGTAGTTGCTCTTGTACAGGTTCTTAAGTGGTCCTGTTATATGCAACATTAAAGTGGTTCGATTGTGCTCAAGTGACCTTTTATTGTTTGCAGGGAATGAAGCCGAGTGGCCTATGTTTTGCCGGGATGTTGATTCATTTCCATTCCAGCAAATTTCAGGCACTCGATTTGTCCACTTTGTAGAATAGGTCATCCTGAAATTTTCCATGAATTTCGGCATGACTTGTGCTACAAACTAGGACATATCGAATGCCCAGGATTTGCCGCAACGGGAATGAATCAACATTCCTGTAAAACATAGGTCTTTTTATGTCATTATTCATTTTATTAGGTTCAGAATTAATTGATTAGATTTAATCGTAGGAAACATGGCTAGCAACGATGAAGGACAGGGTTCTGGTGATTGCAACGTCTATGAGGCGGCACATGCCTATTTGAACCTTCTCGAGGAGCAATGGTTGTTGCAGGGCCCACCTGTCACATCCGAGACTGAGACTGACATCAAGACCGGTGTCGAGACCAGCGCTGAGACCGAGACCGGCGTCGGGACCCGCGCTGAGGACGAGACCGGTGCCTAGACCGGTGTTGAGACCGGCACCGAGACTGGCGAAGCTGGTATAGAACCAAAACCGAAGAGGATACGGCGCCCAAACCAGCTCAACACTACTAGACTAGTGGTCACGGAGGTGGATTCCGGCAATTTTGTGCCAAAAGAGCCTGCGGAAGCGCACGCGTGCTATGGCAATCAAATAGGTTGCATCCTATGGGCAACCGCCACCATCAATGATGAGAAACTAAATAAGATACCAGATATGAAGAACTCCCTCCTAACTAAGCTGCACCAGGTATTCTTGTTCCCAGGCCGGGATGAAATCAAATATACTCGACCGTGGCAAGACCTGGCAATGAAGAAGATAAACAAACACTCCATGGGCAAGTTTAGCGGCGCGCTGTCCGCCTGGAAAGTAAGGGTGAAACATCGGATCATCGCCAAAAAGGAACCCTACTTCAAGATTGTAAAGTATAATCCGACAATTACAGAAGAGCAGTTCGAAATATTCAAGAAGGCTTGCGTTGCGGAAGCTGGCAAAGAAAAGTCGGAGTACATGAAGGGGCTTCAAGAGAGGAACAAGGGGTGCCACCACCTCGGAAGTCGTGGTTACGCGGGGAAGAGGCCCATATGGGCCAAGGAGGACGAGGAACGCAAAAGTCTAGGGATTCCGGACCCCTTGGCGGAGTTCACCATCCCGCAGGAGCGTGATGTCATCAGGGCCCGGTACCGTTGGGACCCAGTCGACAAGGTTTTCGATACGGACGCGGTCACGAAGGAGTTCATGAGACTGCCGGTAGTAATTAATTTACCCCCTAATTTTAGCTTCTGATCAATTCGACTGCACTTTAGTCACATTTGTAAATGATCCATGTTCCATTTGCAGAAAGAGCAGCACAAGATTGCGGCCGAAAGCGACTCGCCGTTTGAGGCGTTGGCGGGGCCCAAGTGGGACACTGCTAACTCTTGAGCACTGCATTGGTTTTCCCTTGAAGAGGAAAGGATGATGCAGCAAAGTAGCGTAAGTATTTCCCTCAGTTTTTGAGAACCAAGGTATCAATCTAGTAGGAGGCTCCTCACAAGTCCCTCGTACCTACACAAACAAACAAGAACCCCGCAACCAACGTGATAAAGGGGTTGTCAATCCCTTCACGGCCACTTGCGAAAGTGAGATCTAGTAGAGATAATAATATAAGATAAATATTTTTGGTATTTTTATGATATAGATTGAAAAGTAAAGGTTACAAAATAAAGTAGATCGGAAACTTATATGATAAAAGATAGACCCGGGGTCCATAGGTTTCACTAGTGGCTTCTCTCAAGATAGCATAAGTATTACAGTGGGTGAAAAAATTACTGTCGAGAAATTGCTAGAAAAGTGCATAGTTATGAGAATATCTAGGCATGATCATGTATATAGGCATCACGTCCACGACAAGTAGATCGAAATGATTCTGCATCTACTACTATTACTCCACACATCGACCGCTATCCAGCATGCATCTAGAGTATTAAGTTCATAAGAACAGAGTAACGCATTAGGCAAGATGACATGATGTAGAGGGATAAACTCAAGCAATATGATATAAACCCCATCTTTTTATCCTCGATGGCAACAATACAATACGTGCCTTGCTGCCCTAACATCCTTTGGGAAAGGACATTGCAAGATTGAACCCAAAGCTAAGCACTTCTCCCATTGCAAGAAAGATCAATCTAGTAGGCCAAACCAAACTGATAATTCGAAGAAACTTGAAAAGATAACCAATCATACATAAAAGAATTCAGAGCAGATTCAAATATTTCTCATAGATAAACTTGATCATAAACCCACAATTCATCGGATCTCGACAAACACACCGCAAAAAGAGTTACATCGAATAGATCTCCAAGAAGATCGAGGAGAACTTCGTATTGAGATTCAAAGAGAGAGAAGAAGCCATCTAGCTAATAACTATGGACCCAAAGGTGTGTCGTAAACTACTCACAACTCATCGGAGAGGCTATGGTGTTGATGTAGAAGCCCTCCACGGTCGGTTTCCCCTCCGGCGGAGCGCCGGAGAAGGCTCCAAGATGGGATCTTGCGGATACAGAAGGTTGCGGTGGTGGAAATAGGGTTTCTTGGTGCTCCTGGATGTTTTCGGGTATGTAGATATATATAGGAGGAAGAAGTAGGTCGGTGGAGCCACGAGGGGCCCACGAGGGTGGGGATCGCGCCCACCCCCCTAGGGCGTGCCTGGCACCCTCGTGGTTGCCTTGTTTATTTCTTGACGTCCACTCCAAGTCTCCTGGTGTGCATTTGTTCCAAAAAGATCGCTCCCGAAGGTTTCATCCCGTTTGGACTCCGTTTGATATTATTTTTCTTCGAAACACTAAAATAGGCAAAAAAACAACAATTCGGGCTGGGCCTCCGCTTAGTAGGTTAGTCCCAAAAATGATATAAAAGTGTAAAGTAAAGCCCATAAACATCCAAAACGGGTAATATAATAGCATGGAGCAATCAAAATTATAGATACGTTGGAGACATATCAAGCATCCCCAAGCTTAATTCCTGCTCGTCCTCGAGTAGGTAAATGATAAAAACGGAATTTCTGATGTGGAATGCTACCTAGCATATTTCTCAATGTAATTTTCTTTATTGTGGCATGAATGTTCAGATCCAAATGATTCAAGATAAAAGTTCATATTGACATAAGAGTAATAATACTTCAAGCATACTAACAAAGTAATCATGTCTTCTCAAAATAACATGGCCAAAGAAAGTTATCCCTACAAAATCATATAGTCTTGCTATACAAATTATTTAAATCGTGCACAGCCCCGGTTTTAGCCAAGCAATTGTTTCATACTTTAGTATTTTCAAACTTTTTCAATCTTCACGCAATACATGAGCGTGAGCCATGGACATAACACTTTATGTGGAATAGAATGGTCGTTGTGGAGAAGACAAAAAGGAGAAGATAGTCTCACATCAACTAGGCGTATCAATGGGCTATGGGGATGCCCATTAATAGATATCAATGTGAGTGAGTAGGGATTGCCATGCAACGGATGCACTAGAGCTATAAGTGTATGAAATCTCAAAAAGAAACTAAGTGGGTGTGCATCCAACTCGCTTGCTCACGAAGACCTAGGGCAATTTGAGGAAGCCCATAATTGGAATGTACAAGCCAAGTTCTATAATGAAAAATTCCCACTAGTATATGAAAGTGACAACATAGGAGACTCTTTATCATGAAGATCATGGTGCTACTTTGAAGCACAAGTGTGGTAAAAGGATAGTAACATTGTCCCTTCTCTCTTTTTCTCTCATTTTTTATTTGACCTTTCTCCTCTTTTTCTTATTTGGCCTTTCTCGCTTTTTTTTAAGTCCGGAGTCTCATCCCGACTTGCGGGGGAATCATAGTCTCCATTCATCCTTTCCTCACCTGGGACAATGCTCTAATAATGAAGATCATCACACTTTTATTTACTTACAACTCAAGAATTACAACTCGATACTTAGAACAAAATATGACTCTATATGAATGCCTCCGGCAGTGTACCGGGATATGCAATGAATCAAGAGTGATATGTATGAAAGATTATCAAGGTGGCTTTGCCACAAATAGAATGTCAACTACATGATCATGCAAAAGCAATATGACAATGATGGAGCGTGTCATAATAAACGGAACGGTGGAAAGTTGCATGGAAATATATCTCGGAATGGCTATGGAAATGCCATAATAGGTAGGTATGGTGGCTGTTTTGAGGAAGGTATATGGTGGGTGTATGGTACCAACGAAAGTTGCGCGACACAAGAGAGGCTAGCAATGGTGGAAGGGTGAGAGTGCGTATAATCCATGGACTCAACATTAGTCATAAAGAACTCATATACTTATTGCAAATATCTACAAGTAATCAAAACAAAGTACTACACGCATTCTCCTAGGGGAAGGGTTGGTAGGAGTTAACCATCGCGCGATCCCGACCTCCACCCATAAGGAACAATCAATAAATAAATCATGCTCCAACTTCATCACATAATGGTTCACCATATGTGCATGCTACGGGAATCACAAACTTTAGCACAAGTATTCCTTAAATTCACAATTACCCAACTAGCATGACTCTAATATTACTATCCTCATATCTCAAAACAATTGTCAAGCATCAAATTGATCATAGCATCCAATTCACTTTCTATGATAGTTTTTATTATACCCAACTTGGATGCCCATCATTTTAGGACCAATTTTATAACCATAGCAAATACCATGCTGTTCTAAATGACTCTCAAAATATATAAGTGAAGCATGAGATATCAATAATTTCTACAAAATTAAGCCACCGCCGTGCCCTAAAAAGATATAAGTGAAGTACTAGAGCAAAATTGTCTAGCTCAAAAGATATAAGTGAAGCACATAGAGTATTCTAATAAATTCCGAATCATGTGTGTGTCTCCCAAAAGGTGTACAGCAAGGATGATTGTGGTAAACAAAAAAATCAAAGACTCATATCATACAAGACGCTCCTAGCAAAACACATATCATGTGGTGAATAAAAATATAGCTCCAAGTAAAGTTACTGATAGACGAAGACGAAAGAGGGGATGCCTTCCGGGGCATCCCAAAGCTTGGGATTTTGGTTGTCCTTGAATTATCTTGGTGTTCCATGGGCATCCCCAAGCTTAGGCTCTTGCCACTCCTTATTTCATAGTCCATCAAATCTTTACCCAAAACTTGAAAACTTCACAACACAAAACTCAAGAGGAAATCTCATGAGCTCCGTTAGTGCAAGAAAGAAAAACCACCACTTAAGGTACTATAATGAACTCATTATTTATTTATATTGGTGTTAAACCTACTGTATTCCAACTTCTCTATGGTTCATACCCCCTGATACTAGCCATAGATTCATCAAAATAAGCAAACAACACACGAAAAACAGAATCTGTCAAAAACAGAACAGTCTGTAGAAATCTTTAACTTTCGAATACTTATGGAACTTTAAAACTCCTACCAAAATAGGAAGTCCTGGGAAATTTGTCTATTGATCTACCGCAAAAAGAATCAACGAAAAATCATGTTTCTGTGATTTATTAAAAAAAATCCATGCGCGCAAAAGTTTCTGTTTTTCAGCAGGATCAAATTAACTTTCACCCAAGATGATCCTATAGGTTCTACTTGGCACAAACACTAACTAAAACATAAAACCACATCTAAACAGAGGATAGATGAAATATTTATTACTAAACAGAAGCAAAAAGCAAGGAACAAAAATAAAATTGGGTTGCCTCCGAACAAGCGCTATCGTTTAACGCCCCTAGCTAGGCATAAAAGCGAGAATAGATCTAAGTATTGCCATCTTTGGTATTCAATTCATAAGTGGCTCGCATAATAGATTCATAAGGTAATTTCATTTTCTTTCTAGGAAAGTGTTCCATGCCTTTTCTTAACGGAACTGGAATCTAATATTCCCTTCCTTCATATCAATAATTGCACCAATCGTTCTAAGGAAAGGTCTACCAAGAATAATAGGACATGAAAGATTGCAATCTATATCATGAACGATAAAATCTACGGGCACATAATTCCTATTTGCAACTATAAGAATATCATTAATCCTTCCCATAGGTTTCTTAATAGTGGAATCCGCAAGGTGCAAGTTTAAAGAGCAATCATCAAAATCACGGAAACCTAGCACATCACATAAAGTTTTTGGAATCGTGGAAACACTAGCACCCAAATCACACAAAGCATAGCATTCATGATCTTTAATTTTAATTTTAATAGTAGGTTCCCAATCATTGTAAAGTTTTCTAGCGATAGAAACTTCCAATTCAAGTTTTTCTTCATAAGATTGCATCAAAGCATCAACGATATGTTTGGTAAAAGCTATATTTAAGCATGAGGAGAATTCAACACGGATTGCAACAAGGAAATACAATCTATTAAATAACAATTATCATAATTAAATTCCTTGAAATCCAAAATAGTGGGTTCATTGCTATGTAAAGTTTTGACCTCTCCAATCCCACTTTTTCCAAATTTAGCATCAAGATCTAAAAATTCCGAATCATTGGGACGCCTTTTAACTAAAGTTGACTCATCTCCAGTCCCATCATTATCAAGATTCATATTGCAAAACAAAGATTTAATAGGAGACACATCAATCACTTTTAGATCTTCATCATTATTTTACCCTAATCCTTCTGGTTTGGCTTTCATCTTATTAACTAAGGTGGCTTGCTTATCAGAAATTTGGGCTATTGATTTTTCAAGACGAGCAATCTGAGAATTCAAACCATAAAATTCTTTAGACATATCATCAAGCTCTTTATTCATGTACTCCATAAAGCTTTTTTGTTCTTTAAGCTCATTTCTAAAGAAATTATTATGCTCATATTGTAAAGTCATAAAGCTTCGAACGTTCCATTCAATTTCTTCCAACCTTCTAAGATGAAGATCAGCGCTCTTAGGCAAAGCCATAAGGGCAGCAGGCACACAAGAGGCAAGCGAACAAGAGAGGCAAACGGGAAAGAGAGGGTGAATAAAACGGCAAGGGTGAAGTGGGGGAGAGGAAAACGAGAGGCAAATGGCAAATGATGTAATGCTAGGGAGATGAGTTTGTGATGGGTACTTGGTATGTCTTGACTTGAGCAAAGACCTCCCAGGCAACGGCACCAGAAATCCTTATTGCTACCTCTTGAGCACTGCGTTGGTTCTCCCTTGAAGAGGAAAGGGTGATGCAGCAAAGTAGCGTAAGTATTTCCCTCAATTTTTTAGAACCAAGGTATCAATCCAGTAGGAGGCTCCTCACAAGTCCCTCGTACCTACACAAACAAACAAGAATCTCGCAACCAACGTGATAAAGGGGTTGTCAATCCCTTCACGGCCACTTGCGAAAGTGAGTGATAGAGATAATAAGATAAGATAAATATTTTTGGTATTTTTATGATATAGATTGAAAAGTAAAGATTGCAAAATAAAGTAGATCGGAAACTTATATGATAAAAGATAGACCCGGGGTCCATAGGTTTCACTAGTGGCTTCTCTCAAGATAGCATAAGTATTATGGTGGGTGAAAAAATTACTGTCGAGCAATTGCTAGAAAAGTGCATAGTTATGAGAATATCTAGGCATGATCATGTATATAGGCATCACGTCCGCGACAAGTAGATCGAAATTATTCTGCATCTACTACTATTACTCCACACATCGACCGCTATCCAGCATGCATCTAGAGTATTAAGTTCATAAGAACAGAGTAACGCATTAGGCAAGATGACATGATGTAGAGGGATAAACTCAAGAAATATGATATAAACCCCATCTTTTTATCCTCGATGGCAACAATATAATACGTGCCTTGCTGCCCCTACTGTCACTGGGAAAGGACACTGCAAGATTGAACCCAAAGCTAAGCACTTCTCCCGTTGCAAGAAAGATCAATCTAGTAGGCCAAACCAAACTGATAATTCGAAGAGACTTGTAAAGATAACCAATCATACATAAAAGAATTCAGAGAGATTCAAATATTTCTCATTGATAAACTTGATCATAAACCCACAATTCATCGGATCTCGACAAACACACCGCAAAAAGAGTTACATCGAATAGATCTCCAAGAAGATCGAGGAGAACTTTGTATTGAGATTCAAAGAGAGAGAAGAAGCCATCTAGCTAATAACTATGGACCCGAAGGTCTGTGGTAAACTGCTCACAACTTATCGGAGAGGCTATGGTGTTGATGTAGAAGCCCTCCATGATCGGTTTCCCCTCCGGCGGAGCGCTGGAGAAGGCTCCATGATGGGATGTCGCGGATACAGAAGGTTGCGGTGGTGGAAATAGGGTTTCGTGGTGCTCCTGGATGTTTTCGGGGTACGTACATATATATAGGAGGAAGAAGTAGGTCGGTGGAGCCACGAGGGGCCCACGAGGGTGGGGATCACGCCCACCCCCCTAGGGCGTGCCTGGCACCCTCGTGGCTGCCTTGTTTACTTCTTGACGTCCACTCTAAGTCTCGTGGTGTGCATTTGTTCCAAAAAGATCGCTCCCGAAGGTTTCATCCCATTTGGACTCCGTTTGATATTATTTTTCTTTGAAACACTAAAATAGGCAAAAAAAATAGCAATTCGGGTTGGGCCTCCGGTTAGTAGGTTAGTCCCAAAAATGATATAAAAGTGTAAAGTAAAGCCCATAAACGTCCAAAACGGGTAATATAATAGCATGGAGCAATCAAAAATTATAGATACGTTGGTGACGTATCAGACACCCCATTCAACCGGGCCTTGAACATATTGAAAGGACTCCCGGTGGACACTCGGCCGTCGTATGGACGCGTGCACGGCGTCGGAGACGGCGCCACGTGGAAGAAGTACTACCGTGAGACCACCGAGGAGAAAAAGGAAAGATGGAGGTTAAATGAAGAAAACATCGACAAGAAGGTTCAGATTGCGGTTGATAAGAAATCTACTGAAACAGTCAAAGCAGCGGTAGCTGCCGCAAGAGAGGAAATGGTAGCTTCCTATAGTGTCTTGCTTCCGGCTATCGTCAGTTGGAGCAAGCAAAATCTGGATAAAGAGGCAGCGGACTTTCCCCTTTCCAACTTCTTCGGGAGCAGCTTGTTTAGTACTGCACCAGCACCTGCTCATGCAATTGTACCTGCTCCCGCACCTGCTCATAGAAGCCCGTCCTCCATATCTGGCGTGCTTGGCGGGGCATCATCTTTGGCTGAGCTCGATGCCCTCATGGTATACCTATCACACCAGCCCTCTTCAATATATGTATAATCTCCCGTTTATGTTGCCTTTCAGATGTCTCACGTTGCAGACATGTCTTTGCAGGCCGATGTAACCCCGTGCACCATACTATACACCATCAACAGCCTGAAGGTGGACGTGGGAAAGGCGACAATAGTGAAGCCGGAGGAAGATTTGTTCCACAGCCGGCCGATCCCCCCTAACGTCTTCAAGGTTTCTATGGCCAGTGTCAAACTGGGCCACGAGAATTTGGCTCCTCCGGTATCACTAGCGGGAGATGAAGAAGAGACCCAGCGGCGGCTTGGCGATTGCAAGATTTGGGTCCTGTTGTGGCCGAAGAGTCTGCTTCGTCTGGAGGCGGCCGGGAGCACACCCACGACCACACAGCCTTAGCAAGGTATGAGCACCAACACCCCACCTACCCAATTAGCGTCGTCTGTCATACCGGTTGATAGCGGACGACGTGAGGAGGAGGCTCCTTTAGTCGTTGATGACATCATCGCCATCGAAGAAGCAATGCATGATATCAACGCCATCGATGAGGATGACGATGACCCTCTACATTATCTCAATACTTGCGCCTATGATGATGGAGGATTGATTGCTCAGCAGTATGAGTATTTAGGGTTTGAGCGTGATGAGTTGGTGCTTGAATTTCCGGAGGATGAACGTATTATAGGCTCACTTCCAGTAGCAAAGAAACACAGGAAGAGACTGAGGAAAGGCAAAAAGCTGCTTCTATGAGCCAGCCGCCTCCGCAGCCACGGGTTGAAGACCGTATAACTATCATAGGTGTGGCGAAATACCATATCCTCGATGATCCGATCCTACCTAAGGCAGAGGTAGGGGCCATATATGGCGATCTAAGGAGACTTCATGATGATGTGTTGCGGAGAGAGAAAAGCCTGATCACCTTAGAAAATCCAGGATACCCTCTACGTGGTTGACGTGTCGTAGCAAAGGTTGTACATCGACACATTCCCCGCTGGAAAGTTCTTCCTTCGATTCGATTACATCTTCGACATGTTTCACTTGAAAAGTTGGATTTTACGGTTGTCCGCCTTTTTGCCTTGTACATGAACTACATCATCGGGATTGATCAGATACCTTATATCTATGTCGCTGACTCGTACTTCATGCACGAGGGCTTCTTGGCAGTTTGCCCAAAGCCCCGTGAATACACAAGTAACTACGTCGCCGATTTCATGGTCGGCAATAAGGACAGGGAGACGATTCTCGTGCCTTATCATCCCATGTCAGTCATCCGCGGATATCCTTCCTTCGATTTCAATCATTCATTTGCACGCGTGGAGGCTAATTTGAGGTGTACTTATTTTGCGCAGCGACGGGCGCGCTGTTCTCATCATCCTTTACCCACGATTCTCCCACGCTCTTTACTTGGACTCGTCGAAGAACATGAAGAAAAAGGATTACACCCACATCAAGTCTATTCTCGACAGTGCTATCTTCAGCTACGTCCTCCGGGGTGGAGAGATCACGCTCAAGAAGACAAGGAACCGCGCGCCTGCCTTCGGCCATAAGACCGACTTATGCTGCATCCAGCAACCGAGTGGTACTCTCAGTGATGGATTCTATGTCCTCCACCACATGCTGGAGTACAGACGGCATCAACAAAACATTTGCATGTCACCTAGATCCGACGGCATCAACAGAACATTTGCATGTCACCTAGATCCGCCGATGCCAATATTCTGCAATGGGCAAAGAAACTCGGAGATATCCCGGATCATTGACTACGAGTTGAGTTATATCCCATCCAGCGTGAACTTGCCCAAATCATCATGAAGGAGGTCCTCGAAAAAACAGGGATGTTCTATGAAGAAGGGCAAATGTCGCGGGAAGACGTCCGAACACGCATAGCCGCTCAGCGTCTCGACCTGAAGCCTTTCACTGTGCTCGGGGACTATCTCCCTGACTTGGATGGATGGAACAACATGTTGGAGTGATTTATGATATATGACAATGTGTCTTTTTAGTCCATATTTTCTTTATGATGAAACTTTGAGTTATGCACGACAAAACTTTATTTGTGATGTAGTTAAACCGTCCTCCTCAACTAGCGAAGATCACTCTAGTTAGGGAATTTTGGGTACATGAACTTTGTTATTTATGCTTATGATATGTTGCTTCTATTTTTGCCAACTCTGTCTCTTTCTGTTGCTAAACTATATATGTTGCATATTATTGACTCATGTGATGATGCAGTACATAGATCATCGATGGCGAAAAAGTGCTAAGCCAGGAGTATACGACGAGTGGCCGGAGTGTCAGGCCCAGGTGTACCGGTTTCCAAGCAACAGCCAGAGAGGGTTCGATAGCAAAACCGAAGCGGAAAATAGTTAGTTTAGGTTCACGCTAGTGCAAGAGAGGGATACGAACCGGTGCCTCAAGAAGTACTACATTATGTATGATGAGACATGTCATGTAACTTGTATAGCTATATCACGATTATGATGTGACAACATGATTTGTGTTAGATGATATGATGAGACTATTATGTGTATGATATGATGAGCATATTGCATGTTTATGATATGATTAGAATATTATATAAAACCTGTACAAAAACATTGCAAATACGTAGCAAAAAAAAGATATATGAAAATATAGTAGTATCGCTCTTTAGTGCTGGACAGGAAAATGCTACTGCTAAGGCACTTAGTAGTAGCACTGGTATAGAAAGCGCTACAGCTGAGTAGGTATAGCAGTAGCTTGGGTCAAAATGCGCTACTGCTAAATGTTAGCCGTAGTGTCGTATCAGTAGCGCGGTGCCCCGCGCTACTGCTAGGCTTTTCTCTAGTAGTGAGCACCTGCCTTTTAACTTTTGTGGCACTCTCTTGTCACAAAGGATGCCACAAGCTTGGCGTCGTTTCATCCATCCATCTTTGATTCAATGGCTCACATTTCCATCGATACCACCAACTTTCTCAACATTTACCCTCAAATATCGAAAGTTATCTTACCCACCAAGTCTAACCTCCTCATCCCCATGCCTAGTAATACTAAAACCGTACCTCAAGTACTCAGTTTTAGTTCTATTAAATCTCAAACCTTTTTTTATTCCAAAGTCTTTCTCCACAACTCTAACTTTACATTAACCGCCGCCCCACTATCATCAACTAGCACAACATCATCTACAGAGAGCATACAACATGGGATATCTCATTGTATATCCTTGTGACCTTATACATTACTAAAGTGAAAAAATAAAGGCTAAATGTTGACCCTTGGTGCACTCATATTTTAATTAGAAAGTCATCAATGTCACCATCATTTGTTCAAACACTTGCCATGGCATTGTTGTACACATAATTTTTTAGAGTAATTTACTTTATAGGGACTTTGTGTTCCTCCAAGGTCCACCCGATGATAACATATGGTATCTTATCATAGGCCTTCTCCAATACAATGAACACCATATGCAAGTCCTTCTTTTGCTCCTTTTATCTCTGTTGTCATACCAAGAAAATAGCTTCCATGGTCCATCTCCTAGATATGAAACCAAATTTAATTTTTGGGCATTCTTGTCATTCTTCTTAAGTGGCACTCAATGACTCTCCTGTAGATTCATTGTACGCGTCATCAGCTTAATTTCACAGTAATTAGTACAACTTTGAACCCCCCGCCCTAATTATTGAAGTTGGTTCTAATATACTCCGCCTGCATTCTTCGACCATTTTGTTTGACCGAATAATAAGGTTGAAAAACTTAGTTAGCCATACTATGGTAATGTCCCCGAGGCATCTCCCACCTCAATGGGGATACAATTAGGGCACATGGCCTCGCCTCCTTTCATCATTTTTAAAGCCTCACTAACATCAATCTCTTGGATTCATCGCACAAAACATCTATTGGTATTATCAAGGAGTCATCCAGCTCGATGGAAGAGCTCTCATTTTCTCCATTCAATAGTTTTTCAAAGAACTCCCATCGTCCATTCTTGATCTCCGTGTCCTTCATCCGAAATCGGTCTGCTCCATCCTTGATGCATTTAATTTGGTTGACATCCATTGTCTTCCTCTCTATGATCTTGGACATCTTATTGATGTCTCTTCTGACTTCCTTCGTGTTTAAACACTGGTAGAGGTCCTCATACGCCCGACCCCTTGCTTTTCATATCTCTCTTTGCAGTCTTCTTTGCCACCTTGTACTTCTCCATGTTTTACATACTCCTATCTAGGTGCAGTCGTATGAAATAATATTTCTTCTCCTTAATAGCCTTCTGGATATCATTGTTCTGATGGGGAACGTTGCATGAAAATCAAAAAAAATCCTACGAAACACCCAAGATCTAATCTAGAAATCAAAATTGTGTATGCTTAGACAATCTTTCTAGCATTTGATCAATAAAAGGCAAGGGGTAATTGTCGTGGATTTGTCACGGCAGATGTCCTTAGTGTAAGGACTTAGTCGCGAGGCCAACGCATCTATGTGGTAGCTTGAGAGGGGTTGATCGGGACGAGAGATGCAACACACAAGACAAGGATTTAGACAGCTTCGGGCCCCGGGAAACATCATATGGTAATAGCCCTACATGTTGTTTGTGGCTAGGTCTCATTATGTTCATGAGGGAGACGCCGTATCTCCGGCTCTCTTCTAGTTGGGTCTAGCCCTAGAGATTGTTTCTTGTCCCCTCTTGGGGTGCCCTACCCCTCCTTATATAAGATAGAGGGGCAGGTTACATGTGGAGTCCAAATAGGATTAGGACTAGCCTATCTTCTACTACAGGCCGGTTACAAGTCCAGGTCTTGATTCCTTGTAAGGGAGATATTCCTCACGCCGTTCCTCTTAAGCCGGCCCACCATCACATGAACCAGCCTTCCGGGCCTTGGGCCAAGTCCTCTAACTGACCCGCCGTCGGGGCCATTAGTGAGTCACTAGGCTCATGAGTCGTCAGACCAGTGAGCCTCCAGACTCGTGAGTTGCCCATCCTCCGGCCGGGTCATACATCCGGCGGGTTATACTGCGGGGTATATCCCCGACATTAGCCCCTAGTTTAAGTTGGATTTATCCATGTTAAACTGATCCTGCAACATAAACACAAGAACAAATTTGACATGTTGTGCTCCAGGTTAAATATTCTTGTAAGCCGGCACCTGATCATCATTAAGTCCTTGACATTTCCTCCTGGAAAATCCGGGTCAATAGTCCAGCTTCTTTATCCATTTGCTGACATTGGCTCTTGTAAAGAAATATTATAAGAAATAATCCATTTGAGTCGGCCTTCAATGCTTTGATTTGACAAAAATATTGGTCTTGAAATATTCAACTGATATTAAGCCAGCTTAAAGATGTAGATCTCGCCGATTTATGATTGCCAAAATTGTCGGGTTATAAACAAATGATGCTGGGTCATGTAATTTTTGCTGATGCCGGGTTAATCTTATGATGACGCCGGGTCATAAACTTTGCAGATTTCTCCGATAATAATATAATACCTGATTTGCTCAAAACTGAGAATTTGAAGTTATTCCTCCCTTATATGCATATCACCTGTAGCCCCAAGTCTTAAGAGGAGAACATAGTGATAGCTTAAGACTTGCTTCAATATAAATGTTGCAACCCTTGAAGAAATCCAGATTGTTCATCTCAGTCACTAGTTAAAACTGAATATTCCACATATGTAGCCCCCAAGTGCTGGGTTGTCATGCTTGCAGCAACCTGGGACTTGTAATGGCATGATGCCCATATAAACTTCAACTGGTGTAGCCCCCAAGGGCCGTGTCAGTATGTAATAATGAGTAGGGACTTTGTAGATATGATAATATAGACTTGAACAGCAACGTGTATCCCCCAAGGGCCGGCTCAGTAAGATAATATTGAGCTGGGACTTTATATATACTTCTTTGAAAAGAACATCATATGATGTAACCCCATCATGGGGCTTGAACCCACGTCCACAAGGTTAAGAGCTTTGTGCTTTACCAACTGAGTAGTGGACCCTTCAATATAATGGATTAAGACTTGTGTACCTTGAATTGTTGACAGGAGCAATTGGTAGCCCCCAAGGGCCGGCTCATTATGATGTGATGAGTCAGGTCTTCAATAAGGCCAGTAAAAATGACTTTGCATTAGCCCCCAAGTGTCATGGTGCATGCTTGCAGCGACATGAGACTTGCATATTTGATGTAATCTCAACTTGAATAATGTAGCCCCCAAGTGCTGGGTCGTAAGCCTGCAGCAACTCAGGACTTATCTGTTGACAAGTAAATCCAGAGTTTAAATACCCGGTGGCTCTTGGCCGATGGTGATTTAATACGCTTCCATTGTAAGCCGGAATTTTTATAACCCAGCGGCTTATAGCCTTTGAGAAAATCCAGAACTGATAATCATTTTGAAGCATCAATTTTGAGAATGAGCTTAAACTTAATCATTTATATAAGTCATATTTCTGCAAATCCTGCACAGAGTTTAAACAACATATGCCCTAGCGACTTAACGTCAAAGCCAGGGCGAGTAACAACCCAAACATAATATAGTCTTTATGCAATTATGGAAAAGACTAGGATTAAGGCCATTCAAGCCTAAACATACTAGCGACTTAAAGTCAAAAGCCAGGGCGGGTTATCCAACCTCGCATATTTATATAATCAGGAAAACATACCTGTAGAAATTGGCTCATACTGCCGGCTTACATCACCATATCCAATAAGGGCAATAATCCAATGATTAATAAGCGCATGATTCAAATGGCGCAATCCAAAATAGACCGGAGACTTAAAGTCCATAGCCAGGGCCGTTTAAACATAATCATGTATAAACAATATCATACCTATGATATTGAATCATACTTCCGGTTTATGATACATGTGTAGTAAGGGTGATAACCCAAAACTTAAAAGCCAAACCTTCCAAATATTAATATTGTCATATGCTGGCGACTTATCGTCCAAAGCAGAGCCGGATTAAATAGAAAACACACATATATGCTTTGGATATGAGCAAAAAGTCTCAAGACAAACCCAAAAGACTATTTTCAAAAACTTAAGCCAAACAGAGAGAAAAAGCGAGGCTTCTGATTCGAATACGATCAGTAAGCCGGACCAAAAGGGGTTAAGCTATGATTCGAATATGATCAGTAAGCCCCCTAGTGGGTTTGGCATTGCACCGATCAAGAGGGTACCTACAGCTATGTTCTCTTTGGTTCGAATACGACCTATGTTTGAATTGGAAGCCCCCAAATGACCTTGAGACTTTTTTAACGACTCTGATTTGAATACAATCAAAGTCGGAGCCAAAAGGGGTTAAGCTATGATTCGAATACGATCAAGAAGACCACTAGTGGGTTTGGCATTGCGCCGATCAAGAGGGTACCGACAGCTATGTTCTCTTTGGTTCGAATACGACCTATGTTTGAATAGGAAGCCCCCAAGTGACCATGAGGTTTTAACAGCGATGATTCGAATACAATCATGGCCGGACCAAGAGGGGTTAAAGCTATGATTCGAATACGACCAAGCCCCCAAATGATCAAAATGTTTGCAGCTATGGTTCGAAGATGACCAGGAAGCCGACCAAAAGGGGTTAATAGCTAAGGTTCGAATACGACCAGCCCCCAGTTGGTCTTTGAAGCAGGGTACCTATGATTGAGTTGTGCTTTGCAACAAACTCTCTTTGGTCCCTTTAATTTTTCCTGAGAACTCGAACATTGCGAGAGATAAATTCTTCTTGAGCCGGAATTTTAAACCGGATATTGAGAGCTTCAAAGCTTTGTGAGAGACAGATTTCTCTTGAACCAGATTTTAAACTGGATATTCTTCATTTTGAGACAGAAATTTTTTTGACGGCCTTTAAACTGGCAACATTTACTGAGCCATGTCCATGGAGTCGTGGGGTCTTAAGACGACTCAAGGAGTTTCCTTGAGATTCTCCATATTTGACCGTGATATAAACCGGTACGAGTCTTCCCACACCGTAGTGATAACCCCGTCCTGCATTGGAGAACTTCCAAGCCAGAGTAATTGCTCTTTTTAAAGAAAGCAACATATAAGATAAAAATGTACTGGATGGATTTCACCTGATATGTCAGGCTGGAAATTATCGATCGCGGAGTTGATAATCACTATGGTGAAGCTGAAATCAATCACGAGCGAGCCGATTGCGGCGTTGTAAGCCAATGCAGATGAGAGAGTCGGCCACGGCATTGTAAGCCGGTGTGGACGGGCGAGTCAATCTTTTCTAGTAGCTTTATTTAATTTCCTGAAATCAATTATCATCATATAACCAGTTACAGTTCTTTGTGGGATAAGTTTATTTTTATCATCAGGAACAACAGTGATGCCTCCTTCCTTAGGGACACAATGAACATGACTTACCCATCTACTATCAGCTATGGGATAGATTATACCTACTTCTAGAAGCTTTGATATTTCAGTTCTTGCCGCATCCTTCATTTTAGGATTAAGACGACGTTGATGATCAACAACTGGCTTCGCGCCATGCTCCATATTAATCTTGTGTTAGCATAAAGTGGGATAATGCCCCTAAGATCATCAAGGGTATATCCAGTAGCAGTACGTTGCTTCCTTAGAGTTTTAAGTAATCTCTTTTCTTCATGTTCTAAAAGGTTAGCATTCATAATAACAGGATATATTATATTTTCATCAAGATAAGCATATTTCAACGTATCAGGTAATTTCTTTAGTTCAAACATGGGATCACCCGTAGGTAGAGGAGGACCTATAAGAGTTTCAACAGGCAAATTATGTTTAAGGATGGGTGCTTGATTAAAGAAATATCTCATCTATTTCATTTGTTTCTTTCATATGCATATCATGTTCATGGTCTAGCATATATTGTTTTAACGGGTCAGTAGGAGGTACAACAATAGAAGCAAGACCAATTATCTCATCTTTACTAGGCAATTCTTTATCATGTGGTTGTCTGTGAAATTTGGAAAAATTAAACTCATGAGACACATCACCAAAATTAACAATGACTGTTTTCCTATTGCAATCAATCTTAGCATTAACTGTATTCAGGAAAGGTCTAACAAATATAATGGGACAAAAATCATCTTGTGGAGAGCCAAGAACTAGAAAATCAGCATCGTACTTGATCTTACCACACAAGACCTCGACATCTCTAACAAACCCAAGCGGTGAAATAATATCTCTATTTGCAAGCTTATTAGTAACATCAATATCCTCTATCTCAGCCGGTACAATATCATTCATAATTTCTTGATATAAAGTAAAAGGAATAGCACTCACACTAACACACGAATCACATGAACCATGATAACAATGATCTCCTATCTTAACAGAAATAACAGGCATGCCAACAACATGTTTATTTTTATCTTTAGTATCAAGTTTAGCAATCCTAGTTGCTTCATTACAGAAATATATGACATGCCCATCAATATTATCGGCCAGAAGATCTTTAACCATAGCAACATTAGGTTCAACACTTATTTATTCAGAGGGTCTAGGTGTTTTGATATTGCTCTTATTGACCACAGTTGAGACTTCAGCATGTTCCTTAATCCTTACAGGGAAAGGTGGTTTCTCAATATAAGCAGTAGGCACAGCTTGATCAACATTATAAATAATAATTTCATCTTTAACTATAACATGTTCCTCTAATTTTTCTTCAATAGGGGTGATATTTAAAGTTTTAAACCACTTCTCCTTATGGAGGTCAACATGAATAGCAACTGATTCATAGAAAGAAGCAACTACCTCAGAGTCAAGTCCATATTTACTACTAAACTTATGAAAAGCATCGGTTTCCATAAAATATTTAACACAAGCAAACTCAACTTTTATACCTAACTCTTTACCTTTGTCGAGTTCCTAATCTTTAGAGTTGCGTTTGATTCTTTCCAGAAGACCCCATTTGAATTCAACAGATTTCTTCATAAATGAACTAGTAGAAGAAGAATCGAGCATGGACCGACCATTATGAGAAAGCCGAGCATAAAAGTTTTGAATAATAATTTCTCTTGAGAGCTCGTGATTGGGGCATGTGTACATCGTGTACTTAAGACTCCCCCAAGCTTGAGCATACTTATCCTTCATGAGGACAAAAGTTATATGTATAATTCCGATCATGGTGAACTAGATGCATAGGATAAAACTTCTAATGAAATTCCAATTTCAAACGGTTTCAATCGCATGTTCCAATATCATCTAATAGACTATAACATGTCAATGCCTTTCCCTCCAAAGATAAAGGGAATACCTTTTTCTTAACTCCATCCTCGGATAAACCTGCTAGCTTAAAGAATCCACAAATTTCATCCACATATATTAAGTGCATATCGGGATGTACCGTTCCATCTCCTTCATAAGGATTAGATAGCAGTTTCTCTAACATACCCGAAGGAATCTCATAGTAAATATTTTCAGTAGGTTGAGGAACAACTCTTATTGCTTCCGGTCGAGGTGAAGATACCTCGAACAAACCCCTCAAAGGATTACTTTCCTTAGTGACAAGTAACAGTAAATTTCAGCACATAATATAAATGTTCCCTTACCAAATTCCACTCACCAAAGGTGCTTCACTTCCCAGAAATGGTGCTAGAAAAGAGTCTTGATGACCCACAAGTATAGGGGATCAATTGTAGTCCTTTCAATAAGTAAGAGTGTCGAACCCAACGAGGAGCAGAAGGAAATGACAAGTGGTTTTCAGCAAGTATTTTCTGCAAGCACTGAAATTATCAGTAACAGATAGTTTGATAGCAAGATAATTTGTAACAAGTGACAGGTAGCAAAAGTAACAAAAGTGCAGTAATGTAGCCCAATATTCTTTACAGAAAAGGACAGGCCGGAACATTCTCTTATAGTAAGCAAAGTGTTCTCGATGACACATGGGAATTCATCTAGTCACTTTCATCGTGTTTATTTGATTCGCGTTCACTACTTTGACAATTTGACATGTGGGTAGACCGGTGCTTGGGTGTTGTTATTACTTGAACAAGACTCACACTTATGATTATCCCCTCTCGCAAGCATCCACAACTATGAAAAAAGAATTAATATAAATCTAACCATAGCATGGAACATATGGATCCAAATCAACCCCTTATGGAATAACACATAAACTAGGGTTTAAGCATCTGTCACTCTAGCAACCCATCATCTGCTTATTACTCCACAATGCCTTCCCTTAGGCCCTAGTATGGTGAAGTGTCATGTAGTCGGCGTTCACATGACACCACTAAAGGAAGCAACAACATAAAATATCAGTGTTATATGATCCAAATATAATATACGACTCATGTTTGACCTTTCGGTCCTCCATGTTCTGACGCCATGCCTATACATGCTAGGCTTGTTAAGTTTAACCCAAGTATTCTGCATGTGTAAAACCGACTTACGCCCGTTATATGTGAACGAAGAGTCTATCACACCTAATCATCATGAGGTGCTTCGAAAGGACAAACTTTCACAACGGTGCATACTTAGGGAGAACACGTTTTATCTTGAAATTAAGTTAAGGGATCATCTTATAATGTTATCGTCGTCCTAAGCAAAATAAGATGCATAAAAGATAAACATCACATGCAATCAATATGTGACATGATATGGCCATTATAATATTCTGCTTTTGATTTCCATATCCAAAGCACGGGCACTCCATCATCATCAGCATCACACCATGATCTCGATCCTCATGATCTCCATCATTGTGCCATCATGTGGTTGTCTCCACCAACTATTGCTTCTACAACTATTGCTAACTCATAGCGATAAAGTAAAGTGATTACATGGCGTTTAATGATTGACATGCAGATCATACAATAAATTGGCTCCTGTCGGTTGCCTTACTCATCGACATGCAAGTCCTGAACCTATTACATAACATGATCATCTCATACATACACATATATCACATCATGTTTTGGCCATACCACAACACAACATGCCATGTTAGACGTCATCTAATTGTTGTTGCAATTTTTATGTTCTGCTACGACAAACTATAAGAACCGTTCTTATCTACGCAAAACCACAACGGTGATATACAATTTTCCTTTTCACCATCTACAAGGGCCGCCATTGTCAAATCAGATTCAACTAAGGTGGGAAAGACAGACACCCGCCAGCCACTTTTATGCAGTGCAAGCTGCATGTTAGTCAAAGGAATAGATCTCTTGTGCGAGGACAAGTAAGGTTGGTCCAAGCCACTTCATCCCACAATACCACTGAGTCCAAATAAGACAAGGGGGTAAGCAATCTGAACATCAAAGCCCACAGCATCTTTGTGTTCTACTCGTGCATATACATCTATGCATAGACCTAGCTCATGATGCCCTGGTGGTGAACATTCCATGAAAATGAATTTTTTTTTCCTATGAGACACCCAAGATCTAATCTATGAGATGCATACAAACAAGAGGGGGTGAGTCTACATACGCTTGTAGACCAAAAGCATTAGCGTGTGTAATGCGGTTGATGTAGTCGTGCTCTTCGTGATCCAATCACGATCCAATCCGATCTTGTGTCGAATGGATGGCACCTCCGAGTTTAGCGCGCGTTCAGCTCGATGGCATCCTCTCAGCCTTGATCCAGGAGGAGGTAAATGAGATCGGGACCAGCGTGCGACCCTACGGGTTTGGGAATCATGTAGACATGACCGAGACACCTGTCCGGTCAATAACCAATAGCGGGACCTGGATGCCCATATTGATTCCTATATATTCCACGAAGATCTTTACCGGTAAACCCACAATGTCGGGGGTTCAGTTAATCTCGTATACAATTTCCTTTGTCCGGCGATATGTTACTTGCTCAAGATTCGATCGTTCGTATCTCCATACCGAGTTCAATCTCGTTACCAGCAAGTCTCTTTACTCGTTCTGTAATATAAGATTCCATGACTAAGCTCATTAATCACATGCTTGCAAGCTTCTTGTGATGTTGTATTACCGAGAGGGCCCAGAGATATCTCTCTGTCACACGGAGTGACAATTCCCAATCTCCATCCATGCAACCCAACAAATACTTTCAGAAATACCTATAGAGTATCTTTATGATCACCCAGTTACGAAGTGACGTTTGATAGCACACAAAGTAATCCTCCGACATCCCGGAGTGGCTGGATCTCATGGTATAAGGAACATATACTTGACATGAAGAAAGCTGTAGCAAATAAACTAAGTGATACGATCTGATGCTCGGCTGGGTCTGTCCATCACATTATTCTCCTAATGATGTGATCCCGTTATCAAATGACAACTCACGTCTATGGTTAGGAAACCTTAACCATCTTTGATCAACAAGCTAGTCTAGTAGAGTCTCACTAGGGACACGGTGTAATTTATATATCCACCCATGTATTTAAGTTTCCGGTCAATACAATTCTGGCATGAATAATAAACATTTATCATGAACAAGGAAATATGACAAAAACCATTTTATTATTGCCTCTAGGGCATACTTCCATGATGTTCCACCACCAGATAAATTTATCTTTGCTTTTACTTTCCCTGTTCACGCCAAACTTATTTTAATCCACCTTCTAAATGCAATTTGCCATCTTCATCCATAAATTGTTTGCATCAACTCCACCCCCAAGAGTCATCCTTAATAACCCTCTCGTTCAAAGCCTAAGTTGCATCTCCTTGTCGGTGTCAAAATCGGCAGATCTCGGGTAGGGGGCCCAAGATGTGAGTCTAAGGATCAATGGTAACAAGGGAGAATGAGTACATGATGTTTACCCAGGTTCGTGCCCTCTTAAAGGAGGTAAAACCCTACGTCCTGCTTGATTATATTCAATGAGTATAGGGGTTACAAGAGTTGATCTACCTCGAGATCATAATGGCTAAACCCTAGCTGTCTAGCCTATGATTATTCTGATAGCCTCTATGGACTAAACTCTCCGGTTTATATATACACCGGAGGGGCCTAGGGTTGTACAAAGTCGGTTTACAAAGGAAGGAAATAGTACATCTGAACACCAATCTTGCCGTCCACGCATATAGGAGTCCTACCCGGACACGGGGCATAGTCTTCTGCCTTATCTTCACGGCCCATCAGTCTAGCCCATATCCAATAGCCCGGACACCCGAGGACCCCCTAATCCAGGACTCCCTCAGTAGCCCCTGAACCAGTCTTCGATGACGATGTGTTCGGCACACGGATTGTCTTCGACATTGCAAGGCGGGTTCCTTCTCCTGAATATTTTAAGTTAGCTTCCCGTGTACAGGAACTGTGTTCGGATCTGCATAATCGATACAACCCTTAGCCATGAAGGCAAGATGTCAAAACAGAAACAGTGTCTTTTACTAAGAACTTTTTTCGGTGAAGCGTCACGCTTGACTCTTTCATATTTCGAACCATTTTCACGCCTCCTGTTTCGCGTTTCGAGGTTTAGCTTCCATTGGCACGTCTGGTCAAAATAGAGATCGTGCCGCCCATTACGGGATTCTCATCAATGTGCTTGGGTAACCCAACCGTGCCTTACCACTATCTCATTGGGAACAGGCGAGTTTTATGGCTTGAGAGGGGGAAGGTTAGTATTTTCACTGTCTATAAGAGGATAAAGATCCCCCCTTTTTTCCCACGCCTTCCTCTAGCTTCTGTCTTCAAACCTCCAAGCTCTAGCACCCCAAAACTTCGATCTTTCCCACCGCCACCACCCTCCCTAGCAATGGCCAGGTCTGGTTCCAAGGGCAAATGGGAGGCATCCTTCGTCACCGAAAAGGACATCAAGGATATCGTGCACAGGCTCCCTGACAAAAATAGGTTATTCCTACTCTGGGGCCCGGTGAGAGGGTTGTGTTCATCCCTCATTTCCTCCGAGGGCTAGGGTTTCCCCTCCACCCCTTCGTCCGAGGTCTCATGTTCTACTACGGGTTAGATTTCCATGATCTAGCCCCAAATTCCTTCCTCCACATATCAGCATTCATCGTCGTGTGTGAGCCTCTGCTCCGCATCCCGCCACACTTCGACCTATGGCTCAAGGTTTTCAATCTGGGGCCGAAGGTGGTCGATGGACAGCATGTTGACTGTGGCGGGGCCATGGTAAGCAAGCTCCCCAATGCCATTTGGCCCAAAGGGGCATTTGTTGAGACTGTCAAGGTGTGGCAGCAGGAATGGTTCTACATCACCGAACATCGCAACGCCAAATGGGCGGCCACGCCTGACTTCAGATCCAGACCCCCCACAAGACTCACCTCATGGACTGCCAAGGGCCTTGATTGGGGGTCCGGCTCGGAGGTGAAGATGCTACAGAAATGCATCTCCAACGTGTTGGGCATGAACACTGGTCTCACAAACGTGATTCAAGTGATGCTCTTCTGTTGTATCCTTCCCTGCCAACTCCGAGCCCCCCCCCCCCATGTGGGAGTTCAATCCGGAGGAGCCACGGCCCTTGAAGTGCTTCTTCGGCACCACACAGGAAGGCATATGGAAGTTGCTCTTCAAGGCCCAGAAAAGTTGGCCGATGAAGACCGAGGACATCGGACTCGACATCGAGAACCCGGCCTCGGTGGTAAGCATAATCTTCCTAAAGACCTATCTGGTCAATGCTTCAATTATAATAGAAATTATATCGCCTGCCTTTCGTATAGGGGTGGACGGCAAAGGCGGAGCGGATCAACTGTCTGGCACCACTGCCTGAGAACCCGACCACACCCCAGCTAACGTAGATGCTGGTCCCGGCACCTTATCAGGCGCCGGAGAAGAAGGCTAAAAGTGCAACTATCCCTAGGTGGTTTTGGTAATTCCTAACAACATATAGCTCATTGAGCTAATGCTATTTCAAGATAAATATTTCAGGAAAGCTCAATGATTGGCATGGCATGGATGAGAAAAGTGGACCCCTCAAAATGCTAAGGACAAAAGGATTGGCTCAAGCTCAAAGCTCAAGACTCTACATTTTCTATTTTAGTGATCCAAGATCACAATGAGTCTATAGGAAAAGCCAATACTATCAAGGAGGGATGAGGTGTTTCTTAATGAGGTTCGTGCTCAAAGTGCTTAGTGATATGCTCCAAAGCCCTCAACTACTTCCTCACATCCACATATGACCTAAACCAAAAGTCAAACTTGGCCCCACCGATTCTTCCTATCCGGCGCCACCGAGTTCAGATGTCATAGCCACTGCCACAAACCCTAGGCAAATCAGTCTTACCGATAGGGATCTCGGTCTCACCGAGATGGGATTGTAATCTCTCTATTTCCCTTCGTAACATTTCGGTCCCACCAAGATGAGCGATCGGTCCCACCGAGATTGCAATGTAAACTCTCTGTTTCCCTTTCGTAACATTTCGGTCTCACCGAAATGAGTGAATCGGTCCCACCGAGTTTACTTGACCAACTCTCTAGTTAGCTTATTACCAAAATCGGTCTCACCGAGTTTGTGTAATCGGTCTCATCGATATTACGTTATGCCCTAACCCTAACCATATTTGTCCTACCGAGTTGCATGTCGGTTCCACCAAAAACCCTAACGGTCACTAGATTTGCTGAATCGGTCCGATCGAGTTTCTCAATTCGGTCCCATCGAGATTGGCAAGTTGTGTGTAACGGTTAGATTTTGTGTGGAGGCTATATATACCCCTCCGCCTCCTCTTCATTCGTGGAGAGAGCCATCAGAACGAACCTACACTTCCAACTTACATTTTTTGAGAGAGAACCACCTACACTTGTGTTGAGGCCAAGATATTCCATTCCTACCATATGAATCTTGATCTCTAGCCTTCCCCAAGTTGCTTTCCACTCAAATCTTCTTTCGACCAAATCCAAATCCTGTGAGAGAGAGTTGAGTGTTGGGGAGACTATCATTTGAAGCACAAGAGTAAGGAGTTCATCATCAACACACCATTTGTTACTTCTTGGAGAGTGGTGTCTCCTAGATTGGCTAGGTGTCACTTGGGAGCCTCCAACAAGATTGTGGAGTTGAACCAAGGAGTTTGTAAGGGCAAGGAGATCACCTACTTTGTGAAGATCTACCGCTAGTGAGGCAAGTCCTTCGTGGGCGACGGCCATGGTGGGATAGACAAGGTTGCTTCTTCGTGGACCCTTCGTGGATGGAGCCCTCCGTGGACTCGCGCAGCCGTTACCCTTCGTGGGTTGAAGTCTCCATCAACGTGGATGTACGATAGCACCACCTATCGGAACCACGACAAAAACATCCGTGTCTCCTATTGCGTTTGCACTCACCAAACCCTTCCCTTTATATTCTTGCAAGTTGCATGCTTTACTTTCTGCTACTCATATACTCTTTGCATGCTTGCTTGAATTGTGTTAAGATTGCTTGAACCGTGCTAAGTTGCTAAAATCTGCCAAGAACTAAAATTGGGAAAAGGATAAATTTTTATTTGGTCAAGTAGTCTAATCACCCCCCTCTAGACACACTTTCGATCCTACAAGTGGTATCAGAGCTTTGGTCTCCATTTGCTTTGATTTCCATAGCTTTTGGTAGTCATAGACTTGGTTTCACAACCTAGGAGAGTATGGCATCTAGTGTGGGAAATTACCACTATAGAGATCCTTACTTTGATGGTACTAATTTTGCTAGTTGGAAGCATAAGATGAAAATGCATATTCTTGGACATAACCCCGCCATTTGGGCTATTGTGTGTATTGGCTTGCAAGGTGAATTCTTTGATGGGAGAGAACCGAACCGTGAAGCTACCGCAGAAGAGTTGAAGATGCTGCAATATAACGCTCAAGCTTGTGATATCCTCTTCAACGGATTGTGCCCCGAAGAATTCAACAAAATCAGCCATCTTGAGAATGCAAAGGAAATTTGGGATACTTTGATTGATATGCATGAAGGTACCGACTCCGTCGAGGAATCCAAGTTGGATGTGCTTCAAAATCAGCTCGACAAGTTCAAAATGAAGGATAGTGAAGGTGTCGCTAAAATGTACTCTAGGCTTGCTCTTATCACAAATGAGATTGCCGGCTTATGAAGTGAAGAGATGACCGACAAATTCATCATCAAGAAGATCCTAAGAGCTTTGGACGGAAAGTATGACACCGTGTGCACATTGATCCAAATGATGTCCAATTACAAAGATCTCAAGCCAACAGAAGTCATTGGAAGAATTGTTGCTCATGAGATGTCACTCAAGGATAAGGAGGAGCTCCACAACAAGTCAATGTTGGGGAACGTTGCATAAAATAAAAAATTTCCTACGTTCACAAGATCAATCTAGGAGTTCATCCAGCAACAAGAGAGAGGATTGCATCTACATACCCTTGTAGATCGCGAGTGGAAGCGTTCAAGAGAACGGGGTTGAGGGAGTCGTACTCGTCGTGATCCAAATCACCGGAGATCCTAGCACCGAACGGATGGCATCTCCGCGTTCAACACACGTACGGTCAGCGTGACGTCTCCTCCTTCTTGATCCAGCAAGGGGGAAGGAGAGGTTGATGAAGATCCAGCAGCACGACGGCGTGGTGGTGGATGCAGCAGGGATCCGGCAGGGATCCGGCAGGGCTTCGCCAAGCGTCTGCGGGAGGGAGAGGTGTAGCAAGGGGGAAGGGAGGTGCCAAGTGCAAGGGTCCGGCTGCCCTCCCTCCCCCTTCTTTATATAGGGTCCCCAAAGGGGGGGGCGCCGGCCCTAGGAGATGGGATCTCCTAGGGGGCGGCGGCCAAGGGGGGTGCCTTGCCCCCCAAGGCAAGTGGAGGCGCCCTGTCGGTGTCAAAACCGGCGGATCTCGGGTAGGGGGTCCCGAACTGTGCGTCTAGGCGGATGGTAACAGGAGACAAGGGACACGATGTTTTACCCAGGGTCGGGCCCTCTTGATGGAGGTAAAACCCTATGTCCTGCTTGATTAATATTGATGATGTGTATTACAAGAGTGGATCTACCACGAGATCAAGGAGGCTAAACCCTAGAAGCTAGCCTATGGTATGATTGTTGTAATGGATGTTGTGTCCTACGGACTAAAACCTCCAGTTTATATAGAAAACGAAGAGGGCTAGGGTTACACAGAGTCGGTTACAATGGTAGGAGATCTACATATCCGTATCGCCAAGCTTGCCTTCCACACCAAGGAAAGTCCCATCCGGACACGGGACGGAGTCTTCAATCTTGTATCTTCGTAGTCTTGGAGTCCGCGACGATGATAGTCCGCTGTCCGGACACCCCTAGTCCAGACTCCTCAAGAGTAGCCCCTAACCTGGCTTCAATGACGATGAGTCCGCGCGCATAATGTTCGGCATTGCAAGGCGGGTTCCTCCTTTGAATAATCCATAGAAGATTGTGAACACCGGATAGTATCCGCTCGCAAAATAAATTCCACGCTCCACCGTAGAGAGAATAATATATACACAAGTTCAATCTGCCGACGTATTTTGCGGCATGACGTCCACACCACTACCAAGCCTTTACTTGAATTGTTTTTATAATACCACCTCGGCGTGTTTAGCGGCGGTTTCCTTGGCACGCCTTGTCGAAGCAGTAGATCGTGTTCCCTTATTCCGGATTCTCATCAATACGGACGTGGGTAACCCAACCGCGCCATTGATGGTGGCGCTTGGGAGATAAGCGAGTTTTACCAGGGCGGTGGGGACGATAGTCTTCGTCCGCCTATATATAAGGGATAAGGATCCACCTTTTCACCCACGCCTTCTTCCTCCTTTGCTTATCCATCTTCAAGACTCTCGAGCTCCAGCGCCCAAGTCCGTCGTCTCGCCTCAACCTTCTCCGACCATGTCCGGAGCGGAGGTAAATGGTTGGCCTCCACCGCTAAGGAGGAGCACATCGCTAAATCGCGGCGCGGATACCTTTCGGCGACATTGCGCACCGGCCGCCCGACAAGGCAGCTCATCCCCACCCCTGTGCCCCATGAGAGGGTCGATTTCTCCCCACTTCCTCCGCTGGACTGGGCTTTCCACTTCACCCCTTTGTCCGGGGCTCATGTTCTACTACGGCCAGGATTTCCATGATCTAGCGCCAACTTCATCCTCAACATCTCGGCGTTCATCGTGCAGTATGCGAGGCCTTCCTCTGCATCCAGCCCCACTTTGGCTTGTGGCTCAAGACCTTCAACGCTGTCAAGGTAGTGAAGGGCACGCAGGTGGAGTCGGAGGCGCCATGTTGGGCAAGATGCCCAACGCCCTCTGTTCAAGGGCCTTCGTGGAATCCGTCAAGGGGTGGCGCGGGGTGGTTCTACATCACCGAGCCACATGACCCTAAGTGGGCGGTGGCCCCGAGTTCAGATCTGTATCCCTATGCAGCTCACCTCCTGGAAAGAGAAGGGCTTGCTATGGGGTGATTCGAAGGAGTCGACAGACTCCAAGCCTCAGATCCAAGCCGTGAGCAAGAAGCTCAGGCTTGTCAATGTGGTCCAAGTCATGCTTGTCCGCCAGATTCTCCCATGCCAAGAACGGGCATTCAACCTGTGGGAGTTTGATCCGGCATAGCACCAGGCGTTGAGCGGGCTCTTCGACACGACGTACGAAGGCGCCTGGAGGGTGTTGTTTAAGGCGCGAAGCCCCGCATCCGCGACGGAAGATCGCGATTTCACTCGCAGCGCCCACCGACGAGGTAAGTGATTCTACCCTTTACGGGACACTTGTTGTTAATAGTTCGACCCTAAGCGGGCTTCAATCTCCCTTTTCCTTTGACAGAATGGATGAAGAAGGCCGAGCAGCTCATCTGCCCGGCTCCCATGCCGAAGACCAGTGGGCGCCTGCCTAACGGGTTGCTGGTTCCGCACCGCACGTGATGCCGGAGAAGAAGGCCAAGAAGGTGGCCATGGGTACTCGAAAGAGTTCCCGTTTTCAGGTATCCGACGACTCCAAGGCGGATTCCTCCCCCGAAGATGAGGAGGAGGAAGAGGACTCTCTCCCAGAGGAGGGAGAGAGGAAGAGGAAGGCCTCCCCAACAGGGGAGGCCGAAGGGTCCAAGAGGGGAAGAACTATTCCCCCGGACAGCTCCGCCAACACCAACGTTGGCGAAGAAGTGTGGCCCTCAAGGGCCAGGCCTCCGGCGAAATCGTAAGTATCCGGATTCCTGTATAATTCATGATTTCTTTTTATGTCACATAGTGTCCTTCTAATGTCGATATCGCTGCGCATCCGGCCGACGATGATCTCCTCGCTTCGCCGAAGGGTCGCTGGCTGCGCCGGATGTGGATTCCATTCCGATCGCCTCCACCCTCGCGCCGCCGAGGACGCCGAGTGGGATCCCGGAAGGACCCATCAAGAGGAGGCTCGGAGGCGCCGCAAGGCAGCCTCCGGACTTTGCGCCGACTCTCGCCGAACCTGCAGTGGTTCCAGAGTCCGCAGCGCCCTTCGCAAGAAGGGCAAGACCGTGACACCGGCGGCCCCCGTCCAACCGGAGGCACCGGACAACTTGTTGGAGGCGCTCAAAGGCGCTTCCATCGAGGAAGAACACCGCACTATCATGAGTGCGGTGATTCAGAAGGTTCAGCTCGCCAAGAGTGGCCTAACCGAAGCCTGCAGAGCCTTCTAACAAAGCTTTGAGGTAAGAAGTTAAAATTATGTAATGTAATACCGCATAGACAAGAGCCCTCGATGCTTGGTTCGTGTTCGGAAAGAAAAGCGGATGAGGATCTAATAAGATATCTGCAGGTTGCTAAAAGTATGTCAATATGGGTTTGCAGGCTGCTCTGCTGACCTCTGCCGCACTGACTGCGGAGGTTGGTGCATTAAAGCAGGATCTCGAGCGGTCCGAGCAAGAGCTCGGCCGTGCCAAGAAGCAGCTCGAGGACAAAGAAGGTGAGTAACACCACTTTGAATAGTTACCTTACAGAAAAGGATTTAGGTTGCAATAAAAATAACAAGGATAACATGGGTACTGCAGGGGCCACGAACTGTTGGGGAACGTAGTAATTTCAAAAAATTTCCTACGCACACGCAAGATCATGGTGATGCATAGCAACGAGAGGGGAGAGTGTTGTCTACGCACTCGTGAGACCCGGCGAAGCGATCACAACGTAGAGGAAGTAGTCGACGTTCTCCTCGCGATCCGACCGATCCCGCGCGCGTTATTCGGCGCCCGAGTTCTTGACACACGTACAGCTCGATGACGTCCCTCGTACTCCGATCCAGCCGAGTGTCGAGGGAGAGTTCCGTCAGCACGACGGCGTGGTGACGATCTTGATGTTTCACCGGCGCAGGGCTTCGCCTAAGCTTCGCGACGGTATAACCGAGGTGGAATATGGTGGAGGGGGGCACCGCACACGGCTAAGGAACGATCCAAAGATCAAACTTGTGTGTTCTAGGGTGCCCCCCTGCCCCCGTATATAAAGGAGGGAGGGGGGAGGCCGGCCGGCCTAGCTAGGGCGCGCCGGGAGGAGTCCTACTCCTACACCGAGTAGGACTCCCCCTTCCTAGTTGGATTAGGTTTGGGGGAGGGGAAGAGGAGAGGCGCCGCCTCCTTGTCCTATTCGGACTGGGGGGAGAGGGTGCGGCCACCTCCTGGCCGGCCCCTCCTCTTCTCCCTCGAGGCCCATCGAGGCCCATTTACCTCCCGGGGGGTTCCGGTAACCTCCCGGTTTTCCCAGAAATTCCGTTTTACCGAACCATTCGAACTCCAAACATAGGCTTCCAATATATCAATCTTTATGTCTCGACCATTCCGAGACTCCTCGTCATGTCCGTGATCACATCCGGGACTCCGAACTTCTTCGGTACATCAAAATACATAAACTCATAATAACTATCATCGAAACCTTAAGCGTGCGGACCCTACGGTTCGAGAACTATGTAGACATGACCTAGAACTATTCACGGTCAATAACCAACAGCGGACCTGGATGCCCATATTGGTTCCTACATATTCTACGAAGATCTTTATCGGTCGATCGCATAACAACATACGTTGTTCCCTTTGTCATCGGTATGTTACTTGCCCGAGATTCGATCGTCGGTATCCAATACCTAGTTCAATCTCGCTACGCAAGTCTCTTTACTCGTTCCGTAATACATCATCTCACAACTAACTCATTAGTTGTAGTGCTTGCAAGGCTTCATGATGTGCATTACCGAGAGGGCCAGAGATACCTCTCCGACAATCGGAGTGACAAAACCTAATCTCAAATACGCCAACCCAACATCTGCCTTTGGAGACACCAGTAGTACTCCTTTATAATCACCCGATTACGTTGTGACGCTTGGTAGCACCAAAGTGTTCCTCCGTAAACGGAGTTGCATAATCTCATAGTTACAGGAACATGTATAAGTCATGGATAAAAGCAGTAGCAACATACTAAACGATCGTGTGCTAAGCTAATGGAATGGGTCATGTCAATCAGATCATTCTACTAATGATGTGACCTTGTTAATCAAATAACAACTCTTTGTTCATGGTCTAGAAACATGACCATCTTTGATTAACAAGCTAGTCTAGTAGAGGCATACTAGTGACATCTTGTTTTGTCTATGTATTCACACATGTATCATGTTTCCGGTTAATACAATTCTAGCATGAATGATAAACATTTATCATGAAATAAGGAAATAAATAATAACTTTATTATTGCCTCTAGGGCATATTTCCTTCAGTCTCCCACTTGCACTAGAGTCAATAATCTAGATTACATAGTAATGATTCTAACACCCATGGAGTCTTGGTGCTGATCATGTTTTGCTCGTGGAAGAGGCTTAGTCAACGGTCTCGCAACATTCAGATCCGTATGTATCTTGCAAATCTCTATGTCTCCCACCGGACTAAGTCCCGGATGGAATTGAAGCGTCTCTTGATGTGCTTGGTCCTCTTGTGAAATCTGGATTCCTTCGCTAAGGCAATTGCTCCAAGATTGTCACGAAAGATTTTCATTGGACCCGATGCACTAGGTATGACACCTAGATCGGATATGAACTCCTTCATCCGCACTCCTTCATTAGCTGCTTCGAAGCTGCTATGTATTCCGCTTCACATGTAGATCCCGCCACGACGCTTTGTTTAGAACTGCACCAACCGACAGCTCCTCCGCTTAGTGTAAATACGATCCGTCTGCGATTTAGAATCGTCCGGATCGATGTCAAAGCTTACATCAACGTAACCCATTCTGATGAGCTCTTTGTCACCTCCATATACGAGAAACATATCCTTAGTCCTTTTCGTATTTCAGATGTTCTTGACCGCTGTCCATGATCCACTCTCGATTACTTTGGTACCTCCTGCTAAACTTATAGCAAGGCACACATCAGGTCCGGTACACAGATTGCATACATGATAGAGCCTATGGCTGAAGCATAGGAACATCTTTCATTTTCTCTCTATCTTCTGCGGTGGTCGGGCATTGAGTCTTACTCAACTTCACACCTTGTAACACGAGCAAGAACCCTTTCTTTGCTTGATCCATTTTGAACTTCTTCAAAATCTTGTCAAGGTATGTGCTTTGTGAAAGTCCAATTAAGCGCCTTGATCTATCTCTATAGATCTTAATGCCCAATATGTAAGCAGCTTCACCGAGGTCTTTCATTGAAAAACTCTTATTCAAGTATCCCTTTATGCTATCCAGAAATTCTATATCATTTCGATCAGCAATATGTCATCTACATATAATATCGTAAATGCTCAGAGCTCCCACTCACTTTCTTGTAAATACAGGCTTCTCCAAAAGTCTCAGATAAACCCAAATGCTTTGATCACACTATCAAAGCGCTTATTCCAACTCCGAGATGCTTGCACCAGTCCATAAATGGATCGCTGGAGCTTGCACACTTTGTTAGCTCCTTTGGATCGATAAAACCTTCGGTTGCATCATATACAACTCTTCTTCCGTAAATCCATTCAGAATGCAGTCTTTACATCCATTTGCCAAATTTCATAATCATAAAATCGGCAATTGCTAACATGATTCGGACGGACTTAAGCATCGCTTCTGTGAGAAGGTCTCATCGTAGTCAATCCCTTGAACTTGCGAAAACCTTTTGCATAAGTCGAGCTTTATAGACGATAATATTACCGTCGGCGTCGGTCTTCTTCTTGAAGATCCACTTGTTTTCTATTGCTTGCCTACCCTCGGGCAAGTCAACCAAAGTCCACACTTTGTTTTCATACATGGATCCCATCTCAGATTTCATGGCCTCAAGCCATTTTATGAATCTGGGCTCACCATCGCTTCTTCATAGTTCGTAGGTTCATCATGATCTAGTAGCATGATTTCCGAACAGGATTACCGTACCACTCAGTGCGGATCTTACTCGGTTGATCTACGAGGTTCTGCGAAGAACTTGATCTCAAGTTTCATGATCGACATCATCAACTTCCTCACTACTTGGTGTAGGTGTCTCGTAAACCGGTTTCGCGATTTAACTACTTTCAAGTAAGGGAGAAGGTACTATTACCTCATCAAGTTCCACTTTCCTCCCACTCACTTCTTTCGAGAGAAACTCCTTCTCTAGAAAGGATCCATTCTTAGCAACGAATGTCTTGCCTTCGGATCTGTGATAGAAGGTGTACCCAACTGTCTCCTTTGGGTATCCTATGAAGACACATTTCTCCGATTTGGGTTCGAGCTTATCGTGTTGAAGCTTTTTCACATAAGCATCGCATCCCCAAACTTTAAGAAACGACAACTTTGGTTTCTTGCTAAACCATAGTTCATAAGGTGTCGTCTCAACGGATTTCGACGGTGTTCTATTCAAGGTGAATGCGGCCGCCTCTAGAGCATAACCCCAAAACGATAGCGGTAAATCTGTAAGAGACATCATAGATCGCACCATATCTAGTAAAGTACGATTCGACGCTCGACACACCATTACGCTGTGGTGTTCCGGTGGCGTGAGTTGCGAAACTATTCCGCATTGTTTCAAATGTAGACCAAACTCATAACTCAAATATTCACCTCCACGATCAGATCGTAGAAACTTAATTTTCTTGTTACGATGATTTTCAACTTCACTCTGAAATTCTTTGAACTTTTCAAATGTTTCAGACTTATGTTTCATTAAGTAGATATACCCATATCTGCTTAAGTCATCTGTGAAGGTGAGAAAATAACGATATCCGCCACGAGCCTCAACATTCATCGGACCACATACATCGTATGTATGATTTCCAACAAATCTGTTGCTCTCTCCATAGTACCGAGAACGGGTTTTAGTCATCTTGCCCATGAGGCACGGTTCGCAAGTGCCAAGTGATTCATAATCAAGTGACTCCAAAAGTCCATCAAGATGGAGTTTCTTCATGCGCTTTACACCGATATGACCTAAACGGCAATGCCACAAATAAGTTGCACTATCATTATCAACTCTGCATCTTTTGGTTTCAACATTATGAATATGTGTATCACTACTATCGAGATTCATCAAAATAGACCACTCCTCAAGGGTGCATGACCATAAAAGATATTACTCATATAAATAGAACAACCATTATTCTCTCGATTTAAATGAATAACCGTCTCGCATCAAACAAGATCCAGATATAATGTTCATGCTCAACGCAGCACCAAATAACAATTATTTAGGTCTAAAACTAATCCCAAGGTAGATGTAGAGGTAGCGTGCCGACCGCGATCACATCGACTTTGGAACCATTTCCCACGCCAAGATCGTCACCTCGTCCTTTGCGAGTTCGCAATCCGTAGTCCCTGCTTCGAGTTGCAAATATTAGCAATGTAACCAGATCAAATACCAGTGCTACTACGAGCTCTAGTAAGGTACACATCAATAACATGTATATCACATATACCTTTGTTCACCTTGCCATCCTTCTTATCCGCCAAATACTTGGGGCAGTTCCGCTTCGAGGACTATCGCTTGCGGTAGAAGCACTCGATTTCAGGTTTAGGGCCGACTTGGGTTTCTTCTCCGAGCAACAACTTGCTTGCTGTTCTTCTTGAAGTTCCTTCTTCTTCCCTTTGCCTTTCTTCTTGAAACTAGTGGTCTTATTGACCATCAACACTTGATGCTCCTTCTGATTTCTACCTCCGCAGCCTTTAGCATTGCGAAGAGCTCGGTATAGTCTTTACTAACCCTTGCATATTATAGTTCATCACGAAGCCTTTGTAGCTTGGTGGCGGTGATTGAAGAATTCATCAATGACACAATCATCCGGAAGATTAACTCCCAATTGTGTCAAGTGATTGTAGTACCCGCACATTCCGAGTATATGCTCACTAATGTAACTATTCTCCTCCATCTTGCAGCTATAGAACTTATTGGAGACTTCATATCTCTCAATCCGGGCATTCTTTGAAATATCAACTTCAACTCTGGAACATCTCATATGCTCCATGACGCTCAAAACGCCGTTGAAGTCCCGGTTCTAAGCCGTAAAGCATGGCACATCGAACTATAGAGTAGTCATCGCTTTGCTCGCCAGACGCTCATAACATCTGCGTTGCATTAGCAAGAGGTCTGCACCTAGCGGTGCATCCAGGCGTAACTCTTACAGGCAGCAATGAGGATGATCCTCAAATTACGGACCCAATCCGTAATTGCTACCATCATCTTTCAACTTTGCTTTCTCAAGGAACCCATTAAAATTCAACGGAACAACAAAGACGAGCCATCTATCTACAATCAAACATAAACAAGCAAGATACTATCGGTACTAAGTTCATGATAAATTTAAGTTCAATTAATCATATTACTTAAGAACTCCCACTTAGAAAGACATCCTCTAGTCATCTAAGTGATCACGTGATCCAAATCAACTAAACCATAACCGATCATCACGTGAAATGGAGTAGTTTTCAATGGTGAACATCTTATGTTGATCATATCTACTATATGATTCACGCCGACCTTTCGGTCTCCGTGTTCCGAGGCCATATCTGCATATGCTAGGCTCGTCAAGTATAACCCGAGTATTCTGCGTGTGCAAAACTGGCTTGCACCCGTTGTAGATGGACGTGAGAGCTTATCACACCCGATCATCACGTGGTGTCCGGGCACGACGAACTTTGGCAACGGTGCATACTGGGAGAACACTTCTTGATAATTTAGTGAGAGATCATCTTATAATGCTACCGTCAATCAAAGCAAGATAAGATGCATAAAAGGATAAACATCACATGCAAATCAATATAAGTGATATGATATGGTCATCATCATCTTGTGCTTCATGATCTCCATCTTGCAAAGACCACCATGATCACCATCGCCACCGGCGCGACACCTTGATCTCCATCGTAGCATCGTTGTCGCCTCGCCAAACTTATGCTTCTACGACTATCGCTACCGCTTAGTGATAAAGTAAAGCATTACTGAAGCGATTGCATTGCATACAATAAAGCGACAACCATATGGCTCCAGCCGATTGCCGATAACTTCGGTTACAAAACATGATCATCTCATACAATAAAATATAGCATCACGTCTTGACCATATCACATCACAACATGCCCCGCAAAAACAAGTTAGACGTCCTCTACTTTGTTGTTGCAAATTTTACGTGGCTGCTACGGGCTTAAGCAAGAACCAGTCTCACCTCGCATCAAAACCACAACGATACTTCACAAATAGACTCCGTTTAACCTTCTCAAGGACCGGGCGTAGCCACACTCGGTTCAACTAAAGTGAGAGAGACAGCACCCACCAGTCACCTTTAAGCAACGAGTGCTCAGAGCGGTGAAACCAGTCTCGCGTAGCGCACGCGTAATGTCGGTCCGGGCCGCTTCATCTCACAATACCGCTGAACCAAAGTATGACATGCTGGTAGGTAGTATGACTTGTATCGCCCACAACTCACTTGTGTTCTACTCGTGCAAAACATCAAACCATAGAAAAACCTAGGCTCGGATGCCATTTGTTGGGGAACGTAGTAATTTCAAAAAATTCCTACGCACACGCAAGATCATGGTGATGCATAGCAACGAGAGGGAGAGTGTTGTCTCGTACCCTCGTAGACCCGGCGAAGCGATCACAACGTAGAGGAAGTAGTCGACGTTCTCCTCGCGATCCGACCGATCCCGCGCCGTTACTCGGCGCCCCGAAGTTCTTGACACACGTACAGCTCGATGACGTCCCTCGTACTCGATCCAGCCGAGTGTCGAGGGAGAGTTCCGAAGACGACGGCGTGGTGGACGATCTTGATGTTTCACCGGCGCGAGGCTTCGCTTAAGCTTCATGACGGTATAACCGAGGTGGAATATGGTGGAGGGGGCACCGCTGCACGGCTAAGGAACGATCCAAAGATCAAACTTGTGTGTTCTAGGGTGCCCCCGCCTCAGATATAAAGGAGGGAGGGGGAGGCCGGCCGCCTAGCTAGGCGCGCCGAGGAGTCCTACTCCTCACCGAGTAGGACTCCCCCTTTCCTAGTTGGATTAGGTTTGGGGAGGGAGAGGAGAGGGCCGCCCCCCTCCTGTCCTATTCGGACTGGGGGAGGGTGCGCGCCACCTCTGGCCGCCCTCCTCTTCTCCCTCGAGGCCCATCGAGGCCCATTTACCTCCGGGGTTCCGTAACCTCCGGTTTTCGAGTAAATTCCGTTTTCGCCGAACCATTCCAACTCCAAACATAGGCTTCCAATATATCAATCTTTATGTCTCGACCATTCCGAGACTCCTCGTCATGTCCGTGATCACATCCGGACTCGAACTTCTTCGTACATCAAAATACATAAACTCATAATAACCGCCATCGAAACCTTAAGCGTGCATGGACCCTACGGTTCGAGAACAATGTAGACATGACCTAGAACTATTCACGGTCAATAACCAACAGCGGGACCTGGATGCCCATATTGGTTCCTACATATTCTATGAAGATCTTTATCGGTCGACCGCATAACAACATACGTTGTTCCCTTTGTCATCGGTATGTTACTTGCCCGAGATTCGATCGTCGGTATCCAATACCTAGTTCAATCTCGTTACAAGCAAGTCTCTTTACTCGTTCCGTAATACATCATCTCACAACTAACTCATTAGTTGTAGTGCTTGCAAGGCTTCATGATGTGCATTACCGAGAGGGCCAGAGATACCTCTCCGACAATCGGAGTGACAAAACCTAATCTCAAATACGCCAACCCAACATCTGCCTTTGGAGACACCTGTAGTACTCCTTTATAATCACCCGATTACGTTGTGACGCTTTGGTAGCACCAAAGTGTTCCCCGTAAACGGAGTTGCATAATCTCATAGTTACGAGGAACATGTATAAGTCATGGATAAAAGCGGTAGCAACATACTAAACGATCGTGTGCTAAGCTAATGGAATGGGTCATGTCAATCAGATCATTCTACTAATGATGTGACCTTTGTTAATCAAATAACAACTCTTTGTTCATGGTCTAGAAACATGACCATCTTTGATTAACAAGCTAGTCTAGTAGAGGCATACTAGTGACATCTTGTTTTGTCTATGTATTCACACATGTATCATGTTTCCGGTTAATACAATTCTAGCATGAATGATAAACATTTATCATGAAATAAGGAAATAAATAATAACTTTATTATTGCCTCTAGGGCATATTTCCTTCACGAACGAGGTGGCAACCCTGAAGGAAGCTGTGTCCGCGGCCGAACGTAATGTGGCCGCCGAACGGGCAGAGCGAGAGAAGCAGGAGGCGCGGGTGGCTGAGGTGCAGCAAGAGCTCCAGGCTCTCATGGACAAGCATGAGAGTTTGGAGCGCGACTCAAAGACTCAAGAGTCCGAGCTCGCCTCGGCTCTCGAAAGTGCCAAGTCCGCCAAGGCCGAGGCCCGTAAGGCCCTTCAGGAAGTTGAAGATGTGAAGAAATAGCGGCGGGTAAGGAATTTTTCATGCAAAGCAAGCATGTTAATGTAAACTACCTGACAATTACCCGAATTCGGAGCTCTCCAGGGGTGTTTGCAGATCTGCCTCGCAGTGTATCCGATGCCGCCGCATTCTACCATGGTGAGGAGGGGAGCTCAACGGAGAAGGTCTTCTGGTCTCAGTACGCTGAGGCCGGCCATCCGGTGCACCCTAGCGACCAGCTGAAGCAGCTGGTCGAGCTCCACAAGGTGGCGGAGGAGGCCATGAAAGGCCTCATAGTCCGGCTGTGGCCTGGAGGGTGTTGGGGAACGTTGCAGAAAATTAAAATTTTCCTACGGCTTCACCAAGATCCATCTATGAGTTCATCTAAGCAACGAGTAATGGAAGAGAGATTGCATCTACATACCACTTGTAGATCGCGTGCGGAAGCTTGCAAGGTGATGATGGAGTCGTACTCGAACGTGATTCAGATCACCGATGCCAAGTGCTGAACGGACAGCACCTCCGCGTTCAACACACGTACGGGATGAGCGACGTCTCCTCCTTCTTGATCCAGCAAGGGAGAAGGAGAGGTTGAGGAAGACAGCTCCACCGGCAGCACAACGGCGTGGTGGTGGTGGAGAAGCGAGATCTCAAGCTGTGGCTTCACGAGCTCTTACGGAGGAGGAGATGTGTTGGGAGGGAGGGCTGCGCCTTGGGAGTTGGTGCAGCAGCCCCTCCCTCCCCTTTATATAGGCACCACAGGGGTGGCTGCCCTGAGATCCAATCTCCGGGGGGGCGCCAAGGGGGTGGAGTGCCCCCAAGCCGGGGGGCCCCCCCCTAGGGTTTCAACCCTAGGCGCGGGGTGGGCCTAGGGGCGCACCAGCCCCGTGGGCTGGTTCCTTCCCCTTTGGCCCATGGGGCCCTCCGGATAGGTGGCCCCACCGGTGGACCCGGGACCCTTCCGTGGTCCCAGATTTACCGAAACCCCAAACTTTCCCGATGGCGAAACACCACTTCCTATATATTATTCTTTACCTCCGGACCCTTCCGAACTCCTCGTGACGTCCGGGATCTCATCCGGACTCAACAACATTCGGTAGTCACATACTTGACTTCCTACTAACCCTAGCGTCACCGAACCTTAAGTGTGTAGACCCTACGGGTTCGGAGACACGCAGACATGACCGAGACGACTCTCGGGCAATAACCAACAGCGGGTCCGATACCCATGTTGGCTCCCACATGCTCCTCGATGGTTTCATCGGTTGAACCACGATGTCGAGGATTCGATCAAACCACATATGCAATTCCTTTGTCAATCGATGCGTTACTTGCCCGAGACTCGATCGTCGGTATCCCAATACCTTGTTCGGTCTCGTTACCGCAAGTCACTTTACTCGCATCCAATGCATGATCCCGTGGCAACACCTTGGTCACCTTGAGCTCATTATGATGATGCATTACCGAAAGGGGCCCAGAGATACCTCTCCGTCATACGGAGTGACAAATCGATCTCGATCCGTGTCAACCCAATGATACTTTCGGAGATACCTGTAATGCACCTTTATAGTCACCCGCTTATGTTGTGACATTTGATACACCCAAGGCACTCCTACGGTAACCGGGAGTTACACGATCTCATGGTCGAAGGAATAGATACTTGACATTGGCAAAGCTTCTAGCAAACGAACTATACGATCTTTTATGCTATGCTTATGATCGGGTCTTGTCCATCACATCATTCTCCTAATGATGTGATCCCGTTATCAACGACATCCTATGTCCATAGTCAGGAAACCATGACTATCTATTGATCATAACGAGCTAGTCAACTAGAGGCTCACTAGGGACTCGATGGGTCTAAGTGTTCACACGTGTATTACGATTTCCGGATAATACAGTTATAGCATGAACAAAAGACAATTATCATGAACATTGAAATATAATAATCCTTTTATTATTGCCTCTAGGGCATATTTCCAACAGTCTCCCACTTGCACTAGAGTCACCAATCTAGTTACATTGTGATGAATCGAACACCCATAGAGTTCTGGTGTTGATCATGTTTTGCACGCGAGAGAGGTTTAGTCAACGGATCTGCGACATTCAGATCCGTATGTACTTTGCAAATCTCTATGTCTCCATCTTGAACATTTTCACGGATGGAGTTGAAACGACGCTTGATGTGCCTGGTCTTCTTGTGAAACCCGGCTCCTTGGCAAGGGCTATAGCTCGGTGTTGTCACGAAGAGTTTGATCGGCCCCGACGCATTGGGTATGACTCCTAGGTCGGTGATGAACTCCTTCATCCAAATTGCTTCATCGCGCTGCCTCCGAGGCTGCCATGTACTCCGCTTCACACGTAGATCCCGCCACGACGCTTCGCTTGCAACCCACTCTTCATCGCTTCCACCATTCAACATATACACGATCCGGTTTGTGACTTAGAGTCATCCAGATCTGAGTCGGCTAGTGTCGACGTAACCCTTTACTGACGAGCTCTTCGTCTCCTCCATAAACGAGAAACATGTCCTTTGTCCTTTTCGGTACTTCAGATATTCTTGACCGCTGTCCAGTGTTCCTTGCCGGGATTACTTTGGTATCTTGCAACCAAACTTACGGCAAGGTTTACATCGGTCTCGTACACAATGGCATACATAATAGATCCTATGGCTGAAGCATAGGGATGACACTCATCTCTTCTTTATCTTTTGCCGTGGTCGGTGGTCGAGCCGAGCTCAATCTCACACCTTGTAACATAGGCAAGAACCCTTCTTGGACTGATCCATTTTGAACCTCTTCAAAATCTTGTCAAGGTATGTGCTTTGTGAAAGACCTATGAGGCGCCTCGATCTATCTCTATAGATCTTGATGCCTAATATATAAGCAGCTTCTCCAAGGTCCTTCATTGAAAACACTTGTTCAAATAGGCCTTAATGCTGTCCAGAGTTTCAGTATCATTTCCCATCAAGAGTATGTCATCTACATATAACAGAGAAATGCTATGGAGCTCCCACTCACTTTCTTGTAAACGCAGCTTCTCCATAAGTCTCAAGATAAACCCAAACGCTTTGATCATCTCATCAAAGCGAATGTTCCAACTCCGAGATGCTTGCACCAGCCCATAAATGGATCGCCGGAGCTTGCATACTTTGTTAGCGTTCGAGGATCGACAAAACCTTCCGGCTGCATCATATACAGCTCTTCCTTAAGATGTCCGTTAAGGAATGCCGTTTTGACGTCCATCGCCATATCTCATAATCATAGTATGCGGCAATTGCTAACATGATTCGGACGGACTTAAGCTTCGCTACGGAGAGAATGTCTCGTCAGTAGTCAATCCCTTGAACTTGTCGATAACCCTTAGCGACAAGTCGAGCTTTATAGATGGTGACATTACCATCCGCGTCCGTCTTCTTCTTAAAAATCCATTTGTTTTCTATCGCTCGCCGATCATCGGGCAAGTCTGTCAAAGTCCATACTTTGTTTTCATACATGGATTCTATCTCGGTTTCATGGCTCCAAGCCATTTGTTGGAATCCGGGCCCGCCATTGCTTCTTCATAGTTCAAGGTTCATTGTTGTCTAGCAACATGATTTCCATGACAGGTTTGCCGTACCACTCAGTGCGGAACGTGTCCTCGTGGACCTTCGGTTCAAGATAACTTGATCCGAAGTACCTTGATCATCATCAATGATTTCCTCTTGATTGGTGTGGGCATTACAGAACGGATTCTGCGCCGCACCACTTTCCCGCTCGAGAGGTAGTACTTCATCGAGTTCTACTTTCCTCCCACTCACTTCTTTCGAGAGAAACTCTTTCTCTAGAAAGCATCCGTTCTTAGCAACAAAGATCTTGCCTTCGATCTTAAGTAGAAGGTATACCCGACGGTTTCCTTAGGGTATCCTATGAATACGCATTTTTCCGACTTGGGTTCGAGCTTTTCAGTTGTAATTTCTTGACATAAGCATCGCATCCCCAAACTTTTAGAAACGATAGCTTAGGTTTCTTCCCAAACCATAATTCATATGGCGTCGTCTCAACGGATTTAGACGGTGCCCTATTTAAAGTGAATGTAGCTGTCTCTAGAGCGCATCCCCAAAATGATAGCGGTAAATCGGTAAGAGACATCATAGACCGCACCATATCCAATAGAGTGCGATTCGACGTTCGGACACACCGTTTACCGAGGTGTTCCAGCGGCGTGAGTTGTGAAACGATTCCACATTTCCTTAAGTGTGTGCCAAATTCGTGACTTAAATATTCTCCTCCACGATCGATCGTAAGAATTTTATCTTTCGGTCACGTTGATTCTCTACCTCACTCTGAAATTCCTTGAACTTTTCAAAGGTCTCAGACTTGTGTTTCATTAAGTAGACATACCCATATCTACTTAAGTCATCGGTGAGAGTGAGAACATAACGATATCCTCCATGAGCCTCAACGCCATTGGACCGCACACATCGGTATGTATGATTTCCAACAAGTTGGTTGCTCGCCCATTGTTCCGAGAACGGAGTCTTGGTCATTTTGCCTAAGAGGCAAGGTTCGCATGTGTCAAACGATTCATAATCAAGAGACTCTAAAAGTCCATCAAGATGGAGCTTCTTCATGCGCTTGACACCAATGTGACCAAGGCGGCAATGCCACAAGTATTTGGGACTATCGTTATCAACTTTACATCTTTTGGAATCCACACTATGAACATGTGTAATATTACGCCGAGATTCATTAAGAATAAACCATTGACCATCGGAGCATGACCATAAAACATATCTCTCATATAAATCGAACAACCATTATTCTCGACTTAAATGAGTAGCCATCTCAGATCAAACGAGATCCGAATACAATGTTCATGCTCAAACTTGGCACTAAATAACAATTATTGAGGTTTAAAACTAATCCCGTAGGTAAATGTAGAGGTAGCGTGCGACGGCGATCACATCGACTCGAACCATTCCCGACGCCAAGCGCCGTCACCTCTCGCCCTTCGCCATCTCCGTTTATTCCGCAGCTCTGCTGTGAGTTACATATGTGAGCAACGGCACCGTATCAAATACCGGGAGTTACTACGAGTAATCGGTAAGGTACACATCAATTACATGTATATCAAATATACCTTTGGTGTTGCGGCCTTCTTATCCGCTAAGTATTTGGGGCGTTCCGCTTCGAGGCCCCTTCCCTTGCAATAAAAGCACTCGGTCTCGTGCTTGGGTCCATTCTTTGACTTCTTCCCGTGCTAAGTTTACGGGCGCGGCAACATCTTTGCCGTCCTTCTTGAAGTTCTTCTTACCCTTGCCCTTCTTGAACTTAGTGGTCTTATTGACCATCAACACTTGATGTTCTTTCTTGATTTCAGCCTCTCGACTTGACGATCGAGAACACTTCAGAATGGTCTTTACCATCCCTTGCATGTTGTAGTTCATCACAAAGCTCTTGTAGCTTGGTGGGAGCGATCGAGGATTCTGTCAATGACCGCCTCATCTGGGAGGTTAATGTTCACCGGGTCATACGGCGTGCAACCCACATCTTGAGGATGTGCTCACTTGTAACTGTTCTCCTCCATCTTACAATCTGAGAACTTGTCGGAGACATCATATCTCTCGACCGGGCATGAGCTTGGAAAACTAGTTTCAGCTCTTGAACATCTCATATGCTCGTGATGCTCAAAACGCTTTTGGAGCCCCGGTTCTAAGTCAGAAGCATGCCGCACCGAACGAGGGAGTAATCATCAAGACGAGTTTGCCAAGCGCTCATAACGCCTTGGTTCTCTAGGACGGAGCGGCACCTAGCGGTCCTTCTAGGACATATTGCTTCTGGCAGCTATGAGGATGATCTCGTGTTCGGACCCGATCCGTATAGTTGCTGCCATCATCTTTCAGCTTGGTTTTCTAGGAACGCGTTGAAGTTCATGTTGATATTAGCGTTGGCCATTGATCTACAAGACATATTTGCAAAGGTTTTAGACTAAGTTCATGATAATAAAGTTCTTAATCAAAATTATGAACTCCCACTTAGATTAGACATCCTCTAGTCATCTAAGTGTTACACGATCCGAGTCGACTAGCCCGTGTCCGATCATCACGTGAGACGGACTAGTCATCGTCGGTGAACATCTTCATGTTGATCGTATCTTCCATACGACTCGTGTTCGACCTTTCGGTCTCCATGTTCCGAGGCCATGTCTGCACATGCTAGGCTCGTCAAGTTAACCCTAAGTGTTTTCGCTGTGTAAAACTGTCTTACACCCGTTGTATGTGAACGTAAGGATCCATCACACCCGATCATCACGTGGTGCTTAGAAACGACGAACTGTAGCAATGGTGCACGCTTAGGGAGAACACTTCTTGAAATTTTGTAAGGATCATCTTATTTACTACCGTCGTCCTAAGTAAACAAGATGCATAAACATAATAAACATCAAATGCAATTATATAGTTGTGACATGATATGGCCAATATCATCAAGCTCCATTGATCTCCATCTTCGGGGCTCCATGATCATCTTGTCACCGGCTTGACACCATGATCTCCATCATCATGATCTCCATCATCGTGTCTTCATGAAGTTGTCACGCCAACGACTACTTCTACTTCTATGACTAACGCGTTTAGTAATGAAGCAAAGTAGTTTACATGGCGTTCTTCAATGACACGCAGGTCATACAAAAATAAAGACAACTCCTATGGCTCCTGCCGTTGTCATACTCATCGACATGCAAGTCGTGAATCCTATTACAAGAACATGATCTCATACATCACAATTCATCATTCATCACAACTTCTGGCCATATCACATCACATGATCAATCGCTGCAAAAACAAGTTAGACGTCCTCTAGTTGTTGTTGCATCTTTACGTGGCTGCGATTGGGTTCTAGCAAGAACGTTTTCTTACCTACTAATCACCACAACGTGATTTTGTCAACTTCTATTTACCCTTCATAAGGGCCTTGTTCATCGAATCCGCTCCAACTAAAGTGGGAGAGACAGACACCCGCCAGCCACCTTATGCAACTAGTGCATGTCATCGGTGGAACCGGTCTCACGTAAGCGTCACGTAAGGTTGGTCGGGCCGCTTCATCCCACAATACCGCTGAGCAAGAAAAGACTAGTAGAGGCAAGTAAGATGACAAGATCAACGCCCACAACAAATTGTGTTCTACTCGTGCATTAGAGAACTACGCATAGACCTAGCTCATGATGCCACTTTGTTGGGGACGCTGCGAAAATTAAAATTTTCCTCACGGCTTCACCAAGATCCATCTATGAGTTCATCTAAGCAACGAGTAATGGGAGAGAGATTGCATCTACATACCACTTGTAGATCGCGTGCGGAAGCTTGCAAGGTGATGATGGAGTCGTACTCGAACGTGATTCAGATCACCGATGCCAAGTGCTGAACGGACAGCACCTCCGCGTTCAACACACGTACGGGACGAGCGACGTCTCCTCCTTCTTGATCCAGCAAGGGAGAAGGAGAGGTTGAGGAAGACAGCTCCACCGGCAGCACAACGGCGTGGTGGTGGTGGAGAAGCGATACTCGGCGAGGCTTCACGAGCTCTTACGGAGGAGGAGATGTGTTGGGAGGGAGGGCTGCGCCTTGGGAGTTGGTACAGCCCCCCCCCCCCTTTATATAGGCACCACAGGCGGCCCTGGAGATCCAATCTCCGGGGGCGGCGGCAAGGGGGTGGAGTGCCCCCAAGCCGGTGGGCGCCCCCCCCTAGGGTTTCAACCCTAGGCGCGGGGTGGGCCTGAGGCGCACCAGCCCCTGTGGGCTGGTTCCTTCCCCTTGGCCCATGGGGCCCTCCGGATAGGTGGCCCCACCGGTGGACCCAGGACCCTTCCGGTGGTCCCAGATTTTACCGAAACCCCAAACTTTCCCGATGGCGAAACACCACTTCCTATATATTATTCTTTACCTCCGGACCCTTCCGAACTCCTCGTGACGTCCGGATCTCATCCGGACTCAACAACATTCGGTAGTCACATACTTGACTTCCTCGCTAACCCTAGCGTCACCAACCTTATGTGTAGACCCTACGGGTTCGGAGACACGCAGACATGACCGAGACGACTCTCGGCAATAACCAACAGCGGGTCTGATACCCATGTTGGCTCCTACATGCTCCTCGATGGTTTCATCGGTTGAACCACGATGTCGAGGATTCGATCAAACCTCGTATGCAATTCCTTTGTCAATCGGTGCGTTACTTGCCCGAGACTCGATCGTCGGTATCCCAATACCTTGTTCAGTCTCGTTACGGCAAGTCACTTTACTCGCATCAGTAATGCATGATCCCGTACAACACCTTGGTCACCTTGAGCTCATTATGATGATGCATTGCCGAGTGGGCCCAGAGATACCTCTCCGTCATACGGAGTGACAAATCCCGCCTCGATCCGTGTCAACCCAATGATACTTTCGGAGATACCGTAATGCACCTTTATAGTCACCCGATTCACGCTGTGACATTTGATACACCCAAGGCACTCCTACGGTAACCGGAGTTACACGATCTCATGGTCGAAGGAATAGATACTTGACATTGGCAAAGCTTCTAGCAAACGAACTATACGATCTTTTATGCTATGCTTATGATCGGGTCTTGTCCATCACATCATTCTCCTAATGATGTGATCCCGTTATCAACGACATCCTATGTCCATAGTCAGGAAACCATGACTATCTATTGATCATAACGAGCTAGTCAACTAGAGGCTCACTAGGGACTCAATGGGTCTAAGTGTTCACACGTGTATTACGATTTCCGGATAATACAGTTATAGCATGAACAAAAGACAATTATCATGAACATTGAAATATAATAATCCTTTTATTATTGCCTCTAGGGCATATTTCCAACAGAGGGGCCATGCCTGGGAGCTACTTTGGCCTCGTGCGGTGGCTGGTGGATGCGTGCCCCTGGGTGGAGGTCATCAAGCGCTCCGCCTGTATTGAAGGTGCTCGTCGGGCCCTTGCCCACGCAAAGGTGCACTGGGGCAAAGCTGGATGCGGAAAGGCTCATCACTAACGCGCCACCTGCGGGCAAGGAGTATCGTACGCCCGAGATGTACTATAAGACTGTCCTGAAGGGTGCTCGCAAGATTGCAGATGAGTGCCCCAAAGATGTAATCATTGAGTAAACTCGCTATGTATTATCCTGTGCGCTGAAAACTTTGTTCATATGCGCTAAGCAACGCTTGTTTGATTTAAAATATTACCTTCTGTGCGGCCGCTTATAAAATCTGAGAGATGGCAAGTCGTTGGCTTCAGCCCCCAAGCCACGAGTGCTGGGGTGTTCGGGATAAATTTGAGCACTCTTGTTCTTTTTGGGTCCATCTAGGGAGGCGCTCAACACAACGAACAAGGCAACCCGACTTATAATGCTTAAACACTCTCACTTAGCCATAGAATTCTATAATTTTAAATTTCGGTGAAGCCCCTAGTATTCGGAAGACCGAATTCGGGGCGCTATCCACGCCTTGGCCGAACATTATCTGGTTCTTCGCTTGACGCGGCATAAGTCTTTAAGGATTCGAAAAGACCTCTCAAACAGCGACCAGTCTCTCGCCTTATCATGACAAATCGGTTTAGCTTTCTCCATCGAGGCGCTCGCCCAGCTCAACCGGGCGCAATCGCGTGGTTCTCCCAAAGGCCACCTTAGCCGATGAGCGGGCGTAAGGTACCAAAAGCGTGGGAGCCGGCAAACCCAACTATTGACCAAGACATGATTCGAGCCGATTCATATAATGCTATAAGTTCGGGTGCCGCACTTGTGAAAGTGTTCGACTTATCACACCATAACGCTGGGAACATAAGCCCTGGTGTATTCGGCCGCACCAAAATATACGAAAGTGCGATGTCATTAGTGATCATATATGTAAAGTAATGCAATAACAGCAAAAGGTGCTGCATTATTTATTCAAGGGATTACGCTATGAGTGTGGAATGATACAAATAGTGCGGTAAGCAAGGGATTGACTAATTAAACATGTCCCCCTCCGTGGGTGGCTCATGGACTGGTGTATATAATCAAATTTAATGCTCGTAATGGAGACCACCTGAGTGTTCATCGCAGCCTTCTTTCTTCCCTGGCTGTTGCATCGTGAGTTCGGCGGGTTCCCCGCCGGACAGGGCCTCTGGTTAACGGAGTCCTGTGTATACAAAGAAGAAAAATAATAAAAAAGAGCGACACACTTGTGAGCCCCAGGTGTGGTCGAGCTACACTCTGGGTCTGTTGTGGTCGTGCCCCTCCCCCTAGGCCCATGGTATCTCCAGAGCGTAATGATGTACGCGGAGGGTTGGTCTTGCAATTATGCAAGGGCTGGGGTTGGGGCCGCATTGCTACGCGTGCTCGGATCGTGCCAGGTGGTCTTGGTTGATGTTGCTTCGGGCGCGTTTGGCCGTATCCGGCCGTTTTACGGCCGGACTCGAAAGTTGCCTTAGAAGGCTGCTCAGATTTCCGCGCGAGAGCCGCTGTGTGTTCCTCCGCTCGAGGGAGTGTTCCAGATTTCCGCTGACCGTGATGACTCCACGAGGGCCCGCATCTTGAGCTTGAGGTATGCGTGTCTGGCACCGCGTTGAACTTTGCGAACGCGTTCGTCCGAAAGCGAGCATGATAGCCGCTGGGACGGGACTATGTCGAAGATTAACTCCTCGCTCCGGAAATTGTCCGGGGATCCGAAGACCACGTCCAGTGTGACTGAGCCTGTACAATTGGCCTCAACACCTGGTATGACGCCCTTGAAGGTCGTCTTTGTAGGTTTAATCCTTGATGGGTTTATGCCCATCTTGCGCATTGTATCCTGATAAAGCAGGTTCAGGCTACTGCCGCCGTCCATCAGGACTCTCGTGAGGTGAAATCCATCGACGATTGGGTCTAAAACCAATGCGGCGAATCCGCCATGGCGGATATCGGTCGGATGGTCTCTTCGATCGAAAGTGATCGGGCAAGAGGACCATGGATTGAACTTAGGGCGATCGCTCCATCGCATATACGCCCTTAGTGCACGCTCGCTGCCTCTTGGGTATATGGGTTGCGTATATCATGTTTACCGTCCGCACTTGTGGGGGAACCCTTCGTCCTCTCTCGCTCGGGCGGTCGGGTCTCTTCCTCGTCGCCGCCAGTGCAGCCCTTGTCGTTGTTTTTGGCAATTAACTTGCCTGCCGCTTGAATACCCAACAATCTCTATTGGTGTGGTTAGCTGGCTTTTCGAAGTGCCATGTATCCGCATGAGCGGTCGAGTATTCGGTCCAAATTGGGCGGACCCGGAGTGGTTCTTTTGAATGGCTTCTTCACGACCGGTTTAGAGCCTCGGATCCGCGTTAATCGCCAGATCCTCCTTGTCGTCGCCGTTAACGCGGCATTTATTTTTGCTTCGACGCGACTTGCCATTGTGGTCCTTAGTGTCCGGACAACCAGCATTTTTGCTGAGGTTGTTGCTGCGAGCTAGCCAGCTGTCCTCTCCCGCACAGAAGCGGGTCATTAATGATGTGAGGGCTGCCATGGATTTTGGCTTTTCCTGTCCTAGGTGCCGGGCTAGCCACTCTTCGCGGATGTTATGTTTGAAGGCTGCGAGGGCCTCTGCATCCGGACAGTCGACGATTTGATTTTTCTTTGTTAAGAACGTGTCCAGAATTGCTTGGCCGATTCGTCTGGCTGGTGGATTATGTGGCTTAGGTCATCGGCGTCTGGTGGTCGCACATATGTGCCCTGGAAGTTGTCGAGGAATGCGGCTTCCAGGTCCTCCCAACACCCAATTGACTCTGCGGGCAGGCTTTTAAGCCAATGCCAAGCTGGTCCTTTAAGCTTGAGTGGGAGGTATTTGATGGCGTGGAGATCGTCGCTGCAGGCCATATGGATGTGAAGGAGATAATCTTCGATCCAAACCGCGGGGTCTATCGTGCCATCGTAGGATTCAATGTTTACGGGTTTAAACCCTTCAGGGATTTGATGATCCATTACTTCATCAGTGAAGCATAGCGGGTGTGCGGTGCCTCTGTATTGAGCAATATCACGACGTAGCTCAAGGGAGCGTTGTCTGCTGTGTTCGGCCCGGCCAGGGTTGTTGTATCCGGCTCGACGGTATTCGTCGTGGGTCGTGGGGCGCCCACGTGATCCATAGATAGATCTGGATTGTCTTGCTTTGTCCTCCAATATATCCCGCAAGTCCGGCGCATTCCCTCGTGGCTTCGTACTTTTCGAGCGATGCCGGGGTACGGTCTTGATGTTAGGCCTGGATGCCTCTCTGTCGCGACCACGTGGTGGTCGGTCGGCCGTATTGTGCGCTGGTGATGAAGGTATGTATGCTTCCTTCTCTAATCGGGGGAGCAACTTGCATTTTGGGTAGCTTTTGGAGGGGCGTTCGAATTCATACTCTTCGGCCGCGAGGACCTCGGTCCATTTGTCGGCCAGCAAGTCTTGATCAGCTTGAAGCTGCTGCTGCTTTTTCTTTAGACTATTTGTTGTGGCCATTAGCCTGCGTTTGAAACGCTCTTGTTCGATGGGATCCTCGGGCACGCATTTAATTGGCTGTCGTTGAGGCTTGCCTCGCCTTCGGAGGAGGTATGTAATTATCATCCTCGACCTCTTCATCTGCCGCTCTCGTGAGGGCTTGTGCCGCATCCTCCCGCGCTGAATCTTGCAGGAGGGATTGTCTTCGCACTTTCGGGGTATTATTATCTCCTGTGCGGAATCTCCATTCTTGCTGTGGCGGGATTTAGAGCGGCGCCACGACGCGTCGGCGCTTGGGCTATTTCTTTAAGGAATCTGCCTCCGCTTCTTCGCCGTCCCGTCTTTTGGGGTGTCCACCATGTATATGTCGATGATGGCGAGGTGGTTTTCCAGTGCCACCGTAGGCGCTGGTTCTTGTTCGCCTCCGGCATCGCCGTCCATACCGCCGATGTCTTGAGTCATAGTCTAGCATGTCGGTTAGATCGCCGACAGTGGGCTACAAAGTGGGTGGTGGGTGGGGTTTGAATTTCTTCGTCGTCCGCATCCCAACCATCCTGGCCATAATCCGGCCAGGGCTCTCCGGATAGCGAGAGATGCCTTAGCGAATTTAGAATGTCGCCAAAGGGCGAGTGCTGAAAGATGTCCGCAGCGGTGAACTCCATGATCGGCGCCCAATCGGATTCGATTGGCAGGGGCACAGGAGGTTCGGAGTCCGGCAGGGAGTCCGGCACCTCGGAGTCACGAGCTTCGTAGGGGACAAGGTTAGTGTTCGTCTCCATCACCGTGGATGTTGCAGCTCCCGAGGCGGTGTCCAGCCACTCGTCCTCGATCTGCGCGATCGGCTCCGAACTATGAGTCGGAGCGGTTTCATGTGCGGCCTCCAAGGCACTGTCCGACGGTAGAGCTAGATCGTGCCCATCGCGACAGTGCGGCACGCTCGACTGCGGATCGGATCCATCGAAGATCAAGTCTCCGCGGATGTCCGCCGTGAAGTTTAGGCTTCCAAATCGACTGACGGCGGGGCGTAGCTTTCGATCTGCTCCAGATGGCCAAGTGAATTGGCCCGCAGTGCGAAGCCGCCGAATATGAAGATCTGTCCGGGGAGAAAAGTCTCACCCTGGACGGCGTTGTTGTTGATTGAAGAAGCCATCGAGCCTATCGGTGACGACACAGAGGAACTCTCAATGAAAGCACCAATGTCGGTGTCAAAACCGGCGGATCTCGGTAGGGGTCCCGAACTGCGTCTAGACGGATGGTAACAGAGACAAGGGACACGATGTTTAACCTGTGTTCGGGCCCTCTTGATGGAGGTAAAACCCTACGTCCTGCTTGATTAATATTGATGATGTATATTACAAGAGTGGATCTACCACGAGATCAAGGAGGCTAAACCCTAGAAGCTAGCCTATGGTATGATTGTTGTAATGGATGTTGTGTCCTACAGACTAAAACCCTCCGGTTTATATAGACACCGGAGAGGGCTAGGGTTACACAGAGTCGGTTACAATGGTAGGAGATCTACATATCCGTATCGCCAAGCTTGCCTTCCACACCAAGGAAAGTCCCATCCGGACACGGGACGGAGTCTTCAATCTTGTATCTTCGTAGTCTTGGAGTCCGGCGGACGATGATAGTCCGGCTGTCCGGACACCCCCTAGTCCTGGACTCCCTCACGCCCCCTCCCCTAGGCTTCCCAACCCTAGGCGCAGGGGGGCCCAAGGGGGGGCGCACCAGCCCACTAGGGGTTGGTTCCCCTCCCACTTCAGCCCATGGGGCCCTCCGGGAAAGGTGGCCCCACCCGGTGGACCCCCGGGACTCTTTCGGTGGTCCCGGTACAATACCGGTGACCCCCAAAACTTTCCCGATGGCCGAAACTCGACTTCCCATATATAATTCTTTACCTCCGGACCATTCCGGAACTCCTAGTGACGTCCGGGATCTCATCCGCGACTCCGAACAACTTTCGGTTTGCTGCATACTAATATCTCTACAACCCTAGCGCCACCAACCTTATGTGTAGACCCTACGGGTTCGGGAGATATCGGATATGACCGAGACGCCTCTCCGTCAATAACCAACAGCAGGATATGGATACCCATGTTGGCTCCCACATACTCCTCGATGATCTCATCGGATGAACCACGATGTCGAGTATTCAATTAACCCCGTATACAATTCCCTTTGTCAATCGGTACGTTACTTGCCCGACACTCGATTGTCGGTATCCCAATACCTCATTTAATCTTGTTACCGGCAAGTCACTTTACTCGTACCGTAATGCATGATTCCGTGACCAGACACTTGGTCACATTGAGCTCATTATTATGATGCATTACCGAGTGGCCCCAAAGATACTTCTCCGTCATACGGAGTGACAAATCACAGTCTCGATTTGTGCCAACCCAACAGACACTTTCGGAGATACCCGTAGTGCACCTTTATAGCCACCTAGTTATGTTGTGACGTTTGGCACACCCAAAGCACTCCTACGGCATCCGGGAGTTGCACAATCTCGTGGTCTAAGGAAATGATACTTGACAATTGGAAAAGCTCTAGCTAAACGAACTACACGATCTTTGAGCTATGCTTAGAATTGGGTCTTGTCCATCACATCATTCTCCTAATGATGTGATCCCGTTATCAATGACATCCAATGCCCATAGTCAGGAAAGCATGACTATCTGTTGATCAACGAGCTAGTCAACTAGAGGCTTACCAGGGACATGTTGTGGTCTACGTATTCACACGTGTATTACGATTTCTGGATAACACAGTTATAGCATGAATAATAGACAATTATCATGAACAAAGAAATGTAATAAAACCATTTTATTATTGCCTCTAGGGCATATTTCCAACAGTCTCCCACTTGCACTAGAGTCAATATTCTAGTTACATTGTGATGAATCGAACACCCATTGTGTTCTGGTGTTGATCATGTTTTGCCCTAGGGAGAGGTTTAGTCAACGGATCCGCTACATTCAGGTCCGTATGTACTTTACAAATATCTATGTCTCCATCTTGAACATTTTCACAGATGGAGTTGAAGCGACGCTTGATGTGCCTGGTCTTCTTGTGAAACCTGGGCTCCTTGGCAAGTGCAATAGCTCCAGTGTTGTCACAGAAGAGTGTGACCGGCCCCGACGCATTGGGTATGACTCCTAGGTCGGTGATGAACTCCTTCACCCAGATTGCTTCATGCGCTGCCTCCGAGGTTGCCATGTACTCCGCTTCACATGTAGATCCCACCATTCAACTACACCAGCTTACTGCCCCACCATTCAAAATATACACGTATCCGGTTTTTGACTTAGAGTCATCCAGATCTGTGTCAAAGCTAGCGTTGACGTAACCCTTTACGGCGAGCTCTTCGTCACCTCAATATACGAGAAACATGTCCTTAGTCCTTTTCAGGTACTTAAGGATGTTCTTGACCGATGTCCAGTGTTCCTTGTCGGGATTACTTTGGTACCATCCTACCAAACTTACGGCAAGGTTTATATCAGGTCTGGTACAGGTCATGGCATACATGATAGACCCTATGGCTGAGGCATAGGGGATGACACTCATCTCTTATTTATCTTCTGTCGTGGTCGGGCATTGAGCCGAGCTCAATTTCACACCTTGCAACACAGGCAAGAACCCCTTCTTGGACTGATCCATATTGAACTTCTTCAATATCTTATCAAGGTATGTGCTTTGTGAAAGACCTATGAGGCGCCTCGATCTATCTCTATAGATTTTGATGCCTAATAGGTAAGCAGCTTCTCCAAGGTCCTTCATTGAAAACACTTATTCAAGTAGGCCTTTATGTTGTCCAAAAGTTCTATATCATTTCCCATCAAAAGTATGTCATCCACATATAATATGAGAAATGCTACTGAGCTCCCACTCACTTTCTTGTAAACGCAGGCTTCTCCATAAGTCTCATAAACCCAAACGCTTTAATCATCTCATTAAAGCGAATGTTCCAACTCGAGATGCTTGCACCAGCCCATAGATGGAGCGCTGGAGCTTGCATACCTTGTTATCATTCTTAGGGTCGACAAAACCTTCCGGCTGCATCATATACAGTTCTTCCTTAAGGTGACCATTAAGGAAAGCCGTTTTGACGTCCATTTGCCATATCTCATAATCATAGTATGTGGCAATTGCTAACATGATTCGGACGGACTTCAGCTTCGCTACGGGAGAAAAAGTCTCATCGTAGTCAATCCCTTGAACTTGTCAATAACCCTTAGCGACAAGTCGAGCTTTATATATGGTGACATTACCATCTGCGTCCGTATTCTTCTTAAAGATCCATCGCCGATCATCGGGCAAGTCTGTCAAAGTCCATACTTCGTTTTCATACATAGATCCTATCTCGGATTGCATGGCTTCAAGCCATTTGTTGGAATCTGGGCCCGCCGTTGCTTCTTCATAGTTCGAAGGTTCACCGTTGTCCAACAACATGATTTCCAAGACAGGGTTGCCGTACCACTCTGGCGTGGAACGTGTCCTTGTGGACCTTCGAAGTTCAGTAGGAGCTTGATCTGAAGTATCTTGATCACCATCATTAACTTCCTCTCTTGTCGGTGCTGGCACCACAGGAACATCTTCCTGAGTTGCGCTACTTACCGTTTCAAGAGGTAGTACTTCATCAAGCTCTACTTTCCTCCCACTTAATTCTTTCGAGAGAAACTCTTTCTCCAGAAAGGACCCATTCTTGGCAACAAAGATCTTGCCTTCGGATCTTAAGTAGAAAGTATACCCTATGGTTTCCTTAGGGTATCCTATGAATACGCATTTTTCCGACTTGGGTCCGAGCTTCTCAGGTTGAAGTTTCTTGACATAAGCATCGCATCCCCAAACTTTTAGAAACGACAGCTTAGGTTTCTTCCCAAACCATAATTCATACGGTGTCGTCTCAACGGATTTAGACGGTGCCCTATTTAAAGTGAATGTAGCTGTCTCTAGAGCGTATCCCCAAAATGACAGCGGTAAATCAGTAAGTGACATCATAGATCGCACCATATCCAATAGAGTGCGATTACGATGTTTGGACACACCATTTCGCTGAGGTGTTCCAGGCGGCGTGAGTTGTGAAATGATTCCACATTTCCTTAAGTGCATACCAAATTCATGACTTAAATATTCTCCCCCACGATCTGATCGTAGGAACTTTATCTTTCGGTCACGTTGATTCTCTACCTCATTCTGAAATTCCTTGAACTTTTTAAAGGTCTCAGACTTGTGTTTCATCAAGTAGACATACCCATATCTACTCAAGTCATCTGTGAGAGTGAGAACATAACGATATCCTCCGCGAGCCTCAACACTCATTGGACCGCACACATTAGTATGTATGATTTCCAATAAGTTGGTTGCTCGCTCCATTGTTCCGAAGAACGGAGTCTTGGTCATCTTGCCCATGCGGCATGGCTCACATGTGTCAAACGATTCATAATCTAGAGACTCTAAAAGTCCATCAGCATGGAGCTTCTTCATGCGCTTGACACCAATGTGACCAAGGCGGCAATGCCACAAGTATGTGGGACTATCGTTATCAACCTTACATCTTTTGGTATTCACACTATGAATATGTGTAACATTACACTCGAGATTCATTAAGAATAAACCATTCACCAGCGGGGCATGACCATAAAACATATCTCTCATATAAATAGAACAACCATTATTCTCGGATTTAAATGAGTAGCCATCTCGAATTAAACGAGATCCTGATACAATGTTCATGCTCAAAGCTGGTACTAAATAACAATTATTGAGGTTTAAAACTAATCCCGTAGGTAAATGTAGAGGTAGCGTGCCGACGGCGATCACATCGACCTTGGAACCATTCCCGACGCGCATCGTCACCTCGTCCTTCGCCAGTCTCCGCTTATTCCGCAGCTCCTGCTTTGAGTTACAAATATGAGCAACCGCACCGGTATCAAATACCCAAGAGCTACTACGAGTACTGGTAAGGTACACATCAATTACATGTATATCACATATACCTTTGGTTTTGCCGGCCTTCTTGTCCGCTAAGTACTTGGGGCAGTTCCGCTTCGGTGACCACTTCCTTGCAATAAAAGCACTCGATCGAGGCTTGGGTCCATTGCTTGACTTCTTCACGGCAATCGGCTTACGGTAGCGCTGCAACTTCCTTGCCGTCCTTCTTGAAGTTCTTATTACCCTTGCCTTTCTTGAACTTAGTGGTTTTATTCACCATCAACACTTGATGTTCCTTTTTGATCTCTACCTCTGCTGATTTCAGCATTGAATATACCTCAGAATGGTCTTTTCCATCCCTGCATATTGAAGTTCATCACAAAGCTCTTGTAGCTTGGTGGGAGCGACTGGAGGATTCTGTCAATGACCGCGTCATCCGGGAGATTAACTCCCAGCTGAGTCAAGAGGTTGTGCAACCCAGACATCTTGAGTATGTGCTCACTAACAGAACTATTTTCCTCCATCTTACAGCTGAAGAACTTGTTGGAGACTTCATATCTCTCGACCCGGGCATGAGCTTGGAAAACCATTTTCAGCTCTTCAAACATCTCGTATGCTCCGTGTTGCTCAAAATGCTTTTAGAGTCCCGGTTCTAAGCTGTAAAGCATGCCGCACTGAATGAGGGAGTAATCATCAGCACGAGACTGCCAAGCGTTCATAACGTCTTGGTTCTCTGGGATTGGTGCTTCACCTAGTGGCGTTTCTAGGACATAATCTTTCTTGGCAGCTATGAGGATGATCCTCAGGTTCCGGACCGAGTCCGTATAGTTGCTGCCATCATCTTTCAGCTTGGTTTTCTCTAGGAACGCCTTGAAGTTGAGGTGGACACGAGCGTTGGCCATTTGATCTACAAGACATTTTGCAAAGGTTTTAGACTAAGTTCATGATAATTAAGTTCATCTAATCAAATTATTCAATGAACTCCCACTTAGACAGACATCCCTCTAGTCATCTAAGTGAAACATGATCCGAGTCAACTAGGCCGTGTCCGATCATCACGTGAGACGGACTAGCTAACATCGGTGAACATCTTCATGTTGATCGTATCTACTATATGACTCATGCTCGACCTTTCGGTCTTCCATGTTCCGAGGCCATGTCTGTACATGCTAGGCTCGTCAAGTCAACCTAAGTGTATTGCGTGTGTAAATCTGGCTTACACCCGTTGTATTCGAACGTTAGGATCTATCACACCCGATCATCACGTGGTGCTTCGAAACAACGAACCTTCGCAATGGTGCACAGTTAGGGGGAACACTTTTCTTGAAATTATTATGAGGGATCATCTTGTTTACTGAGTAAACAAGATGAAAAACATGATAAACATCACATGCAATCAAATAGTGACATGATATGGCCAATATCATATAGCTCCTTTGATCTCCATCTTCAGGGCTCCATGATCATATTCGTCACCGGCATGACACCATGATCTCCATCATCATGATCTCCATCATCGTGTCTCCATGAAGTTGCTCGTCAACTATTACTTCTACTACTATGGCTAACGCGTTTAGCAATAAAGTAAAGTAATTTACATGGCGTTTCTCAATGACACGCAGGTCATACAAAAAATAAAGACAACTCCTATGGCTCCTGCCGGTTGTCATACTCATCGACATGCAAGTCGTCATTCCTATTACAAGAACATGATCTCATACATCACATATATATCATTCATCATTCATCCCAACTTTTGGCCATACCACATCACAAAACACTTGCTGCAAAAACAAGTTAGATGTCCTCTAATTGTTGTTGCAAGTTTTTACGTGGCTTCTATAGGTGATCTAGCAAGAACATTTTCTTACCTACGTACAAGCCACAACGTGATTTGCCAACTTCTATTTACCCTTCATAAGGACCCTTTTCATCGAATCCGCTCCAACTAAAGTGGGAGAGACAGACACCCGCTAGCCACCTTATGCAACTAGTGCATGTCAGTCGGTGGAACCTGTCTCACGTAAGCGTACGTGTAAGGTCGGTCCGGGCCGCTTCATCCCACAATACCGCTGAAGCAAAATAAGACTAGTAGTGGCAAGAAAGTTGACAACATCTACGCCCACAACAAATTGTGTTCTACTCGTGCAAAGAGAACTACGCATAGACCTAGCTCATGATGACACTGTTGGGGAACGTTGCATAAAAAAAATTCCTACGTTCACCAAGATCAATCTAGGAGTTCATCCAGCAATGAGAGAGAGGATTGCATCTACATACCCTTGTAGATCGCGAGCGGAAGCGTTCAAGAGAACGGGGTTGAGGGAGTCGTACTCGTCGTGATCCAAATCACCGGAGATCCTAGCGCCGAACGGAAGGCACCTCCGCGTTCAACACACGTACGGTCAGCGTGACGTCTCCTCCTTCTTGATCCAGCAAGGGGGAAGGAGAGGTTGATGAATATCCAGCAGCACGACGGCGTGGTGGTGGATGCAGCAGGGATCCGGCAGGGCTTCGCCAAGCGTCTGCGGGAGGGAGAGGTGTAGCAAGGGGGAAGGGAGGCGCCAAGTGCAAGGGTCCGGCTGCCCTCCCTCCCCCCTCTTTATATAGGGTCCCCAAAGGGGGGGAGCCGGCCCTAGGAGATGGGATCTCCTAGGGGGGGCGGCCAAGGGGGGTGCCTTGCCCCCCAAGGCAAGTGGAGGCGCCCCCTCCCCTAGGGTTCCCAACCCTAGGCGCAGGGGGGCGCACCAGCCCACCAGGGGCTGGTTCCCCTCCCACTTCAGCCCATGGGGCCCTCCGGGATAGGTGGCCCCACCCGGTGGACCCCCGGGACCCTTCCGGTGGTCCCGGTACAATACCGGTGACCCCCGAAACTTTCCCGATGGCCGAAACTCGACTTCCCATATATAATTCTTTACCTCCGAACCATTCCGGAACTCCTCGTGACGTCCGGGATCTCATCCGGGACTCCGAACAACTTTAGGTTTGCTGCATACTAATATCTCTACAACCCTAGCGTCACCGAACCTTAAGTGTGTAGACCCTACGGTTTGGGAGATATCTGAACATGACCGAGACGCCTCTCCGGTCAATAACCAACAGCAGGATCTGGATACCCATGTTGGCTCCCACATACTCCTCGATGATCTCATCGGATGAACCACGATGTCGAGGATCCAATTAACCCCGTATACAATTCCCTTTGTCAATCGGTACGTTACTTGCCCGAGACTCGATCGTCGGTATCCCAATACCTCGTTTAATCTCGTTACCGGCAAGTCACTTTACTCATACCATAATGCATGATCCCGTGACCAGACACTTGGTCACATTGAGCTCATTATGATGATGCATTACCGAGTGGGCCCAGAGATACCTCTCCGTCATACGGAGTGACAAATCCCAGTCTCGATTCGTGCCAACCCAACAGACACTTTCGGAGATACCCGCAGTGCAACTTTATAGCTACCCAGTTACGTTGTGACGTTTGGCACACCCAAAGCACTCCTATGGTATCCAGGAGTTGCACAATCTCATGGTCTAAGGAAATGACACTTGACAATTGGAAAAGCTCTAGCTAAACGAACTACACGATCTTTGAGCTATGCTTAGAATTGGGTCTTGTCCATCACATCATTCTCCTAATGATGTGATCCCGTTATCAATGACATCCAATGCCCATAGTCAGGAAACCATGACTATCTGTTGATCAACGAGCTAGTCAACTAGAGGCTTACCAGGGACATGTTGTGGTCTACGTATTCACACGTGTATTACGATTTCCGGATAACACAGTTATTGCATGAATAATAGACAATTATCATGAACAAAGAAATATAATAATAACCATTTTATTATTGCCTCTAGGGCATATTTCCAACAGTCAAGTGGTGCTTACAAAGCCTCATGTGAAGCTCCCACATCATCAAGTGAGAAACAAACCTTCAATGAAGAATTGATCGTAATGGTGAAGAACTTCAACAAGTTCTACAAGAGTAGAAGCAAAGAAAGAAGTTCCAAGTCAAGGTCCTACAATGACAAAAGATCTTCTAGTCGAGAGCATAATTGCTACAATTGTGGAAGACCCGGACACTATTCCAATGAGTGTACGGCACCCTACAAAAGAAGAGAAGAATCTCCTAAGAGGAGAAGTAAAAGAGAAGAATCACCACCAAGAGAGAAGGAATAGAGATGAATGTTATGAACGAAGAACATCCCGGAGAAGCAAGGATTCAGAAAGGAAGGACAAGTCATCGAAGAGATACACAAAACGAAGACATCAAGCTCATGTTGGTTAATGGGTATCCGGCTCCGACTCGGACAATCACTCTGAGAGAAGCCATCACTCCGACTCTGAATATACTCAAGATGAAGGTGTTGCCGGTCTAGCACTTGTTTCAACCAACTCCTACGACATATTTGATTCACCAAATGAAGGACTTGGAAGATTCTTCATGGCTAAAGGCCCAAAGGTATCACACCCAGAGTATGTTGATATCAATAGTGATGAAGATGACTTGTTAGTGATGATGATTTACTTGTTGACAACTCTAGTGATGAATACTATGATGAAACGTCAATTAATCATGCTAATCAAGATAAAACGAATGACAATGATAAGGAGAAGATTGAGCTTCTAACTAAAGAACTAAACACTCTTAATTTAGCTCATGAAACTATCTTAGAAGATCATCGAGAACTTTTAAGGACTCATGAGAAGTTACGCTTTGAAAAGCTCAACCTTGAGCAAGAGCATGAGTTCTTAAAGGCAATCAATGATGATCTTCGCAAGAAAAGTTCTTCTTACATTGCCAAGCGTTTACTCTTATCCACTTACATGCCTCAAGTCAAGTCTAGTAACAAGAACAAGAAAGATTCTTCCTCTAGAAGTAACAATAATCATACTAAATCCAATGTTGTTGCTTCTAGTAGTTCTCTTGATTCCACTAATGATTTTCTTAGCCAAGTTACACTTGACCAAGAAAATAGCTTATTGAAGGGAATTATAGAGAAAGGTGTTTACAAGAGCCTTGCCGGGAGTAAGCAATTCGAGGAAATTGTACACAAGCAAGGAAGGCACCGGAAGAACCAAGGTGTTGGTTTTGAACGAAAGTTCAATGCCAATGGAGTTGAGTGGGAAGAAAATCAATACCCCAAGATGAAGTTTGTTCCTCAACAAGAGAAGTATGATCCTACTTCTTTCAAAGGGACACAAGCTCAAGATGATCTTCCACCACAAGACCACAAGCAAAAAGGCAAGGACAAGCTTCAAGAGGATATTGATGCATTTGAAGAAGCTCCTAAGGCCTTGGTCAAGTGGGTTCCCAAGACTACATCAAGTTCTACTTCATCAAGTACGACTACAACTCCAAGGATTCCCATCAAGATGATGTGGATTCCGAAGAAGAACTAGAGAGTTCTTGAGGGTGACTCCGCCAACATACTTCACTCTTATCATTTTGGCAAGGACAAGTGCAATCAACTTCCACATCTTGCACTAGTTCAAGGAGTCACAAACCCTCTTGTTGGTAAGACAAGGGACAAGGTAACCTAATGCTTTCATAAACATCATCTTGTGTGTGCATCACTTTTTTTCTATGGATATCCTTGTTTGTTCCTTGTGGGACTAACCCGTGTAGGTATTGAAAGTGCAACTCACTCCAAAGGATTGCTCCAAATGATCTACATCAACATTGAGCATCGACATCTTCAACACCTACATGAAGTCATCATCGAAAAAACCCAAGGTTAGTGCATCCCTCTTAGGAGGGTTCTCACATCTAGGGGGAGCTTTACTCTAAGAATTGAGTCAAAGCAACTCTAATGGTGTGAACACAACAATGCTTTATGTAAAAGTGGTAACCCCACTTGACCTTAAACGATGAGTATGACCTATGATCAAATGTTCTCATTTGACTCCTAAGTCAATATACTCATATATAGATGACCTGGTCATCGCCAATTGCTTGATAGATGCTAGAATTGGTTGTGCATGCCTTGCCACATATTTCATTTGCCATTTTATTGTGTGAGCATGTTGGTTGCATATTTTACTCGAGGACATCCACTTGTAGTTTTGATTGTTTGGTTTATTTTCTTTTGCCAAGTGGATGGACAAGAATGCCTGAGAACCTTCTCTAGCTATCTATGCTTTTCTTGTCTCAAACTCTATTCATGCTACATCACAAAGTTTGATCAAGTCAAATTCAAACCACTCTGTGTGAGGACCACTCAGATACCCCAATTCGTCATAGACTTAAACTTCCAAAACTTCTTTGTGCGTTTCGGTCTGACCGATTCATCCATTTCGGTCATACCGAGATCACTAAGTCGATCTAGGTTTTCAATCTCGGTGCAACCGATTTGAACTTTTCGGTCACACCGAGTTGCAGTAACTGCTTGCAGTTATGCATCTCGGTGCCACCGAATTGTTCCACTCGGTCATACCGACAGGGTCAGGCTATATATATCCCCGGGCCAAAATTTGGAAATTTCTCCGAACCCCTTCACCCGCGCTCAGCCTGCTCTGTCTCCCTGGGTCTCCGGATCGTCCTCCTCGTCGCCAGCTGCCTCCTGCCGCTGGTCTCCACCACCGTCAATGGGAATCGTCTCCGCTGTTGCCGTCGTAGCAGGTCCATCACCGCACTTAGGGCATAGATTTGATCCTTGTGCTAATCTCACTCTGATTCCTAGCACATTGTTTGGCCATGCATCTTGCCACGATTGAGATCACCCTATCTAGCGAAATCACTCCGTAGTTTAGTTGTGGATTGAAAATTTATGGTTAGGTTTCCGCCGAAATCATCTCGGACCAACCGAGTTGTCGAACTCGGTTCCACCGATTTGGCTAAGGCCATTGCACATGTGATTCTCGGTTTGACCAAGAATTGCAAATCGGTGTGACCGAGTTCAGGACTTTGTGAAACCCTAGCAGTCTCGGTGCCACCGAACTGTGACTCGGTCTGACCGAGTTCACTAGTTTAGGTTCCAAAAGCTGCTTCGATATCACCGAGTTTTCAAATCGGTAGATCCGAAATGCTTTCTGTGGAAAACTAAAACTAAGTTTTTGACTCATTCTTTTGCAAAAACCTCTGTACTTTGTGATGCTCATCCAATCTATCTCATCTATATCTACTCACAGGGTCTGCTGTCAGTGTTTGCATTATGTCAGATCAGAGTGACAGTGAGAACAAGTCTGAGGAGCAAGTTTAGATGAGTGAGGACACTAGTCCCTCTAGCAGCTATGATGATGGTAGCAGCCTAGCAGGAGCACAACCAGCAACTTGCCTAAGGCAGCCACCAGGGCCAGAAAGAAGAGAACCTCAGATTCTGAGGATGAGGACAATGTGGCTGTTGAGGATGAGGCCACTTCCAAGAAGAAATTTCTGAAGAAGGAATATGGCACAACTGCTGCCACTAAGCCTGGATGCAGAAGAAGGCATCTGCAAGAAGGATTCCCACTTCCAAACCTAGGAAGGTTGTCACTGGTGAAACCATGAAGTTCACCCTTGAGTCTGAAGATGAAGCTGCTGGCCAAGACTTGAAGAAGAAGAGAGTCAGAACCACCACTGCCAAAGTACTTGGCAAGCCCTCTATGAGGAGAGACTCTAAAGAAGAAGAGGAAGAGGTTGCTACACCAGCACCTAAAGCTCAAAAGCTTATGGGAGATGCCATAAGGTTAGGGGCTGCTCCATCAAAGCCCAAAGAAGCTCCCAAGGCAGCTGCTCCAAAGCCCAAAGCTGCACCCAAGAGGAATACAAGAAATATTCCTGCTGGAGAAAAGAACAAGGCCCCAGTGCCTGAAGCTGCTATAGAAGAAGAAGATGATGATGAGTCACATGTCTTGAGGAAGTTGAAGCCCAAAAGTCCAGATCACAATGACGCTCATCCAGTAGCTGAGGACATGAAGCTCGGGAAGGATGCGAGACTCGAGACAAAGGAGATTGGTGATCCCTATGCAGTCGGGAGGAGAACTCTTTGTGGACTACATGTTCCATACAAAGGAACAGCAGGACTTCTATGAGACAGTGTTGCTTGACAAGAAGCCTATAGTCTGTGATATGAGATGGGTGTACTGGAAGTACATCAGGGAAAATGAAGAACACTATCCTGGAGTCTATGATAGTTTCAAGTCTTGTGGAGTAGAGGACTTTGTTGGGCAGAAGCTCACAAAGTGGAATGATGATCTTATTATGCAGTTCTACTCCACAGCTCATTTCTACCCAGATGGAAGGATTGTCTAGATGTCTGAAGGTACTAGGTACCAATCAACAGTTGAAGAATGGGCAAAATTGACCAATGCTCCTAGGGAGAATGAGGATGACTTGGATGTCTATGCTAAGAAGAAGAAGGATCACAACTCCATGGCACATATGTACAGAGAGATCCCAGATGCTGCTGTAGAGACACACAAATTTGGATCGAGACATTACCTTCATCAGGTTTGCCAACAATCAAGCTGGATCCTCGGGCATACTCTATTTCCAAAGTCGGTGATCACAAGATGATCGAGAGGCCATGCAATTAACTCTGCTTCACATATTTGATGTGCCTCAAAAGTTCAAAGTCATGAGCCTAATTGTGGAAACTATCAAGAGGACAGTTGCAGATCGAAGAGAAGTTGTGGAGTGCGCCCACAGATCCGAGAGCTAATCAACTCCAAGATGGGCACTGGCACATATCTCTTGGACAAGGAACACATGCCCATCTACCCAGACTTTGAGGACAACACTGTGGTGATGGATGAGAATGAACCATCCTCTGTGCAAGCACAAGAAATGAAAGAGAAGGCAAGGACTGAAAAGGCTGCAAAGATGCCAACCATTGATGAGGCATCTCAGTATTTCCTGAAGAGCAAGCAAGATCAGCTTGGCTACTTGATTGCCTCCACTCTGATGATTGAGAAGGGATTGGCCACCCTGACTCAAAACCAGGAGAGCCTGGAGAGGATCATGGAGCAGAAGTTCTATGATTTAGATGTGAAGGTGAAAGTGCAACTATCCCTAGGTGGTTTTGGTAATTCCTAACAACATATAGCTCATTGAGCTAATGCTACTTCAAGTTAAATATTTCAAGAAAGCTCAATGATTGGCATGGCATGGATGAGAAAAGTGGACCCCTCAAAATGATAAGGACAAAAGGATTGGCTCAAGCTCAAAGCTCAAGACTCTACATTTTATATTTTAGTGATCCAAGATTACATTGAGTCTATAGGATAAACCAATACTATCAAGGAGGGATGAGGTGTTGCTTAATGGCTTACTTGCTCAAAATGCTTAGTGATATGCTCCAAAGCCCTCAACTACTTTCTCACATACACAAATGACCTAAACCAAAAGTCAAACTCGGCCCCACCGATTCTTTCTATCCGGCGCCACCGAGTTCAGATATCATAGCCATTGCCACAAACCCTAGGCAAATCGGACTCGCCGATAGGGATCTCGGTCTCACCGAGATGGGATTGTAATCTCTCGGTTTCCCTTCGTAACGTTTCGGTACCACCGAGCGATTGGTCCCATCGAGATTGCAATGTAAACTCTTTGTTTCCTTTTCGTAACATTTCGGTCTCACCGAAATGAGCGAACCGGTCCCACCGAGTTTAATTGACCAACTCTCTGGTTAGCTTATTACCAAAATCGGTCCTACCGAGTTTGTGTAATCGGTCTCACCGAGATTACGTTATGCCCGAACCCTAACCATATCGGTCCTACCAAGTTGCATGTTGGTCCCACCAAAAATCCTAACAGTCACTAGATTTGCTGAATCGGTCCGACCGAGTTTCTCAATTCGGTCCCACCGAGATTGGCAAGTTGTGTGTAATGGTTAGATTTTGTGTGGAGGCTATATATACCCCTCCACCTCCTCTTCATTCGTGGAGAGAGCCATCAGAACGAACCTACACTTCTAACTTGCATTTTCTGAGAGAGAACCACCTACACTTGTGTTGAGGCCAAGATATTTCATTCCTACCATATGAATCTTGATCTCTAGCCTTCCCCAAGTTGCTTTCCACTCAAACCTTCTTTCCACCAAATCCAAATCATGTGAGAGAGAGTTGAGTGTTGGGGAGACTATCATTTGAAGCACTAGAGCAAGGAGTTCATCATCAACACACCATTTGTTACTTCTTGGAGAGTGGTGTCTCCTAGATTGGCTAGGTGTCACTTGGGAGCCTCCGACAAGATTGTGGAGTTGAACCAAGGAGTTTGTAAGGGCAAGGAGATCGCCTACTTCGTGAAGATCTACCGCTAGTGAGGCAAGTCCTTCGTGGGCGATGACCATGGTGGCATAGACAAGGTTGCTTCTTCGTGGACCCTTCATGGGTGGAGCCCTCCGTGGACTCGCGCAACCGTTACCCTTCGTGGGTTGAAGTCTCCATCAATGTGGATGTACGATAGCACCACCTATTGGAACCACGACAAAAACATTTGTGTCTCCAATTGCGTTTGAATTCTCCAAACCCTTCCCTTTACATTCTTGCAAGTTGCATGCTTTACTTTCCGCTGCTCATATACTCTTTACATGCTTGCTTGAATTGTGCTAAGTTAGCTAAAATCTGTAAAAGACTAAAATTGGGAAAAGGATAAGCTTTTATTTGGTCAAGTAGTCTAATCACCCCCCCCCTATACATACTTTCGATCCTACAAGTGGTATCAGAGCCTTGGTCTCCATTTGCTTTGATTTCCATAGATTTTGGTGGTCATAGCCTTGGTTTCACAACCTAGGAGAGTATGGTGTCTAGCGAGGGAAAGTATCACCGTAGAGGTCCTTACTTTGATGGTACTAATTTTGCTAGTTGGAAGCATAACATGAAAATGCATATTCTTGGACATAACCCCGCTGTCGGTGTCAAAACCGGCGGATCTCGGGTAGGGGGTCCCGAACTGTGCGTCTAGGCGGATGGTAACAGGAGACGAGGGACACAATGTTTTACCCAGGTTCGGGCCCTCTTGATGGAGGTAAAACCCTACGTCTTGCTTGATTAATATTGATGATATGGGTAGTACAAGAGTGGATCTACCACGAGATCAAGGAGGCTAAACCCTAGAAGCTAGCCTATGGTATGATTGTTGTAATGTATGTTGTGTCCTACGGACTAAAGCCCTCCGGTTTATATAAACACCGGAGAGGGCTAGGGTTACACAGAGTCGGGTAGAATGGTAGGAGATCTACATATCCGTATCGCCAAGCTTGCCTTCCACGCCAAGGAAAGTCCCATCCGGACACGGGACGGAGTCTTCAATCTTGTATCTTCGTAGTCTTGGAGTCCGGCGGACGATGATAGTTCGGCTGTCCGGACACCCCCTAGTCCAGGACTCCCTAAGTAGCCCCTGAACCAGGCTTCAATGACGATTAGTCCGGCGCGCATAATGTTCGGCATTGCAAGGCGGGTTCCTCCTTGAATAATCCAGAGAAGATCATGAACACCAGGATAGTGTCCGGCTCTGCAAAATAAATTCCACATTCCACCGTAGAGAGAATAAAATGTACACCAGTCCAATCTGCTGGCGTATTATGCGGCGTGACATCACACCGCTACCAAGCCTTTGTTTGAATCGTTTTTTACTATACCACCTCAGCACGTTCAGCGAAGCGGTTTCCTTGGCACGTCTTGTCGAAGTAGAGATCGTGTTCCCCTTATTCCGGGATTCTCATCAATACGGACGTGGGTAACCCAACCGCGCCATTGATGGTGGCGCTTGGGAGATAAGCGAGTTTTACCAGGCTAGTGGGGGCGACACAGTTTAAATCGCCTATATATAAGGGATAAGTTTACCTTCTCACCTACGCCTTCTTCCTCCTTTGCCTATACATCTCCGCGCACTCAAGCTCCAACGCCCAAGCTCGCGCATCTCGCCTCGACCTTCTCCGAATATGTCCGGAGGGGGAGGCAAGTGGTTGGCATCCACCGTTAAGGAGGAGCACATCACCAAGCTGCGCAGCGCCGGATACCTCTCCGGCGATATCGCGCATCGGCTGCCCAATGACGGGCAGCTCATCCCCACCCCTGGCCCTCACGAGAGGGTCGTCTTCCTTCCCCACTTCCTCCGCGGACTGGGCTTTTCGCTCCACCCATTCGTTCGGGGGCTCATGTTCTATTACGGCCTGGATTTCCGCGATCTGGCGCCGAACTTCATCCTCAACATCTCGGCGTTCATCGTGCGTGTGCGAGGCCTTCCTCGCATCCGGCCCCATTTCGCCTGTGGCTCAAGACCTTCAACGTCAAGCGAAGGTTGTGAAGAACGCATAAGCGGAATGCGGAGGCGCCATGTTGGGTAAATTACCCAACGTCATTTGGCTCGAAGGGGCCTTCGTGGACTCCGTCAAGGGGTGGCAATCGGGGTGGTTCTACATCACCGAGCCGCGCAAGCCTACATGGGCGGCGGCCCCCGAGTTTAGATCTGGCGTCCCCACGCAGCTCACCTCCTGGAAAGAGAAGGGCTTCTGTGGGGCGATCCGAAGGAGGTGATCGACTCGAGCTCTGCATCCGTGAAGCTGGTGAGCAATAAGCTCAAGCTCGTCGGCGTGGTCCAAGTCATGCTCATCCGCGGATTCTCCCATGCCAAACGGGCATTCAATCTGTGGGAGTTCATTCCGAACAGCACCAGCGCTGGCGGGCTCTTCGATCGACATCTGAAGGCGCTGGAGGGTGCTGTTTAAGGCGCCGGCCCCGTATCCGCGACGGAAGATCGCGATTCAGCTCGCACATCAAGCGACGAGGTAAGTGATTCAACCCCATTACGGGACACTTTGTAGTAATCGAATTGATTATAAGAGGGTTTCATCCTTCCTTTCCTTTGACGGAATGGATGGAGAAGGCGAGCAGCTTATCAGCCCGGCTCCCATGCCGAAGACCCAGTGGGCGCCTATTTAGCGAGGCTGCTGGTTCCGCACCGCACGTGGTGCCGGAGAAGAAAAACCAAGAAGGTGGCCACGGGGACTCGAAGAGTTCCCAGAATCGGCGTCGGACGACGACGCGGACTCCTCCCGAAGACGAGGTGGAGGAGGAGTACTCTCTCCGGAGGAGAGAAGAAGAGGAAGGCTTCCCCAATAGGGGAGGCGAAGGGTCAAGAGGGGAGAACTATCCCCGAACAGTTTCGCCAACACCAGCGTTGGCGAGGATGAAATGGCCTCAAGGGCGGGCGTCGGCGAGATCGTAAGTATCCGGATCCTTGATATGCAATATCTTTTATGTCGCGTAGTGTCCTTCTAATGCCGCATTTCGTCCGTATCCGGCTGATGATGATCTCCCCGCTTCATCAAGCGGGTCCTTGGCCCCGTCGGATGTGGATTCACTTCCAACGGCCACTACCCCCCGCGCCGGCTAGGACGCCGAGGTGGGATCCCGGAGAGGGACCCATCAGGAGGAGGCTCCGAAGGCGCCGTCAGGCAGCCTCCCGGACTTTGCGCCGGACTCTACATCGGAACTCGCGATGGTTCGAGTCCGCAAGCGGCCCTTCAAAGAAGGGCAAGATCCGTGATGCCGGCGGCCTCCGTCCCAACCGGGCGCCGGATAACTTGTTGGGCGCTTAAAGGCGCTTCCATCAAGGAAGAACACCGTGCTATCATGAGTGCGGTGATTCAAAAGGTTCACCTTCGCCAAAAGCGGGCTGACTGAAGCTCTCACAGCAGCCTTCTAACGAGCTTTGAGGTAAGAAATTAAAATAATGTAATGTAATACCGCATAGACGGTAGCCCTCGATGCTTAGTTCGGTGTTCGGAAAGAAAAGCGGACCGAGGATCTAACAAGATATCTGTGAGGTTGCTAAAAATATGTCAATATGGGTTTGCAAGCTGCGCTGCCGCCTCTGTCGCGTGCTTAACGGCGGAGGTCGATGTGCTAAGCAGGATCTCGGCGGTCCGAGCGAGAGCTCGCCATCTTGAAGAAGCAGCTCGAGGACAAAGAAGGTGAGTAACACCACTTTGAATAGGTACCTTCTGAGAAAAGGATTTTGGTTGCAATAAAATTAACAAGGATAATATGTGTATTGCGGGGCCACTAACGAGGTGGCAGCGCTGAAGGATGTTGTGTCATGGCGAACACAGTCTGGCCGTGGAACGGGCAGAGCGAGAAAAGCAGGAGGCACGGGTGGCGGAAGTTCGGCAAGAGCTCCGTGCTCTCATGGAAAAGCATGAGAGTTTGGGCGTGACTCAAAGACTCGAGAGTCGAGCTTGCCTCGGCTCTCGAAAGTGCCAAGTCCGCCAAGGCCGAGGCCCATAAGGCCCTTCAGAGGTTGAGGATGTAAAGAAAATAGCGGCGGGTAAGGCATTTTTCATGCAAAGCAAGCATGTTAATGTAAAATACGATACTTACCGCATTCGAGCTCTCGAGGCGTTTGCGGATCTGCCGCGTGGTCGTTCGATGCCGCCGCATTCTATCGTGGCAAGGAGGGAGCTCGGCGGAAAAAGTCTTACGGTCTCGATATCTTTGAGGCGGACACCGGCCGTAAGCGACCAAATGAAGCGGTGGTCGAACTCCACAAGGTAGTGAAGAGGCCATGAAGGGCCTTATAGTCCGGTGTGGATGGACAGGCCATGCACAGGAGCTACTTTGGCCTCGTCGGCGGCTGGTGGATGCATGCCCTGGTGGATGTCATCATGCGCTCGCCTCTTTTGAAGCGCTTCTGGGCCCTCGCCCGCACAAAGGTGCAATGGGGCAGGTTGGATGCGGAGAAGCTTCTCATGGACCCAGCGCCACCGGGCAAGGAGTATCGCACGCCTGGAATGTATTATAAATCTGTCCTGAAGGGAGCCCGCGATATTGCGGATGAGTGCCCCCGAAATGTAATCTTTGAGTAAACTCGTTATGTATTATCCTGCGCGCTGAAACTTTGTTCATGTGCGCGTTAAGCAACGCTTGTTTAATTTAAAATATTACCTTCATGCGGCCGTTTATAAAATCGAGAGATGGCAAGTCGTTGGCTTGACCCCCAAGCCACAGTCTTTGGGGTGTTCGGGATAAACTTGAGCACTCTTGTTCCCATTTTGGGTCCATCTAGGAGGCGCTCAACACAACGAACAAGGCAACCGGACTTATAATGCTTGAACACTCTCACTTAGCCATAGAATTCTATAATTTTAAATTTCGTGAAGCCCCGGTATTCGAAGACCAAATCGGCGCTATCCACGCCTTCGTCGGACATTATGCGAACTTATCAAGCGGCGTGAGTCTTTAAGGACCGAAAAAACCTCTCGAGCAAAGACCGATCTCTCGCCTTATCATGCCGGTCAGTTTTAGCTTTCTCCAGGCGCCGCCCGGCTCAACCGGGCGCAATCGTAGTGGTTCTCCCAGTGCCACCTTAGCCGACAGAATGGAACATAAGGCACCAAAACGTGGGAGCCGGGCAAACCCAACTATTAACCCAAGACATGATTCGGAGCCGATTCATATAATGCTATAAGTTCGGGGTGCCGCACTTATGAAAGTGTTCGGACTTTATCACACCATAATTTGGGGAACAGAAGCCCCTGGCGTATTCGGCCGTACCAAAATATACGGGTGCAAGATGTCATGTAATGAACATATATATAAAAAGGTGATGTAATTGCAGTCGAGAAGTGCTGCATTATTTATTAAAGGAAATCTGCTATGAGTGCGGACTGATACAAATAGTGCGATAAGCAAGGGATTTGGACTAGGTAAACATGTCCCCCTTCAGGGGTGAGCTGCGGACTTGGTGTATATAATCGAATTTAATGCTCGTAATTGAGACCACCTGAGTGTTCGTCACAGCCTTCTTTCGTCCATGACTGTTGCATCATGAGTTGGGCAGGTTCATCGCCGGACAGGGCCTCTGGTTAACGGAGTCCTGTGTACACAAAGAAGGGAAAAAAATAAAAAATAAAAAAAGGGGGGCACACTTGCGAGCCCCCGGTGTGGTCGAACCGCACTCTAGGTCCGTTGCGATCGTGCCCCTTCCCCTGTGCCCATGGTATCTCCAAAGCGTAATGATGTATGCAGAGTGTTATTCTTGCGATCATGCGCGGGCGAGGGTTGGGGCCGCATTACTCTGGCGATGCTCGATCGCGCCAGTGGTATTGGTTGGCATTGCTCCGGTAGCGTTTTTGCTGTATCCGGCCTTTTAGCGGCGGACTCGAAATTGCCTTAGAAGGCTGCTCTGTACTTCTTCGCGAGAGCGCCAGTATGTTCCTCCGTTTGGAGGAGCGTTCCGTATTCCCATTGACCGTGATGACTCCGCGAGGGCTGGCATCTTGAGCTTTAGGTATGCATAATGCGGCACGCGTTGAATTTTGCAAACGCGTTCGTCCGAGCGAGCGTGATAGCCGATCGCGAACGGGACTATGTCGAAGATTAACTCTTCGCTCGGAAATTATCCGGGATCCGAAGACCACTTCGGTGTGGTGAGCTGCATAGTTGGCTTCCTCTCTGGTATGACACCTTTAAAGGTTGTCTTTGTAGGTTTAATACTTGAGGGGTCTATGCCCATTTTGCACACTTATCCTCGATAAAGCAGGTTCAGACTCTTGCCGCCGTCCATCGGGACTCGTGAGGTGAAATCCATCGACGATTGGGTCTAAAACCAATGCGGCGAATCCGCCATGGCGTATGCTGGTCGGATGGTCTCTTCGATTGAAAGTGATCGGACAAGAGGACCATGGATTGAACTTCGGGGCGACTGGCTCCATCGCATAGACGTCCCTTAGTGTGCGTTTCCTCTCCCTCTTCGGTATGTGGGTCGCGTATATCATATTCACCGTCCGCACTTGTGGGGGAAAACCCTTCTGTCCTCTATTGTTCGGCGGTCGGGTCTCTTCCTCGTCGTCGTTGTTTAGCCCCTTGTCATTGTTTTCGACAATTAACTTGCCGGCCTGCTTGAACACCCAGCAATCTCTATTAGTGTGGTTAGCTGGCTTTTCAGAGGTGCCATGTATCTGGCATAAGCGGTCGAGTATTCGGTCCAGATTGGACGGACCCGGAGTGGTTCTTTTGAATGGCTTCTTCCGCTGACCGGGTTTAGAGCCTCGGAATCCAGCGTTGACTGTCGTATCCTCCTTCTCGTCGCCGTTAATGCGGCGTTTGTTTTTGCTTCGACGTGACCTGCCGTAGTTGTCCTTAGTATCCGGACTGCCAAAATTTTTGCGGAGATTGTTGCTGCGAGCTAGCCAGCTGTCCTCTCCCGCGCAAAAGCGGGTCATTAACGATGTGAGGGCTGCCATGGATTTCGGCTTTTCCTGCCGCAGGTGCCGGGCTAGCCATTCGTCCCGGATGTTATGTTTGAAGGTTGCAAGGGCCTCTGCATCCGGACAGTCAACGATTTGGTTTTTCTTTGTCAAGAACCGTGTCCGAATTGTCCGGCGATTAAATGCAGGCTGCTGAATAATGTGGCTTAGGTCATCGGCGTCGGTGGTCGCAGAATCGTGCCTCGAAGTTGTCTAGGAATGCGGCTTCCGGTCTTCCCAACGCAATTGACTCTGCGGGCAGGCTGTTTAGCCAATCCCGAGCTGGTCCTTTAAGCTTGAGTGGGAGATACTTGATGGCATGGAGATTGTCGCCGGGGCCATATGGATGTGGAGAAGATAATCTTGATCCAAACTGCGGGGTCTATTGTGCCATCGTAGATTCGATGTTCTGGGTTTAAACCCTTGGGATTTGATGATCCATTACTTCGTCAGTGAAGCATAGCGGGTGTGCGGCGCCTCTGTATTGAGCAATATCGCGACGCAGCTCGAGAGAGCGCTGTCTGCTGTGTTCGGCCCGGCCGGGGTTATTGTATCCGGCGCGACGGTGTTCGTCGTGGGTCGTAGGGCGCCCACGTGATCCGTAGATGGATCTGGATTGCCTTGCTTTGTCCTCCAATATGTCTCGCAAGTCCGGCGCGTTCCCTCTTGGCTTCATACTTTTGGAGTGATGCCGGGGTACGGTCTTGGCTGGAGGCCTTGATGCCTCTCTGTCACGACCACGAGGTGGTCGGTCAGCCATATCATGCGCTGGTGATGGAGGTATGTATGCTTCCTCCTCTAATCGTGGGAGCAGCTTGCGTCTTGGGTAACTTTTGGAGGGGCGTTCGAGTTTATACTCTTCGGCCGCGAGGACCTCGGTCCATCGATCGGCCAACAGGTCCTGATCAGCTTGAAGCTGTTGCTGCTTTTTCTTTAGGCTGTTTGCTGTGGCGATAAGCCTGCGCTTGAATCGCTCTTGTTCGACGGGATCCTCAGGTACGACGAATTCATCATCGTTGAGGCTTACTTCATCTTCGGAGGGAGGCATATAGTTATGATCCTCAACCTCTTCGTCTGCCGCCCTCTCGTGAGGGCTTGCTTCGCATCCTCCTGCTACCGAGTCTTCTTTGGAGGGGTTGTCTTCGGCAATCTCTCGAGTATTATTATCTCTGTGCGGAATCTCTATTCTTCTTGTGGCGGGATTTAGAGCGGCGCTTGGCGACGCCGGCGTTTGGGCTGCTTCTTTAAAGAGTGCGCCTTGCTGCTTCTTCGCCGTCCCGTCTTTTGGGGTGTCCACCATATATATGTCGATGATGAGGTGGTCTTCCGATGCCTCAGTGGCGCTGGTTCTGTTGTCTCCGGCATCGCCGTCCATAGCGTCGATGTCGCCGGAGTCGTAGTCTAGCATGTCGGTTAGATCGCCGGCGGTGGCTACAAAGTGGGTGGTGGGTGGGCTCAATTTCTTCGTCGTCTGCACCCCAACCATCCCGCCATAGTCCGCCATGACTCTCCGATAACGAGAGATGCTTTAGTGAATTCAGGATATCGCCAAAAGGCGAGTATTGGAAGATGTCCGCGGCGGTGAATTCCATAACCGGCGCCCAATCCGAATCGATTGGTAGGGGCGCGGGAGGTTCGGAGTCCGGCAAGGAGTCCGACGCCTCGGAATCACGAGTTTCGCGGGGGACAAGATTAGTGTTCGGCTCCATCGTCGTGGATGTTGAAGCCCCCAGGGCGGCGTCTATCCACCGGCCCTCGATCTGGCGCGATCGGCTCCGACTAATGGCGAAGCGGATTCGTGTCGCGCCACCAAGGCACCGCTCGATGGCGAGCTAGATCATGCCCGTCGTCACAAGTCGGCGCTTTGGTCAGGCTCGAGTCCGTCGAAGATCAAGTCTCCGCGACATCGGCCGTGAAGTTTAGGCTTCGAATCGACTGACGGCCATGGGCGTAGCTTCGATCTGCTCGGATGGCCAAGTGAATTAGCTGCGATGCGAAGCCGCCGAATCTGAAGATCTGTCCGGGAGAAAAGTCTCACCACGGGCGGTGTTGTTGGTTGAAGATGCCATCGAGCCTATCGGTGACAAAGAAGGAACTCTCAATGAAAGCACCAATGTCGGTGTCAAAACCGGCGGATCTCGGGTAGGGGTCCCGAACTGTGCGTCTAGGCGGATGGTAACAGGAGACGAGGGACACGATGTTTTACCGTGTTCGGCCCTCTTGATGGAGGTAAAACCCTACGTCCCGCTTGATTAATTGATGATATGGGTAGTACAAGAGTGGATCTACCACGAGATCAAGGAGGCTAAACCCTAGAAGCTAGCCTATGGTATGATTGTTGTAATGTATGTTGTGTCCTACGGACTAAAGCCCTCCGGTTTATATAGACACCGGAGAGGGCTAGGGTTACACAGAGTCGGTTACAATGGTAGGAGATCTACGTATCCGTATCGCCAAGCTTTCCTTCCACGCCAAGGAAAGTCCCATCCGGACACGGGACGGAGTCTTCAATCTTGTATCTTCGTAGTCTTGGAGTCCGGCGGACGATGATAGTCCGGCTGTCCGGACACCCCCTAGTCCAGGACTCCCTCACCCGCCGTTTGGGCTATTGTGTGTATTGGCTTGCAAGGTGAATTTTTTTATGGGAGAGAACCGAATCGTGAAGCTAGCGCGTAAGAGTTGAAGATGCTGCAATACAACGCTCAAGCTTGTGATATCCTCTTCAACGGATTGTGCCCTGAAGAATTCAACAAAATCAGCCGTCTTGAGAATGCAAAGGAAATTTGGGATACTTTGATTGATATGCACGAAGGTACCGACTCCGTCAAGGAATCCAAGTTGGATGTGCTTCAAAGTCAGCTTGACAAGTTCAAAATTAAGGATGGTGAAGGTGCCGCTAAAATGTACTCTAGGCTTGCTCTTATCACATATGAGATTGCCGGCTTAGGAAGTGAAGAGATGACCGACAAATTCATCATCAAGAAGATCCTAAGAGCTTTGGACGTAAAATATGATACCGTATGCACATTGATCCAAATGATGCCCAATTACAAAGATCTCAAGTCAACGGAAGTCATTGGAAGAATTGTTGCTCATGAGATGTCACTCAAGGATAAGGAGGAACTTCACAACAAGTCAAGTGGTGCTTACAAAGCCTCATGTGAAGCCCCCACATCATCAAGTGAGAAAGAAACCTTCAATGAAGAATTGAGCCTAATGGTGAAGAACTTCAACAAGTTTTACAAGAGTAGAAGCAAAGAGAGAAGCTCCAAGTCAAGGTCCTACAATGACAAAAGATCTTCTAGTCGAGAGTGTAATTGCTACAATTGTGGAAGACCCGGACACTATTCCAATGAGTGTACGACACCCTACAAAAGAAGAGAAGAATCTCCTAAGAGGAGAAGTAAAAGAGAAGAATCACCACCAAGAGAGAAGGAATAGAGATGAATGTTATGAACGAAGAACATCCCGGAGAAGCAAGGATTCAGAAAGGAAGGACAAGTCATCAAAGAGCTACACAAAACGAAGACATCAAGCTCATGTTGGTGAATGGGTATCCAGCTCTGACTCCGACAATCACTCCAAGAGAAGCTATCACTCCGACTCCGAATATACTCAAGATGAAGGTGTTGCCGGTCTAGCACTTGTGTCAACCAACTCCTACGACATATTTGATTCACCAAATGAAGGACTTGGAAGATGCTTCATGGCTAAAGGCCCAAAGGTATCACACCCCGAGTATGTTGATTTCAATAGTGATGAAGATGACTTGTTAGGTGATGATGATTTACGTGTTGACAACTCTAGTGATGAATACTATGATGAAACGTCAATTAATCATGCTAATCAAGATAAAACGAATGACAATGACAAGGAGAAGATTGAGCTTCTAACTAAAGAACTAAACACTCTTAAGTTAGCTCATGAAACTATCTTAGAAGATCATCGAGAACTTTTAAGGACTCATGAGAAGTTACGCTTTGAAAAGCTCAACCTTGAGTAAGAGCATGAGTTCTTAAAGGCAATCAATGATGATCTTTGTAAGAAAAGTTCTTCTTACATTGCCAAGCGTTTACTCTTATCTACTTACATGCCTCAAGTCAAGTCTAGTAACAAGAACAAGAAGGATTCTTCCTCTAGTAGTAACAATAATCATGCTAAATCCAATGTTGTTGCTTCTAGTAGTTCTCTTGATTCCACTAATGATTCTCTTAGCCAAGTTACACTTGAGCAAGAAAATAGCTTATTGAAGGGAATTATAGATAAAGGTGTTTACAAGAGCCTTGCCGGGAGTAAGCAATTCGAGGAAATTGTACGCAAGCATGGAAGGCACCGGAAGAATCAAGGTGTTGGTTTTGAACGAAAGTTCAATGCCAATGGAGTTGAGTGGGAAGAAGATCAATACCCCGACGAAGTTTGTTCCTCAACAAGAGAAGTATGATCCTACTTCCTGCAAAGGGACACAAGCTCAAGATGATCTTCCACCACAAGACCACAAGCAAAAAGGCAAGTATAAGCTTCAAGAGGAGATTGATGCACTTGAAGAAGCTCCTAAGGCTTTGGTCAAGTGGGTTCCCAAGACTACGTCAAGTTCTACTACATCGAGTACAACTACAACTCCAAGGAATCTCATCAAGATGTTGTGGATCCCGAAGAAGAAGAACTAGAGAGTTCTTGAGGGTGACTCCGCCAACATATTTCACTCATATCATTTTGGCAAGAACAAGTGCAATCAACTTCCACATCTTGCACTAGTTCAAGGAGTCACAAACCCTCTTGTTGGTAATGAAGGAAATATGCCCTAGAGGCAATAATAAAGTTATTATTTATTTCCTTATTTCATGATAAATGTTTATCATTCATGCTAGAATTGTATTAACCGGAAACATGATACATGTGTGAATGCATAGACAAACAATGTGTCACTAGTATGCCTCTACTAGACTAGCTTGTTAAATCAAAGATGGTCATGTTTCCTGACCATGAACAAAGAGTTGTTGTTTGATTAACAAGGTCACATCATTAGTAGAATGATCGATTGACATGACCCATTCCATTAGCTTAGCACACGATCGTTTAGTATGTTGCTCTGCTTTTATCCATGACTTATACATGTTCCTGTAACTATGAGATTATGCAACTCCGTTTACGGAGGAACACTTTGGTGCTACCAAACGTCTGGCGTAATCGGGTGATTATAAAGGAGTACTACAGGTGTCTCCAAAGGTAGATGTTGGGTTGGCGTATTTGAGATTAGGTTTTGTCGCTCCGATTGTCGGAGAGGTATCTCTGGGCCCTCTCGGTAATACACATCACTGAAGCCTTGCAAGCATTACAACTAATGAGTTAGCTGTGAGATGATGTATTACGGAACGAGTAAAGAGACTTGCGGTAACGAGATTGAACTAGGTATTGGATACCGACGATCGAATCTCGGCAAGTAACATACCGATGACAAAGGAACAACGTATGTTGTTATGCGGTCTCGACCGATAAAGATCTTCATAGAATATGTAGGAGCCAATATGGGCATCCAGGTCCCGCTATTGGTTATTGACGGAGACGTGTCTCGGTCATGTCTACATTGTTCTCGAACCGTAGGGTCCGCACGCTTAAGGTTTCGATGATCGTTATATTATGAGTTTATGTATTTTGATGTAACGAAGGAGTTCGAGTCCCGGATGTGATCACGGACATGACGAGGAGTCTCGAAATGGTCGAGACATAAAGATTGATATATTGGAAGCCTATATTTGGAGTTGAATGGTTCCGGTAAAATCGGGATTTTATCGGAAACCGGGGTTACCGAACCCTCCGGAGGCTATTGGGCCTTAGTGGGCCTCGAGGGAGAAGAGGAGGGCGGCCAGGGTGGCGCGCCCTCCCCCCTAGTCCTAATAGGACAGGAGGGGGCGCCCCTTCCTTCTCCCTCCCCAATCCTACTCCAACTAGGAAGGGAGTCCTACTCGGTGGGAGTAGGACTCCTCCAGCGCCTCCTCTAGGCCGGCCGCACCCCCTTGCTCCTTTATATCACGGGGCAGGGGGCACCCTAGAACACACAAGTTTGATCTACGGATCGTTCCTTAGCCGTGTCGGTGCCCCTCCACCATATTCCACCTCGGTCATATCGTCGCGAAGCTTAAGTGAAGCCTGCGCCGATAGAACATCAAGATCGTCCCACGCCGTCGTCTTGTGAACTCTCCTCGACACTCGGCTGGATCGAGATCGAGGGCGTCATCGAGCTGTCGTGTGTCAAGAACTCGGGCGCCGAGTAACGGCGCCGGATCGGTCGGATCGCGAGGAGAACGTCGACTACTTCCTCTACGTTGTGATCGCTTCGCCGGGTCTCACGAGGGTAGACAACACTCTCCCCTCTCGTTGCTATACATCACCATGATCTTGCGTGTGCGTAGGAAAATTTTTGAAATTACTCGTTCCCCAACAAAGTGGCATCCGAGCCTAGGTTTTTATGGTTTGATGTTTTGCACGAGTAGAACACAAGTGAGTTGTGGGCGATACAAGTCATACTACCTACCAGCATGTCATACTTTGGTTCAGCGGTATTGTGAGATGAAGCGGCCCGACCGACATTACGCGTGACGCTTACGCGAGACTAGTTTCACCGCCACGAGCACTCGTTGCTTAAAGGTGATTGGCGGGTGTCTGTCTCTCTCACTTTAGTTGAACTGAGTGTGGCTACGCCCGGTCCTTGAGAAGGTTAAACGAGTCTATTTGACAAAGTATCATTGTGGTTTTGATGCGTGGGTGAGATTGGTTCTTGCTTAAGCCCGTAGCAGCCACGTAAAATTTGCAACAACAAAGTAGAGGACGTCTAACTTGTTTTTGCAGGGCATGTTGTGATGTGATATGGTCAAGACGTGATGCTATATTTTATTGTATGAGATGATCATGTTTTGTAACCGGTTATCGGCAATCGGCAGAGCCATATGGTTGTCGCTTTATTGTATGAAATGCATCGCTTCTGTAATGCTTTACTTTATCACTAAGCGGTAGCGATAGTCGTAGAAGCATAAGATTGGCGAGACGACAACGATGCTACGATGGAGATCAAGGTGTCGCTACGGTGGCGATGGTGATCATGATGGTGCTGCAGAGATGGAGATCACGAAGCACAAGATGATGATGACCATATCATATCACTTATATTGATTTGCATGTGATGTTTATCTTTTATGCATCTTATCTTGCTTTGATTGACGGTAGCATTATAAGATGATCTCTCACTAAATGATCAAGAAGTGTTCTCCCGAGTATGCACCGTTGCCAAAGTTCGTCGTGCCCGGACACCACGTGATGATCGGGTGTGATAAGCTCTCGTCCATCTACAACGGTGCAAGCCAGTTTTGCACACGCAGAATACTCGGGTTAAACTTGACGAGCCTAGCATATGCGAGATATGGCCTCGGAACACGGAGACCGAAAGGTCGAGTGTGAATCATATAGTAGATATGATCAACATAAGATGTTCACCATTGAAAACTACTCCATTTCACGTGATGATCGGTTATGGTTTAGTTGATTTGGATCACGTGATCACTTAGATGACTAGAGAGATGTCTGCCTAAGTGGGAGTTCTTAAGTAATATGATTAATTGAACTTAAATTTATCATGAACTTAGTACTGATAGTATCTTGCTTGTTTATGTTTGATTGTAGATAGATGGCTCGTCTTTGTTGTTCCGTTGAATTTTAATGCGTTCCTTGAGAAAGCAAAGTTGAAAGATGATGGTAGCAATTACACGGATCGGGTCCGTAACTGAGGATTATCCTCATTGCTGCACGAAAGAGTGACGTCCCGGATGCACCGCTAGGTGCCGAACTCTTCTTGAGAGCAACACGGATGTTATGAACATCTGGCGAGCAAAGCGATGACTACTCTATAGTTCAATGTGCCATGCTTTACGGCTTAGAACCGGGACTTCAACGATGTTTTGAGCGTCATGGAGCATATGAGATGTTCCAGAGTTGAAGTTGATATTCAACAGTAATGCCCGGATTGAGAGATATGAAGTCTCCAATAAGTTCTATAGCTGCAAGATGGAGGAGAATAGTTACATCGGTGAGCACATACTCAAAATGTCCGGGTATTACAATCACTTGACTCAATTGGGAGTTAATCTTCCGGATGATTGTGTCATTGATGTAATTCTTCAATCACCGCCACCAAGCTACAAAGGCTTCGTGATGAACTATAATATGCAAGGGTTAGTAAAGACTATACCGAGCTCTTCGCAATGCTAAAGGCTGCGGAGGTAGAAATCAAGAAGGAGCATCAAGTGTTGATGGTCAATAAGACCACTAGTTTCAAGAAGAAAGGCAAAGGGAAGAAGAAGGGAACTTCAAGAAGAACGGCAAGAATGTTGTTTGCTCAGAGAAGAAACCCAAGTCTGGTCCTAAACCTGAAATCGAGTGCTTCTACCGCAAGCGGTAGTCCTTTGAAGCGGAACTGCCCCAAGTATTTGGCGGATAAGAAGGATGGCAAGGTGAACAAAGGTATATGTGATATACATGTTATTGATGTGTACCTTACTAGAGCTCGCAGAGCACTGGTATTTGATATTGGTTACATTGCTAATATTTGCAACTCAAGCAGGGGACTACGGATTGCTTAACACCGGCAAAGGACGAGGTGACGATCTGGCGTGGGAAATGGTTCCAAAGTCGATGTGATCGCGGTCGGCACGCTACCTCTACATCTACCTTCGGATTAGTTATAGACCTAAATAATTGTTATTTGGTGCTGCGTTGAGCATGAACATTATATCTGGATGTTGTTTGATGCGAGGCGGTTATTCATTTAAATCGAGAGAATAATGGTTGTTCTATTTATATGAGTAATATCTTTTATGGTCATGCACCCTTGAAGAGTGGTCTATTTTGATGAATCTCGATAGTAGTGATACACATATACATAATGTTGAAACCAAAAGATGCAGAGTTGATAATGATAGTGCAACTTATTTGTGGCACCGCCGTTTAGGTCATATCGGTGTAAAGCGCATGAAGAAACTCCATCTTGATGGACTTTTGGAGTCACTTGATTATGAATCACTTGGCACTTGCGAACCGTGCCTCATGGGCAAGATGACCAAAACCCGTTCTCGGTACTATGGAGAGAGCAACAGATTTGTTGGAAATCATACATACTGATGTATGTGGTCCGATGAATGTTGAGGCTCGTGGCGGATATCGTTATTTTCTCACCTTCACAGATGACTTAGCGGATATGGGTATATCTACTTAATGAAACACAAGTCTGAAACATTTGAAAAGTTCAAAGAATTTGAGTGAAGTTGAAAATCATCGTAATAAGAAAATTAAGTTTCTACGATCGATCGTGGAGGTGAATATTTGAGTTCTGAGTTTGGTCTACATTTGAAACAATGCGGAATAGTTTAGCAACTCACGCCACCCGAACACCACAAAGTAATGGTGTGTCGAACATCGTGTCGTACTTTACTAGATATGGTGCGATCTATGATGTCTCTTCTGATTTACCGCTATCATTTTGGGGTTATGCTCTAGAGGCGGCGCATTCACCTTGAATAGAACACCGTCAAAATCCGTTGAGACGACACCTTAAGAACTATGGTTTAGCAAGAAACCAAAGTTGTCGTTTCTTAAAGTTTGGGGATGCGATGCTTATGTGAAAAAGCTTCAACCCGATAAGCTCGAACCCAAATCGAGAAATGTGTCTTCATAGGATACCCAAAGGAGACAGTTGGGTACACCTTCTATCACATATCCGAAGGCAAGACATTTGTTGCCAAGAATGGATCCTTTCTAGAGAAGGAGTTTCTCTCGAAAGAAGTGAGTGGGAGGAAAGTAGAACTTGATGAGGTAATTGTACCTTCTCCCTTACTTGAAAGTAGTTTGTCGCAGAAACGGTTTACGAGACATCTACACCAAGTAGTGAGGAAGTTGATGATGTTGATCATGAAACTTGAGATCAAGTTACTCTGAGACTACGTAGATCAACCAGAGTAAGATCCGCACCGAGTGGTACGGTAATCCTGTTCTAGAAATCATGCTACTAGATCATGATGAACCTCACGAACTATGAAGAAGCGATGGTGAGCCCAGATTCCGCAAAATGGCTTGAGGCCATGAAATGCGAGATGGGATCCATGTATGAAAACAAAGTATGGACTTTGGTTGACTTGCCCGAGGGTCGGCAAGCAATAGAAAACAAGTGGATCTTCAAGAAGAAGACCGACGCCGACGGTAATGTTATCGTCTACAAAACTCGACTTATCGCAAAGGGTTTCGACAAGTTCAAGGGATTGACTACGATGAGACCTTCTCACCCGTGGCGATGCTTAAGTCTGTCGAATCATGTTAGCAATTGCGCATTTTATGATTATGAAATTTGGCAAATGGATGTAAAGACGCATTCTGAATGGATTTACGGAAGAAGAGTTGTATATGATGCAACGAAAGGTTTTATTGATCCAAAGGAGCTAACAAAGTGTGCAAGCTCCAGCGATCCATTTATGGACTGGTGCAAGCATCTCGGAGTTGGAATAAGCGCTTTGATAGTGTGATCAAAGCATTTGGGTTCATCTGAGACTTTTGGAGAAGCTTTGTATTTACAAGAAAGTGAGTGGGAGCTCAGTAGCATTTCGATATTATATGTAGATGACATATTGTTGATCGGAAATGATATAGAATTTCTAGATAGCATAAAGGGATACTTGAATAAGAGTTTTTCAATGAAAGACCTCGGTGAAGCTGCTTACATATTGGGCATTAAGATCTATAGAGATAGATCAAGACGCTTAATTGGACTTTCACAAAGCACATACCTTGACAAAATTTTGAAGAAGTTCAAAATGGATCAAGCAAAGAAAGGGTTCTTGCCTGTGTTACAAGGTGTGAAGTTGAGTAAGACTCAATGCCCGACCACTGCAGAAGATAGAGAGAAAATGAAAGATGTTCCTATGCTTCACCATAGGCTCTATCATGTATGCAATCTTGTGTACCTGACCGATGTGTGCCTTGCTATAAGTTTAGCAGGAGGTACCAAAGTAATCCAGAGTGGATCATCGACAGCGGTCAAGAACATCCCAAATACGAAAAGGACTAAGGATATGTTTCTCGATATGGAGGTGACAAAGAGCTCATCGTGGCAGTTACGTTGATGCAAGCTTTGACACCGATCCGGACGATTCTAAATCGCAGACCGGATACGTATTTACACTAAACGGAGGAGCCGTCGGTTGGTGCGGTTCTAAACAAAGCGTCGTGGCGGGATCTACATGTGAAGCGGAGTACATAGCAGCTTCGAAGCAGCTAATGAAGGAGTCGGATGAAGGAGTTCATATCCGATCTAGGTGTCATACCTAGTGCATCGGGTCAATGAAAATCTTATGTGACAATCTTTGAGCAATTGCCTTGGCAAAGGAATCCAGATTTCACAAGAGGACCAAGCACATCAAGAGACGCTTCAATTCCATCCGGATTTAGTCCGTGGGAGACATAGAGATTTGCAAGATACATACGGATCTGAATGTAGCGCACCCGTTGACTAAGCCTCTTCCACGAGCAAAACATGATCAACACCAAGACTCCATGGGTGTTAGAATCATTACTATGTGATCTAGATTATTGACTCTAGTGCAAGTGGGAGATCAAGGAAATATGCCCTAGAGGCAATAATAAAGTTATTATTTATTTCCTTATTTCATGATAAATGTTTATCATTCATGCTAGAATTGTATTAACCTAAACATGATACATGTGTGAATGCATAGACAAACAATGTGTCACTAGTATGCCTCTACTAGACTAGCTTGTTAAATCAAAGATGGTCATGTTTCGACCATGAACAAAGAGTTGTTGTTTGATTAACAAGGTCACATCATTAGTAGAATGATCTGATTGACATGACCCATTCCATTAGCTTAGCACACGATCATTTAGTATGTTGCTACCGCTTTTATCCATGACTTATACATGTTCTGTAATGCAACTCCGTTTACGGAGGAACACTTTGGTGCTACCAAGCGTCACAACGTAATCGGGTGATTATAAAGGAGTACTACAGGTGTCTCCAAAGGTAGATGTTGGGTTGGCGTATTTCGAGATTAGGTTTTGTCACTCCGATTGTCGGAGAGGTATCTCTGGGCCCTCTCGGTAATACACATCACTGAAGCCTTGCAAGCATTACAACTAATGAGTTAGCTGTGAAATGATGTATTACGGAACGAGTAAAGAGACTTGCCGGTAACGAGATTGAACTAGGTATTGGATACCGACGATCGAATCTCGGGCAAGTAACATACCGATGACAAAGGGAACAACGTATGTTGTTATGCGGTCTGACCGATAAAGATCTTCGTAGAATATGTAGGAGCCAATATGGGCATCCAGGTCCCGCTATTGGTTATTGACCGGAGACGTGTCTCGGTCATGTCTACATTGTTCTCGAACCGTAGGGTCCGCACGCTTAAGGTTTCGATGACTGTTATATTATGAGTTTATGTATTTTGATGTACCGAAGAAGTTGGTCCGGATGTGATCACGGACATGACGAGGAGTCTCGAAATGGTCGAGACATAAAGATTGATATATTGGAAGCCTATATTTGGAGTTCGGAATGGTTCCGGGTAAAATCGGGATTTTACCGGAAAACCGGGGGGTTACCGGAACCCTCCCGGAGGCTATTGGGCCTTAGTGGGCCTCGAGGGAGAAGAGGAGGGGCCGGCCAGGGTGGCCGCGCGCCCCCTCCCCCCCTAGTCCGAATAGGACAAGGAGGGGGCGCCCCTTCCTTCTTCTCCCTCCCCAATCCTACTCCAACTAGGAAGGGGAGTCCTACTCGGTGGGAGTAGGACTCCTCCAGCGCCTCCTCTAGGCCGCCGCACCCCCCCTTGCTCCTTTATATACGAGGCAGGGGGCACCCTAGAACACACAAGTTTGATCTACGGATCGTTCCTTAGCCGTGTCGCGGTGCCCCCTCCACCATATTCCACCTCGGTCATATCGTCACGAAGCTTAGGCGAAGCCTGCGCGATAGAACATCAAGATCGTCACCACGCCGTCATCTTGACGGAACTCTCCTCGACACTCGGCTGGATCGAGTCGAGGGACGTCATCGAGCTGTGTGTCAAGAACTCGGGCGCCGGACTAACGGCGCCGGATCGGTCGGATCGCGAGGAGAACGTCGACTACTTCCTCTACGTTGTGATCGCTTCGCTTGGTCTCACGAGGGTACGAGACAACACTCTCCTCTCGTTGCTATACATCACCATGATCTTGCGTGTGCGTAGGAAATTTTTTGAAATTACTACGTTCCCCAACAGGTAAGACAAGGGACAAGGTAACCTAATGCTTTCATAGACATCATCTTGTGTGTGCATCACTCTATGTCTATGGATATCCTTGTTTGTTCCTTGTGGGACTAACCCGTGTAGGTATTGAAAGTGCAACTCACTCCAAAGGATTGCTCCAAATGATCTACATCAACATTGAGCATCCACATCTTCAACACCTACATGAAGTCATTGTCGACAAAACCCAAGGTTAGTTCATCCCTCTAAGGGGGGATCTCACATCTAGGGGGAGCTTTACTCTAAGAATTGTGTCAAAGCAACTCTAATGGTGTGAACACAACAATGCATTATGTTAAAGTGGTAACCCCACTTGTGCTTAAATGATGAGTATGGCCTATGATCAAATGTTCTCATTTGACTCCTAAGTCAATATACTCATATATAGATGACCTAGGCATCGCCAATCGCTTGATAGATGCTAGAATTGGTTGTGCATGCTTTGCAACATATTTCATTTGCCATTTTATTGTGTGAGCATGTTGGTTGCATATTTTACTCATTCAAGGACATCCACTTGTTGTTTTGATTGTTTGGTTCCTTTTCTTTTTCCAAGTGGATGGAGAAGAATGCCTAAGAACCTTCTCTAGCTATCTATGTTTTTCTTGTCTCAAACTCTATTCATGCTACATCACAAAATTTGATCAAGTCAGATTCGAACCACTCTGTGTGAGGAGCACTCGGAGTCCCCGATTCGTCATAGACTTAAACTTCCAAAACTTATTTGTGCGTTTCGGTCTGACCGATTCTTCCATTTGGTCATACCGAGATCACTAAGTTGATCTAGGTTTTCAATCTTGGTGCAACCGATTTGAACTTTTCGGTCACACCGAGTTCTTTAGAATCGCTAGATTATGCATCTCGGTGCCACCGAGTTGTTCCACTCGGTCACACCGACAAGGTCAGGCTATATATATCCACGGGTCAAATTTTGGAAATTTCTCCGAACTCTTTCGCCCGCGCTCAGCCTGCTCTGCCACCCTGGGTCTTCGGATCGTCCTCCTCGTTGCCAGCTGCCTCCTGCCGCTGGTCTCCGCCGCCGTCAACGGGAATCGTCTCCGCCGTTGCCGCCGTAGCAAGTCCATCGCCGAACTAGGGTATGGACTTGGACTTTGTGCTATTCCTAACTCCGAATCTCTAGCACATTGTTTTGCCATTAATCTTGCCACAATTGAGATCATCTTATAAAACACTCCGTAGATTAGATGTGAATTGAAAATTTAGGGTTAGGTTTCCGTCGAAACCATCTCGGACCAACCGAGTTGTATAACTCGGTTCCACCGATTCGGCTAAAGCCATTGCACATGTGATTCTCGGTCTGACCGTGAATTGCAAATCAGTGTGACCGAGTTCAGGACTTTGTGAAACCCTAGCAGCCTCTCGGTTATCAATCGTGACTCGGTCCCGACCGAGTTCACTAGTTTAGGTTCCAAAAGATGCTTCAAATCACCAAGTTTACAAATCGGTAGATCCAAAATGCTTTACGTGGAAAACGAAACTAAGTTTTTGACTCATTCTTTGCAAAACCTTTGTATTTTGTGATGCTCATCTACTCTACCTCATCTATATCTATTCACAGGGTCTGCTGTCAGTGTTTGGAACATGTCAGATCAGAGTGACAGTCAAAACAAGTCTGAGGAGCAGGTTCAGATGAGTGAGGGCACTAGTCCCTCTAGCAGCTATGATGAGGGTAGCAGGAGCACACCCAGCAACTTGCCCAAGGCAGCCACCAGAGCCAGAAAGAAGAGAACCTCAGATTCTGAGGATGAGGACTATGTGGCTGTTGAGGATGAGGCCACCTCCAAGAAGAAGGTGCTCAAGAAGGAGTGTGGCACAGTTGCTGCCACTAAGCCTGGTATGAAGACCAAAGCATCAGCCAAAAGAATCCCATGTCTAAGGCCAGAGCCTCTACTCAAGTACCTTTGGAATCTGAACCCAAAGAGGCTTCTGCAGAAGGGAAGAAGAGGAAGGAAAGGGTCAACAAGACTATGGCTAGGGTTGTTGGAAAGCCTTCCATGATGGAAGAAGAAGAAGAGGAAGAGGTTGCTGCACCAGCACCCAAAGCTCAAAAGCTTATGGGTGATGCCATCAGGTCAGGGGCTGCTTCATCAAAGCCCAAAGAAGCTCCTAAGGCAGCTGCTCCAAAGCCCAAATCTGCACCCCAAGAGGAATACAAGGAACATTCCTGCTGGAGAGAAGAACAAGGCCCCAGTGCCTAAAGCTGTTGTTGAAGAAGAAGATGATGAGGAACATGTCTTGAGAATGTTGAAGCCCAAAATTCCAGATCACAATGATGTTCATCCTGTAGCTGAGGATATGAAGCTGAGGAAGGATGCAGGACTCAGGCAGTGGAGGTTGGCTGATCCCTATGCAGTCAGGAGGAGAACTGTTGTGGACTACAGGTTCCATACAAAGGAATAGCAGGACTTCTATGAGACAGTGCTGCTTGACAAGAAGCTAATTGTCTGTGATATGAGATGGGTGGACTGGGAGTACATCAGGAAGAATGAGGAACATTATCCAGGGGTGTATGATAGTTTCAATGCTTGTGGAGTGGATGACTTTGTTGGGCAGAAGCTCACAAAGTGGAATGATGAGCTTATTATGCAGTTCTACTCCACAGCTCACTTCTACCCAGATGGAAAGATTGTCTGGATGTCTAAAGGTACTAGGTACCAATCATCAGTTGAAGAATGGGCAAAGTTGATCAATGCACCTAAGGAAAATGAGGATGACTTGTATGTCTATGCCAAGAAGAAGAAGGATCACAATTCCATGGCACACATGTACAGAGAGATCCCAGATGCTGCTGTTGAGACACACAAGTTTGGATCAGTACATTATCTTCTGTCAGGATTGCCAACAATCAACTAGATCCTCAGGCATACTCTTTTGCCTAAGTCTGGAGATCACAAGATGATCAGAGGCCATGCCATCAACCTACTTCACATATTTGATGTGCCTCAAAAGTTCAAGGTCATGAGCCTCATAGTGGAAACTATCAAGAGGACAGCTGCAGATCAGAAGAGAAGTTGTGGGTATGCCCCACAGATCCAGGAGCTAATCAACTCCAAGATGGGCACTGGCACATACCTCTTGGACAAGGAACACATGCCAACCTATCCAGATTTTGAGGACAACACAGTGGTAATGGATGAAGATGAACCATCTTCTGTGCAAGCACAAGCAAAGAAGGAGAAGGCAAGGACTGAAAAGGCTGCAAAGATGTCAACCATTGATGAGGCATCTCAGTACTTCTTGAGGAGCAAGCAGGATCAGCTTGGCTACTTGATTGCCTCCACTCTGAGGATTGAGAAGGGACTAGCCACCCTGACTCAAAACCAGGAGAGCCTGGAGAGGATCATGGAGCAGAAGTTCTATGACTTGGATGTGAAGGTCATAGAGATACAGTCAGTTGTTGAGCAACTTCAGGATGACATGCAGGAGAGGAAGGGCAAGACTACTACTGATGCTTTTGCCGGAGTGCCCATGAGCCAGAGATCAGCTGCAGTGCCTGTTCCAGACACCAGAGCCACTTCATCTGCACCAGCTACAACTTCTGTGCAACCAGCTCCAGCACCTACTACACCAGCTCCAGCACCTACTACACCAGTTCCATCCACATCAACTGAAGTCTTCGTCCAAGGAGCCATCACTACACCACCACCTGAAGACAAAGCCTGAGAGTCGATTTAGTGCTATGCATTTTCTATGAACTTTTTGGTAACTTGTTGCCAAAGGGGGAGAAAAATGTATAGATCATAGGCTTTGAGAGAGTGTGTTGCTTTTGTTCTCTCTTGTTTTGGTGGTTGAACTTTTTTTGCTTGTTTGAGATACTTTATGCTTTTGTGAGTTACTTGGATGATCATGTGTTTGATCATATGCTACCTTAATGCTTGTTGGATGACCTTATCCTTTTATCTCTATATGATCATTCACTTTGCTTGGTGAATGAGTGCATGTGTTTAATTATTGTCATTTTGAGCGCTCCACCAAGATGTATGTGACATGGAAGAGTAACCCATGATCCTAACTCATTGTGTATTTGCAGTCCAAAGCAAATATTAAACTATGCACAAATTTACGGGGAGCTCTTGCTTTTCACATACTTCTCAAAGCGACAATGTTTTTCACTCTTATTATCATTTGTCGAAGCTTTGATCTATATGTTGTCACCAATTACCAAAAAGGGGGAGATTGAAAGTGCAACTATCCCTAGGTGGTTTTGGTAATTCCTAACAACATATAGCTCATTGAGCTAATGCTATTTCAAGATAAATATTTCAGGAAAGCTCAATGATTGGCATGGCATGGATGAGAAAAGTGGACCCCTCAAAATGCTAAGGACAAAAGGATTGGCTCAAGCTCAAAGCTCAAGACACTACATTTTCTATTTTAGTGATCCAAGATCACAATGAGTCTATAGGAAAAGTCAATACTATCAAGGAGGGATGAGATGTTGCTTAATGAGGTTCTTGCTCAAAGTGCTCAGTGATATGCTCCAAAGCCCTCAACTACTTCCTCACATCCACATATGACCTAAACCAAAAGTCAAACTCGGCCCCACCGATTCTTCCTATCCGGCGCCACCGAGTTCAGATGTCATAGCCACTGCCACAAACCCTAGGCAAATCAGTCTTACCGATAGGGATCTCGGTCTCACCGAGATGGGATTGTAATCTCTCTTATTCCCTTCGTAACATTTCGGTCCCACCGAGATGAGCGATCGGTCCCACCGAGATTGCAACGTAAACTCTCTGTTTCCCTTCCGTAACATTTCGGTCTCACCGAAATGAGCGAATCGGTCTCACCGAGTTTACTTGACCAACTCTCTAGTTAGCTTATCACCAAAATCGGTCTCACCGAGTTTGTGTAATTGGTCTCACCAAGATTATGTTATGCCCTAACCCTAACCATATCGGTCCTACCGAGTTGCATGTCGGTCCCAGCGAAAACCCTAACGGTCACTAGATTTGCTGATTCGGTCCGACTGAGTTTCTCAATTCGGTCCCACCGAGATTGGCAAGTTGTGTGTAACGGTTAGATTTTGTGTGGAGGCTATATATACCCCTCCACTTCCTCTTCATTCATGGAGAGAGCCATTAAAACGAACCTACACTTCTAACTTGCGTTTTCTGAGAGAGAACCACCTACACTTGTGTTGAGGCCAAGATATTCCATTCCTACCATATGAATCTTGATCTCTAGCCTTCCCCAAGTTGCTTTCCACTCAAACCTTCTTTCCACCAAATCCAAATCCTGTGAGAGAGAGTTGAGTGTTGGGGAGACTATCATTTGAAGCACAAGAGCAAGGAGTTCATCATCAACACACCATTTGTTACTTCTTGGAGAGTGGTGTCTCATAGATTGGCTAGGTGTCACTTGGGAGCCTTCGACAAGATTGTGGAGTTGAACCAAGGTGTTTGTAAGGGCAAGGAGATCGCCTACTTCGTGAAGATCTACCGCTAGTGAGGCAAGTCCTTCGTGGGTGACGGCCATGGTGGGATAGACAAGGTTGCTTCTTCGTGGACCCTTCGTGGGTGGAGCCCTCCGTGGACTCGCGCAACCGTTACCCTTTGTGGGTTGAAGTCTCCATCAACGTGGATGTACGATAGCACTACCTATCGGAACCACGACAAAAACATCCGTGTCTCCAATTGCGTTTGAATTCTCCAAACCCTTCCCTTTACATTCTTGCAAGTTGCATGCTTTACTTTCTGCTGCTCATATACTCTTTGCATGCTTGCTTGAATTGTGTTAAGATTGCTTGACTTGTGCTAAGTTAGCTAAAATCTGTTAAAGACTAAAATTGGGAAAAGGATAAGCTTTTATTTGGTCAAGTAGTCTAATCACCCCCTTCCCCTCTAGACATACTTTCGATCCTACAGAAGGTCACTGAGATACAGTCAGTTGTTGAGCAACTTCAGGATGAAGTGTAGGAGAAGAAGGGCAAGTCTACCACTGATGCCTTTGCTAGAGTGCCCAGGAGTCAGAGATCTGCTGTAGTGCCAGTTACAGACATCAAAGCAACTTCATCTGCACCAACTATAGCTTCAATGCATCCAGCTCCAGCACCCACTCCACCAGCTCCATCTACATCAACTAATGCCTTCGTCCTTGGAGTTCTATCTACACCACCACCTAAAGACCAAGCCTGAGAGTCGATCTAGCACTATGCATTTTTATGAACTTTTTGGTAACTTGTTGCCAAAGGGGGAGAAAATGTATAGATCATAGGCTTCGAGAAGAGAGTGTTGCTTTTGTTCTCTCTTGTTTTGCTTTTTGGTGGTTGAACTTTGTTATTTGTGCGCTTGATACTCTATGCTTTTGTGTGATACTTGGATGATCATGTGTTTGATCATATTCTACCTTAATGTTTGTTGGATGACATTATCCTTTTATATCCTTATATGATCATTCACTTTGCTTGGTGATGAGTGCATGTATTTAATTATTATCATTTTGAGCGCTCCACCAAGATGTATGTGACATGGAAGAGTAACCCATGATCCTATTGTGCATTTGCAGTCCAAAGCAAATCTTAAACTATGCACAAATTTACGGGGAGCTCTTGCTTTTCACATACTTCTCAAAGCGACAATGTTTTTCACTCTTATTATCATTTGTCGAAGCTTGGATCTATATGTTGTCACCAATTACCAAAAAGGGGGAGATTGAAAGTGCAACTATCCCTAGGTGGTTTTGGTAATTCCTAACAACATATAGCTCATTGAGCTAATGCTATTTCAAGATAAATATTTCAGGAAAGCTCAATGATTGGCATGGCATGGATGAGAAAAGTGGACCCCTCAAAATGCTAAGGACAAAAGGATTGGCTCAAGCTCAAAGCTCAAGACTCTACATTTTCTATTTTAGTGATCCAAGATCACAATGAGTCTATAGGAAAAGCCAATACTATCAAGGAGGGATGAGGTGTTGCTTAATGAGGTTCTTGCTCAAAGTGCTCAGTGATATGCTCCAAAGCCCTCAACTACTTCCTCACATCCACATATGACCTAAACCAAAAGTCAAACTCGGCCCCACCGATTCTTCCTATCCGGCGCCACCGAGTTCAGATGTCATAGCCACTGCCATGAACCCTAGGCAAATCGGTCTTACCGATAGGGATCTCGGTCTCACCGAGATGGGATTGTAATCTCTGTTTCCCTTCGTAACATTTCGGTCCCACCGAGATGAGCGATCGGTCCCACCGAGATTGCAACGCAAACTCTCTGTTTCCCTTTCGTAACATTTCGGTCTCACCGAAATGAGCGAATCGGTCTCACCGAGTTTACTTGACCAACTCTCTAGTTAGCTTATCACCAAAATCGGTCTCACGGAGTTTGTGTAATTGGTCTCACCAAGATTACGTTATGCCCTAACCCTAACCATATCGGTCCTACCGAGTTGCATGTCGGTCCCACCGAAAACCCTAACGGTCACTAGATTTGCTGAATCGGTCCGACCGAGTTTCTCAATTCAGTCCCACCGAGATTGGCAAGTTGTGTGTAACGGTTAGAGTTTGTGTGGAGGCTATATATACCCCTCCACTTCCTCTTCATTCATGGAGAGAGCCATTAAAACGAACCTACACTTCTAACTTGCGTTTTCTGAGAGAGAACCACCTACACTTGTGTTGAGGCCAAGATATTCCATTCCTACCATATGAATCTTGATCTCTAGCCTTCCCCAAGTTGCTTTCCACTCAAATCTTCTTTCCACCAAATCCAAATCATGTGAGAGAGAGTTGAGTGTTGGGGAGACTATCATTTGAAGCACAAGAGCAAGGAGTTCATCATCAACACACCATTTGTTACTTCTTGGAGAGTGGTGTCTCCTAGATTGGCTAGGTGCCACTTGGGAGCCTCCGACAAGATTGTGGAGTTGAACCAAGGAGTTTGTAAGGGCAAGGAGATCGCCTACTTCGTGAAGATCTACCGCTAGTGAGGCAAGTCCTTCATGGGCGACGGTCATGGTGCGATAGACAAGGTTGCTTCTTCGTGGACCCTTCGTGGGTGGAGCCCTCTTTGGACTCGCACAGCCGTTACCCTTCGTGGGTTGAAGTCTCCATAAACGTGGATGTACGATAGCACCACCTATCGGAACCACGACAAAAATATCCGTGTCTCCTATTGCGTTTGCACTCTCCAAACCCTTCCCTTTACATTCTTGCAAGTTGCATGCTTTACTTTCCGCTGCTCATATACTCTTTGCATGCTTGCTTGAATTGTGTTAAGATTGCTTGAACCGTGCTAAGTTGCTAAAATCTGCTAAGAACTAAAATTAGGAAAAGGATAGATTTTTATTTGGTCAAGTAGTCTAATCACCCCCCCTCCCCCCGTCTAGACATACTTTCGATCCTACAAAGGCTAAGAAGAAGGGCAAGGAGGCCAAGGGCGTCCCCCACCGCAAAGGTCCTTCGGACACCGTGTTCGGAGAGACCAAAGCCCTCTCCTCCCACAAGGGAAACGAGGAAGAAGAGGAGGAGGTGGTGGAAAGCGACTCCCCCCATAAAGGGAGGAAGCAAAAGAGGACGGCCTCCGAAGACCCGGAGGGAGAGGCGCCAAAAAGAGGGAAGCTGGCCCTCCTGGACAGTTTGGACTCAAAGTCCGGACTTGTCCCCGAGAGACCTCCCAGGGTGAAGCCCCGGGCCGAATCGTAAGTATTCAAAAACTTACTGTTCATCTTCGGTCTTCCTATTTCCGTTATATAAGTTGTTTTGTTATTTGCCTTTCAGCCCTCCCCGCGAGCTCCCACACACTTTATTATCGGAGGGGAACTCCCTGTCGTCCGAGCAGGAAGAGAGTGACACGCCGCCGTGAGCCCCCTCACCTATCACCATGGAGGACACCGAAGCATCGTCCCGAAGGACCTCCCCTGGCCGAGGATGGGCGAACGAGGCCGTTGAGAAAGCACCTGAGGTTAACACCTCGGTCGCTGAAACCTGGGGGAGGCGACCCCCATGACAATCGACAGTGGGGAGCACCAACAATCCGGGCCCCCGCCGAACACCATTTCGGAGAACAACATGGCTCCGGGATCGGATAAACAACCCCTTTCGAAAGAGGGGGGAGGAGCAGCAGCTCCATCAGTAGCCTCCATCAATCCGAAGGCTCCTCGTGCTCTGGTGGAAGCACTACCACTACTCCAGGATGCTGCTAATGCGACACTATGATCAGAGACCCTTCGTGAAACTGTGTCAGATGCAATAATCGCAAACGGTGGTGTCAGAGAACCGTCAAAAATGTCCAAAACGTTTGCGATGACGGATGCATCAAACATGGTTCAAATTTTAGTTGCATGTGCGATGAAGGGCATACGGTTGATCCAGCAGAACTATTTGCGATGAGGAAGATGTCGGAGTAATTGGGCACGGATACCCCGAAGACGGCGAGACAATAATTCAAGACATCGGGGCTAGCAAAGCCCTCGATCCGACTTCTGGTGGCGACCTTGGGAAGGCCGAGTCCCTTGGCGACCTTCGGGAGGCCGAGTCATTGGCGACCTTCGGGAGGCGAGTCCCTACTGGCGACCTTCGGAAGGCGAGTCCCAAATGGCGACCTTCGGGAGGCCGAGTCCCTGGCGACCTTCGAAGGCGAGTCCCAATGGCGACCTTGAGCGGCCGAGTCCCAGACGGCGACTACTGAAGCAAGCCGACTGGCTTATGACCTTCAGAGGCCGATCGCCGACCGCCGACTCCACCACCGACCATTGCCGACTCACATCAGCCGATCACGACTCCGCCACCAGCCGATCGCCGACTCACCACCAGCCGATCACCGACTCCGCCACCAGCCGATCGCCGATCGCCGACTCGCCGCCAGCCGATCAAACTCCGCCACGAGCCGATTGCGATTGCAACTGACGCGACCCGACGTGGATTTAACCGTGCCGGCCTTTGTTCACGTGACGCCCCAGCCATCATGTACAGTGACACTTGTCCCTGGGCACTATTTATGAAGTGACCCAGGGGACAAGTGTGACACCCATACCATACCCTCATGTCCACTACCTTAGCTTAGGTAGTAAGCTACCCCATGCCTATATAAGGCACCCATCCATCCATCCAAGGCATGGACTCCCCTGGACACTCACGGCCACATTCATTTGGCCACAAGGCCACTCACGGCCACAAGCCATGGCCACTAGAGCCGGCCACACGCATGCATATACCAGATCAGATGCACTTGGCACGATCCCGGATCTGACTCAGAGCACTTTGTCTTGTCGATGTACACCCCGGATAGATACACTCGGACATGCAAAGAAGAGGGAGTATTATCTCTCCGGAGAGCTCCGTTTGGGTAAACCACCGCGTGCTACTCGCATACCGCTCCGGGCCTATCGGCAGCAGATCTTGCCCTCACACGGCCACCTCGTGGCATATGTCGCCTTCAACACCCCGTGAGAATACCACGACATTTGGCGCCCACCGTAGGCGGTACTATGCTACCGCTACGCTGCTCTGGTTTCATTGTCCGGCGGGACCATCTTCATCTTCCTGCCACGGCGTCGCGTCGTCTCTCCCGTGGCGCTTCGGGGCTCGACTTCGACCCGCCCCCGGAGCGGCCGTGCGGGACGGCGCACCCTCGTCGTCGGCCTCGCCCTCTTCGTCACCACCGTTGCGACGCCGGCTATCCGCCCCCGCGCGCGCCGCGCGCGTGGCCTCGTTTTGGTCGACCGTGGCCATCCATGCGCCGCTTGCGTTTGCTTCCCTCCGCGTTGCGCCTTGCTTTTGCCGACACACGAGCGTTCGCTCATCCGTACATTGTCTATGCAAGCTGGCTAGCTGCTAAGTCAACTCATGGTCAAACCATTGGCCTTACACTACACAGATACTACCCCGTACATGCCCCAGATGCTACCTAGACACAAGCCATATATAGTGCATGTACGCTACCCAGACTAACAGACAATGGTATGATTGATGCTGTGCCTCGCGCATCTCTGGCCATCCCCGCGCGTGGCCGTGCTGGCTGCTCCCGCATCTGCGTCTACTCAAGCTCCTCTGGCAGCGCGTGCTCGTACTCCAGCTCCGCCGCACTTGCCTGCTGCTTCGCCCGCCTCTGCACCAGCGCCGGCTCTGCTCTTCCGCCTCCAGTGCTCCTCTGCCGGGCTCCGGAGCCGCTAGCCGGGTCGCGCATCCTACGCCGGCTTCCGCGGGCTCGCCGCCGCGCTGTGTCCCCCAAGCACGGAGGCCCCAGCATGCCTCTTCCAAACCTGCCGTCGCGCGTGCGTCCCCGTGCGCGACCTCCTCCTCGCGCCTCCCGCGGCCGTCCAACCGCGCCCGTGCCGGGTGCTCCACCCCTCGCGCGTCGACCCCGCCGTTCGCCGCCTCCGACTCGCCGCTAGCCGGGTCCGCCTCCGGCCGGCAGCCACTGCAGGCCGACTCCCGCGACCTGGCTCCCCGACGCTGCCATCCGCCTGGCCGGGTCCGGCCTCCTCTGCCGTCCGGCCTCCAGCACGCCGCTGGCCGAGTCACCGCCTCGCCCTGCTTCGCCCCTGGCCGGCTCCGCCTCGCAGGGCCGCCTGGCCCCCGCACCCGGATGCCGACTCCCGGCCTCCCGCAAGCCGGCTGTGCGCCGCTGCTTGCTCCACCCCCAGCACGGCTGGACTGCTGCGCCCATGTGCGGAGGCCGGCTGTTCCGCGCCTGCGTCCCGCGCGCCGGCCGCCTCCCAAGCGCCGGCTGCCGGCTCCACGTACCGGGTCCGGCCTCCTCCTGCGCCGCCCGCTGGATCCCGCCACCGACGTCGCCCACGCCTGGCCGCCTCCGCACTCGGCCGACCGGCTCCCACGCGCCCGTTGGCCGGGTCGCAGCTCCTAGCCGGCGTCCGCCTCAACATCCGGCGGCCCCCGCGGGCCGGCTCCGCCTGCTCATCGCCCCGCGGCCGGCCTCCCCTGCCTCCACGCATCTGGCTCGGGCCGGCTCCAGGTCCTCTGCCCCGCCTCCGCTAGCACCCGGCACGAGCCAGCTGGCCCCCGTTGCTAGCTGACTGCCGCCTTCTGCGAGCAGAGACAGAGAAAGAAAAAGAAGCAAAGGGTCGGCTTGTGTAAAAGGAAAGAAGAAGAGCCAGATAAAAAAAAAGTCAAGCCGGCCCAAAGAAAAAAAAGAGGGGCCGGGCGGAGACGTGAAGAAGCAAAAGAAAGAAAAGAGAGAGAGATAGGACGCGAGCCGGCTGCTCGTTTCCAGGAGTCCGACTACCCAGCCGAATGGAAAAGAAATATGCGTCCGGCTGCCCGCAGCTGGACAAAGAGAAGGAGAAAAAAGACAAAGTAGTTCTTGAGAGATCCGCCCGATTCTTTCGCCATCGGCCCAATCTCGAAGAGACTACTGGCCAATGAGTCTTGTTGTGCTTCGCAAGGAAGAAGACAAAGTGGTCGCCGGGAGATCCGCCCGATTGCTCGTGATCGGCCGAATCTCGGGGCTACACCAATGGTCTTGTTGGCCTACATGAAGATGCGAACAAGAGAAGAGTTTTTTCCCAAGCGAAGAAGAAAAAGAAGAAGAGGCGTTGCAAGATGCCTCGCCGCTGGCGGTCGAGCTGACCGTGGGACCCCCTTCGAGCACCGGGCTCGAAGGCCCTTACCAATGGTCTTGACCAAGCATCCATGACGCCGAAGTCATGCCATTGTTGTCTTCGACGACGCGACTACACGAAAATCAATGTGAGCTCCTCATCCGCATATTTTTGCACAAGAAGAACACGGATAACCGGCGATGCTCGGGGCTATCTCCGCATTTTATTACGATTACATCCTTTGTTCACCCCGGCCAACCGAGTTGGCCTTTAACGCCGCTGGCCTGAGACGTTATTTCCATGAGACGGCTTAATCTTCATGGAAATATGCCCTAGAGCAATAATAAAAGGATTATTATATTTCAATGTTCATGATAATTGTCTTTTGTTCATGCTATAAATGTATTATTCGGAAATCGTAATACACGTGTGAACACTTAGACCCAATGAGTCCCTAGTGAGCCTCTAGTTGACTAGCTCGTTGTGATCAATAGATAGTCATGGTTTCCTGACTATGGACATTGGATGTCGTTGATAACGGGATCACATCATTAGGAGAATGATGTGATGGACAAGACCCAATCATAAGCATAGCATAAAAGATCGTATAGTTCATTTGCTAGAAGCTTTGCCATTGTCAAGTATCTCTTCCTTCGACCATGAGATCGTGTAACTCCCGGTTACCGTAGGAGTGCCTTGGGTGTATCAAACGTCACAACGTAACTGGGTGACTATAAAGGTGCATTACGGTATCTCCGAAAGTATCATTGGGTTGACACGGATCGAGATCGGATTTGTCACTCCGTATGACGGAGAGGTATCTCTGGGCCCACTCGGTAATGCATCATCATAATGAGCTCAATGTGACCAAGGTGTTGGCCACGGGATCATGCATTACTGATGCGAGTAAAGTGACTTGCCGAGAACGAGGCGAACAAGGTATTGGGATACCGACGATCGAGTCTCGGGCAAGTAACGCATCGATTGACAAAGGAATTGCATCTGAGGTTTGATCGAATCCTCGACATCGTGGTTCAACCGATGAAATCATCGAGGAGCATGTAGAGCCAACATGGATATCCGACCCATTGTTGGTTATTGCCCGAGAGTCGTCTCGGTCATGTCTCGTGTCTCCCGAACCCGTAGGGTCTACACACTTAAGGTTCGGTGGCGCTAGGGTTAGTAGGAAGTCAAGTATGTGACCACGAATGTTGTTCGAGTCCGGATGAGATCCCTGACGTCACGAGGAGTTCGGAAGGTCCGGAGGTAAAGAATAATATATAGGAAGTGGTGTTTGACCATCGGGAAAGTTTGGGGTTTCGGTAAAATCACGGACCACCGGAAGGGTCCCGGGGTCCACCGGTGGGGCCACCTATCCGGAGGGCCCCATGGGCTGAGAGGGAAGGAACCAGCCCACAAGGGGCTGGTGCGCCTCTAGGGTCCACCTCGCGCCTAGGGTTGAAACCCTAGGGGTGGGCGCCCACCGGCTTGGGGGTACTCCACCCCCTTGGCCGCCCCCCCAGATTGGATCTCAGGGCCGCCACCCCTGTGGTGCCTATATAAAGAGGGGAGGGAGGGGGCTGCTGTACACAACTCCCAAGGCGCAGCCCTCCCTCCCCAACACATCTCCTCCTCCGTAGAGCTCAGTGAAGCCACAGCTTGAGATCTTGCTTCTCCACCATCATCACGCCGTCGTCTTTGCCGGTGGAGCTGTCTTCCTCAACCTCTCCTTCCCCTTGCTGGATCAAGAAGGAGGAGACGTCGATCGTTAAAATGCGTGTGTTGAACGCGGAGGTGCTGTCCGTTCAAAGACTTGGCATCGGTGATCTGAATCACGTTCGAGTACGACTCCATCATCACCTTGCAAGCTTCCGCACGCGATCTACAAGTGGTATGTAGATGTCATCTCTCTCCCGTTACTCGTTGCTTAGATGAACTCATAGATGGATCTTGGTGAAGCCGTAGGAAAAATGTTAATTTTCTCGCAACGTTCCCCAGCAATGGTATCGAGCTAGGTCTATCGTAGTTCTCTAATGCACGAGTAGAACACAATTTGTTGTGGGCGTTGATCTTGTCATCTTACTTGCCTCTACTAGTCTTTTCTTGCTCAGCGGTATTGTGGGATGAAGCGGCCGGACCAACCTTACACGTGCGCTTCGTGAGACCGGTTCCACCGATGACATGCACTAGTTGCATAAGGTGGTGGCGGGTGTCTGTCTCTCCCACTTTAGTTGGAGCGGATTCGATGAACAAGGCCCTTATGAAGGGTAAATAGAAGTTGACAAAATCACGTTGTGGTGATTCGTAGGTAAGAAAACGTTCTTGCTAGAACCCAATCGCAGCCACGTAAAAGATGCAACAACAACTAGAGGACGTCTAACTTGTTTTTGCGGCGATTGATCATGTGATGTGATATGGCCGAAGTTGTGATGAATGATGAATTGTGATGTATGAGATCATGTTCTTGTAATAGGATTCACGACTTGCATGTCGATGAGTATGACAACCGGCGAGAGCCATAGGAGTTGTCTTTATTTTTTGTATGACTGCGTGTCATTGAAGAACGCCATGTAAACTACTTTACTTCATTGCTAAACGCGTTAGTCATAGAAGTAGAAGTAGTCGTTGGCGTGACAACTTCATGAAGACACGATGATGGAGATCATGATGATGGAGATCATGGTGTCAAGCCGGTGACAAGATGATCATGGAGCCCCGAAGATGGAGATCAATGGAGCTTGATGATATTGGCCATATCATGTCACAACTATATAATTGCATGTGATGTTTATTATGTTTATGCATCTTGTTTACTTAGGACGACGGTAGTAAATAAGATGATCCCTTACAAAATTTCAAGAAGTGTTCTCCCTAACGTGCACCGTTGCTACGGTTAAATCGTTTCTAAGCACCACGTGATGATCGGGTGTGATGGATCCTTACGTTCACATACAACGGGTGTAAGACAGGTTTTACACAAAAAAACACTTAGGGTTAACTTGACGAGCCTAGCATGTGCAGACATGGCCTCGGAACACGGAGACCGAAAGGTCGAACACGAGTCGTATGGAAGATACGATCAACATGAAGATGTTCACCGACGATGACTAATCCGTCTCACGTGATGATCGGACACGGGCTAGTCGACTCGGATCGTGTAACACTTAGATGACTAGAGGGATGTCTAATCTAAGTGGGAGTTCATAATTTTGATTAAGAACTTTATTATCATGAACTTAGTCTAAAACCTTTGCAAATATGTCTTGTAGATCAATGGCCAACGCTAATGTCAACATGAACTTCAACGCGTTCCTAGAAAACCAAGTGAAAGATGATGGCGGCAACTATGCGGATTGGGTCCGAAACCCGAGGATCATCCTCATAGCTGCCAGAAGCAATATGTCCTAGAAGGACCGCTAGGTGCCGCTCCGTCGAAGAACCAAGGCGTTATGAGCGCTTGCAAACTCGTCTTGATGATTACTCCCTCGTTCGGTGTGGCATGCTCTCTGACTTAGAACCGGGGCTCCAAAAGCGTTTTGAGCATCACGGAGCATATGAGATGTTCAAGAGCTGAAACTAGTTTTCCAAGCTCATGCCCGGTCGAGAGATATGATGTCTCCGACAAGTTCTACAGCTTGTAAGATGGAGGAGAACAGTTACACAAGTGAGCACATCCTCGAAGATGTCCGGGTTGCACGCCAGTATGACCCAGTTAAACATTAACCTCCCAGATGAGGCGGTCATTGACAGAATCCTCGATCGCTCCCACCAAGCTACAAGAGCTTTGTGATGAACTACAACATGCGGGGATGGTAAAGACCATTCTGAAGTGTTCTCGATCTTTGAAGTCGGCAGAGGTGAAATCAAGAAAGAACATCAAGTGTTGATGGTCAATAAGACCACTAAGTTCAAGAAGGGCAAGGGTAAGAAGAACTTCAAGAAGGGCGGCAAAGATGTTGCCGCCCGTAAGCTTTTACGGGAAGAAGTCAAAGAATGGACCCAAGCACGAGATCGAGTGCTTTTATTGCAAGGGAAGGGGCACCGAAGCGGAACTGCCCCAAATACTTAGCGGATAAGAAGGCCGCAACACCAAAGGTATATTTGATATACATGTAATTGATGTGTACCTTACCAATTACTCGTAGTAACTCCCGGTATTTGATACCGAGCCGTTGCTCACATATGTAACTCACAGCAGAGCTGCGGAATAAACGGAGACCGGCGAAGGGCGAGGTGACGATCGCGTCGGGAATGGTTCGAGGTCGATGTGATCGCCGTCGGCACGCTGCCTCTACATTTACCTACGGGATTAGTTTTAAACCTCAATAATTGTTATTTAGTGCCAAGTTTGAGCATGAACATTGTATCTGGATCTCGTTTGATACGAGATGGCTACTCATTTAAGTATGAGAATAATGGTTGTTCGATTTATATGAGAGATATGTTTTATGGTCATGCTCCGATGGTCAATGGTTTATTCTTGATGAATCTCGAGCGTAATACTACACATGTTCATAGTGTGGATGCCAAAAGATGTAAAGTTGATAACGATAGTCCCACATACTTGTGGCACTGCCGCCTTGGTCACATTGGTGTGAAGCGCATGAAGAAGCTCCATGCTGATGGACTTTTAGAGTCTCTTGATTATGAATCGTTTGACACATGCGAACCTTGCCTCTTAGGCAAGATGACCAAGACTCCGTTCTCCGGAACGATGGAGCGAGCAACCAACTTGTTGGAAATCATACATACCGATGTGTGCGGTCCAATGAGCGTTGAGGCTCGCGGAGGATATCGTTATGTTCTCACTCTCACGGATGACTTAAGTAGATATGGGTATGTCTACTTAATGAAACACAAGTCTGAGACCTTTGAAAAGTTCAAGGAATTTCAGAGTGAGGTAGAGAATCAACGTGACCGAAAGATAAAATTCTTACGATCAGATCATGGAGGAGAATACTTAAGTCACGAATTTGGTACACACTTAAGGAAATGTGGAATTGTCTCACAACTCACGCCGCCTGGAACACCTCAGCGAAACGGTGTGTCCGAACGTCGTAATCGCACTCTATTGGATATGGTGCGGTCTATGATGTCTCTTACCGATTTACCGCTATCATTTTGGGGATACGCTCTAGAGACAGCTACATTCACTTTAAATAGGGCACCGTCTAAATCCGTTGAGACGACACCGTATGAATTATGGTTTGGGAAGAAACCTAAGTATATCGTTTCTAAAAGTTTGGGGATGCGATGCTTATGTCAAGAAACTTCAACCTGAAAAGCTCGAACCCAAGTCGGAAAAATGCGTATTCATAGGATACCCTAAGGAAACTATCGGGTATACCTTCTACTTAAGATCCGAAGGCAAGATCTTTGTTGCCAAGAACGGATGCTTTCTGGAGAAAGAGTTTCTCTCGAAAGAAGTAAGTGGGAGGAAAGTAGAACTCGATGAAGTACTACCTCTCGAGCGGGAAAGTGGTGTAGCACAGAAACCGTTCTGTGATGCCCACACCAACCGAAGAGGAAAACGTTGATGATGATCAAGGTACTTGGATCAAGTTACTCTTGAACCCGAAGGTCCACGAGGACGCGTTCCGCACCAGAGTGGTACGGCAACCCTGTCATGGAAATCATGTTGCTAGACAACAATGAACCTTCGAACTATGAAGAAGCAATGGCGGGCCCGGATTCCAACAAATGGCTTGAGGCCATGAAATCCGAGATAGAATCCATGTATGAAAACAAAGTATGGACTTTGACAGACTTGCCCGATGATCGGCGAGCGATAGAAAATAAATGGATTTTTAAGAAGAAGACGGACGCGGATGGTAATGTTACCATCTATAAAGCTCGACTTGTCGCTAAGGGTTATCGACAAGTTCAAGGGATTGACTACTGACGAGACTTTCTCTCCGTGGCGAAGCTTAAGTCCGTCCGAATCATGTTAGCAATTGCCGCATACTATGATTATGAGATATGGCGGATGGACGTCAAAACGGCATTCCTTAATGGACATCTTAAGGAAGAGCTGTATATGATGCAGCCGAAGGTTTTGTCGATCCTCGAACGCTAACAAGGTATGCAAGCTCCAATGATCCATTTATGGACTGGTGCAAGCATCTCGGAGTTGGAACATTCGCTTTGATGAGATGATCAAAGCGTTTGGGTTTATCTTGAGACTTATGGAGAAGCTGCGTTTACAAGAAAGTGAGTGGGAGCTCCGTAGCATTTCTCTGTTATATGTAGATGACATACTCTTGATGGGAAATGATACGACACTCTGAGACAACATTAAGGCCTACTTGAACAAGTGTTTTTCAATGAAGGACCTTGGAGAAGCTGCTTATATATTAGGGATCAAGATCTATAGAGATAGATCGAGGCGCCTCATAGGTCTTTCACAAAGCACATACCTTGATAAGATTTTGAAGAGGTTCAAAATGGATCAGTCCAAGAAGGGTTCTTGCCTATGTTACAAGGTGTGAAATTGAGCTCACTCTCCACCCACCACCACTGCAAAAGATAAAGAAGAGATGAGTGTCATCCCTATGCTTCACCATAGGTTCTATTATGTATGCCATCTTTGTGTACTGGACCGATGTAAACCTTGCCGTAAGTTTGGTTGCAAGATACCAAAGTAACCCGGCAAGGAACACCGAACAATGTCAAGAATATCTGAAGTACCGAAAAGGACAAAGGACATGTTTCGTTTATGGAGGTGACGAAGAGCTCGTCGTAAAGGGGTTACGTCGATGCTAGCTTCGACTCGGATCTGGATGACTCTAAGTCACAAACCGGATACGTGTACATGTTGAATGGTGGAGCGATGGTGGTGCAATTGCAAGCGAGCGTCGTGGCGGGATCTACGTGTGAAGCGGAGTACATGGCAGCCTCGGAGGCAGCGATGAAGCGATTTGGGTGAAGGAGTTCATCACCGACCTAGGAGTCATACCCAATGCGTCGGGGCCGATCAAACTCTTTTGTGACAACACCGGAGCTATTGCCCTTGCCAAGGAGCCGGGTTTCACAAGAAGACCGAGCACATCAAGCGTCGTTTCAACTCCATCCGTGAAAATGTTCAAGATGGAGACATAGAGATTTGCAAAGTGCACACGGATCTGAATGTCGCAGATCCGTTGACTAAACCTCTCTCGCGTGCAAAACATGATCAACACCAGAACTCTATGGGTGTTTGATTCATCACAATGTAACTAGATTGGTGACTCTAGTGCAAGTGGGAGATGTTGGAAATATGCCCTAGAGGCAATAATAAAAGGATTATTATATTTCAATGTTCATGATAATTGTCTTTTGTTCATGCTATAAATGTATTATTCGGAAATCGTAATACACGTGTGAACACTTAGACCCAATGAGTCCCTAGTGAGCCTCTAGTTGACTAGCTCGTTGTGATCAATAGATAGTCATGGTTTCCTGACTATGGACATTGGATGTCGTTGATAACGGGATCACATCATTAGGAGAATGATGTGATGGACAAGACCCAATCATAAGCATAGCATAAAAGATCGTATAGTTCGTTTGCTAGAAGCTTTGCCATTGTCAAGTATCTCTTCCTTCGACCATGAGATCGTGTAACTCCCGGTTACCGTAGGAGTGCCTTGGGTGTATCAAACGTCACAACGTAACTGGGTGACTATAAAGGTGCATTACGGTATCTCCGAAAGTATCTGTTGGGTTGACACGGATCGAGATCGGATTTGTCACTCCGTATGACGGAGAGGTATCTCTGGGCCCACTCGGTAATGCATCATCATAATGAGCTCAATGTGACCAAGGTGTTGGCCACGGGATCATGCATTACTGATGCGAGTAAAGTGACTTGCCGAGGACGAGACCAACAAGGTATTGGGATACCGACGATCGAGTCTCGGGCAAGTAACGCATCGATTGACAAAGGGAATTGCATACGTGGTTTGATCGAATCCTCGACATCGTGGTTCAACCGATGAAATCATCGAGGAGCATGTGGAGCCAACATGGATATCCGCACCCATTGTTGGTTATTGCCCGAGAGTCGTCTCGGTCATGTCTGCGTGTCTCCGAACCCGTAGGGTCTACACACTAAGGTTCGGTGGCGCTAGGGTTAGTAGGAAGTCAAGTATGTGACCACGAATGTTGTTCGAGTCCGGATGAGATCCCTGGACGTCACGAGGAGTTCGGAAGGGTCCGGAGGTAAAGAATAATATATAGGAAGTGGTGTTTCGCCATCGGGAAAGTTTCGGGGTTTCCGTAAATCGGGACCACCGGAAGGGTCCCGGGTCCACCGGTGGGGCCACCTATCCGGAGGGCCCCATGGGCTGAGAGGGAAGGAACCAGCCCACAAGGGGCTGGTCGCCCCTAGGGTCCACCTGCGCCTAGGGTTGAAACCCTAGGGGTGGGGCGCCCACCGGCTTGGGGGTACTCCACCCCTTGGCCGCCGCCCCGGAGATTGGATCTCCAGGGCAGCCACCTCTGTGGTGCCTATATAAAGGGGGAGGAGGGGGCTGCTGTACACAACTCCCAAGGCGCAGCCCTCCCTCCCCAACACATCTCCTCCTCCGTAGAGCTCGGTGAAGCCACAGCCGAGATCTTGCTTCTCCACCATCATCACGCCGTCGTCTTTGCCGGTGGAGCTGTCTTCCTCAACCTCTCCTTCCCCTTGCTGGATCAAGAAGGAGGAGACGTCGATCGTTCGCATGCGTGTGTTGAACGCGGAGGTGCTGTCCGTTCAACACTTGGCATCGGTGATCTGAATCACGTTCGAGTACGACTCCATCATCACCTTGCAAGCTTCCGCACGCGATCTACAAGTGGTATGTAGATGTCATCTCTCTCCCGTTACTCGTTGCTTAGATGAACTCATAGATGGATCTTGGTGAAGCCGTAGGAAAAATTTTAATTTTCGCAACGCGTTCCCCAACAAGTACCGTCTTGGCTGTACCAAAGGCCACTCGATCCACAGATCGCAGAGCGGCTGTCCGACCGCAAGAGTGAACGCTGGAGGCCACCCACGCTAAAAACGTCCGGAAGAAAAAAGCGCCAGGCGACCCGACCGCTTCCTTTACAAGTATCTACTCGGTTGAATCTGCTCCCGACTCTGAGTCTCAGACACTCGCTTGCCCACTCTCGACCACAGACCATGCAGAGCGGCTGTCCGTGAGCGAGCACAAGCCAAAAGCGGAGGGAACATGAAAAGATTGAAGGGGCTCGGACGAAACCGAGTCGGCACCTCCGCATAAAATTTGCAATGCTAACAAAAACATTTGATTATCTGCATAGACTAACTTTGTCTTTTTCATGACCATTTCCATGAACACTCGCCAAAAAAACCTCCTAACTTTGCCAAGTTGCCCGGAGGCTTGGGGGCTCTTGTCGGAGTAATTGGGCACGGATACCCGAAGACGGCGAGACAATAATTCAAGACATCGGGCTAGCAAAGCCCTCATCCGACTTCCTACTGGCGACCTTGGAAGGCCGAGTCCCAGTGGCGACCTTCGGGAGGCCGAGTCCCTACTGCGACCTTGGAAGGCCGAGTCCCAAATGGCGACCTTGGGAGGCCGAGTCCCACCGGCGACCTTCGAAGGCCGAGTCCCACCGGCGACCTTGAGCAGCCGAGTCCCAGACGGCGACTCAAGCAAGCCGACTGGCTTATGACCTTCAGAGGCCGACCGTCGATCGCCGACTACCACCAGCCGATCGCCGACTCCCACCAGCCGATCACCGACTACGCCACCAGCCGATCACCGACTCACCACACAGCCGATCGCCGACTCCGCCACAGTCGATCACCGATCGCCGACTCGCCACCAGCCGATTGCCGACTCGCACCCGAGCCGATCACGACTCCGCCACCAGCCGATTGCCGACTCCGCCACCAGCCGATCACGATCAGCAGACTGACGCGACCCGACGTGCGTGATTTAACCGCATTCCAAGACTGTTCACGTGGCGCCCACCATCATGTCTGGTGACACTTGTCCTGGGCACTATTTATGAAGTGACCCAGGGGACAAGTGTGACACCCACACCATACCCTCATGTCCACTACCTTAGCTTAGGTAGTAAGCTACCCCATGCCTATATAAGGCACCCATCCATCCATCCAAGGCATGGACTCCCCTGGACACTCACGGCCACATTCATTTGGCCACAAGGCCACTCACGGCCACAAGCCATGGCCATGCATGGCCACTAGAGCCGGCCACACGCATGCATATACCAGATCAGATGCACTTGGCACAGATCCCAGATCTGACTCGGGAGCACTTTGTACTTGTCCGATGTACACCCCAGATAGATACACTCGGACATGCAAAGAATAGGAGTATTATCTCTCGGAGAGCTCCGGTGGGTAAACCACCGCGTGCTACTCGATACCCGCTCCCGGGCCTATCAGCAGCAGTCTTGCCCTCACACGAAGCCACCTCGTGGCATATGTCGTCTTGCAACACCCCCCGTGAGAATACCACGACAGAAGAACAACAGAAACGGGCAGCCATATCAATGTGTGTGCGATATACGGCATACAGTTCCCTCCGATGAACTGTGTGCTATTAGGGAATGCAACAGAAACGGTTAGCCAGATCAAGGTGTGTGTGATATACGGCATACGGTTCACTCGGAAAAACTATTTTCGGTTAGGCAAGAGAATAGAAGCGGTTCATCTTAACAAGATGTGTGTGATATGCGGCATTTGCGATCAGCCAAAAGAACACAAACGATTCGTGTTAACCAGATGTGTGTGATATGCAGCAAACAGCCCACTCGGATGAACTATTTGCGATGAGAAATTATAACACAGACGGTTATTATAGTAAGTTCGTGTGCGATTCTTTTCGTACAAAAAACTTTGAAAAATGCAAACTAGTTGCTTGCGTATAAACAATTATCCAAAAGTAACGAGATAGACCTTCTTCAAGCCAATCAACATGTGTTCAAAAAACAAAAAATATCAAAAATTACAAAACAAAGACCTTAATATTAACTAGATGGGATGGGTAATTACAAAGGTTTATAATAAACCTTTCCAGTTACCCATCCAACTAGTTAATATTGAGTCCACTTCTCATCCGGTCACCCATCTCATGACTACTCTAGCCTCAGCACAGTTAACTTGGGAGTTCTGTAAGATGAGCTATCGGTAGGGAAGCTGGTCCTTGCTGCTGTAGATGCCTCTTTGAAGCCTTTATTGCGCAACACAATGGAAACGGTTCAACTGAATAATATGTGTGTGATACGCGGCAAACAGGTCCATGATCAAAAATGTGTGCGAAGACCAATAATAACACAGACGATTGCTGCTAATAAGCCGTGTGATTTGCTCTGTCTACAGAAAGATAACATGTGTGTGTGTGTGTCTATATATATATATAGATGGGGCACCTAGGTGCCTGGGCACCTTGTTAATTTTGGAAACTGTGATATATTTAATTTGTTTTCTAATTATTCTTCATGCAAGACTTTCCATGCTTACGTTCTATTTTTGGGTCTAACTATTAGGCATGTAACACTTGCCATACAATAAAATGTATTAACGTTGATTTTGTTCGAATTGCTGCAGGTATATAATACACGTATTTTTGTTTTCTAACTATTTAATACGGGCATCTAATACCTACCAACGAAATTATATACATATGCATGTATGTATATATTCAGTAATTTATTTTTTGAACTATTACATTTTTGTTTCCTAATTATCTAAAATGGGTATCATACTTACTAACGAAAGTATGTATGTACGCGGGTATGTATATACACAATAATTTATTTGTTGACTAACTACATTTTATTTTTGTTTCCTAACTATCAAATATGGTTATACATTACCTAGCGACGAAAATATTGTAACACCCGGTCGATGTATATAAGGCTATATGAAAAAGGGTAGGAAAATATTGTACATACCGGTCGATGTATATACCCGTTATGTGAAAAAATGTAGGAAAATATTATACATCAAATAATATACTTCAAGTGAAAATACCCAAGGTGTCTGCACACTTGTATACCCGGTTGTGCGAAAAAAGCTTGGAAAATATTGTACATAACCAGTCGACGTGTGTACCTAACGTAAAATACGACTATGTATATGCCTGAGACGTATGGGTATCTAATACATACCCAACATATTTCGAGTACAAAAACATACCTAAAATTTTTTGAGTTATGTATGTATATACCTGGTAATTTATTCAAGTTATTAGATACTCAGTGAAAAATAAAGGAGCACATAAAAAAAATACGACCTCCATTATACACAAAAAAATACCCAGCCACATGACGTAGGAGACATGCGTGGGCTTAATTTGGGTGGGTATTAAGTGTCTATATCAAGCAATAATTAGCAATAATTCTTTCCTAATAAAAATCTAATGCATTTATGAATTACTACTAATACTAATTACACGTGCACACATCTTAGTGTGATCCAACGGTTTCTAAGCAAGGTGCCCAGGCACCTAGGTGTCCCATATGGGCATCCTATATATATGTATGTATGTATGTATGTATGTATGTATGTATGTATGTATGTATAACTAAAATAAACATCCAATTACATAAGTGACTATACAGATCATTCACACACACCTCGATAAACAATTGCATGCATTCTAAAGTAGGAGAAACGATCGTCTAGTCATCTACTTTTTGTGACGCTCCCTCCACTGCTCTGTGGCTCAAACCCTCGGCTGGGTCATGAACAAGACACTTCCTCATGTCAACGATCCGCCTGTACATCTCGTAGCTTGTGTACGCGTCATTGGCCGCGTACTTGGCGTGTTCTTCATCCAGTCTCTTATGCCAAACATTGTGCCAGGTGTCCTTGTCCTTCTTGCTCTCATCCTTCATCTTCATGTAGTAGGGGTCGATGATGGCCCAGGCGAGGTCAACCAGGGAGTTCAATTTGTTCTTGGCACTGCCCCAGACCTTGTAGTGCTCCTGGATGTTGACAAGATTCGGGCATTTCAAGCCCAAAACCTTGAGCGCTTTTAGATTGTTGGTGGTGTCCACCGCAGCGAACTTGTAGTCGGAGCTATTGATAAAACTGGAGAAGCGCTCGCAAGGCCTTGTGGCCAGGTGGTAGTGGTATACGAGGACATCATGTCGCACGCACAACTGGGCAACGGCAACCTTCTGATCGTGCCCGGCACGTGGTGTACTCGAGGTCGAAGCCAACCACTTGGTACTTGTCCTCAGCAAGGAACTGCTCCATGGTTTGGATGGAGCTCTCCACATACACCAGCTCGTTTGTGTACACCACTGAGAGGGCCTTCCCCCTCACGTAGGTGTCCACTACGTGATGTGTAGTGAACTGCCCGCCGTTGTCATCGTCGGCCGCTGGGAGCTCCATTGGAGCCACGGGGATCACCATTGGAACCGTTGGATGTCCTCTCTGTATGTGTCGTCGTGGAGGTGCTTATTGTGTCGTGTGACACGAGAGATGAAGGTAAGTGGCCGTAGGAATAAATGGGGGTCGGGCGGCCTGGATTCTCGGCGAGTCCGCATGGCAGTTTTTGCATCGGGTAACTGCATTGTGGAGCCGCGCCCGGCGCACCGCATGCACAAGAACATGTGTGATCGTGTGCCGGCCCCAAACACTGGCAATGTGCATGGAGGGACAGGGGCAGAGCACCCGGAGGGATGCGAGAGGGCAGAGCGCGCACGGCGGGACGTGAGCAGAGCGCACCGCTGCCGCCTCAACCGCAAGCAACCACACGCATAGAGCAGTTGAACACGCAGGAAATGGTCGCCCACAGACCGGCCGACACTTGCGTTGCTGCGTAGAGAGCAGCCGTGTGCTACTACCTCCGTCTTGGTCTATAGTCCCCTTTATATTATGTGCCATACTTTGCCGTCAAATTTAACCAACAAAATGTTAATGCATGTTATAAAAATTATATAATTGGAAACTATGTTCAAATATGAATCCAACTATATCATCTTTGGCAACATGCATTCGTATTTTATTAGTTAAATCCTACTTATAAACCAGGATGGGTGTATAGTAGGTAATTCAATCGCAAACGTTTTTTTATTAACCATATGTGTACATGGCCTTTAGTCCTCCTCTCGCACGTCTTGTCACCCCGCTGCCGCACACGGCTTACAGCGCAAGCTTGCGCAGCGCGCGGTAGCGTTCTTTTGGCCAAACGGTGGCGCCAATGAATCGTCCGTGAGCCTGTTCCCGTGCAACCTCGCAGGTTCCCGTGCAAGCTTCCCGCCCGACTGGGTGAAATCCCCCAAAATCCCAATGCTTACGGCCAGCTATAAAAACCCTCACGGCCGGCGAGTCATGCGTCGCTTTTTCCCCTCCCTCCCTGTAGCTTATCTCGTCTGCTTCTCCCACAATCGCTAATGGCACCGGTCTGTTGTGGTCACTCAGCCACTCCGCCATCATCAGACGACAGCTCCAGCTAGGACGCTACACCGCGGCGGCAGCGCAGTCCCCGGCGTAGTGTAGTGCGTGTGGCGTCCCTGTTGGGTTTGCGCGAAACACCCACCACACGCTCTGCCTCCGGTGCCCGTCGGTGGCTGTTGCCGGCCACCATTTCTACCACACCACCGTTGAAAGCCAGGGCCATCGCTCGCTCCGCCGCCGCGGCCCGAAGGCAGGAGGTGGCCGTCGTGGCCGCCACCCCACTACCGGCCACCGTGGCCATCACCCGCTCCACCACCGTGGATCGAAGGTGGGAGGTGGTGGTCATGGCTGCCATCCCATCGTCGGCCACCTTGGCCGCCAGGCTGCCGTTGACCGCCGGGGTCATCACCCGCTCCGCCACCGCCGCCCGAAGGCGGGAGGCGGAGGTGAATGCCGGCACGTGTGTTAGCGACCTTGCGCGCTACACCGAGTTCCTGCGGGAGGAGGAGGAGCGCCTCGTCGAGCATGCAAAGAGCCTTACCGCCGCCATGGCCATGGCACATGCCGCCTCAGAGGCGAGGAATCAGGAGATCTACAAGGAGAACCACCGCTTCGAGAGTGATCGTCTGGAGTGGCAGTGGGCGTTCAAGCTAGCCAGCGTCGCCGAACGTGCAGCAGCGACAGGCACCGTATTGCATTTGTCCAGCTCGTCGGTAGGCTCCTCCTCCTTTGCCTCTTCTTGGCCTTCGGCGGAGAGGCTCCTCCTCCAGCTTCCTTATGATTTTTTCCAGGCAAAAGACACCTTATACGGAAGATGGGCATCGGGGGCTTCGGGTGGCCCACGAGGCAGGGCGCGCCCACCCTCGTGGGACGATGGGTGGCCCCCTCCGTGCTTTCTTCGCCCAATATTTTTAATATATTCCAAAACTGACTTTCGTGGAGTTTCAGGACTTTTGGAGTTGTGCAGAATAGGTCTCTAATATTTGCTCCTTTTTCAGCTCAGAATTCCAGCTGCTAGCATTCCCCCTCTTCATGTAAACCTTGTAAAATAAGAGAGAAAAGACATAAGCATTGTGACATAATGTGTAGTAGCAGCCCATATTGCAATAAATATCGATATAAAAGCATGATGCAAAGTGGACGTATCAATAACCACTTGATCGAGCCCGATGGGAACATACCTCGATAGTTCGGAATTGCCATCCAGAGGCGAGTCCGGCTTCCCGATGACGGGAGAGTCCCGTTTGACTTCGGGTTAGCAGACGGTGTGGTCGCATATGGAGCTTCCGCCGGAGAGAGTCCGACGGGGTTCGTCCTCCCATCTTCGGACGATGTGGTCCGCCCCGGATCTAAGACCGTGGCAGATACGTCGACCCCTGGACGGGATCTTATAGTGGATCCGAAGGGCCTCCTTCATATGGTGGGGAGCGACGACCGAGGTCGTGAACCCCTCGAAGATCAGGTCTCCTTGGATATCGGTGATGTAATTCAAACTTCCAAACCTGATCTGGTGACTAGGAGCGTAGTTGTTGACCTTCTCAAGGTGACCGGTCGAGTTGGCACATAGCACGAAGCCGCCAAACACAAAGAGTTGACCAGGGAGAAAGGTCTCCTCGGAAACAGCATCGTCGTTGATGACGAGGCGAGCCATCGATTCTTCTGTCGACAACACAGCGGAGCTCTCAATGAAAGAACCAATGTCGGTGTCAAAATTGACAGATCTCGGGTAGGGGGGCCCAAGCTGTGAGTCTAAGGATCAATGGTAACAAGGGACAATGGGGACACGATGTTTACCCAGGTTCGTGCCCTCTTAAAGGAGGTAAAAGCCTACGTCCTGCTTGATTGTATTCGATGAGTATAGGGGTTACAAGAGTTGATCTACCTCGAGATCGTAATGGCTAAACCCTAGTTGTCTAGCCTATGATTATTCTGATAGCCTCTATGGAGTAAACCCTCCACTTTATATATACATCGGAGAGGCCTAGGGTTGTACAGAGTTGGTTTACAAGGGAAGGAAATAGTACATCCGGACACCAATCTTGCCGTCCACGCATATAGGAGTCCTACGTGGACACAGGGGATAGTCTTCTGCCTTATCTTCACGGCCCATCAGTCTGGTCCATATTGAATAGCCCGGACACCCGAGGACCCCCCTAATCCAGGACTCCCTCACTCCTTGAGCTTCCACCACTTTATTATTGCGACTTTGGCACGTAGGACACACATCAAGAAGCGGAAGTCAGCCACCACTAACTCGAAGACTATGGGCCGTTAAGAGGCCGAAAGTCACTTCGGACAAGAAATAGCCCAGTTGCAGCACGGGTCGTTAAATGGCTAAAGTGAAATCGAACCGACAACGGCCCAGATGCACCAAGGCTGCTAATAGGCCAAAATGATTATCAGGCCAAACTGTTAAATTGGCCTTTAACAAGTTGAAATACAAACCTGACTTACAATGGGCCCAAAAGCACAGTGGCCTGTTAACGGGCCAGATCTGATATGGGTCGTAATTTAGCCCAAAACACGACAGGTTGTGAACGGGCCATATATGATATGGGCTGTAATTTGACCTAAAACATGGCATGCTGTTAATGGGCTGGCCCACTAGAGCCTGACAAAATATTATGTTCATTCCGCTCGACTGGCCTTTTACCTTAAATGGGCCACTATTGGGTCGTGCCACGTGTCGATGTATCATAGGTGTGTTCCGTCCATTGTATGGATGACATTTGTCCCAACACAGAGCTGACACATGGACCCTCGAGCGAATGAGAATACATGTGGAAAATCGCCATCGGTCCGGGCTGTTAGTGAGTTATCGGATCCAAAACCAGACCCGATAGAATGACGACCCGTTACAGTGGATGGCATGTGTCGGTTACCCTTGACGAAAAAAGTTCCATGACGCGGCAATTATCGTCATGGAAGTGGACACTTCCGTGATGATAATTTCAGTATTTTTATGGAACACTTCTACGACAGCACATGAATGAGTATCTTGATTCTATCATAAAATCATCACAGATGTACATGCATGACAGAAAATGTGACCTACTGTGACAAAGATGTATCATCACGGAAGTGTTTTTTTGTAGTGTATGCCTCAGCCATAAGCTCTATAATGTATGCCATGATGTGTACAAAATCTGATGTGTGCCCTGGCATAAGTCTGCAGGGAGGTACCAAAGTAATCTAGGAATGGATCATTGTATAGCGGTCAAGAATATCCTTCAGTACCTAAAGAGGACTAAGGACATGTTTCTCATTTATGGAGGTCACGAAGAGCTCGTCGTAAAGAGTTACATCGGTGCTAGCTTCGACACTGATCCAGATGACTCGAAATCACAAACCGGATATGTATTTATTTTGAATGGTGGAGCAGTCAGTTGGTGCAGTTTCAAGCAAAGTGTCGTAGCAGGATCTACATGTGAAGCGGAATATATAGCCACTTCGGAAGCAGTGCAAGAAGGAGTCTGGATGAAGGAGTTCATATCCGATCTAGGAGTTGTACCTAGTGCATCGGATCCAATGACTATCTTTTGTGAGAACACTGGTACAATTGCCATTGCCAAGGAGCCCAGGTTTCACAAGAAGACCAAGCACATCAAACGTCGCTTCAACTCCATTCGTAATTACATTAAGGATGGAGACATAAAACTTTGCAAAGTGCATACGAATCTGAATGCGGCAGACCCTTAACTAAACCTCTTCCACGAGCAAAACATGATCAACACCAAGACTCTATGGGTGTGAGATTCATAACTATGTAAACTAGATTATTGACTGTAGTGCAAGTGGGAGACTTGTAAGTGCATCTAGTGCCCCTTAGTGATTTTGGTGTATTGAAGACTTATAGGTTAAGGGACTAATGTGTTTGTGAGTGTACACATGTTCTATAAGTCTTTGAGGAGTTTAATATTCCCGAAGAAAGTCGACCCCTAAAAATGAAGTCTTCATTTGAAGACTTTGAAAATGAGGAAATTGGTGTGACCTTGAAGATATTGACATTGTTGCGAGGATTATGAAGCGTGAAGACTTTTGTTTTCGTAGTTTCGTTTTTTTCTTTCTTAAGTCATAGGAAACACCGTACTGCTAAAGGGGGTCGAGGTAAAACTAAGGAAAAGTTTCCAAGTGATGCTCATCTCAAAGCCTACACATACCCAATCTTTCGAGTGAAGCCTTTGGAAATCTCATATAGTTCGGTCAATTTCTTCAGTGACAGAGGCGGAGATCTTCTGTTCTCTTAGGAATTTGTTCTGACTGAGGAGTTAGGAATTCACCGGTGTGGAATGCCTACAAGTGAGGAACATGATAGCCCTAAGGAATTTGAGAGCTCAAATTTCCGACCGTTGCTGTGCTACGCGCCACCTGTCCCAAATATCTTATCCACCTAACGGTCATATCATTGAAGAGCATTTGTCTTATAATGTCGGGCTGCTCCCCGGCTATAAATAGCTGCCCCCTTCAACCACTAGCTGGTTGGCTGCTCCGAGAGAAACTGACACTTGTCATTTAGAGCATCCTATCCTCCGAGGACTTTGAGAGAAAATAATCAGTGAAAAAAACCCATTTTGTCTAGCCTTAGCCTGGATGTTCGTCTAGCAGTTCGGATGTTCGGTTGTAGCGCATGGACAACCTTCTCTTCTTCTTTTCCTTGCTCATCTTCCACCATGTCTCAGTCTTGTTCCCTTGCTTCTCTATGGTCGCTTTCTTGCTACCTGAGTATGCACGGTTTCTCCATTTGAGGAAATAGTCATGTCTCATATGAATGTAAGGGTAGTTCAAAGAGGAGCGAGTTATAACCTCAGTTTTGATGGCACGCGCACGTCCTCTAGTCATTGGTCCACGACACTTAGGGTGTTGGTGTAGGATCCATGGTGATGTCCATCAGTGCTCCCCACCAAAGAGGTACCGTCTTCACCCTTCATTTTGCGCTGGGAGGGTGGGGAGGGACCCGAATAGAAAGATGAGAAAACATGGGGGGCTCAATGGGCATGGGAACATCGTTGGTGTACTAACACGCGGTTGATCAAATTTAATATGTACATAACATAATTGTCATTAAACTCCACATTAATTTAATTATGTATGGACTTAGACTTTGATAGTCAATATGCCCAAAATTCGAGGTTATGTGGAAAGACCAGAATGCCCCATGGCATATGCTCGGTTACAGACTAACACGAGACACATGATCAATGTCTGAAGTAACAACGAGCTAATATGATCAACTTTTTTGTAAATAAACACATGTTTTGCGCCATTTATTTAGTTTAATACGGATCATCTTAGATTCTACAAAAATATTGATTTGTCAAGACCATCCACGCTTGATACGAAAAACCGTTGTCAACCTTGAGACATGGTTGCCACTAACTTGAATGCCAAGTCCATGACAAAGCAACTCCTTCAAACTTTGATGGGGGTAGGTCATGGGGCTTGCCGGGAGGGTTATAAATGCATGCCCTGCTTGGCTCGGGAGGCTACTCTGACTTCTTTCAAACACGATTGAAACCAACGTGTTGCTCTTACGCATGGTGAAATCCAAATAACTCTCAGATAATGTGAGCAGTTCGGGCACTTTCACGCAAATATACATGCACATTGCACAAACGGCGCAACACGACCAAGGAGAAGTTCACAAAAGCATATCGCAATCACTGCCGAGATAATCTTAGCACATGAACGGCCGAACATTAAAAACTTGAGCCTAAAAGGTTTCTGAGATAAACACAGAGGTTTAAAAGAAAGACAAAAAAAAGGAAAAAGAAAAAGGGATATCATTGAGTGAGGAGGTTCCACTCCCAACATCCCTTTTGAATTAAGTTTGCGCATGGATGAAGGGATGGACTCGATCAGAAATAGGAAAGAGCGTACGGGCTAAGTGTGAGTGGGCGTGGGCTAGGTAGACGAGAGGTCCGTTTACAAATGACTCATCTCACACTCCAAAAAAAAGACCGACTTGTCAACACTGTCCACACATGATACAAAACCGTGTTCGATCTCGAGGCATGGTTTTATTACGGTTGCCACTAACTTGGGCGTCGAGTCCATGACAAAGTAACGCCTTCTCCAAATTTTGAAGGGCAAGCCACCAGATTTGGCGGGAGGGCGATAAATGCACCTTTTGACCGGCTCGGGCGGCTGCTTTGTCCGGCCTTCAGAACACGACAAAGATCAACAACCCGCTCTTACGCACGGACAAAGCTAAATGTGAACTCTCGGACAACGCGAGCAATCGAAGCACCTTTGTGTAAAAATACACACACGATATACAACCAGTACACCGCGACTTACTCAAATTGAAGTTAAAAAAGCACGCCGAAACCAATGTCGGAGATGATCCAAGCACACGAGCCTCGTCGAGTCCTCGATGTTCGACCGAGTCAAGAAGGTTCCCTTTAGGAGAAAACCATAGGCTCATTTTTCAAAAGAAAAAAGAAAAGGAAAAAAGGAAAAGGATAGAGTGCACTGACCGAGGGAGAGGAGGTCATCCCCACCCTCCATTTTTGAATCGGGCCAGCGCAGGAACGGTGGGAGGGACCCGATCGCAAATAGAAAAGCAGCCAGGGTGCTAACCGCGCAGTCTGCGCGGCAGGGGAGAGGTTCGCGTGGTTTGTCAGCAACCCTGCTCCCTCTTAAACCCCCCGAAACCAAAAATCCAAAATAAAAATCCTCCCCCCCTTTCCTTCTCCCCATCCCCTACCCCCTCGCCGCCGCCGCCCCCTCACCACCGCCGACGCGCTAGGGTTCCGTCCCCCCGCCCCCTCCCGCCGCCGCGACCGCCCCGGCTCCCCCCGCGCCGCCCCCCACCCGAGCCCCCAACACACCGGTGCGCTCCCCCCGCCCGCCGCCATGGCGGAGAAGCTGAGGGATCTGAGCCAGCCCATCGATGTCCCCGTGCTCGACGCCACCGTCGCCGCCTTCTACGGCACCGGATCTAAGGAAGAGGTAACCGCGTCCAACCCCGCCGCCGGCTCCCCCTCCCCCAAGCGCACGCGTTTGCTAGTCTGTTTCGGTCGGCCGAGCGCCGCCCGCCTCCCCGCCGGGACCTAGGGTTTGGTCCGTCCAGGCTTCCGGGCCACGCGCTAGATGCTAGTTGCTAGTCCGCTCTCTAGAGCAGGGGGTCCTCTGTGCGCTCGGGGTTCAGGACTGGACGGCAGCGGTAAGTTTCGTAGCGAGATAGGGTTTGGTGGGTGGAGGAGGATTAGCAGCGATCATAAGCCCGAAATGGCTGAATACACCCCGTGGCCGATGCTTGCTGCTGCATGTTTGTTGTATCTTCTACTATTTCTAGTTCTCCAACCTGGAAACCGATTGCATGCTGGGGTTATGCTACTACTGCTGTGGTTTATGTGCCTGTATTTACCTTTGCTGATTGAAATGGCCCGCTTTGTTTCAGAGGAGCGCCGCTGATCTGATACTGCGGGATCTGCAAAACAACCCTGACATGTGGCTGCAAGTGGTCCACATCCTGCAGAACTCCCAGAACCTCAACACCAAGTTCTTTGCCCTCCAAGTAAGTCTCTGCTCCTGAATGCCTTATTGCAAAAGTTTAGAAGGTAGTTCACACTTGAATAAAGGTTGATTGATGCTGTGGCTGCTGCTGGTCTTGGATTAGATCATGCATGTTTTACATTCAGTACTGCCAGCACTGGCTATTAATTACACTTGCTATTGTGGTTCACTGATTATATTAGAAAATGGCGCTGCTAATACTTTTCTTGTCGAACTTGTAACCGGTTTTAAGCGGTTAAATGCCTAGTCGCTTGGCTTTCAGGGTTCAACACATTTGAACATGCAGTATGCTACATGAAAATCACATGGTGTAGGAAAGATGGATGTCTAATAGGATTCTGCTTTGGCGTGTGAGCTCAAGCGCCGTTGCTATACGTGCAATTTTGTATGATACTAATTTGATTGGCTAGTTGCTGCCAGCTGTTGCGCATCTCACTATATGACTAGAATGCACTTGATTGGTTTTCCTGTAGGAGATAAAGAAAGTTTATATAGTTTGTTATATTATTAGTACTAAGTTAGAATGATCCAAAAGATACCTGGTTTGTCTGCGAGCGTAGGAACATACTTTAGGTTGTTTTCTGGGATAGATGCTATGTCTTCTCTTGTTTTCCTTCTGCCTCTTTTGGGCCTATTTTAAACCTGGTCAGGATAGTTGTCCTCCGAATATTTGCGCAATTCTTCCATCATTTTTATTTTTGACTTGAAACTGAACTCAAAAAACATGGCTGATGATGCCATGACGGCAAATGTAGAGGGAATGAAATGGGCCAGGATAAATGTTGATGGTCCATAAGTAAGTTATGTAGCTAGTAGCGTTTATTTTTCTCCAGTCATGCCAAAGTGTACTACTATTATATCTAATCGTTCTGGGTGCTATCTTTGCATGAGATTTAGTTACTCGCATTGCAGTTCACATTACCCTGCACTGTTCTGTTTCCGTACAAAATCGGCGCACAAGATGGACAAAATAAGCAGGTTAACCATCTGTCGTGTTGTTAATACTGACAAATGAACGCTATTGGTACTAAACCTTGTATGGGGTGATGTTGGTTGGTCTCCTTTTCGTGCATGGCGGGTAGTCTACTGTAAATATTTAAAATTGACATATATGGTTGTAGTGTTTGCTATTAGAGCAGTGATAATTTTGAGCCTTTAAGGGAACACAAGATATTATAATGATCACCATATTTTGTTGTTTGACTTTCATTTGCTGTGTGCAGTTGAGGTTATTGGATCCGTATGATATGATTATTAGGTGCATGCAGCTGCATGCTACATACGCTATTGCGTTTAGTTTTTGTCATGTATTGATTATTTTACAAATATATTTTAGGTACTTGAAAGTGTTATCAAGTACAGGTGGAACGCATTGCCGGTTGAACAACGTGACGGCATAAAGAATTACATATCTGATGTGATTGTTCAGGCAAGGAGTAACTTCTTTGTTAAATATGTCAAACCTTTGTCATTTCTCTCATGAAATAAATCTGATTCATGCACTCTTTTCGCTGTTCACTTTTGGCACTCTACCAGCTCTCAAGTAATGAGGTTTCCTTTCGACAAGAGAGGCTTTATGTTAATAAGCTCAACATTATATTGGTGCAGGTAAGTACTTCTTGATCCATTTAACTCAATTCACTTTTTTTGGTTACCTGAATAAATGCATTTGACAATCACTTGTTCTGAATTGTGGCCAACGTAATAGGTTCTGAAGCACGAGTGGCCAGCCAGGTGGACATCCTTTATTCCTGACCTTGTTGCAGCAGCAAAGAGCAGTGAAACCATATGTGAAAACTGCATGGCTATACTGAAGGCAAGCTGTGTTTCTATTCGTATCTGCTTAATTGATGTATCAGAACAATTATTAACCATGAAATAATCTGCAGCTTTTAAGTGAAGAAATTTTTGATTTTTCAAGAGGTGAAATGACACAACAGAAGATTAAAGAACTCAAGTCCTCACTCAACAGGTTTGATTTGTGGCCATCTGTCATTTGTGTCTGCCTAACAGCTTTTATTTGATAGAGTAGAAGTAGACTCAGTTACTTTTTTTTGTCTCTTCTTTACTCTTTAGTTGGACTACTATTTTAGCTCTTCTGTCCTAATTTTCCTTCTTGTGAAACAGTGAATTTCGACTCATCCACGAGCTGTGTTTGTATGTCCTATCTGCAACACAAAGTTCTGAGCTGATCCGTGCTACATTGGCTACGCTTCATGCTTTCTTATCATGGATTCCTGTTGGATTCATCTTTGAGTCGCCATTGGTACTTGTCTTTTTTCTACATTCCTCCAGATTTTTATCTCAATATTATCTTTGAAAATCCGTCTCAAATTTTCCCTTGATGGTTATTAGCTGGAGACGCTGCTGAAGTTCTTTCCTATGGCTGCCTATCGGAACCTTACACTTCAGTGCCTGACAGAGGTAAAGAAAACATATTGTTAGCTATGTTTAGTTTTGCGTTGTTTCCAACTATTCTGTTGGACTAATGCAATGACATTCTGCCTTTTAGTTTGATTATTAGGCTGCACTGTGTTGCGTCACATAATAGTGGCAGAAAAGTGACCCTGAAATTGACACAGCATTGTTTTGACTTTTTGTTTGCAGGTTGCTGCTCTTCAGTTCGGTGATTTTTATAACGTGCAGTATGTGAAGATGTACACATTTTTCATGTTGCAGCTGCAGGTGAATGATGTATTTCAGGGGAAAAAACTAATGTTTAGGCTATTCTTTCTAAAGCTTTTTGTTTGAACACTTATTAATGGGTTTCTCTCTCCAATCTTTAGGCTATTCTTCCTCCTGGAACAATTCCCAATGCGTATGCTAATGGTTCCAATGAAGAACAAGCATTCATACAAAATCTGGCACTCTTCTTCACTGCCTTCTTCAAGGTCAGATCCATCACATTATGGATGCACCCTATTAATTGGTATAGATGAACTTTGACATGGAGATGAAAGTTTTTTTTCTTCATAAAACATTCTTAGTTGATGTAAGGATCCTAATTCTGTTATCACCACGTTCCCAGCTGTAACACAATGGATTTTTATAACAATATTTGTCATTGTTTTGCACGTTCAAACTCCATGATCTACAAACAGAGATATGCTAGTTGGTAATATAAGTAATAATAATGATACAAAAGAAGGAAATCTGTTCTTCGGTGTGATCCATTGTTTTGTGGTAATCTCTTTCTTTCTGGTGCATGCAGAATCATATACGCATACTGGAGGCATCTGCAGAAAATAGAGCTGCATTACTTGTTGGTCTTGAGTACCTCATTGGAATATCATATGTTGATGACACTGAAGTTTTCAAGGTAATAAATTAGACTTGATTTAGCATGCATATACATTAACATGGTGTAATTCTCATGATGGTTATTTACAGGTGTGTTTGGATTACTGGAATGTATTTGTCTTGGAGCTTTTTGAAGCACACAATCAAATGGAGCCTGCAATACCAGCTGTAAGCATGATTGGGCTTCAGGTGCTTTTAATTTGTTTCTGTTAGGAAAGCTGTCCACGTGATTTTCTAATGATTTAGATATATCCAGCTTTCAGTTTAAGCATTTTGTCAAAAAACTATCATGAATGCTACTTCCTCCGTTTTGAATTATAAGATCTTCTAACTTCATTCTAAATCGTATATATATAGACGTGTTTTAGTGTGTTTATTCACTCATCTTAGTCCGTATGTACCCCATATTAAAATATCCAAAATGTTTATAATTCAGAACGGAGGTGATATTTTCTTATGTTCTTTGTGATATATTTCCATCCATGTGCTGCATTTTGTTCTATGTCTGTTTCTTGCTTTGTGAACTCTTTCCGTAATCAAGTTATAAATCCTTCTGGTCACACCAATGTTTAACTTGTAGGCCCAGATGATTCCTGGAGTTGATGGTACTGGTACAGCTGTTCACCAAAGGAGGCAGCTTTATGCAAGTCCACTATCAAAGTTACGAATGTTGATGATTTGTCGGATGGCAAAGCCTGAAGAGGTATTGATTGTGGAAGATGAAAATGGCAATATTGTACGGGAAACAATGAAGGATAATGATGTCCTTGTCCAATATAAGGTTGGTAACAAATTGCAAGCTCCTGTGGTGCTTTATGAGGTCTATCATAAAACTGATGTGACACTTCTTTTTTTAATTCTAATACTAGATCATGAGGGAAACGCTGATCTACTTGTCCCATCTTGATCATGAGGATACAGAGCAACAGGTATGCTATTCATGTTTTCCGGATTATTTCATTATAGTTTCAGAAAATTATGCAACACATAGTATACACTACTGTGAGCTGGTCTGCAGTACATGTGGTACAATTGTATGCCTTTGTCTTTTTGTTGAAATGACATAAGATCTAGCCAAAACACTAATACAATTAATGACAATGAACATGATTATTCATTTGAGATTGTTCAGTCTGTGTATCTAGGGAGCAAATATCTATTTTGTTTATATATTTGTTGCCCTGCTTATGTTTTCTATTTACTGCCCTTCTGAATTTAAGCCGCAACTCTGACACTTCTTTTGTTATTCCAGATGTTGAAGAAATTGACTAAGCAATTGAATGGAGAAGACTGGAGTTGGAATAACCTCAATACTCTATGCTGGGCTATTGGATCAATATCTGGTTCTATGGTGGAGGAACAGGTTTGTTCACTGTCATTACCCTCATTTATTTGGTTTCGATAAATGCTTGTGGAGGACTTGGCGCTTTACTAACTTCACTTCACATTGCAGGAGAACAGATTCTTGGTGATGGTTATTCGTGATTTGCTAAATCTCTGTGAAATCACGAAGGGGAAAGACAACAAAGCTGTTATTGCGAGTAACATCATGTGCGCGTTTGCTTCAATTCTCTCATGTTTGGAATTATCAAAAGAATATCTTTGCTGATCCAATGTTTTGAATTAATAGGTATGTGGTTGGTCAGTACCCAAGATTTCTCAGGGCTCATTGGAAGTTTCTGAAGACAGTAGTCAACAAATTATTTGAGTTCATGCATGAGATGCATCCTGGAGTTCAGGTCAGTGATGCATTTACATGTAGTTTCTTCAGTTGGAACAGGAAAGTTCTTGTAGTGTGAAACACGTACTCCCTCCGATCCATATTACTTGTCGCAGCTTTAGTACAAATTTAGAACATACTAATGCTGTACTAAAGCTGCGACAAGTAATATGGCTTGTAGAGAATTAGTATTTGTGGTCACCTACAGTCCGCTGCTTCTGTTTTTGTTGCTGTGCATAGTTGCGCTTCCCTCTGCATTTGCAGAAAGTTTTAAGTACCTCTTCAACTGCTACATTTCCTATCCTGCTGTATGTAATGTATGTAACACACTGCTTGTTGCAGGATATGGCGTGTGATACATTCCTGAAAATTGTTCAGAAATGCAAGCGCAAGTTTGTGACACAACAGGTAGATTCATTAATCACATTGCTTTTGTCTTCAATTCTGTATGTGAATTGATAAACTTTTGATTTATTTCTAGTTATGTATTACTTAATTGCATGTGGGTAACTCAATTTAGACACACATCATCACATTTATACTATACCATACTCACCGGTTACGTGCTCATTTATTTTGTATTTCCTGCTATTTCCCAGGTGGGCGAGAACGAACCATTTGTTTCTGAACTGCTCACCAACCTTGCTACGACAATTCTTGATCTTGAGCCGCATCAGATTCATACATTTTATGAATCGGTATGTTGAACAAATTGAGCCAGGATAGGCTATCACTCCATTTGTCCCTTTTGTGCTCAATGTTCAGGCTAGCACATGATTCAAGCCAATCTGATATTATTTGTGCCTTTGTGCTCACTGTTCAGGTTGGTCACATGATTCAAGCTGAATCTGATAATACTAAGAGGGATGAATACCTGAAGAGATTGATGAGCCTTCCTAATCAGGTTTGGTTTTACCATGAGCTTTTGCATTCTTCATGCTTTCTTTTAAGGATAGTATTTACAATATTATCTTGTGATTTGATTTGACAGAAATGGGCAGAAATAATTGGACAGGCGGGCCAAAGCATTGATATCCTGAAGAACCAAGATGTTATCAGATCTGTTCTTAACATCTTGCAGGTAATTGTCGAGGCTGTATTTGATCATTGTGGCTTTACAAGTGTAAACTACAATGATGTTGGCTGTTTATTGCTTTGATGTTCTTTACTTAGTTTATGAATTCACTATAAGATTGTGGTTGGTATACTTCAAGAAACGATATTTGTTAGACGACCAAACTCAGTTGCATGTCATTCCTCCAAAAGATCAGTCTCCCTAACACTTGGTTTGTGCACGGAAAAGTTATCTGGACTTGCCAAATGCACCATAAACACACTTGATACCTGAACTCACAGGCTTGCTAGAGTGTTTTTATCGTAGAAAATTATAGTGCTTTTAGTTGACATTTTTACCAACCAGCCTGTATGGAGACTATGAATTAGCACTAGTATGGTATATGCTGTTCTTAGTGACACCCTCGCATATATGCTAATAGTAGTTTGTTGCTAAAGGTGAGAATGATGTTTGCAATTGCTCCCTGGGTGGTATGGATGTAATGTTATTTGTGATTGCTCTCTTGGCACTAACGTGATGTTGCTATTTGCAATTGCAGACAAACACAAGTGTTGCGACTTCGCTTGGACCACACTTTTTCCCACAAATTTCACTGATCTTCCTCGACATGCTGACAGTTTACAGGTATTTTCTTTAGCATCCCACACGATGTTTTATAGTATTATAGGGTGCTGGTTAGCATCTTCCGAAGTTTTGAGCTAGGCTTGGAGAAGTAAAAATAACCTCTTCCGTTGGACTGGTCCTGCCTGGTGTCACCTGGTCCTGTAAACTTGGGCAGCCTAGTATGGAGTACATGATAATTTTAAGCTGGGGCAAGCCAATCTTGTCAAAACATTGTGCTGGTTCAGCCCTAGTAGAAATTTGCTTGTATACTAGTCCAAAATGCTCCTCATTGTGCCAACCCATTTTGTTGTCATAGTCTGAGGTTGTGCAAAGTTACAAGCAATGTGTCACAATCTAATGCATCCTTTGTGTTATATTTGTATTAGAATGTACAGCGAGCTTGTATCAAGCACTATTGCTGAAGGGGGGCCTTATGCCTCAAAGTCGTCATTTGTAAAACTCTTAAGGTGATTAATCATTGATATCTATTCTTCTCTTTTCATTTATCTGTCTTACTGAATAATAATATAATACTTCAAACAGATCTATCAAGAGGGAAACATTGAAATTGATTGAGACATTTGTGGACAAAGCTGAAGACCTACCGCACCTTGGGAAGCAGTTTGTTCCTCCAATGATGGATCCTATTCTTGGTGATTATGCTAGAAATGTGCCTGATGCAAGGGAATCTGAAGTCCTGTCCCTGTTTGCAACAATTATAAACAAGTATTGCCTTGAATTTGATACCCATTTTTTCTCTAGCTGGGAACTAAAATGTTCTCTACTTAGTGAGTTGTAGCTTGTATGAAGATTCTTCTGTCAGTCATCTAGGTTTCATATTCAATAGTGAGTTGTAGCTTGTATGAAGATTCTTCTGTCAGTCATCTAGGTTTCATATTCAGTTATTTGTTGTTAATACTTAAATACTCTGCTGTTATTGTCCATCATTTCTAATCTTTGTATTTATACTGAAGGTACAAAGCTGAAATGCTTGATGATGTGCCTCGTATATTCGAGGCTGTTTTCCAGTGTACCCTTGAGGTAGGAATTACAACCTTGTTTTTACTGTTCATACTGTTACACGTCGAGATTCCACTGATTGTTCGGTCTGGCCAGATGATAACTAAAAACTTTGAAGATTATCCTGAGCACCGCCTCAAGTTTTTCTCTTTACTTCGTGCTATCGGCACCCATTGCTTCAAAGCTTTAATTCAGCTTTCCAGCCAGGTTTGTGATAACTTTTTTTAGTTACAACTATTAGCCCTGTTGATGGTATCTATTAATACAGCAACCCAAATTGCTTCTCTTTAATTTGATTATCGGACTGTTTGTTTCAGCAATTGAAGCTTGTGATTGATTCGATTAACTGGGCATTTAGACATACAGAGAGAAACATTGCTGAGACTGGTCTTAGTCTTTTGTTGGAAATTCTGAAGAATTTTCAGGCAAGAACATCTGGTCCATCCTTTCTTTGCTGTATGTAATTCTTTGGAAGCTAACTCTTTGATACGGTTGCCTTGCAGGCTTCAGAATTCACGAATCAGTTCTACAAAACATATTTTTTGACTATAGAGCAGGAGATTTTTGCAGTTCTCACAGATTCATTTCATAAGCCTGGCTTCAAACTTCATGTTTTGGTGCTACAACACTTGTTTTGTGTGGTATGTTTCTTGTGCATGATTAATATCATGACATCTAGTGTTTGTATGTGTGCGTCTGTTTGATTAGGTTTGATAATATGTAGGTTGATGGCCTAACTGAACCTCTATGGGATGCATCCACGGTATCGTATCCATCTAATGCCATGTTTGTACGGGACTACACAATCAAACTTCTTGGAGCATCATTTCCTAACATGACGGCAGCTGAGGTATGATCATCCTAATATACAGCTATCCTGTCATTGACTTGGTGCTGTTATGAACCTGGCAAATTTTCTTGCGCAGGTGACCAAGTTTGTTGATGGGCTCCTTGGTTCGAGACATGACCTCCCAAGCTTCAAAAACCATATTAGGGACTTCCTGGTCCAATCAAAGGAGTTCTCAGCCCAGGTAAATTTCGTTGTGCCATCACAAGATTGATGAAAACTGTAACCTCACAGAAAATGTTACAATACACTTATTAAGAAAATACTTGGTACATAAAATGCACCTCTCTGGAAACCTATAATGCCTTGTGATGGTTCTCTTCTGATGGGTTTGTTACTGTGGCTTATTTAGGATAACAAGGATCTATATGCGGAAGAGGCTGCGGTACAAAGAGAAAAGGAAAGGCAACGGATGCTTGCCATCCCAGGGCTGATTGCCCCAAGCGAATTGCAAGATGAGATGGTAGACTCATAGTGCTCTGTGCTTGTGCACTGCATTGCTAATCCAGTTTGATGGTCGATTAGGCCTCCAGAGGCCTCCATGTCCCGGAGCCTGAGTTTTCTTCCAGGGTGGTGGTGGGTGGTGAAAGGAGGGTGCCTGCTGTAATTTTATTTCTGGTTCGGCGATTCCAAGATTTGTGTTGCTAGTTGATGATAGGGGAGAATTTTGCCGCAAGAGGTGCTCGGGTGAGCCTTGCGGGCTGTTTGGTCTCTGCTAGATGGATGTGTTTAGTGCTCGGTGAAACATTTTGTGCGTGTGCTGAGCATGATATAGTATGGATGTTGATCCTTAATTGTTAGTTTAGACTATAGATTTGATGACTGTATTATGATGTATGAAGTGACTGAATTCTGTCTTGGGCTGGTAGGAAACCTTATAAACCTCCTAGGGCTTGTTACTCTTGTTATGTGAAATATGTTTCTTCTGCAATTTGTGAGCTTTATTCGGTTGTTTTGCATCTGTGATTTAAATTATTGAGTTTTTCTTTTGAGTTAAATTATGGCTTGATGAGAGGATGTGCTTAGCCTTGCGTATCTTGATATATCAGTTGGTGGTGTCCAATATATACTTCTTCAATCTAGTTTGTTTGTGTAAGTAAATAAGAAAAGTTGGAACCATTCTTGATGTGGTAGTCAGTTTTGTTATACATGCGAATGTTCAGCAGCATATTCTACCCGTGGTGGTGGTGCTGTACTGATGACGGACGGAAGGACGGAAGGGGTGGTCTGCAGTCTCGGTCGAAGACTGAACTTTCACTAGCAAAGCAAATATCTCTCTTTCCTCCGTTTGTTGTTCTTTATGCAGACTGGTCTCAAAGCACCCCACACATGTATCCATCTATCATCTGCGTAGGATAAGTCCCATTCACCATAAAGCAGCGGTGCAGTTGCTGTGAACGGCTTTGCTTCGTCCGTTTGCTGGAGAAGCTGCCACGTCGCAATACCGTCTCTCTCCATCTTTCTATTGTGTGTTGACTGGATCAGTGCACAGTGCTTGCGCCTGTAACCCCGGGCATGAGATAAATAAGTCTTCTTCGATAATGGTTGATTTTGTTAGCTCAAAATGAAGTATTAAGAGTCAGAACATTGCGTACATAGATTACACACATTCAACATTAGGACAGTAAATCATATATAAGACCAAATCTATGTGTAGCGACCAGATCAGAGATAGCTAACTAGGTTTGCTAGTTGCCAGCCGGGTGTATGCACTCGTAGCGAGTTGCTGCTGCTGCTGCCGCCGGTCTGCAGTCTCCCGAAATGTGGCCGTGGAGGAAGATGTCGGTTTCCTGCCCCTCCGTCTTCATTACTTTCTTTGTGCATATCTCAATACTGATTCTCATCCGGACACAGTGATCATTATCACAGTGTGCGCACGCACGTGTCGCTCCGCTATTGGTCAATCAGCCTGTACTGTATTCTATTCTGCAGTGTGTTGACTGTGCCACCCTTCTTCATCTGCCTCTTTCTTTCCCTTTTTCTGCATTGTGTATTCTTTACGAATGTCCTGCTTCACGTTGACGAATCAACTACTTATTGGCCGGTGATGCAGACCACCGCCATGGTACTACGCACATACGGTCACCATGAGCCTACCTACGTGTTGGCCCACGATTCGCTCAGCAGGCTGTCGCAACATACACATACGTACGCACGTGTCGGTGTTGACCATTGCTAACTCGATCAGCTAACCTGAGTGTGACCGGGGACGTAAATAAACATTACAATCGAACGCACAAATATAGAGTACCAAAGTCTATCAACTAGTAGTAGTACTAAGGGCATCTCCAACCCGACCTCCAAATCGCATCACCCGTGGATCGAGGAGACCAGTCCACGGACACAGATACAGACGCCAGTCATCTAACACTATTCTCCCAAATGTCCGCGAGTATCATTAATTTGAAATTCAAATCCGTCTGATCATATAGCGCACACCTGATCAAATCAACCCTGAGCACAACCCAAAAGAATATCAATCCGGTAGTCCATGCAATTTTTTTCTCCCCTGCTGACATGCAATCCGAGCCTCCACACTCAATCCGCCGCTGCCTCTGCCTCCTCCGCCGTCTCGGCCACCTCCTTTTCTGTCTTCTCCAACTCTTCCTTCCGCCCCTTCAACATCTTGAAACGGACGACTTGCACGATCATCCTTGCGTCGTCATCTAAATCCCCCATCTTCAAGGTCAACATCTTCGTATCCTCTGAAGCAGCTGCAATCTCAACCTTTCTCTCTTTGAGCATGATCTTCTTCTCTTCGAGCTTGAGCTTCTTGTCGGTCGCCGCCAGCAACATGTTAAACCTCTCCGCCTTTTTTTCCTCCTTGACGTCAGAGCGCTTGACGTATGCCTCCTCCTTCTTCGACAAGATGTCCTTGAACCTCTCCATCATCATGGCCGCCGCCCCTCTTGCTTCGCCCTCTCCCTCTCCCACTTCTTTTGATGAAACGCTCTTCTAAACTTCTTGGACGGTTCTTTTGTTGGGTCGGTTGGAGCACTGGTTTCTTCCTCGGTGCCACGGGCGATGGTCTTGGTAATGTATAGATTTCACTTGGGTTGTCCATTCAATTTCAATCAACAATGCATGATGGTGAAGTTTTTATTCTCCAACTTCAAGAGCACACTACACGCACGTGAAGGCTATAAAATAAAACATTGTTAACAATGCATATCTGGCCAAATGATCTACAAAACAATGCATATCTGACCAAATGAGCCATAAAACAATGCTATCCGGCCAATTGATCTTTAAAACAATGCATATCCGGCCAAATGATAAACTTACTCACTCGACGATTTGTGCACCACTTGGCCGCCGTGCGATAGTTGCCTCAAGTGGCGCAATACTTCTACACGACCTCTTAGATGATGTACCATTGATGTGAAGGAAATATGCCCTAGAGGTTAAAGTTGCTATTTTATATTTCCTTATTCATGATAAAGGTTTATTATTCATGCTAGAATTGTATTGGTTGAAAACTTAAATACATGTGTGAATACATAAATAAATACCGTGTCCCTAGTATGCCTCTACTAAACTAGCTCGTTGATCAAAGATGATTAATGTTTCCTAACTATAGACACGTGTTGTCATTTGATAATGGTATCACATCATTAGGAGAATGATGTGATGGACAAGACCCACCTGTTAGCTTAGCATAATGATCGTTCAGTTTATTGCTATTGCTTTCTTCATGTCAAATACATATTCCTTCGACTATGAGATTATGCAACTCCCGGATACCGGAGGAATACCTTGTGTGCTATCAAACGTCACAATGTAACTGCGTGATCATAAAGATGCTCTACAGGTATCTCCGAAGGTGTTTGTTGAGTTGGCATAGATCAAAATTAGGATTTGTCACTCCGAGTTTCGGAGAGGTATCTCTGGGCCCTCTCGGTAATACACATCATAAGCTTGCAAGCAAATGACTAAGGAGTTAGTTACGAGGTGATGTATTATGGAATGAGTAAAGAGACTTGCTGGTAACGAGATTGAACTAGGTATAGAGATACCGACGATCGAATCTCGGGCAAGTAACATACCGATGGACAAAGGGAATTATGTATGTTGGCATAACGGTTCGACTGCTAAAGATCTTCGTACAATGTAGGAACAAATATGGGCATCCAGGTTCCGCTATTGTTCATTAACTGGAGAGGTGTCCCGGTCATGTCTACATAGTTCTCGAACCCGTAGGGTCCGCACGCTTAACGTTCGTTGACGATATAGTGTTATATGAGTTATATGATTTGGTGATTGAATGTTGTTCGGAGTCCCAGATGAGATCACGAACATGACGAGGAGTCTCGAAATGGTCGAGAGGTAAAGATTGATATATAGGACGATGGTGTTCGGCCACCGGAAGAGTTTCAGAGTGCACCGGGTAGTCATCGGGGCACCAAAAGGGGTGTTGGAAATATGCCCTAGAGGCAATAATAAAATGATTATTATTATATTTTCTTGTTCATGATAATTGTCTATTGTTCATGCTACAATTGTATTTCCCGGAAACCGTAATACATGTGTGAATACATAGACCACAACATGTCCCTAGTGAGCCTCTAGTTGACTAGCTCGTTGATCAATAGATGGTCATGGTTTCCTGACCATGGGCATTGGATGTCATTGATAACGGGATCACATCATTAGCAGAATGATGTGATGGACAAGACCCAATCCTAAGCGTAGCACAAGATCGTGTAGTTCGTTTGCTAAAGCTTTTCTAATGTCAAGTATCATTTCCTTAGACCATGAGATTGTGTAACTCCCGGATACCGTAGGAATGCTTTGGGTGCACCAAACGTCACAATGTAACTAGGTGGCTATAAAGGTACACTATATGCATCTCCGAAAGTGTCTGTTGGGTTGGCACAAATCGAGACAGGGATTTGTCACTTCATATGACGGAGAGGTATCTCTGGGCCCACTCGGTAATGCATCATCATAATGAGCTCAATGTGACTAAGTAGTTAGTCGCAGGATCATGTATTACAGAACGAATAAAGTGACTTGCCAGTAACGAGATTGAACGAGATATTGGGATAGCGACGATCGAATCTCGGGCAAGTAACGTGCCGATTGACAAAGGGAATTTTATACAGGATTGATTGAATCCCCAACATCATGGTTCATCCGATGAGATCATCGTGGAACATGTGGGAGCCAACATGGGTATCTAGATCTCGCTGTTGGTTATTGGCCGGAGAGCTGTCTCGGTCATGTCTGCATGATTCCTGAACCCGTAGGGTCTACACACTTAAGGTTCGGTGACGCTAGAGTTGTTATGGGAATTAGTATGCAGTTACCGAATGTTGTTCGGAGTCCCAGATGAGATCCTGGACATCACGAGGAGTTCCGGAATGGTCCGGAGAAAAAGATTTATATATGGGAAGTCCTTATAAGGTCACCTTTCATGGCTGCCCCCCGGTCAGTTCACTTTGCAGCAGTTCATCGGATTCTTAGATATATTCGAGGTACCTTTTCTCGAGCCGTCCTTTTTTCCGTCATGTTCGATCTCGAAGAGAAGGAAGAGATCTTCAAAACTGGAATAAAAGAATTAGTAGATCTGTTCCGCCCAAAATGGGAATGGGCGCGATAAGCTTGTGCCTGTTTGGAGAGATCTTTCCTTCCTGTGCGAAAGCAAGGCCTCTTTCTCGACTTTACTTGAATGCCGTTATTTTGGCACAAGTTTTTTTGGTTCTCAAAAAGAAACAGTTTGAAAAGGTTCAATTGTACGAAGCTGTGGGCCGTAAAGTGGAAACGGTTGCAGGCCAAAGCTGTCCCCTCATTTCACCAACTCGTACTAAATAGCGAGCTAACGAATCCCCTTCTTTTTGCCATTGGACTTTCCGGAAGTGTTCGGGGGTATATCAGTATTGTAACGGGACCACCGAAAGGGTTCCTGGGGTCCATCGGGAGGGTCCACCTGCCCCGGAGGGCTCCATGGGCTGAATACAGAGGGCAACCAGCCCCTAAGTGGGCTGGGCACCAACCCCCTAGGGCCCATGCGCCTAGGGTTGGGGGGGGGCCTAAAGGTGGCGCCCCTTGGCTTGGGGCGCAAGCCCCCCTGGCCGCCGCCCCACCTCTAGATCCATCTGGAGGGGCCCGGCACCCCTCTCCATTGCCCCTATAAATAGAGGGGAAGAGGGAGGGCTGCTGCACCCTTCCCCTGGCGCAGCCCTCCCCCTCTCCAACTCCACCTCCTCCTCCGTAGTGCTTGGCGAAGCCCAGTCGGAAAACTGCAAGCTCCTCCACCACGCCGTCGTGCTGCCGGAGCTCTCCCTCAACTTCTCCTCTCCCCTTGCTGGATCAAGGGGAGACGTCCCCGGGCTGTACGTGTGTTGAACGCGGAGGCGCCGTCCGTTCGGCGTTAGATCAGATCTTCCGTGATTTGAATCGCCGCGAGTACGACTCCCTCATCCGTGTTCTAGTGACGCTTCCGCTTAGCGATCTTCAAAGGTATGAAGATGCTCATCCTCTCCTCTCTTGTTGCTAGAATCTCCATAGATTGATCTTGGTGATGCGTAGAAAATTTTGAATTATTGCCACGTTCACCAACAGTGGCATCATGAGCTAGGTCTATTGCATAGATTCTATGCACGAGTAGAACACAAGTAGTTGTGGGCGTTGGTTTGTTCAATTTTATTACCATTACTAGTCCTATCTTGTTTCGGCGGTATTGTGGGATGAAGCGGCCCGGACCGACCTTACACGTATGCTTACGTGAGACAGGTTCCACCGACTGACATGCACTTGTTGCATAAAGGTGGCTAGCGGGTGCCAGTCTCTCCCACTTTAGTCGGATCGGATTCGATGAAAAGGGCCCTTATGAAGGGTAAATAGCAATTGGCATATTACCGTTGTGGCTTTTGCGTAGGTAAGAAACGTTCTTGCTAGAAACCCATAGCAGCCACGTAAAACATGCAACAACAATTAGAGGACGTCTAACTTTTTTTTGCAGGGTATGCTATGTGATGTGATATGGCCAAAAGAATGTGATGAATGATATGTGATGTATGAGATTGATCATGTTCTTGTAATAGGAATCACGACTTGCATGTCGATGAGTATGACAACCGGCAGGAGCCATAGGAGTTGTCTTAATTTATTGTATGACCTGCGTGTCATTGAAAACGCCATGTAATTACTTTACTTTATTGCTAACCGTTAGCCATAGTAGTAGAAGTAATGATTGGCGAGAGAACTTCATGAAGACACGATGATGGAGATCATGGTGTCATGCCGGTGACGAAGGTGATCATGCCGCGCCTCGAAGATGATGATCAAAGGCGCAAAATGATATTGGCCATATCATGTCACTTTATGATTTGCATGTGATGTTTGTCATGTTTACATCTTATTTGCTTAGAACGACGTTAGCATAAATAAGATGATCCCTCATAAAATTTCAGGAAATGTTCCCCCTAATTGTGCATCATTGCGAAAGTTCGTTGTTTTGAAGCACCACGTGATGATCGGGTGTGATAGATTCTAACGTTCGCATACAACGGGTGTAAGCCAGATTTACACATGCAAAACACTTAGGTTGACTTGACGAGCCTAGCATGTACAGACATGGCCTCGGAACACAAGAGACCGAAAGGTCGAACATGAGTCGTATAGTAGATACAATCAACATGAAGATGTTCACCGATGATGACTAGTCTGTCTCACGTGATGATCGGACATGACCTAGTTGACTCGGCTCATGTATCACTTAGATGACTAGAGGGATGTCTATCTGAGTGGGAGTTCATTAAATAATTTGATTAGATGAACTTAATTATCATGAACATAGTCTAAAATCTTTGCAATATGTCTTGTAGATCAAATGGCCCACGCTAATGTTGCCCTCAACTTCAACGCGTTACTAGAGAAAACTAAGCTGAAAGACGATGGTAGCAACTATATGGACTTGGTCTGGAACTTGAGGATCATCCTAGCTGCCAAGAAAGCATATGTCCTAGAAGCACCCATTTTCCCAGCAACTCAAGAAGTTATGAACGCCTGGCAGCCGCTAGTGATGATTACTCCCTGGTTCAGTGCGGCATGCTTTACAGCTTAGAACTGGGGCTCCAAAAGCATTTTGAGTAGCACGGAGCATATGAGATGTTCCAAGAACTGAAAATGGTTTTCCAAGCTCATGCTCGGGTCGAGAGATATGAAGTCTTCGACAAGTTCTACAGTTGTAAGATGGAGGAAAACAGTTCTGTCAGTGAGCATATACTTACTATGTTCGGGTTACACAACCGTTTGTCTCAATTGGGAGTTAATCTCCCAGACGACTCGGTCATTGACAGGATCCTCCAGTCGCTCCCACCTAGCTACAAGAGATTTGTGATGAACTACAATATGCAGGGGATGGAGAAGTCCATTCCTGAGTTATATTCGATGGTGAAATCAGCGGAGATGGAAATCAAAAAGGAACATCAAGTGTTGATGGTGAATAAGACCACTAGTTTCAAGAAAGGCAAGGGTAAAAAGAACTTCAAGAAGGACGGCAAGGGAGTTGCCGCATATCATCGATCAGCTTGCGGGAAGAAGCCAAACAATGGACCCAAGCCCGAGACTCGGTGCTTTTATTGCAAGGAAATGGTCATTTGAGCGGAACTGCCCCAAGTACTTAGCGACAAGAAGGCCGGCAACACCAAAGGTATATGTGATATACATGTTATTGATGTGTACCTTACGATTACTCGTAGTAGCTCCTGAGTATTTGATACCGGTGCGGTTGCTCATATTTGTAACTCAAAACAGGAGCTGCGGAATAAGCGGAGACTGGCGAAGGACGAGGTGACGATGCGCGTCGGGAATGGTTCCAAGGTCGATGTGATCGCCATCGGCACGCTACCTCTACATTTACCTACGAGATTAGTTTTAAACCTCAAAAACTGTTATTTAGTGCCAGCTTTGAGCATGAACATTGTATTTGGATCTCGTTTAATGCGAGATGGCTACTCATTTAAATTCAAGAATAATGATTGTTCTATTTATTTGAGAGATATATTTTATGATCATGCCCCGCTGGTCAATGGTTTATTCTTATTGAATCTCGAACGTGATGCTACACATATTCATAGTGTGAGTACCAAAAGATGTAAGGTTAATAATGATAGTTTCACATACTTGTGGCACTGCCACCTTGGTCACATTGGTGTCAAACACATGAAGAAGCTCCATGCAGATGGACTTTTGGAGTCTCTTGATTATGAATCATTTGACACATGCGAACCATGCCTCATGGGCAAGATGACCAAGACTCCGTTCTCCGGAACAATGGAGCGAGCAACCAACTTGTTGGAAATCATACATACTGATGTGTGCGGTCCAATGAGCGTTGAGGCTCGCAGTGGCTATCGTTATGTTCTCATCCTCACTGATGACTTAAGTAGATATGGGTATGTAAACTTAATGAAACACAAGTCTGAGACCTTTGAAAATTTCAAGGAATTTCAGAGTGAGGTGGAAAATCAACGTGACAGGAAAATAAAGTTCTTACGATCAGATCGTGGGGGAGAATATTTAAGTCACGAGTTTGGTACGCACTTAAGGAAATGTGGAATTGTTTCACAACTCATGCCGCCTGGAACACCTCAGCGTAATGGTGTGTCCGAACGTCGTAATCGCACTCTATTGGATATGGTGCGATCTATGATGTCTCTTACCGATTTACCGCTATCATTTTGGGGATACGCTTTAGAGACAGCCACATTCACTTTAAATAGGGCACCATCTAAATCCGTTGAGACGACACTGTATGAATTATGGTTTGGGAAGAAACCTAAGCTGTCGTTTCTAAAAGTTTGGGGATGCGATGCTTATGTCAAGAAACTTCATCCTGAAAAGGTTGAACCCAAGTCGGAAAAATGCGTCTTCATAGGATACCCTAAGGAAACCATTGGGTATACCTTCTACCTCAGATCCGAAGGCAAGATCTTCGTTGCCAAGAATGGATCCTTTCTGGAGAAAGAGTTTCTCTCGAAAGAAGTAGTGGAAGGAAAGTAGAACTTGATGAAGTACTGCCTCTTGAACCGGAAAGTAGTGCAGCTCAAGAAAATGTTTCTGTGGTGCCTGCCGAGGAAGTTAATGATGATGATCAAGGTACTTCGAATCAAGTTGCTACTGAACTTCATACGTCCATAAGGCACGCGTTCATGTAGTGGTACGGCAACCTGATACGAAATCATGTTGTTAGACAACGGTGAACCTTCAAACTATGAAGAAGCGATGGCGGACCCAGATTCCAACAAATGGCTTGAAGCCATGAAATCCGAGATAGGATCCATGTATGAAAACAAAGTATGGACTTTGACAGACTTGCCCGATGATCGGCGAGCCATATAAAATAAATGGATCTTTAAGAAGAAGACTGACGCGGATGGTAATGTGACCATCTATATGTTGGAAATATGCCCTAGAGGCAATAATAAAATGGTTATTATTATATTTCCTTGTTCATGATAATTGTCTATTGTTCATGCTATAATTGTATTAACTGGAAACCATAATACATGTGTGAATACATAGACCACAACATGTCCCTAGTGAGCCTCTAGTTGACTAGCTCGTTGATCAATAGATGGTTATTGTTTCTTGACCATGGACATTGGATGTCATTGATAAACGGGATCACATCATTAGGAGAATGATGTGATGGACAAGACCCAATCCTAAGCATAGCACAAGATCGTGTAGTTCGTTCGCTAGAGCTTTTCTAATGTCAAGTATCATTTCCTTAGACCATGATTGTGTAACTCTCGGATGCCGTAGGAATGCTTTGGGTGTATCAAACGTCACAATGTAACTGGGTGACTATAAAGGTGCACTACAGGTAGCTCCAAAAGTATCTGTTGAGTTGGCACGAATCGAGACTGGGATTTGTCACTCTGTATGACGGAGAGGTATCTCTCGGCCCACTCGGTAATGCATCATCATAATGAGCTCAGTGTGACTAAGGAGTTAGTCACGGGATCATGCGTTATGGAACGAGTAAAGAGACTTGCCGGTAACGAGATTGAACAAGTGATGACCCACAAGTGTAGGGGATCTATTGTAGTCCTTTCGATAAGTAAGAGTGTCGAACCCAACGAGGAGCAGAAGGAAATGGCAAGCGGTTTTCAGTACGGTATTCTCTGCAAGCACTGAAATTGTAGGTAACAAATAGTTTTGTGATAAGATAATTTGTAATGGATAACAAGCAATGAAAGTAAATAAGGTGCAGCAAGGTGGCCCAATCCTTTTTGTAGCAAAGGACAAGCCTGGACAAATTCTTATATAGAGAAAAGCGCTCCTGAGGACACATGGGAATTATCGTCAAGCTAGTTTTCATCACGCTCATATGATTCACGTTCGTTACTTTGATAATTCGATATGTGGGTGGACCGGTGCTTGGGTACTGACCTTTCTTGGACAATCATCCCACTTATGATTAACCCCTATTGCAAGCATCCGCAACTACAAAAGAAGTATTAAGGTAAACCTAACCATAATGTTGGGGATATAACTATTTGTGTAAGCTGCCCAGGAGGGGCCGGGTTACACAAAGAAGACTCATCAGAAAGAAGCCCAAGACCAAGCATGAAGATGGCGGTTCAATAAAGGGTCTAAGGCCCACAGGCGGCTTAAGGCCTGTAGTGGTAAACCGCCATGATGATATGACTTGTAACATAAGGTAGACTTAACTAGTCACCGAGCCGGACACTGTCTATGAGCCGGCCAGGACTCTATAGGCCACAGGGCGTCCACCCGTGTATATAAGGGGACGACCCGCTGGCGGCTGAGGGTAAGAAACAACTCATCGAGAACCGGGCATAGCGTATCTCGCTCCCTGGTCATCGAAACATCAGGCAATACCAACCCAACTAGACGTAGGCCTTACCTTCACCGTAAGGGGCCGAACTAGTATAAATCTCTCGTGTCCTTTGTCCCGATTTAACCCCTTTAAGCTTCCTAGTTGCAATGGCTCCACGATTAAGTCCTTGCAAGAGGACATCTGCCGTGACAATTCCACGACAGTTGGTGCCCACCATGGGGCCAGCACACGGTGGATTTGAGTTCTTGAAGGGCAACTTTGAAGGGCTCAAGGGATACGCAGTGGGCCGGATGACCAAGAGTCGTCGCGACAAGATCTACATCGACGACGAAGGTTGGGGCCCCGACGCCGACTCAATTTAGTACGGGTACCGGGTCCCCTTCGGCGGAATCCACGTCTTCATCGGCCGGATTGGTGAGCCGGGCCCTGAGCCGGACAACTGCACTGACCTCGCCGAGACGGCTCAGTGCGCGAGACCCGCCCGAGTTCAACCCGTCATGAAGCGTGCCTTCGTGGGCTGCATCCACGGAGAGGAACTGTCTAAAGGATCTGAAGATGGTGGTGAGATGGCCGTCCTCTCTGACGGGGATTCGTCCGCCGGTTCAACAGATTCGCTGTATCAAGTGCAAGAGGGCATGCTTGGGGGCTGTTCCGATGGCTCCATTATTCCGGACCCCTATGAGCTGCCAAGCTGGGCAGGAGTCTTCATGGCTGGGACTCAACCCGGCCAAAACTCTACAACTGCTGCCGCAATAACGTCCGGGTTAGGAGCGGCCGGGGCAGGAGGCCCTGTGCGCCCGCCGACTCAGATACTGATGGATCTCATGGATAAGCTTACGACCATGTTAACCGCCACACTTATTCCTGCAAATCAATATGAGCATAACACGGAGGTGGCACAGGTGCGCGAGGAGATAGCTCGGGCCAAGGCGTCGGCGGTGAGGACACCAAAGTTAGCTACTGGCAGGCGGCTTTGGATGCACGCGCGCGGCTCCAAATGAGGCTTTTCACTACGATGAGCCTGAACGCATCTAACGAGGTGATGAGGAGGAGACATCAGAAAACCCAGTCCCGTTTACCTCCGGTTTATGATCTTCGGAATCTTTTCGCTACACCCGGAGCCGGCCCAAGTAACCCGCCATATGCAAATCAGTTTATGACATCCGGAACAGGAGGACCGGCTCAGCCTCGGGAGATGCCACCTCCTCATGGGAACATGGCACCACCCCGTTATGTGCTGATACCGCCGGGTCACTTTTCCAACCCCATGGAGAACTTAATCACAGCATCGACGCATTTGGCGGCTCTCCCAGTGGACGATGATGATCCGACAGCAGTGGAGACCCGGAGGATCAGAGAACTTGTCCAGACGCCCTGGCTCAGCAGGAGACTTATTCTTATAGCCGGGACATGATACATTCAACTCCTCCGCCTTGGTTAGCACCGCCTCATCAAAACCGGAGTCCAAGTTACAGCAGGCACATGGAGTCAGAAGCTTTGTCAAGCAACGCCCAGCACCGTAACCAGCCCGATGGCTATAACCCGGTACAAGACCAAATACGTCAGGAGAACGAGCGGGCGGCTCAGCTAGCGGCTCAATAGCCGGCTCATCAAGATTTCCCAGAGTATCCGACGACTTCCGTTGAGACGGGAGTGGCTACTAGAACCGGCGGTGTTCCTTGTTTGGTGCCAGCTCTGCGTAATGTACATCTACCCAAGGACTTCAAGGGACCTCGAAAGGTGCCGACTTACACGGCCGACTTATAGCCTGGAGCGTGGATCAAAAGTTATGAGATGGCCATGGAGCTGTTGGAGGTCAGTGACGCAGCAATGGCTAAGTACTTCACCATGATGTTAGATGGAATGACCCGGTCTTGGTTAAAGGGCTTGACACCCAATTCCATTGGTTCGTGGGCAGAGCTAAAGGCCCATTTCATCCAGAACTTCAAGGACACTTGCAAGCAATCTATGTCGATTGTGGACTTGACAAATTGTAAGCAGGAGGAGGGTGAATCCACGACTCATTGGGTATGCCGGTTCAAGGAGATAATACATTAAATCGACAAGATGGATGCCGGCTCTGCATCCTCATGTTGGAGAAGAACCGCGCTTTGAGCCGCCGAGATGTAAACTGGGTGCCTTAAGCGTGATTGCAACGATATGGGTACGCGATGGCAGCTTTAGTCAAATCGCCGACTCTGATAGTACCAAGGATCCCGCGTCTGATGAGGAAAAGACATGGAAGGGAAAGAAGAACGGCAATGGAAAGGGTCAGCAGCATAACCCGATGAATCAAGGAGGCAATAAACGTAAGGCGGAAGGTAACCCGGAGTTTGTAGCCAACGCCAATGCACAGGGTAACAATCAGAGACGTAAGGGCAAACCGCCGCCTCGATCTGGCGGGTCAGGCCCATCTCTTGAGCAGCTACTCAATGAGCCCTGCCTGAGACATGGCACCCGGGAACGACCCGCCACCCACTTATGGAAGGATTGTGCGATCATGAAGGCTTTCAAGAATTCCAACTCGTTTGATGGCAATCATGGATCGGGCGGCGGCTCAGGAGCCGGCGGCTTTCATGGCCCGGGCAGCGGTTCAAGTTCCGGCTTTCAGGGAAATCAAAGCGGCTATAATCAACAAGACCTAGTTAGGGGATAACAACAACGCGATCGGGTTATCAAAGCCATCCGAAGCAGCTGAATAGTGGGCAGTATCATGTGTTTACCACTAGCTTGTGCAAACGTGACCAGAAGGTTCATAGGAGGGCCGTGAACTCTGTTGAGCCGGCAGTTCCCCGTTACTTAAGGTGGTCAGAGCAGCCTATTATATGGAGAAGGGAAGATCACCCGCCCCGGGTTGATAATCCGGGCCAGTTAGCCTTGGTGGTGGCGCCTCAGGTCGGTGGCTATAAATTTACCAAGGTACTCATGGACGGGGGTAGCAGCATCAACATCCTCTATTATGAGACCTTTCGACGCATGGGGTTAACTGATAAGAATTTGAAGACGTCCAACACGGTTTTTCATGGAGTGGTTCCTGGTAAGTCGGCTTACCCAGTTGGCAAGATTGAACTGGAAGTGGCTTTTGGAGCTGAGAAATTAACCTTTGAGGTGGTCAAAATCAGGAGTCCATATCATGCTCTGTTTGGACGGCCGGCTTATGCCAAGTTCATGGCACGACCGTGTTATGTTTATCTGCAGCTTAAGATGCCGGGTCACAAGGGCACCATCACCGTGCATGGAAGTCGAAAGGTAGCCCTGGAATGTGAGGAGGGCGACGCGGCTTATGCTGAGTCTGTTTGTGCAGCAGAGGAGCTAAAGTTTTATCAAGACAATGTTGACCCGACGGATATGACCTCTTTAAAGAAGCCAACCACCGAGCATGACCCGGCGATGAAGTTTAAGTCGGCTGCTGAAACCAAGCTTGTTGATTTCAGTCCAGGTGATTCATCTAAGCAGTTTAGTATCAGTGCCAATTTGGATCCTAAATAGGAAAGCACGCTCATCGAGTTCATCCGTGAGAACCGGGACATCTTCGCATGGAAACCTTCTGACATGCTGGGTGTATCGAGAGAACTCGCTGAGCACACTCTCAATATTGGTCCGAAGTATAAGTCGGTCAGGCAGTTTCTTCGATGGTTCAACGAAGAGAGGCGGAAAGCTATTGGAGAGGAAGTCGCCCGGCTCTTAGCGGCTGGGTTTATTGTTGAAGTTTTTCACCCAGATGGTTGGCTAACCCGGTGCTTGTGCTCAAGAAGAACGGCACCTGGCGGATGTGTGTGGATTACATGGACTTAAATAAGGCTTGTCCGGCTGATCCCTTTGCTCTCCCCCGTATTGATCAAATCATTGATGCTACGGCGGGTTGCGAGAGTTTGAGCTTTTTGGATGCTTACTCTGGTTATCATCAGATCAAAATGGCAGTTAAGGACCAGGAGAAGACGGCTTTCATCACTCCGTTTGGAGCCTTATGTTATGTATCTATGCCATTTGGGCTCAAGAGTGCTCAGGCGACTTATCAGCGATGTGTACAGAACTGTCTCCACGATCAAATTGGGCGCAATGTTCATGCTTATGTGGATGACATCATGGTGAAGTCCAGAGAGAAGGAAACCTTGATATCTGACTTGAAAGAGACCTTTGATAATCTCTGGGTTTATAAGATGATGCTTAACCTGACCAAGTGTGTATTTGGTGTACATGCAGGCAAGCTCTTGGGTTTTCTGGTCTCAAACAGAGGCATCGAAGCTAATCCAGAGAAGATCAAGGCAACTACCTCTCTGGCTGCAGTGGCAAGTGCTCTCTATCCAACAAGAATGTGCCCGTGCCAAACTTGGCATTGATAAGCATCTGAATATGCGGGGCAAATCCACATGACCTTTTCTGGTCAGCTGCAGTCCTCTTAATAGTCTCAACTATCAAGTCCATCACCTTGAAAGGTGCCTTCTCATCAAGTATATGCAGCATGTTGATAGAGTAGCCTCTGATCATGCGATGATTTCCAGACTTGGGCATCAAGGTATGCCTCAGAATAGTGTTTGTAGTAGGTAGACCTGCCTGGAGATAATACACTGAGCCAAGCTTCCAGATTCCTACATCCTTTGCTGGAACCTCTTTGTACATATTCTTCATAGATTCATGGTTCTTCTTGGGAATACCATATACATCAACATCATCCTCTCTTGCACCGAGCATTCAGCAGTTCGCCCATTCTTCTACAAATGAAGAGAATCTTTGGCCTTGATCATCCATGTGATCTTTCCATCTGGATAGAAATGAGCCGTGGCATAGAATTGCATAATCATTTCATCATTCCAACTTGTCAACTTTTGACCAACAAACTCTGCAACACCACATGCAGTGAAGCTCTCATGCACATGTGGAAAGAAGTCTCTGTGCTCTTCACTGTCGATGTATTTCCAGTCAACATAGCGAGTGTCTGCAACTATGGGCTTCTTGTCCATCAGCACAGTCTCATAGAAGTCCTGCTGCTCTCTGGTGTGGAATCGTGGATTAACAGCAGTTCTTCTCCTCACAGCATATGGATCAGCTTGTCTCCATAGCCTGAGACCTCTATCCTTCCTTTCCTTCATGTTTTCAGCTTGAGGATGAGCATCATTGTGAAGTGGCAGTTTCTGTCGAAGTTTCAGCAAGACTGGTGCCTCATCATCTGACACAGCTGGTGGCACAGCATCTTTCTTCTTCTCTAAAGCTGGAATGTTCCTGACTGTTTTCTTTGGCTTGGCAGCAGGCTTTGCTGGAGCTGCCTTGACTGGAGCAGATGGCTTGGACTTAGAAGTGGCTCCTGCCCTGATGGCATCACCCATGAGCTTAGGCTTTTGAGGAGGCTGGGGTGCTTCCTCATCATCATCTCCCTCTGCTGCTTCATCATGCACAATCCTCTTCCTCTTGGAAGTTTTCTTCACCTTGCTTGTACTTTCCTCTTCCATACTCAGCTTCTTGGCAATAGTGGACTGCTTCACTTTTCGGGTGCCTTTCTTGGTTTGCTGCCCTTGAGGCTCTTTGGCAACAACTTTTCTCTTTGGCTTGGAGGAGACCTCTTCCTCAACAATGAAATCAGAATCTTCTTCATCAGAGTTCCTCTTCTTTCTGGCCCTGGTGGCTGCAGGAGGCAAACCACTTGGTGTGCTCCTCTCACCATCATCTGAAGAGCTGCTGGGATCAGGACTAGTGCCTGCCTCTGGAATATCTTCAATAGGTGACTCAGACCTGTTCTGGCTGTCACGGCATCGACATGGTGACAACCTGTGAATAGATAAGGTGTAGGCAGAGTAGAAGAGTTATCACAAACTGCAGAAGATTTTGCAAACAAATTGAGTTCAAATTTCAGTTTTAGGTTTTCACAGAAGACATTTCGGTCGACCGAGTTTAAAATTCGTGAATCCAAGTGTTCAAACAGAAGCATTCACACCACTTTCGGTTGGACCGAAGTGGGTTTCGGTCCTGCCGAAAACACTAGGGTTTCACTAAATCCTCATTTCGGTCACACCGATTTGCACAACTCGGTTGGACCGAAAGGTGTAGTGCAATGGCCAGAGGAAAATTCGGTCATACCGAGAATGTAAAATCGGTCTCACCGAGATGTGTTCGGCGGAAACCTAACCCTAAAACTTTTCCTTGAATCTAGTCCAAAAGACTAATCTGGTGTATAGGAAGATCTCAAACGTGGCAAGATGCTAGGCAAACCAAACGTGCATTGAATCAGAGATGGGAGCACGAGTGGGATTGAAACTCACCCTAACTTGGTGGAGTTCCTCTACGGCGGCAACGGCGTGGAGAAGATGTCCGTTGACGGCGACGGAGACTGCGGCGAGGGCGCCTGGCGGCATTTACGGAGACGATCCGGAGACCACGGCGGCGGCAAAGAAGGTGTGGGGCGAAACGTTTTGAAGTAGAAATCAACGCCGCGGCCCTCGGAGTATATATACCCCTATCTTTGTCGGTGGGACCGAGTTGTAAAACTTCGGTGGCATCGAGATGGATAACTCTTTGGCGATTACACACTTCGGTCACGCCGAAATTCACAACTCGGTTTCACCGAGGTGAAAACCTAGATCAATCCAAATGCTTTCGGTTTGACCGAGTTTGAGTGGGTTGGTCTAACCGAAATCACTTAGAAGGTTTTGGAAGTTTAGCCTTTGACGGATCGGTGGCTCCGAGTGCTCCTCACTCGGTGGGTCCGAAAATGACTTGTTCAAAGTTTGTGATATAAGCATGAATAGAATTTGAGACAAGAAAGCATAGATAGCTAGGGGAGGTACTTAGGCATTCTTGTCCATCCATTTGGTCAAAAAAATCAAAATGACCAAAGCAACAAATGGATGTCCTTGAATGGATAAAATCATGCATCCAACATGCTCACACAATAAGATAGCAAATGAAATATGTGTCAAACATGCACAATCAAAAACTCTAGCAACTAACACACAATTTGTCGATGACTAGGTCATCTATATATGAGTATATTGACTTAGGAGTCAAATGAGAACATTTGATCATAGGTCATACTCATCGTTTAAGCACAAGTGGGGTTACCACTTTTACATAAAGCATTGATGTGTTCACATCATTTGAAGATGCTTTGGCTCAATTCTTTAGAGCAAAGCTCCCCCTAGATGTGAGAACCCCTTTTAAAGGGTCAAACTAACCTTGGGTTGTCGTAGAAGACTTCATGTAGATGTTGAAGATGTGGATGCTCAATGTTGATGAAGATCATCAAGAGTTGGGAGCAATCCTTTGGATTCGGGCACTTTCAATACCTACATGGGTTAGTCCCACAAGGAACAAACAAGGATATCCATGGACATAGATTGAAGTACACAATAGATGATGTCCATGAAAGCAATGATTACCTTGTCCCTTGACTTAACAACAAGAGGGTTTGTGACTCCATGAACTAGTGCAAGATGTGGAAGTTGATTGCACAAGTTCTTTGCCAAAAGAATGTGAGTGAAGTATGTTGGCAGAGTCACCCTCAAGAACTCTCTAGTTCTTCTTCTTCGGGATCCACATCATCTTGATGGGAATCCTTGGGGTTGTAGTTGAGCTTGACGAAGTAGAACTTGATGTTTCCTTGGGAACCCACTTGACCATGGCTTTAGGTGCTTCAATAAATGCATCAATCTCCTCTTGAAGCTTGTCCTTGCCTTTTAGCTTGTGGTCTTGTGGTAGAAGATCATCTTGAGCTTGTTCCACATTGGAAGAAGTAGGATTGTACTTCTCCTTTTGAGAAACAAACTTTGGAGTGGGATATTGACCTTCTTCCCATTCAACACCCTCGGCGTTGAACTTTCGCTCAAAACCAATTCCTTGATTCTTCCGGTGCCTTCCTTGCTTGCGAACAATTTCCTCAAAGTTCTTGCTTCCAGCAAGGCTCTTGTAGACACCTTTCTCTATAATCCCTTTCAATAAACTATTTTCTTGCTCAAGTGTAACTTGGCTTGAAACATTGTTAGTGGAATCAAGAGAACTACTAGAACCAATTTTGTTGCTTCTAGATGAAGAATTTTTCTTATGCTTGTCATGCTTAGTTTTAATAGGTGGCAAGAAATTAGACAAGAGAAGTCGTTTGGCAAGATATGAAGAACTCTTCTTTCGAAGATCGTCATTGATTGCTTTTAGAAACTCATGTTCTTGCTCTAGATTGAGCTTCTCGAAGCGTAGCTTCTCATGAGATCTTAGGAGCTCTCTATGATCTTCTTGAGTTGTTTCATGAGCTAACTTAAGAGTGTTTAGTTCTTTAGTTAGACGCTCAATCTCCTTCATAGCATTGTCATTCGACTCTTCTCGACTATAAAGACTACTAGCATGTTCATCATTACTAGGCTCACTAGATTTATCATGTAAAAGCTCATCTTCACCAAGCAAGTCATCCTCATCACTATTAAAGTCAATGAATTCAGGGTGTGATACCTTGGGGCCTTTTGCCATGAAGCATCTTCCAATTCCCTCATTTGGTGAATCAAACAAGTCATAGGAGTTGGAGTTGGAGGACACGAGAGCAAGACCGGCAACACCTTCATCTTGACTGTAGTCGGAGTTGGAGTGATAGCTTCTTTCGGAATGATTGTCGGAGTCGGAGCCGGAGACCCATTCACCTACATGAGCTTGATGTTTTCTTCTTGTGTAGCTCCTTGATGACTTGTCTTTCCTCTCCGAATCCTTGCTTCTCCGAGAGGGTCTTCGTTCATAACGATCATCTCTACTCCTTCTCTCTTTCCGAGGTGACTCTTCTCTTGAGCTTCTTCTTCTTGGAGATTCTTCTCTTCTCTTGTGGGGAGCCAAACACTCATTTGAGTAGTGTCCGGGTCTTCCACAATTGTAGCAGTTTCGATCACGACTAGAAGATCTCTTTTCATCATATCATCTAGACTTTGAGCTTCTCTCTTTGCTTCTACTCTTGTAGAATTTGTTGAAGTTCTTCACCATTAGGCTTATCTCTTCATTGGAAACTAGCTTGTCACTTGAGGTTGTGGGAGCATCACTTGTAGCTTTGTAAGCACCACTTGACTTGTTGTGAAGCTCTTCCTTATCTTTAAGTGTCATCTCATGAGCAACAATTCTTCCAATGACTTCGGTTGGCTTGAGATTCTTGTAGTTTGGTATCATTTGGATCAAAGTGCACACGGTGTCATACTTTCCATCCAAAGCTCTGAGAATCTTCTTGATGATGAATCGGTCGGTCATTTCTTCGCTTCCTAAGCCGGCAATCTCATTTGTGATGAGAGCAAGCCTAGAGTACATTTCAGCGACTCCTTCACCTTCCTTCATCTTGAACTTGTCAAGTTGACCTTGAAGAACATCTAGCTTTGATTCCTTCACGGACTCGGTACCTTCGTGCATTTCAACCAAAGTATCCCAAATCTCTTTTGCATTCTCAAGACAACTGATTTTGTTGAACTCCTCGGGACACAAAGCATTGAAGAGAATGTCACAAGCTTGAGCATTGTTTTGCAACATCCGCAATTCATCCGTTGTAGCTTCACGATCCGGAACTTTTCCTTCCTCGAAGAACTCACCTTGCAAACCAACACAAATAATGCCCCATGCGGCTGGGTTATGTCCAAGAATATGCATTTTCATTTTATGCTTCCAACTAGCAAAGTTTGAACCATCAAAGTAAGGACCTCTACGAAAATTACCCTCACTAGACGCCATACTCTCCTAGGTTGTGAAACCAAGCTTATGGAGTCCAATGCAATGGAGACCAATACAATGGAGACCAGAGCTCTGATACCACTTGTAGGATCGAAAGTATGTCTAGAGGGGGGTGATTAGACTACTTGACAATATAAAAATTCAGCCTTTTGATAAAGACAAGTTTTTGGCAAGTTCACAATGATGATCAAGTCAAGTATCACCCTACACATGCAATTCTAGAGTATAGGCAGCGGAAAGTAAATTGCACATGTAGTAAAGAGAGGTGGAGAAGAGCAAACGCAATTTGGAGACACGGAGATTTTTCTCGTGGTTCCGATAGGTGGTGCTATCGTCAATCCACGTTGATGGAGACTTCAACCCACGGAGGGTAATGGCTGCGAGAGTCCACGGAGGGCTCCACCCACGAAGGGTCCACGAAGAAGCAACCTTGTCTATGCCATCATGGCCTACGCCCACGGAGGGCTAGCCTTACTCGGGGTAGATCTTCACGAAGTAGGCGATCTCCTTGCCCTTACAAACTTCTTGGTTCAACTCCACATCTCGACGGAGGCTCCCAAGCGACACCTAACCAATCTAGGAGGCACCACCCTCCAAAAGGTAATAGATGGTGTTGGTGATGATGAACTCCTTGCTCTTGTGCTTCAAATGATAATCTCCCCAACACTCAACTCTCCTCACCGATTTGGCTGTGGTGGAAGAAAGGATTGAGTGGAAAGCAACTTGGGAAGGCTAGAGATCAAGCTTCATATGGTGGGAGTGGAGCAACTTGATCTCAACACAAGGGTAGGTAGTTTTCTTCTCGAAAATGTAAGGTAGGAGTGGTAGTTCTTTCGATGGCTCTCTCCACGAATGAAGAGGGGGTGGAGGGTATTTATAGCCTCCACACAAAATCCAACCGTTACACACATTTGACCAATCTCGGTCAGACCGAAGTTGACAACTCGGTGAGACCGAAAGTTCAAAACATGTGAACGTTGGGATTTTCGGTGGGACCGAAAATACAATCTCGGTGAGTCTGATTCGTCCAAAGACATGAGCTTGCCAATATCGGTGGGACCGACTTCATCATCTCGGTGACACCGATTTGATGACAGAAGGTTACAGAAGCTTGGCAACTCAAGTTTCGGTGAGACCGAGTTCAGAATCGGAAAATCCGAGATTTCTAGGGTTTGGCTATATGGCCGAGGTGGTTCATCTCGGTGTGACTGAGTTTAGGAAATCGGTGGGACCGAGATTACTTATGAGTGTATTATGGAAGTGAAAGTTGCTGATAGTTTAGGAGATGTATCACTAAGCACTTTGAGCAACCAGATCATTATCATAACCTCATCCCCTTTTAATAGTATTGGCTTTCCTATAGACTCAATGTGATCTTGGATCACTAAACCAAAAATGGAGTCTTGAGCTTTTGCCAATGCTTGCCTTAGCATTTTGAGGGGTCCACATCTTCAGTCCTTGCCATACCCATATCACTAAACTTTGTGAAATGATTCTCAAGAAACTATTAGTTCAATGATATATATGTTGTTATTAATTACCAAAACCACCCGGGGATTAGTTGCACTTTCAACGAGCCGTCAGTGCTGCCATCGTGGTGGAGCGTAAGGAGGCAGGCAAGGAGCACCCGGTTGAACGGCCGGTTTACTACATCAGTGAGGTGCTCATTGAGTCTAAACAAAGGTATCCACATTGGCAGAAACTTGTTTAGGAGTGTTTATGGCAAGCCGGAAGCTGAAGCAGTATTTCCAAAGTCATCCTATAACTGTGGTAAGTTCTGCCCCCTTGGGAGACATCATCCAGAACAGGGAGGCCACAGGACAAGTCGCCAAGTGGGCTATTGAGCTTGGGCCTCATGGTTTGAAGTACATGCCACGTACTGCTATTAAGTCTCAAGCCTTGGTGGACTTTATCAATGATTGGACAGAGTTGCAGGCACCTGAGGAGAAGCCAGATAACACATATTGGACTATTCACTTTGATGGGTCCAGGTAGTTAGAAGGCTCGGGGGCTGGAGTTGTTTTAACTTCCCCTCGAGGTGACAAATTTTGTTATGTGCTCCGGCTTATGTTTCCTTGTACTAACAATGCAGCTGAGTACGAGGCCTTACTCCATGGTCTCCGGATGGCCAAAGAGATGAATTTGAGCCGGGTAAGGTGCTTGGGTGATTCAGATCTCGTGGCCCAACAGGTGTCAGGCAAGTGGGATTCCAAGGATCCCCTTATGGCGGCTTATCGTCGTGAAGTAGATGCTGTGGCTGGGCACTTCAAAGGTTATCAAGTGGAGCACATTGATCGAAGGAAGTATGTGGCGGCTGACGCTTTAAGCCGGTTGGGATCTCAGCGTAAGTCGGTGCCGCCTAACACCTTTCTCGATGTTTTGCATAATCCTTCTGTCAAGGTACCTACAGAGGAAGAACTAGCAGTGCCAGACCCGGAGGCACAGCTGGTGGCAGCCCTTCACGTTATCCCAGATTGGATAGTGCCGTACTTGGCCTATATGACCCGGGGAGAGTTGCCTGAGGATGAGACCTTGGCGAGACAAATCATCAGGTGGTCCAAATCTATGACAATTGTTCATGGCGAGGTACATCACCGCAGTGTCACTGGGGCGTTTCAACGTTGTGTGTCGCCTGGGGAGGGTCAGGAGATACTTCGTAAGATCCATGAAGGAGGTTGTGGTCATCATGCCAGTTCAGAATCTCTTGTGGCCAAGGCTTTTCATCATGGTTTCTATTGGCTGACGGCTCATGCTGATGCGGAGGATCTAGTCAGCAAATGTGACGGATGTCAAAAATTCTCACGACGAGCTCATGTGCCGGCTCAAGAGTTGAGGATGATTCCAATTACTTGGCCGTTTGCAGTCTGGGGGCTTGACATGGTTGGACCTTTCAAGAGGTCTAAGGATAAAAAGACACACCTCCTGGTGGCAGTGGATAAGTTTACAAAGTGGGTTGAGGCAGAGTCGGTCAGTAAGTGTGATGCAGCCACGACGGTTCAGTTCATGAAAAAGGTGATTTTTCGTTTTGTTTTTTCACACAACATCATAACTGATAATGGCATTAATCTCTCCAAGGGTGCTATGGAAGAGTTCTGTCAACGAGAACATATCCGGCTTGATGTTTCGGCTGTTGCTCATCCTCAATCCAATGGTCAAGCAGAAAGAGCTAATCAAGAGATCCTGAAGGGTATCAAACCCCGGCTCTTGGGCCCCTTGCAGCGGACTCCGGGTTGTTGGGTGGAGGAGTTACCCTCTATATTGTGGAGCATCAACACTACGCCTAACAGATCTACAGGGTACACACCTTTCTTCATGGTATACGGAGCAGAGGCAGTCCTGCCAAGTGACATCCGACACGATTCACCCCGTGTGGCGGCTTACGTTGAGGCTGATAACGAAAAAGCTCGTCAGGATGCACTTGACTTGTTGGATGAGGAGCGAGACTTGGCAATAGCCCGCTCGGCGATTTACCAGCAAGACCTGCGCCACTATCACAGCCGCCGGGTTAGAAGCAGAACCTTTCTGGAAGGCGACTTAGTGCTCCGGCTCATCCAGGATCAGTCTGACATGCACAAGCTATCCCCACCTTGGGAAGGACCCTTTGTGGTCAGCAAGAATCTGAACAACGGGTCATACTACCTCATCGATGTTCGAGAGCACAAAGACTCACGTAAGTCGGAGGAGGAGACCCGCCGGCCGTGGAATATCGCTCATCTTCGGCCTTACTATACTTGAGCCACTGGCTCTCAAGATGTATATATTCTGATGATGTATATATTGTATAAGGCAATAAAGCAGGACCTCTGTCCTTTTCACCCTCAAAAGTTTATATGTCTTCTTTATCAGGTGGTGGAAACAACCAACAGGGAGCGGATCATATCTGAGTACGGCTTTTCCTTTGGTCCGACTTATGATCATATCTGAATCTAGCCATGATCACCTAGGGGCTTCCTGTTCAAACATAGGTCGTATTCGGACCAAAGAGAATATAGCTGTCGATACCCACTTGATCGGCATACTGCCAAACCCACTTGGGGGCTTCTTGATCATATTTGAATCATAGCTTAACCCCTTTGGGTCTGATATGGATCATATTCGAATCAGCGTCATTAAACAACTCTTATGGTCACTTGGGGGCTTCCTGTTCAAACATAGGTTGTATTCGAACCAAAGAGAACATAGCTGTCGATACCCACTTGATCGACATCGCCGAAGCCACTGGGGGCTATATGATCGTATTCGCATCTTAGCTTAACCCCTGTGGAACGATTCACTGATCGTATTCGAATCAGAGGCCTTTTAAATTTTGTTTATTATTCATCATACTTTGTAAGGGTAAATGTTTGACTATCGTGAGGCTGTTCTTGAAAGTACTATGGGGTTCTAGTTCCACCGGTTTAATATTGGTCACTTTAGTTGTTAAGGACCAGGTGAACATCATATGTGCCAACTTTCAGGAGTTAAACTTACCCTCATGATTTAGGTCACATAAACCGACGAGATTACCAAAAGGATCGCAGGTATGCTATTGTGACTATGTTTAACAAATATAATTATAAACTGGCCTTTATATGATGTTTTGGTTCGCACTCCGGGTTATCAATACTTTATGTGACCCCCGATGCGATAAATTGCCAAGGGAATTTTGCTTGTTTTATATGCAGGATAAGGCAAGCAAATTTTTAACATCAAGGAAATAAAAGATCAACATAAGCTGGAAGTACATAGTGGTCGCGGCTTACGAAAGTATTAAGCGCCATAAACATGCGCGAAGGCATGGCAAAAATTGAGAGGTTTTTTCTACCCTATTACAAGACTCCCCGAGTCTAAATAATGAAGCATTGTTTTTGCAAAGTCATAAACGCCTGGCGGTTCACTCCGTTGGTTGGCTTGAAGATTCCGGGTTATCCTTCTCCGCCTCTCCGTCAGCTGCCTTGTCCTGGAAGGTTGACGAGGCCCAGTCAATGCCACTCAAGGCTTCAAACTCAGCTTCATCATCAATTAAACTGGCTGGGTCCACTTTAGGGGCAAAGGTATGCTTACGAGTTGGAGGGATCAGGTTGACTTCATCACAGTGAGGTGTTGGAATTCTCCGATTCTCACTGTCATGGCCTGGCTGATACTTGGTAAGGTCAGTATCGTTCCCAATGAGAGTAGCCACAGGGCGTATGTCTTTCACACAGGCGGTGAAGTCTATCTCGTTGAATAAATAGTCGTCTTCCATCAAGCTGGGATACCCAAGAGCAATGTCCGCCGGGTCTAACTCTGGAAGCCACGCCTTGGACCGGCTCAATGCGGCTATAGCCCCGGCTCTGGCAGATGCCCGTCTTAGCTCTTGGACCCGCTGGGGTAGCACGACAAGCCGTTTTAGCACATCTTGCAGGAGATGGGGAACGTCATTTGATAAAGCCACAACGGCCAAAGCACGTTGTGACCCGGTGTACAGTTGTTCCACCAGAGTATAAATCGCCTTCAGCTTGATCAACATGTTCTGCTTGAGGTTTGTGCTCCTGGGGCCTGCATTATTAAACATAAGGTGAGCCGGAGGTGACAATTGAAGTAATCATTGAAAGAAGGTTTGCAAAGTTTAAAGTTTATATGAGTAACTTACCAAAGATTGCTGAGACCATTTGTGATATCTGGCGCTTTAAGCCGAACAGCTCCGCTGTTGCTTCAGCAAGCAATGCCTCTGCCGTCTCAGCCCGGGTCACCAGTGAAGCCTTTTCATCAACCCAGATTTTCTTCTCCGCCTCAAAATTCTTCTTCAACTTCTCTTGTTCAGAGACGCTGAATTCAAATTTGGAGTTGGCCTTTTGAATTTCAAGTTCTTGAGCTGTCAGACGGCTCTTCAGGCCAGCAATCTCCGACTCAAATTGTCTTATGGTGGCCTGCATTGATGCCGGGTTATAGTCAGTATCATGGTAAGATAACATTAAGTCCCAAGCACTTTGCAAGCAAAGATACTTGACATTAGGGGGCTAATTCATGCTGAAGAATTTTAACTTACAATGCCGGTTCGTAGAAATTAAGTCCCAAGCACTTTGCAAGCAAAGATACTTGACACTTGGGGGCTAATGTGTATCGCAAGTTCAAGGTATCGTGTTACAACCGGGTTACATATCTTCTTTCTAAACCGGACAAACCAGTGCTAAGCAGTTTTCTAAGTCTACATCATATTTATTCATAAGCAATAGACTTGGGGGCTGATACAGTAAGTATGATTAAGAAAAGTAGCATAAGTTATACCTCAGATTTTTGCTGTATTTGCTTCACCATGTCAATTTCCAGGTCACGGCTACTGCGTACTTGATTGAGATAGCCAGAGACTATCTCTCTAATGCTCAATGAGTATAGTTAGCAATGTCTAGCTTGGCCTTTCGGCGTTCCAGAAGCTCCTCCTTAGCAGAGCACTTGGCAAGGACAGTGGGCCACCCCGGTTCAACAAACTGAGTCTTCAGAATCTCAACTTCCGAATCAATTGTCTTGGCTGGGCTAGGAGCTTCCGGGTTATCAGAGCCGTTGAGAGTATCTTCGGCGGGTGGATCAGAGGTTGGTGCTGGAATGTCATAGGCTGGTTGAGGCGGCGGCTGATGTGTAGAGCTGTTAGGAGCAGCCGTACCAAGCTCCGGTTCAGTCGCGAACGGGTCTTGGGACGGCTTACTCTTTTTTGCCCTCTTATTGGGCTTCACTTGCACGCTTTGGACAAAGGCAGAAGGATGAGTACAAAAGCATGGGTAAGGTAAGGCATAAGGTAAACAAAATTACATTACCCGGGGGCAGTTTTGAAAGCCGGCATGTTAGATTGCATAGACTCGCCGGAGGAAGGAGAGGTATCCTGATAATTGGAGTCAGATGAATTGAGAGGTTGACGAATTAAACCCGCCAAAGGTAAAACAGAACGTAAATCGGAGATAACCTTAGTCCGACGCTTCCTGGTTACGTCAGGTAAGCCGAAGGAGAGCTCTATATCCTTGCTGGTCCGGGTCTACCTCCGTCTTTCAAATTGCTGTTGCTTCAAAAGAAATTGAGGATCTTGGTAAGCCAAAGGATGTGAAAATCTTACTTTCCGGGTTACTCTTCGAATTTTCTGACGCGGTGGGGGCTCAGAGTCGGAGGAGATTATAGTTACCTCTTCCTCGATGGCTTGGCTGTTCCCCATGTCTTCCTGAAAAGATTTAATGTCAGTAAGATGATGATAAAAAGTCAAGGGAGTTGAAAGTTACCTCTTCTTCTTCATCATCAGTATATCTGAAGCACTTGGCTTCCTCTTCTTCAAAGTTCTAGTCTTGGAGGTTTTCCTTTCGGCTCTTTTTGCCGCTCTGGCTTGTTTGGCCGCCTCATGGTCATACTTGACCTTCCAGAAGTTCTCATCGGCCTATGAAAAAAGATAAGGGGTTATGAGTAAAAGCAAGGTGTAATATAGTAAAGAGTATTCATTGAGGTTGATGACTCACTGCGGGGGCCATGTTCTTCTTGCAGAAAGGAAGTAAGCCAAAGGCATTACTAGTCACCGTGCCCTCTTTCAACAACGTTTGGGTCGTAGCCTCCACCACATCATCTGGTAAGTCATCAGGACTATGACGCAGTGGGTCATTCTTCTCGCCTGAGTAAGTGCACATTAAGCCGGGGCGGTGGCTTAATGGAAGCACTCACCAAGTGACCCAGACTCGGACCATGTCGATGCCGTCTAAGCCATTTCCCAAAAGAGCTTTGATTTTTCTAATGGTGGGAGCGAGTGGCAGCCGTTCAACAGCAGTCAGTTTATCCGGCAGCGGGTGGTTGGATTCAAGGTGCAAGGCGCGGAAGCCGGGCAGAGGATTTTCCTCAGCCGGAGAAGTGTCCTGGCAGTAGAACCACGTCTGATTCCAATCCTTTGGATGATTTGGCAGTTCAGCATAAGGAAAAAGGCAGTCTCTCCGCCGCTGAATCGAGATGCCACCAAGTTCAAGACTGGGCCCGTTGGCACGTTCATTCTGTCGGTTTAAACCTCTGTTGGAAAAGGCAGTGCCTAGGAGGCGCTTAGGCACGCCTAGGCGCTAGGCAATGGCCAAACGCCTCGCCTAGGGCATAAATGGAGGTCTAGGCAGGGCAAGCAAGGAATTGCCTACGCAAGCAAGAAATCATGCCATGTACTGCACTAATATGCCAAACGGGTTATATTCCAATGGTAGTCGATGGTAATGAACTTATTTATATGCCCTAAACTAATATCAACACCCATATAATAATCACAAATACACTATGAGTAAAACCTATATTACCGCCTAGGTCGCGCCTAGGGCTCTTAGGCACTGCCTAGGCACTAGGCGAAGGCTAATCGCCTCGCTTACGCCTACCGCTTTCTCCAACCTTGGTTTAAACATAATAGCTCTCTGAACAAAAGTAGATTGGGCTCTTCTCCCAGGTACACTTTGCAGAAAACTTGGAAGTTACAGATATTTGACACGGAGTTGGGTCCGATGTCTTGAGGTGTGAGGTCAAAGAAATGCAAAACATCCCTTAAGAATTTTGAACCGGGTGGAGCAAATCCCCGGCTCATATGATCCGTAAAAACTATCACCTCCCCTTCTTTGGGCTGAGGTTTCTCCTCGGACGGGTCAGGGGCAGGATAAAACATGGCCTCCTTCTTGGGCAGGTGACCAGACTTCACAAATTCAGACAATTTTCTTTCTATGACAATGGATTGGACCCAATTACAGGTCACAGGAGCCTTGGGAGCCTTAGGTGCCATGGCGTAAGCAGAAGCCTATGACAAAATAGGAAGCTCCGGTTCAACTTTAATCCGGAAGGAAAGTATTTTTAAGTCAATTCAAAATGGCGGCTTAAGACAGGGCCTAATGACATATAGGTAACTACACAATGATATTTAAGCCGCTACAGGTATCAGGGGCAGTTGAATATTCTTAAAGGTCGCCGGAAGCAAGCAAGACTGACAATCGGTGTTGTCATAAACCGGCTACATAGACTACCATGGTTAAACAAATTCAACAGAGGCAGTTTTTGACTAAGTGTGGAACAAATAGATTTCACAAGCTGCAATTATTGTTTTGGATCAAACGGTCGTTCTAAAAAGAAAAAATTTCTAGACCTAAAATCAGAACAGAGAAGTTCATCCACTCGAAGGAAGCCTCTGAACAAAAGAAAGGAGATCTATCTATGTTCGAGATAAACGTAAAGCAGTCACCGCAGCAGTTTTATGTTATTCAACAATCTGAACAGGGCATCAAAGGTGAAGAACATCAAGGGTTCGCCGCGGGCGGGGAAGAACACCGACGAACTCGAAGAAGCTCCAATGCAGATCTAAGAAAGAGAAAGAAGGGAACTTACGGATATGGACGGGCTGCGGAGGTTCGCCGTTGATTTCTGGTCAGATTCGGGTTGATGCAGCGGCCTGAGTTGGTGAAGACAAGGAGCTCGACGGCGGCGGCGGCGGAGCTCGAGTGGCAGAGATACAGCGAGAGGAAGAGGATGACCGAAAGGGGGGAGAATGGAAGACCTATGTTGTGCCTATTTATAAGGGAAGACCGACTGAGATGGCACGAGAAACGAGGAGACCAAACATTATTATCCAGCGGCCCCGACGCCTTGGTTTTCGGAACGGTCAGTAAAAGCAAAGATCCGTTGGAGGATATGGTGGAGTAAAATATGAATTTAAGTAAAGATGACGTCACGGCGGGTTAATGTGGATCTAGAAGATGACGTCATGGCGGGTTAAACCATTTTGCACAGACAGAAGACCGAAGGCATATTTTTAAGGTATTTTAAGATTGACATGAACCGGTTCAAATCAATTTGGGGCCTAATGTTGGGGATATAACTATTTGTGTAAGCCGCCCAGGAGGGGCCGGGTTACGCAAAGAAGACTCATCAGAAAGAAGCCCAAGACCAAGCATGAAGATGGCGGTTCAATAAAGGGTCTAAGGCCCACAGGCGGCTTAAGGCCCGTAGTGGTAAACCGCCATGATGATATGACTTGTAACATAAGGTAGACTTAACTAGTCACCGAGCCGGACACTGTCTATGAGCCGGCCGGGACTGTAGGCTGCAAGGCGTCCACCCGTGTATATAAGGGGACGACCCGCTGGCGGCTGAGGGTAAGAAACAACTCATCGAGAACCGGGCATAGCGTATCTCGCTCCCTGGTCATCGAAACATCAAGCAATACCAACCCAACTAGACATAGGCCTTACCTTCACCGTAAGGGGCCGAACTAGTATAAATCTCTCGTGTCCTTTGTCCCGATTTAACCCCTTTAAGCTTCCTAGTTGCGATGGCTCCACGACTAAGTCCTTGCAAGAGGACATCTGCCGTGACAATTCCATGACACATAGCATGAAACATGTGGATCCAAATCAGCCCCTTACGAAGCAACACATAAACTAGGGTTTAAGCTTCTGTCACTCTAGCAACCCATCATCTACTTATTACTTCCCAATGCCTTCCTCTAGGCCCAAATAATGGTGAAGTGTCATGTAGTCGACGTTCACATAACACCACTAGAGGAGAGACAGCATACATCTCATCAAAATATTGAACGAATACCAAATTCACATGACTACTAATAGCAAGACTTCACCCATGTCCTCAGGAACAAAGGTAACTACTCAGAAAGCATATTCATGTTCATAATCATAGGGGTATTAATATGCATTAAGGATCTGAACATATGATCTTCCACCAAACAAACCAACTAGCATCAACTTCAAGGAGTAATCAACACTACTAGCAACCCACAGGTACCAATATGAGGTTTTGGTACAAAGATTTGATACAAGAGATGAACTAGGGTTTGAGAGGAGATGGTGCTGGTGAAGATGTTGATGGAGATTGACCCCTCCCGTTGAGAGGATCGTTGGTGATGATTTCCCCCTCCCGGAGGGAAGTTTCCCCGGTAGAACAGCTCCGCCGGAGCCCTAGATTGGTTCCGCCAAGGCTCCGTCTCGTGGCGGCGGAGTTTCGTCCCGTTAGCTTGCTTATGATTTTTTCTAGGGTAAAGGACTTCATATAGTAGAAGATGGGCACCGGAGGGCTGCCAGGTGGCCCACGAGGCAGGAGGCGCGCCCCCACCCTCGTGGGTGGTGGGTGGCCCCCCTCAGGTGTTTCTTCTGCTCGATATTTTTTTATTAATTCCCAAAATGACTTTCATGGAGTTTTAGGACTTTTGGAGCTGTGCAGAATAGGTCTTGAATATTTGCTCCTTTTCCAGCCCAGAATCCCAGCTGCCGGCATTCTCCCTCTTCATGTAAACCTTGTAAAATAAGAGAGAATAGCGATAAGTATTGTGACATAACGTGTAATAACAGCCCATAATGCAATAAATATCGATATAAAAGCATGATGCAAAATGGACGTATCAACTCCCCCAAGCTTAGACCTCGCTTGTCCTCAAATGGAAGCCGATATCGAAAAATATGTCGACATGTTTAGAGATAGAGGTGTCGATAGAAATAAAATACGGACATGAGGGCATCATGATCATTCTTATAACAACAACATATATATATATTTTGTCATATGATTTCTTGTGCTCAAGTAACAATATATTCACAATGTCAAGTATGATTCAGAAACTTCATTGAGAACTAACAAACTATAATCTCAGTCATTGAAGCAATTGCAATTTATCATAACATCGGAAAGAGTCAATATAAGAGCTTTTCAGCAAGTCCACATACTCAACTATCATTTAGTCTTTCACAATTGCTAACACTCACGCAGTACTTATGGTTATGGAGTTTTAATTGGACACAGATAGGGCCTTATAGTGTTGCCTACCAATGTTTTACCTCAAGGGTAATGTCAACAATAATAGTTCATGCTAAGTTACATCCAATTGGATATATATATATATCGGGATCTTTCCAACACGAGGTGCTTGCCAAAGGATAAAATAAAAAGGAAAGGTGAAGATCACCATGACTCTTGCAGAATGTAAAAGATAGGCCCTTCGCAGAGGGAAGCAGAGGTTGTCATGTGCTTTTTGGTTGGATGCACAAAATCTTAATGCAAAAGAACGTCACTTTATATCGCCACTTGTGATATGACCTTTATTATGCAGTCCGTCGCTTTTATTACTTCCATATCACAAGATCGTATAAAGCTTATTTTCTCCGCACTAATAAGCGATACATATTTAGAGAGCAATTTTTATTGCTTGCAACATGATAACTTACTTGAAGGGTCTTACTCAATCCATAGGTAGATATAGTGGACTCTCATGGCAAAACTGGGTTTAAGGATGTTTGGAAGCACAAGTAGTATCTCGACTTGGTGCAAGGAATTTGGCTAGCATGAGGGGGAAAGGCAAGCTCAACATGTCGGACGATCCATGACAATATACTTTAACTAAGATGTGAGAAAACATAACCCATTACGTTGTCTTCCTTGTCCAACATCAACTCTTTAGCATGTCATACTTTAATGAGTGCTCACAATCATAAAAGATGTCCAAGATAGTATATTTATATGTGAGAACCTCTCTTTCTTTATTACCTCCCATTAATTGCAACGTTGACCAAAACTATGTTTGCCAACTCTCAACAACTTTTATGCATCATACTCTTGATGTGTGAAGTCATTACTATCCATAAGATCAATGTGGTCTCTTGATTTCTTTTTATTCTTTTATTCACTCTAGATCATAGCAAGATAGCAAAGCCCTTGACTCAACACTAATCTTTATTATATATAGCTCACGGACTCGATCACATAGAGGGATCACAAAGCAAAACTCAAAACTAACTCATACCAAAATTTTATTCTACTAGATCTAGATATTACCAAAAGGATCGAACTAACAAAAAACGGTAAAGATAGGAGTGTGATGGTGATACGATACAGGGGCACCTCCCCCAAGCTTGGCAGTTGCCAAGGGGAGTGCCCATACCCATGTGATTATGTCCTCAGAGGTGGTGATGATGGAGTTGCTGATGATATAGGCTTCTTCCTTAATTTGCACTTGAGAATGGAATTTTGCTCCCTTAGATCATCGCTCTCCTGCTCAAGGCTTAATATCCTTTGGCATAGTTCCTGTTTGTTTTCCTGCAAGAGACGAAAAGGGATACACTCGATCTTGGGTTTCTTTGCCCTATCTTGGAGGCTTGACTTTTTAAACTCCACGTGCATGTCCCCAGGTTGAGGTAACGGGACTTCATCTTCATCTGAGCTCGTCTGCTCCTTTCCCTTAGGCTCGTAGTCTTCTTCTTCCTCAATGGTCCAGCCACAATGCTCCAAGTCCCCATAGACCTTAGGGTCTGCAAGGTAATCAGCCACATAGCTTTCTCCCTCCGAATCCTGGGACAACATATTGCTTTAATCTGCGGCAGAAATAGCTCGGAACAAAGACATAGGATTTTTGCGTAATACGGTGGTCAAAACCTTCGGGAGATTATATAATGAATTTTTACCGACCAAAAGAAGTATCGTGCAAGAAAACGGTGTCCAAAGAGCACACGAGGTACCCACGAGGCAGGGGGGCGCGCCCAGTAGGGTAGGACGCGCCCTCCACCCTCGTGGACGCCTCGTGTCCTTCCCGGACTACTTCTTATTTTCCTATTTTCAATATTCCAAAACGGAGAAAAAATGCTATTAGAATTGTTTTGGAGTCAGTTTACTTACTGTACCACATACCTATTCCTTTTCGGAGTCTGAAACGTTCTGGAAAGTGTCGCTTATGTATTCCTCCGGGGTTACGGTTTCGATAACATTAACATTTATAGGATTACCTAAGATATAATGTTTGATTCTTTGACCGTTCACCACCTTCGGATTTGTGCCTTCGAAGTTCTTGATTTTTAGGGCACCGGAACGATAGACCTCCTCGATAACGTAAGGGCCTTCCCATATAGAGAGAAGTTTTCCTGCAAAGAATCTTAAAAGAGAGTTGAATAGCAACGCATAATCACCTACGCTAAACTCACGCTTTTGTATCCTTTTGTCATGCCATCTTTTAAGTTTTTCTTTAAATAGTTTGACATTCTCATAGGCCTGGGTTCTCCATTCATCAAGTGAGCTAATATCAAATAACCTCTTCTCATCGGCAAGCTTGAAATCATAATTGAGCTCTTTAATAGCCCAATATGCCTTATGTTCAAGTTCAAGAGGTAAGTGACATGCTTTTCCATAAACCATTTTATACGGAGACATACCCGTAGGATTTTTATATGCAATTCTATAGGCCCATAATGCATCATCAAGTTTCTTGGACCAATTCTTTCTATATCTATTAACAGTCTTTTGCAAAATCAATTTGAGCTCTCTATTACTCAATTCTATTTGACCACTAGACTATGGGTGATATGGAGATGCAATTCTATGATTAATATCATACTTAGCAAACATTTTATGAAAAGCACCATGAATAAAATGTTAACCACCATCGGTGATGAGATATCTAGGGACTCCAAACCTCAGAAAAATAACTTCTTTAAGCATCTTAATAGAGGTGTTATGATCAGTACTACTAGTTGGAATAGCTTCTACCCACTTAGTAACATAATCAATAGCAACTAAAATATGTGTATACCCATTAGAGGCAGGAAAAGGTCCATATAATCAAAGCCCCAAACATCAAATGGTTCAATAACGAGAGAATAATTCATAGGCATTTCTTGACGTCTACTAATATTACCAAAACTTTATTCTACTAGATCTAGATATTACCAAAAGGATCGAACTAACAAAAAAGGTAAAGATAGGAGTGTGATGGTGATATGATACAGGGGCACCTCCCCCAAGCTTGGCAGTTGCCAAGGGGAGTGCCCATACCCATGTGATTATGTCCTCGGAGGTGGTGATGAAGGAGTTGTTGATGATATAGGCTTGTAAGTGCAACTAGTGCCCCTTAGTGATTATGGTGTATTGAAGACTTATAGGTTAAGGGACTGATGCGTTTGTGTGTGTACACAGGTCTATAAGTCTATGTGGAGTTTGATATTTACAGAGAAAGTCGAACCCTAAAAATGAAGTTCTTCGTATGAAGACTTTGGATATCTGAAGACTTCCTGAAGACTTTGAAAGTGAAGAAATTGGTGTGACCTTGAAGACTTGGTATTCATTCGAGGAACATGAAGCGTGAAGACTTTTTATTTTTGTAGTTTCATTTTCTCTTTCTTGAGTCATAGGAAACACCGTACTGTTAAAGGGGTCGAGGAAATACTAAGGAAAAATTTCCAAGTGATGCTCAACTCAAAATCCTACACCTACCAATCGCTTCGAGTGAAGCCATTGGAAATCTCATACTGATTCAGTCATATTCTTGATGGATGAGACGAAGTTCTTCCGGTCTCGAGGAATTTCTTCGATCGAGGAGTTAGGAATTCACCAGTGTGAATTGCCTACACAGTGAGGAACATGATAGCCCTGAGGATTTTGATAGTCAAAATTCCAACCGTTGCTGTGCTATGCGCCAGCGGTTCCAAAATGTCTACCCACCTAACGGTCATATCAGACAAGGGCATTTATGTCTTATCATGTCAGGCTGCTCCCTAGACTATAAATAGCCACCCCCTTCAACCACTAGCTGGTTGGCTGCTCCGAGAGAAACTGACACTTGTCATTTGAGAGCATCCCATCCTCTGAGGACTTTGAGCGAAAATCATCAAGTGAGGAAAACCCAAACCCAACACACCTACAACCCAAGTGATTGAGCATCACTGAAGAGATTGATCCTGCGTGGATCCGACACTTGTTACCTTTGAAGACTGTGCTTCTTCCAGATGGTTAGGCTTCAAGGTCTAGAGCATCCAAGAGGAATTGTGGATTGCCGAGTGACCGATTGTGAAGGTTCGAAAGTCAGCTGAAGACTTACCACGAGTGATTGGGAAAGGTCGGTGTGACCTTAGCTCAAGGAGAATACAGTGAGGATTGTGTGTCCGGGACTGGGTGTCCTCGAGTTTAAATACTCAGCCGCTCCAATCAGATGTACAACTGAGACAGCAGTTGGAACTGGTCTACCAAATCACTGTCTTCACCAAGCCTACTGGTTCTATTTCCTCAACTCTTTCATTTCCTCATGACTGTTGTTGTCTGCCTGTTCATATCTGTTTGAAGACTTTGACTGAAGACTTTCTCAATTTCCTTAGATCAATTTCTTCAGTCTGTCCGTCTTCTTTCTTGTGTTATCCTGTGTTTATGCTTTCTGTACTCTGTGCTTGTCTTCATCTCGCCATGATGACTATGCTTGTATTCTGTTATGTTTACTTCTGAGTACTTATTCTGCTGCTAGTAGTTCTTCATTTAGGAATTTCCTCACCAGCAAATTCCTCAGTGAAGAATTTATAAAAATCGCCTATTCACTCCCCATGCAGTCGATATAACGCACTTTCAATTGGTATCAGAGCAAGGTACTCCCTTGTTCTGTGTGATTTTGGTTTAACCGCCTGGAGTTTTAGTTATGTCAACTACAGGATTGAGGAACGTATCCTGCCCTATCTTTGACGGTCATGAGTATCCTCGATGGAAGACCATGATGAAGAAGCGACTCATGGCTATGGACAGTGAACTGTGTGCCGTCACTGAGATTGGTCTTACCGATCTGTGCAAGATGGCGGAGGCTGATGACATTCGCAAGTACACTCTACTGAACCTCACGGCGAAGATGTCATCTGCTCCTGTTTGTCCCGAAATTAGTTCAGGAACATCATGCACCTCAATCACGCGAAGCTAATCTGGGACCGGCTTTATGAGGTCTATGAAGGTCATCGTACTCGTCATGATCCTTGGTTTGAGGATTACAAGGATTCTCTCAAAGAGATGACTTTCGCACCTGAATCGTCTTCCTCTTCACCATGCCTCATGGCTGAAGGTGCCAAGGTAACTGAATGCTACCTTTCTGAATCTAGTGATGATGAATTTGGCCCCAGCTATGTCAAACTTGCCTCCCTTGCCACTAAACAACAAAGAGCTTAGGAAAAAGTTCAATACATGCTTAATAAGAGCGATGATATGTTGGGTGAAGAAATGGATCAGTCAAAAGCATTGGCTGAGAGTCTTCAGAGACTTCATTCCAAGTTTGACGCTCTTCAAGATCAACATAATACTCTCTTGTCTGATCACGAGAAGCTTTCTTCTGAATCTCTTCAAAGAAAGCAAGATCTTGAAAAGCTAAGAGTGGATTATGAAGATCTTCAGAAGGAGCATGATTCATTACTTGCTCAACAAATCAGCGCTACCCAGGAAGAATTTGTTCCTCCATGTCTGAAGTGCATTGAACGTGAAACTGCTAATTCTTCACCTGAATGTTCAAATGCTTCTAATGCTACAAATTCTTCATATGTCTCTGCTGTCACTAATTCCTCATCTGAGGACAATGCAAGTATCACTGATGATGCAGGGCTGCAGGAATTGTACATGACAGACATGTACAAAAGCCTCAAAGGGCATCAGACTCTTTGTGATGTGCTCAAAAAGCAGATCCTCAACAGAAACCCTAGGAAAGAGGGCATTGCCTTTGAAAGGAAACTTAATGCTGATGGAACATATTGTAAGCCTGAGCAGTACCCCAAAACTTCATGGGTTACTGCAAAGGGACCTCCAGTTGATCCATCCAACTTATCTGGCTTTACATGTGAATCTCCTCATTCTTCTGATGAGTCATTTGACTCTAACTATAAACTGTTCAAAATTCAGAATGGTGAGGTATTTGCTAGATATGTTGGGACTAACTGCTGGAATGGTTCCCCTATGAAGAAAATCTGGGTTCCCAAAAGTTGCCTTGAAAGTCTTCAGGTGAATGCCCTCATGACACCACCTGTGAAGAAAAGGAACTCCAGATCAAATTCCTCATATAAACCAAATTCTTCATACGGATCCAAATCCTCATGTGGGTCAAATTCCTCAAAAGGATCAAAGTCCTCATATGATCATCATCGTGCTAACCCTTCTGTTTCGCATGGTAGAGCTAAGGGCTATGAATATGTGCATTATTCTTCAAATCATTATGTTCATAAGTCCTCGAAGAATTTCTCTGCTTATTCATATGCTTACCCTAACCCCTCTTATGTGAAACGAAGTGGACTGGCGTCCATGCCACCATTCTCATATGGTGCTCGCAGAGTGATAAATTCTTTGCCACCCCTCCAGATGTGGGTGGTGAAGAAAAAGAACTAATCTCTTATGTAGGGTCAGGTCTCCAGTCGTGCTCAAAACGACTGAAGAATTTGATGGAGACCTGAACAGTGCCTGATAGTACGCATGCTAATCATGATGAAATGAATCTTCATTTCTCACGTCCTCATACTGATTGTCTGTTCTAACTGCTTGATGAAATTGACCTGATGATACTGATGTCATATTCTTCACTGATGAAGTATATGAGTTTGTAAGCTGCACTAATTCATCTGCAAGATGATCAACCCAAGGCAAATGAGTGGGTCCTCGATAGTGGATGTACAAATCACATGACTGGTGACAAGAATCTATTGATATATGCTCCCTTATCATCGTCACATCTGAAGCATATCATCTTCGCTGACAAAGGCAAAAGTCAGGTATTGGGTCTAGGTAAGGTTGCGATCTCTAAGGACATACACATGGACAAAGTCATGCTTGTTGAGTCCTACAACCTCATGTCTATCTCAATGCTTTGTGATCTTGATATGGTTGTTGTCTTTGGCAAGTATTGTTGTGTTGTGATCATGGAAGCTGGCAATTCCAAAGTCTTTGAAGGCTTTAGGAGAGGAGACTTGTACATTGTTGATTTATCTACAGGACCACAATCTGCCGTGTGCTTACTTGCAAAAGCTTTAGAAGGCTGGCTATGGCATCGACGACTTGGTCATGCTAGCATGAGGAATCTGCACACGCTCGCGAAGAAGAAGCATGTCATTGGCATTGAGAATGTCAAATTCCTCAAGGATCATTTATGCAGAGCCTGTGAAGCTGGGAAGATGACAAAGGCCAAGCATCCAGCAAAGACTATCATGACTACCACTCGAGCATTTGAATTGCTTCACATGGATCTTTTCAGTCCTAATCATTATTCTGCTGTGACAAATGATGCATCTCTATATGGCTTTGTTATTGTTGATGATTATTCTCGTTACACATGGGTACATATTGTTACTTACAAACATGAAGTACAGGAAGTCTTCAAACGATTTTCCTCGAGGGCTTCACCAACTTTGGTGTGAAGATCAAGCACATCAGAGTGACAATGGAACCGAGTTCAAGAATTCGGTCTTGATGACTATCTTGATGAACTTGGTATTACTCATGAGTTATCTGCTCCTTATACTCCTCAATAGAATGGCGTCGTGGAGTGCAAAAACAGAACCCTCGCTGAAATGGCTCGCACTATGCTTGATGAATACAAGACACCTCGTTGGTTCTGGATTGATGCAATTGATACTGCTTGCCACATCATCAACAGAGTATATCTTCACAAATTCTTCAAGAAGACTGCGAATGAACTCCTCACTGACAAGAAAACCAATGTAAGTTACTTCAAAGTCTTCGGTGCTAAATGTTGGATTAGAGATCGTCATCACAATTCTAAGTTTGCACCGAAAGCACATGAGGGTTTCATGCTTGGTTACGGAAAGGACTCGCACACCTACAGAGTCTTCAACAACTTTCTTCACAAGGTTGTTGAAACTGTAGATGTGCGGTTCGATGAAACTAATGGCTCGCAAAGAGAGCACCTACCTTATGTGATAGATGAATCAGTACCTGAGGACTCTATCAAGTTCAAAGCCACTAAGGATGTCATTCCCACTGAAGAATCTGCTGAAGAATTCCTCCAGAACGTGATGAACGTCGAGCTGGCGCACCAGAAGAAAATGGTGCTGAGGAAAATGCTCCTGAAGAAAATGCGGATCAAATTCCTCAAAGACAACCCGCTCATCCTCGTATTGCAAATGAAGTGCAAATCAAGAAGATCATCGATGACATTGAAGCACCAGGTCCTCTCACACGCTCAAAAGCTTCACATTTATCTAACTTTTGTGGGAACTTTGCGTTTGTCTCTATCACAGAGCCCACTAAGGTAGATGAAGCATTTCTGGAGCCTGAGTGGATTCAAGCTATGCAAGAGGAATTACATCAGTTCAAGCTCAACAACGTCTGGGAACTGGTCAAACGCCAAGATCCTCGCAAGCACAACGTTATTGGCACAAAGTGGATCTACCGCAACAAGCAAGATGAAAATGGCCTTGTGGTGAGGAATAAGGCACGACTTGTAGCTCAAGGCTACACATAGGTTGAAGGAATTGACTTCGATGAAACTTTTGCACCTGTTGCTAGACTTGAGGCTATTCGCATATTACCTGCTTATGCTAACCATCATGATATTATCTTACAACAAATGGATGTGAAAAGTGCATTCCTAATTGGTAAGATTGAGGAAGAAGTATATGTTGCTCAACCCCCAGGTTTTGAAGATCCAAAGAATCATGATAAAGTCTTCAAGCTCAACAAGGCCCTGTATGGCCTCAAGCAAGCCCCTCGGGCGTGGTATGATGCCTTGAAGGAATTCTTCGTGAAGAATGGCTTCAAACCCGGTTCACTCGACCCAACTCTTTTCACTAAGTATTATGATGGTGAATTGTTTGTGTGCCAAATATATGTTGATGATATCATTTTCGGCTGTACTGACCAACGATATAGTGACGAATTTGCCTGTATGATGAGCGAAGAATATCAAATGTCTATGATGGGAGAGTTGAAATTCTTCTTAGGTCTTCAAATTCAAACAACAAGAATGGAATATTCATATCTCGGAGAAATACCTCAAGGACGTATTGAGGAAATTCAGCATGCAAGATTGCAAAGGGGTCAAAATTCCAATGCCCACAAATGGCCATCTATGCACTGATGAAAATGGTAAAGACTTCGATCAAAAGGTATACCACTCCATGACTGGCTCTTTATTGTACCTATGTGCATCTAGGCCGGATATTATGCTTAGTGTTTGCATGTGTGCCCGATTTCAAGCTACACCAAAGGAATCACACCATAAGGCTGTGAAGCATATTCTTCGATACTTAGCTCACACACCAACACTTGGTTTATGGTATCCCAAGGGCTCCACTTTTGATCTCATTCCAGATTCGTCATCATTTTCTTCATGATCATGTGTTGAAGGGCGACATCTCCATCGACCATGTCAACACTGAAGATCAATTGGCCGATATCTTCACAAAGCCCTTGGGATGAGAAGAGATTTAGCAAGTTGCGGTGTGAGCTAAATATCCTAGAATCTTTGAATGTTCTCTGAAATGGACACACATCCTAACACTTATGCTGACTTGATGACTTAGATGCGCAACACACGAAGTAACGTTTTTCTTCAATCAATGAAGACTAACCCTCTAAGTGTGAAGAAGTTGATTCTCAGAGCCCTACGGCAATTGTACACGGTGTCTGAAATCAGCTTTCTTATACGGTTGGCTACGCCACCAACCAAAGTTGAAAATCTTCTATTTGAGTTTTTCTTCATTTTTGAAATTCCTCAATCTTTCAAATTCTTCAACTTTGCATTGTCTTCACTCTTTCCGGAGTTGTTCTTCATTCGAATATATATTTAGATGAGTTTTAAGTCCTCTACAACATTCACTTATTGTTATTTCTTCAAGCTGATTTCTTCTGCTAAGTGAATGTGATCGGACCCTTCCCCCGCTATGCTAAACTCAACCCGATCTATTCTCTAATTCCTCATATGTGTTCTATTTGAAACTCGTTCAAATTCTTCACTGTGTCCTTGACAGCTGAAGAAATTGCGAACGGAACTTTTAACTTATCCAAATTTTCGGCTTTGCCGCTCAAACCGTTCCGCATCCCACGCTATACTTATCTATTCACCCACGATCCTACACAATCGCCACCTCATAGTACGTGGGTGACACATGTCATGCGAATGAGAAGGGTGAGGGGCACATTCGTCCTAAATCTTCGGGCGAACAGTTTTTCACTGCGACTATAAATAGCCCCTCACCCCTTCCTCACTTCCTTTACTCCACTCGACCTCTCTCTCCCGCTCGAGCTTCTCAAACCCTAGCGCTGCCGCTACTTCATCGTGGCCGGTGAGGAAGAGCTTCACTGCCTCGACCTCGTCGCCATCGTACTCGCGCCAGCCGCAGAAATCTTCACTCCGCCGCCGCCGTAGCTGCCTTCCTCCGCCGAGTTAGGGCGTGGAAGATCTGACCTGACGAACTTCACATCTGTTCTTCCCAGTTCGTCGTGTTCTTCACTTTGGGTAATTAAAAGTTACTTTTAACTGCTCACTTTGATTCTCAAGTTTTCCTGAAAATCTTCGAAGGTGTTTATTCTTCAATTCTTCACACACATAAACACCTCACGTGTCATTTGTTCTTGATTCGTTTCTCTAAGCTATGATTTTCTTCAAGATTCCTCAATTGTGTGGATTTTCAATCTATACAACTCTGGAACCTAAGACAAAGAACGCTTAGTGAAATTCCTCAAGACTCATCTGGTCAAATTCCTCAAACTTGTTCTTTTTGAAAAACCCTCCGAGAACGCATATGACCTCTCCAAATTCCTCGCAACTATACTCTGTTCACAGGTACAAATGTCCGCTACTGAATCACTAGGTTCTCATCAACTTAACTCATTTGCAGCGTTCCTCGAAGAAAAGTTGCATTCTTCTTTAGAGAATTCGATTGTTCAAATTCCTCAACTGAATTAAATGGCAGATGGTAAGAAGCCATAGAAGGGATGTCGGAGTAATCGGCCACGGGTAGGCCAACCCGGGACCCAAGATCTTTCAAGACGTCGGGGCAAGCCGCGCCCCTCTGGCCGCGTACCAGCTGGCGACCTTCGGGGAGGCCGGGTCCCAGCTGGCGACCTTCGGAGAAGCCGAGTCCCAGACGGCGACTCTGAAGCAAGCCGACTCCGGGCTTGCGACCTTCCGGGGGGCCGACTATGAGAGTCGGCCCGCGACCTTTCACGAAGACCGATGCAGGGCACGGCCCCGACGTGGCCGTCCCCTCCGACCCACGAGGGGTGGGCATGGCTACAGTGAGCCGTATTGCCGGGAGATCTCCGGTGAGGCGCGGCACTGTTGCCATGCCTCCCCTGACCTCAGCCACAGTGCGCGATGCACTATGCCCACGACGCCGGCCTGTACGGCCCGAAGATCGCCGGGCCACCTGTCAGTGAGAGGACTGAAGACGGCCAGAGCGCCTGAAGACGGCCCAGCGGGAGTCGGCCGTCCCGGAGTCGGCCGCCTCCCTGCCAGGGCCCCACAAGCCATAAACCAGATTGGATGGGGAGTGGCGACAGTGATCGCCTGACAGACGGCAGCATTGTTGCCACGACCCCATGACCGAGCCTGCGTCATCAGGAGCGCCACACAGTGTCGACCTGTCCGCGGGACCCACCATTCGGCGGGCCCCAGAAGCCGGCAGGAAGGACGACGGCGTGAGAGACAGACGGCTGGGGGCCACGCCCGATCGACACTATTGTACCCCGAGGGTAGGCCTATATAAACCCCCCGGGACACCCATGCAAAGGGTTCGGCCCTGGATAAATTTAGACACATAGCAAGCAGGGGAGAGAGCCAGCCTTGCTCCCTCCTGCCTCTCGATACAGCTCTAGGAGCACCTTTGTAACCATCTCACCATAGTGATCATGCGGAGACCCCGCAGAGCAGCAGTAGGGGTGTTATCTCCCCGGAGAGCAGCAGTAGGACTCGCCCCCACCATGATAAGCCACCCGTTGGCATATGTCGCATCCAACCCCCGACATTTGGCGCCCACCGTGGGGCGAGGTGCACCGTCGTCCGGAGATCTGTTCTGGACGGGAACCCTTTTCCTCCCTGGCGAGCGCAACCAGCCAGGCTCGCCAGATGGAGTGTGCATCGACACACTGCGCGGCGCCGAAGCCGCCTGCGCTGCGAGCGGCCTCGCCGAACTCATCGGCGAGGTGCGCCTCTCCGACGAGCCTGCGCCAAGTGCAGGCACGGGTGGCCGCGAGAACCTTCTCGCGGGCCTCCTCGACCAACTCCACGTCGCCGGCGAGCCTGCCGTAGATTTGGACTCCGTAGGCTCCTCCGACCCGATGCTGGTCGACTCCGACGCCGTATCGCTCGATATCTTCCCCACCAACGTGGTGGTCTACGACGAGCCGCTTCCACACGAGGAGAGTGGCGGAAGCGCCGTCACGGAGGTGCCCGTCATCGGCCACGGCGAGCACTCTGGCGAAGGCGCCCAGGACCCGCTGCCAGCGGTCCTACAAGACCTGACCGCGCCCATTCCAGAGGACACGGATGCTGAGACGCTGGAAGAACGCCGCCTTCAGATCATCGAAGGCGCCAAGAAGTTGGCAAGCATGAGACGCTTGTCAGAAGCATACCAGCGCGAGATGGATCGCGGCCAGGCGGCTCGCCGCTCAAGCGGGCCGAGCCGTCTAGGTGCGGTCCAACAGCGCGGCGCGGCCATCGCCGACTTGCTTGGGGCGAAGCGCCCCGTGTACGCCACCCCTGCGGAGAACATCCGCGCCGCCCAAGCGGCAACTGACGAGCTGAAGAACTTAGAGGGCGAAGAGCACCGTGTGATGACGGAGCGAGTCCAGCAGCTCCTCGATGCGGTTGCTTTGCGAACGCGGCAGCGGCGGCGCGAATCTTATTGCGGCGATCGAACGACGACTTACCCCCTCGCCGAGATCAAGGCGCGACCTCCCGGACACCGACTGGCGGAATTCGCGGAAGGAAAGAGAAGGAGCCGGCTGTCAGTCACAGCTGGACTCGCCTCACCATCGAGCGCGACCAAGACGGCCGCCCAAGAGCAGTGGAACGACGGGACGATTATCTGCCTCCCCCGCCCCGAAGAGAGCAGCGAGTTTCTCCGCCGCGTGTTGAGCATCCGACTCTCGGAGGTCGCCTTGGCCGCCGAGAGGGAGTCGGAGAGAACGACGCCCGCCATCGGATCGACCGACTCCACCGATCCCTGGCGCTGGAAGAAGAAGATGAGTTGGGTCCGCCTTGCTTTGGGCCCCGCATCAGAGACGAGCCCTTCCCCAAAGGGTTCACGCTCCCCCGAGACACGCCTAAGTACACCGGCTCCGTGAAGCCGGAGAACTGGCTGATAGACTACTCCACAGCCGTCAACATAGCAAACGGCAACAAGCGAGTTGTCGTGAAGTACGTTCCCCTCATGCTCCAGGACACGGCCCGGACATGGCTGAACAGCCTGAAGCCCCGCAGCATCAATAGCTGGGTCGACTTCACCAAAGCCTTCGTTCGTAACTTCACCAGCACGTACAAGCGACCTCCCAAGCCGCGCCAGCTCTCCTTGTCCGTGCAAGGCCCTGAAGAATCAACGCGCGACTACCTCACGCGCTGGGGCGAACTTTGAAACTCCTGCGAGGGCGTGCACGAGGTGCAGGCCATTGAGTACTTCACTGCCGGGTGCCGAGAGGGTACCCTCCTCAAGCACAAGCTCCTCTGCGACGAGCCCGAAACCCTTGACGAACTGCTAGTCATAGCGGATAAGTACGCCACGGCCGACCCTTCCATGAAGACGGAGATCCAAGTCTACGCGGCTGGCAAAGTGACTCCCCAGGCTCCCAGAACCCCGGCTGGAGACGCCAAATGCGACAAAGAAAAACGACAACAAGCGCAAGGCCCCACACCGACTTCCAACAATCGGCGTGTCGCAATAAGAGAAGATCGGCAGCGGAGGGCAGCCTCCGGCCAAGCGGCAGAAAGGCGGCAAGTCCAATTGGTTGCCAGCTTTCTCCTATGAGCAGACGTTGGATGGTCCTTGCAAGTTCCATAGCGGCGCGAAGCCTTCGAACCACACCACAAGAAAGTGCCACTGGCTCGCCAAAATCGCCAAGGAAGACGGCCTCACTCCTCCGCCGCCTGCAGGGCCGCCGCCTCCGCCGCCGCCTCAGCAGCCGGCGGCTCGGCCAGTCGGCGCGGTCCAAGACGAGTTCCCAGAAGAGCACGGAGCCTACGTAGTGTTCACCAGTGTGGCAGATGATCGGCGCAGCAGGCGCCAACAACAGCAAGAAGTAAATGCAATAGCAACGGACGCTCCAGAGTTCATGCATTGGTCCGAGAAGCCTATCAGTTGGAGTCGGGCGGATAACCCAGAGGTGATGCCGAATCCAGGCTCCTACGCCCTGGTCTTAGGCGCGACCTTGGCCACTGATAGGCGGGCCGCCCGTTTCTCGCGGGTCCTGATAGACGGAGGCAGCAGCATAAACATCCTGTACAAAGACACCATGGAGAAGCTCGGAATCAGGCGAAGGCAGCTGCAGAGCAGCCGCACCGTGTTCCATGGAATCGTACCCGGCCTCTCCTGTTCACCGATCGGCAAGATCCTGATAGACGTTCTCTTCGGAGATAAAGATCACTTCCGCCGAGAGCCGGTCTGGTTCGAGGAGGTGGACTTGGAGAGCCCGTACCACGCGCTGCTTGGCTGGCCCGCCTTGGCCAAGTTCATGGCGGTTCATCACTACGCCTACCTCAAGATGAAGATGCCGAGTTCCAAGGGGATTCTGACCATTGCCGGCGACTAGAAGAAGTCGTTCAACTACGCGGCCGAGAGCAGTCGACTGGCCAAGTCTTTGGTGATCGCAGCCGAGAAGCGGCTCCTTGACTGGGTCGTGGCGATGGCTGGAAAGCAGCCAGAAATGTCGCTCGACCCCAAGGAGTCGGAGGCAGAAGGATCATTCAAGCCGGCTAAAGAAACCAAGAAGATACCCTTGGACCCAGAGCACCCAGAGAGATACGCTGTCATAGGCACAGGCCTTGACAGCAAATAGGAAGGCGAGCTCGTCGATTTCCTCCGTGAGAATCGGGACATCTTCGCATGGTCCCCCAAGGACATGCCGGGTGTACCGACGGAATTCGCCGAGCACAAGCTACACGTCAGGCCGGATGTGAAGCCCGTCAGGCAGCCCTTGCGCCGCCTCTCATAAGAGAAGAGAAGAGTTGTTGGAGAAGAGATAGCCCAGCTCCTGGCAGCCGGATTCATTATGGAAGTGTTTTTTCTAGAGTGGCTAGCAAACCCAGTGCTGGTACTGAAGAAAAACAAGCAGTGGCGGATGTGCATCGACTACACAAGCCTCAATAAAGCCTGCCCGAAGGACCCGTTTGCTCTGCCAAGGATTGATCAGGTGATAGACTCCACAGCCGGATGCGAGCTGTTGAGTTTCCTAGACGCATACTCAGGATATCACCAGATCAAGCTGAATTCCGCAGACAGACTGAAGACCGCATTCATCACACCATTTGGAGCCTTCTGCTACCTGACAATGACGTTCAGCTTAAGGAATGCTGGCGCCACCTTTCAGCGTTGCATGCAGAAGTGCCTCCTCAAGCAACTCGGCAGGAACGCCCACGTCTATGTGGATGATGTGGTGGTGAAGACGGAAAAGTGGGGCGCTCTTTGGAAGACCTTAAAGAGACCTTCGAAAATTTGCGCCGATTCCAAATCAAGCTCAACCCCGAGAAGTGCATGTTCAGAGTCCCAGCCGGCCAGCTCCTTGGCTTCCTGGTCTCCGAGCGCGGCATAGAGTGCAACCCCGTGAAGATCAAGGCCATTGAGAGAATGGAGGTACCCAGCCGACTGTTAGATGTGCAGGAGTTCACCGGCTGCCTGGCGTCCATCAGCTGATTTATCAGTCGGCTGGGCGAGAAAGCTCTGCCTTTGTATCAACTGATGAAGAAGACCACCTTTTTTGAGTGGAACCACAAGGCAGATGAGGCATTTCTCCAACTGAGGAAGATGTTGGCAACTCCCCCTGTGTTGGCGGCTCCGACTCCCAAAGAGCCCATGCTCTTGTACATCGCCGCCACCAGCCGGGTAGTCGGCACAGTCAACGTAGCCGAGCGCAAGGAGGAAGGCAAGGCGCTTCCAGTCCAAAGACCGGTGTATTACCTAAGCGAGGTACTGTCGACCTCCAAGCAGAACTACCCTCACTACCAGAAGATGTGCTACGGCGTGCATTTTGCCCCCAAGAAGCTGAAGCCCTACTTTCAAGAGCATCCAATCACTGTGGTTTGCACCGCCCCACTCGCCGAGATCATTGGAAGCCGAGACGCCTCCGGCCGAGTGGCCAAATGGGCTATAGATCTAGCCCCTTACACAATCTACTATCAACCTCGCACCGCCATCAAGTCGCAGGCGCTGGCCGACTTCCTCGTCGACTGGGCCGAGACCCAGTACCTGCCGCCAGCGCCCGACTCCACTCATTGGCGGATGCACTTCGACGGTTCCAAGATGCGCACCGGCCTTGGAGCCGGCATCGTCCTCACCTCCCCTAAGGGCGACAAGCTCAAATATGTGCTGCAAATCCACTTCGCCGCCTCCAACAACGTTGCCGGATATGAAGCGCTCATCCACGGGCTCCGGCTTGCCAAACAGCTCGCCATTCGCCGGATCCTGTGCTATGGCGACTCTGACTTGGTGTTCAGCAATCATCCGGCGACTGGGACGCCAAAGACGCAAACATGGCGAGTTACCGCTTCCTGGTGCAGCAACTCAGCGGATATTTTGAGGGGTGCGAATTCCTTCACGTGCCAAGAAACGACAACGATCAAGCGGATGCCTTGGCACGAGTCGGCTCCACCCGCCAAGCGATACCTTCGGCGTCGCCCTTGAGCGCCTCCTCAAGCCGTCATCAAGCCTTCACCAGTCGAGTCTCCATCTTCGTGCGGCTCCGCCCGTAAATAGTCGGATCCGACTCAAGGCCCCGTACGACATCAAGAAAGCCACAGTTGAAACAAGCCGGGGATCGCGCGACGGCCGGGGACTTCAAGTCCGCCCGGGGCTGCGCCCGGTCGGCCCGGGAGCTGCCCCAGTCGGCCCAGAGATTCCATCAACCCAGCAAACGGCGGTAGACTCCAACTCGCCGCCTCGCAGTCCAGCCACCCTTGTCCAAGTCGCTGTGGTAGCAGTTGAAGAGATAGCAGCACCTTCGTGGGCACAGCCCATCCTCCAGTTCCTAGTGAACAAAGAATTACCAGCAGACGAGATCCTGGCTCGGCAAGTGCAGCACCGAGCAGCAGCATACACCATAGTCAACAGAGAGCTAGTCAGGCGCAGTGTCACTGGTGTTTACCAGCGCTGCGTAGAGTCAGAGCAAGGCCAAGCGATCCTCAAAGACATCCATCAGGGCGAGTGTGGTCACCATGCGGCTTCAAGGGCACTCGTGGCCAAAGCCTTTCGGCACGGTTTCTTTTGGCCGACTGCCCTCGAAGAAGCTAAAGAGCTAGTCCAAAAATGCAAGGGGTGCCAGATGTTCCGCTCCAAGCCCCTTCAGCCGGCTTCCGCGCTGAAGACAATCCCCATTGCTGGCCCTTCGCGGTTTGGGGCTGGACATGGTGGGACCATTCAAGACGGCGGAGGCGGCCTAACCCATTTGCTTGTCGCGGTGGACAAGTTCAGCAAGTGGGTGGAAGCAAGGCCTATCAAGAAGTTAAACGGACCTCTGCGGTAACCTTCATTGTCGACATCACGAAGCGATGCGGCATACCGCCTGACATCATCACCGACAACGGCACCAACTTCGCCAAAGGCGCCTTTGGCTCGTTTACTGCGCGGCAGGCATCCGACCGACTTAGCGTCCATTGCCCATCCGCAATCAAGCGGCGGTGGAGCGAACCAACGGCCTCATCTCGTCGGCATCAAGCCTCGATTGGTCGAACCACTCGGCGCTTCGGCGATCAAGGTCGAGGAGCTACTGCCGTCCTTTGAGTCTGCGTACAACCCCAAACAAATCAACCGGCTTCACGCCTTTCTTCCTCGTCTCACGGTCTGAAGCCGTCATCCCGACGGATATAGAGTTCGATTCTCCGCGAGTCTCCATGTACACCGAGGAGGAAGCCAAGAAGACGCCAAGACGGCGCCGACCTGCTGGAAGAGGGCCGATTGTTGGCACTCGCCGGTCCGCATCTACCAGCAGAAGTCGTGCCGATACTACAACTGCAAGGTCAAGCCAAGATCGTTCCAAGAGGGCGACCTTGTGCTCCGGCTGATTCAGAGAACAGCCGGCCAGCACAAGTTGTCGGCGCCTTGGGAAGGTCCCTTCATCATCAGCAAGGTGCTAGGGAATGACGCCTACTATTTGATCGATGCTCAGAAGCCTCGAGCGCGCAAGAGGGACGACTCCGGCAAAGAAACAGAGCGCCCGTGGAACGCGAATCTTCTTCGAAGATTTTACAGTTGATGCAGTATGTATCACGCTACCCTCTTTGTATTAAAGTACTAAGACATCAGGCCCCCCGGGACGAGCTCGGGGACTGCCTTTTTGATTATCTGTATGATAAGAACTACGCTTCCGAATATGTTGTTCCCTTTTTATCATATTGCTGCACTGGTCCGACTAAGTCGGCCCGGGACTCGCCGCCTTCGCCATGAAATGCTCCCTGCAATCGGACAAGTAATGTGTCGCTCAAAGCCGTCTCTCGTCGAAGCCGCAGCCGCAGAGCGAAGCGTGCCGATAGCGAGGGACAAGCAAGAACGAGCGCACATATGAAAAACGGCTAAGGACCTAAGAGCTACGCATAGGCCAAGCCGGCTACCAGCCTCCCCCCACCGAGCCGACTCATGAGCAGTCGGCTCGCCGTCTCACTTTTTATCAAAGACAGCCGACTCTTGAATAGTCGGCCTGTCGCCTTCCAGCCGATTTTGCTGAAAAACTCTAAACGACTAAGTACTTGCCTTCCTAAAGTAGCCGAGCACTTGACCTGGCGATAGTCCGCAGAGCGGCTGCCCGGCCGGCAAGGCGGCAACTAAGAGAAGGCGGCAAAGAAAAAAGTCTAAGGAGCAATAAGCAAGTAAAGGCGGAAATTAGATAAATATTTACATAAGGCCATTGGCCGAATCTCTGAATAAAAGTTCAGGATACACCCCGTGGGTGGAATTGTTCGAATCTAACAAGTCTTGCAAAAAGATAATAAAGACAGATAAACAGAAGCACTCTAGGAGGCGGCCTCCGGAGCCGGAGGATCGGAGGTGACGGCGGTGTCGGATCCGGGCTGTCGGTTTGGCGGTCTCAGCTTGAGTCGCCTCGCGATGGTCGCTTGTCCTTGTGCGGCTCGTTCTTTGGGCCTTGATCGGATCGAGGCTGGCCGCTGCCTCATCTTGGCGCCTCCTCCTCGCTTCCGTCCTCCGACTCGTCCTCCTCCTCGGCGCTGAGCCGATCACCTCCGAGTCCTCCTCATACTCGGGTGCATCCCAACCAGTCAGCGGTGCCTCCTCGCCGCCTTCGTCCGCGGGCACAAAGACACTGGTGTCCGTGTACTCGGCGATGGCCGTCGGCGCCGACAAGGGCGCCTTCTCGGCCTCCAGCTCGGCTGGGCCTCGACTGAGAATCTGGCAGACTGTCCAGGTCAGCCCGGATACCACCCTTTGGCGAACTCCAAGACTCGGCGTGCTCGGCCCGAGCCGAGGAGCCCTCAAGCCTCAAAGCGACCGGTGGCGACCTCTAGCCGGTCGGCGGTCCGGTGGCGGTCTGAGCCGGCACTTCCGGCCACAGGGCGGCAACCACTTGGGCACCGGCACGCTGAAGAAGGCGCAACAGACGATGAGCAGGACGAAGACGAGCCCCGATGCTCAGAAGCTGTTAGTTGATGGTTCGGGGGGCGTTGGCAGCAATCACTTCGCCGTTCGCCCTTCGCTCCTCCCGAGCCGCCTCGATGGCCAGAGGGACGGCTTGCGAGTGGCCGGGAAAGAAGTCTGCCAAGACAGAAAAGAAGACAGTCAGAAAAATCAGAAATCAGCCCGACACAGGGTCGGAAGACCAAAGAAGAGAAAAAGACTTACCATCAACGATGTCCTCAAGCTCGTGGTAGCCGGAGGTCAGCATCGCCTCCCGGTCGGTCCACGCGGAGCGTTCGACCTCGAACTCGGCCATGAGGGCATCCTCCCGCGACTTGGCATCGTCCTGTGCCTTCCGGAGCAGCTCTTTCTGCTCGGCCAGCTGCGTTGCCAGCAGATCGCGCTTCCTGACGAGCTTGTCGCACTCCTCCTCCTTGGCGCGGCGAGCAGTGTTGGCCTCACCCAGCTGCTCCTGGAGGGCGGCGTTGGCGCCTGAAGATCGAAGAAGAAGACAAGAAAGTTATCAGTAAGGTAGATCGCCGGGGAGATCCGGCCCGACTGCTCAGCAGTCGGCCCGAATCTCGGGGACTACAGCCAGCGAAGCGCCAAGCGCTTCATGGAGAAGAAGGAAGATAGATCGCCGGGAGATCCTGCCCGATCAGCGATCGGCCCGAATCTCGGGGACTACATCCAGGAGTGCCATGCGCCCATGAAGAAGGAAGAACTAGCTCACCTCGGCTTTCCGTTAGATCGGGCGATCCGCTTCTTGACTCCTCAACGTTGCGGTTGAAGGCGTGGCGCGGAGATTGTGGTATTCCCGCAAAGCCGGCAAAGCAAAGTTAGTCCTCGGAGCTCACGAAGGAGTTCCGACCGCCGCTTTCGGCAAGCCGGCCCGAACTTCGGGACTACACCCGTGGAGTCTGCTGCGCGCCTCACGAAGAAAGACGAAATTAAAAAGAGAAACGAAACATACCCGGACGGAAGTCCGCAGCGCCAGATACGCTCTGGTGCAGAGTTGGAGGGCGTCGCCCTCCTCCCGCAGCTTTCGACCGGGCGTCCGGAGGGCTGGTTCAATGGGCGGTGCCGCCTCCCGCAGCTAGCGGTGGGCGCGACATCGAGGCCTCGACGTCGGTCGCGAACTTGCGGCGCCAGTCTCCCGAGCTCGTGGCGCTGAGCTCGTCCTCTCAAGCCGGCGGCGCGTCGGCACGGCGTCCTGAAGAAGCAGTCGCGCCTCGGCATCGTCCGCGGTCGGAGGATCTTGCAGGTCCACCGGCTGTTTGCCATGCGGCCTCCCAGACGGAGGCGGCGGAGGCGGCGCGTGAGTGTCCGAGCCTGAGACGTCGCCGCCCTCCTTCGCGAGAGGGTTCGCGGCGCCGACCTCTCCGGTCTGCCCCGTGAACACCTGAGCCGGCGGCGCCGACGACAATGGAGGGACAAGCATCGCCGATCGGCGACGCGCGACCTCCTCGGTGTGCCGTTTCGCCGCGGCAGAAGTCTCGGTCTCCTCCAGTCGCCGCTGGGCAATGGCGGCCGCCTTCTCGGCCTCCGCCTTCTCCAGGCGGTCGGCCTCCTCCTCCTCGCGCTTCTCCTGCGTGTTCCGTTCCGTCGCCTCCCAAAGGTCGGCGGCGGGATCAATCCGCCGAGTGTTGGCGGATGTTTCCACCGACCCCATGACGGAGGGGACGGTGGCTCTCTCAAGGGAGAGGGGAGCTCTGGAGAAGATCGGAGGGAAAACCAAGCAAGATTCGGATAAGACCCAGCAAAGAAAATGAAAGAGTAAGAGGGGCTTACGAGGAAACTAGCGGCGGTCTTCGCACTTCCTTTCGGAAGCGGTTGACCTTCGCAGCCGCCTCCTCCCTCTTGGTCGCGGCGGCGTCCCTTGAACTTCTTTTGCTTGCCGCCGGCGACTCGGCCCGCGTGACGCCTTCGCGCCCGGCTTGGCGGAGGGCGGCCTTTGGCTGGCGGGGGGACGACTTCCGCGTCGACGTCGTCCTCGGGCCAGTCGGCGAAGGTCGCCGACGGCCTGAGGCCGCCGTCTGCCCCCTCTCCGCCGCCTTCGGCGTCGGCCTCCAGCGCCGCCGCCCCCAAGTCGGGGTCGTCGACGTCGCTGGCCTCGCGATCTGGGACGTAATCGCGAGGCTCTCTTATGGTGCCGGCTGCGGGCGCCGTGAGGGGATTCTGCTCAGAAGAAGCCAACGAGGATCAGAGTTTGAAGTCAGACGCAAGGAAGATCGAACTACAGACGGATGCGACTTACCATTGGAAGGGGGTTGTCGCGCGAGTACGGCTCCTTGCCGAACTGCCAGTCCTCCGTGAACTTGCAGTGGGCGATGTGGTTCACCAAGTTCGCCACCTCCCCGCGCAGCATGTCCTTGGTGCACAGCCGGCTTGGATCATGGCGGCCGCTCATCCGGCAGATGAGGTGAGGCCGCCCTGAGGCGAAGAACTCGGCGCGCCACGGCGGCCAAGATCGGGCGATGAGCCCTCCGATTGCAGAGCAGAACTGGAGTCGCGCCACGCGCGCCCGCTCGGGCGAAGAGATTTGGACCGGTGGGACCAGCTGGCAAGCCGGCCGGTCAGAGGCTCGGGTCGAAGGGCGGCAGGTTGACCCAGTCGCCGTCGGTGGAGATGTTCTTCACGTAGAAGTAGGACTTCTACCACATCTTCACCGACTTCACCAACGGAATGGGCGGAAAAGGATTGTCGGCCGTCGAGCGCCGCACCGCGATGTAGGTGCCGCACTGAGCCGGTGTGCCGGCGGCCTGAGTACCCAGTTTTGAGGAAAAGAACTCCCCCCACAGTTCGAGGGTGGGGAGAACGCCGATGTAGCCTTCGCCGAGTGGCGAAGGCGAAAGAAGCACCACCGTTGGGGGTGAGGTGGTGCGGCTGCAGCTTGAAACTCCAGAACGAGCGAAGAATCCGCTCGTCGGAAGCCCCAGCCAGCGCGTTAGGTGCGGCGGAAGATGACCCGCTTCGCCCTCCTCCGCGCTGGCCGGATCTCTCCCGGGCGGGGCGGGCGTGCACCAGTCGCGCTCGGGACGGGCGGGTCCGCGCAGAGAAAGTCGATGTGCTCCGCCTCCACGTCGGAGCCATCCCACACGCCGGAGCGCGAGGTGGGGGGCGTGGCGGAAGAAGAACTCATCGCCGGCGAGGAAGAATGCCTTGGCTCGCGGCGGAAGAAGAAGAGAAGGCAGGAGAGCGGGGGAGAGGGTGTGCGTGAAGTGCCGCCCCGCTCCTCCCCGCCTATTTATAGCCCTGCGGGCTGAGGAGCCGAGAGGGCGGACGTGGGATTAACTGCGCTCGAGGCCCCACGCCGCCCACGATTAACCCCCACGAAGTTGCTGCGCGCAGTAACAACGTGGGGATGCCAACCGTCCGCGGCCACAGCAGATCCGCTCGGGGGCCAAGGCGCGGTAGTGGCGGGCCCCACCTGGCGGCCCGTCCCGTCACACGCGTGGGTAGGCAGACTATCGCCCCCATGTGGCGTCGCGCGATAGGACCGCCTCAATGATGGCAGGGACGCGTATCCGATACGCCGCTTGTTTCCCGCCGCGACTTGCGAACAGCGACCCCTCGCAGAACGAGTCCGACTTCGGCGAGGCGGCCCAAGGAAGCAGCGGCCGAGTCTCAGAGTCGGCACTGGGAAATTGAAACTGTTGAAGCCCCACGAGGCAGCGCCCGCTGGGCTTCACCAGCTTCGGGGACTACTATCGGAGTAATGGGCCACGGGTAGGCCAACCCGGGACCCAAGATCTTTCAAGACGTCGGGGCAAGCCGCGCCCTCAGCAGCGTCGGTGGCGACCTTGGGAGGCGGGTCCCACCGGCGACCGGAGAAGCCGAGTCCCGACGGCGACTCAAGCAAGCCGACTCGGCTTGCGACCTTCGAGGCCGACTATGAGAGTCGGCCCGCGACCTTTCACGAAGATCGATGAGGCACGGCCCGGCGTGGCCGCCCCTCCGACCCACGAGGGTGGGCATGGCTACTGATGAGCCGTATCACCGGAGATCTCCGTGAGGCGCGCATTGTTGCCATGCCTCCTCGACCTCAGCCACAGTCGCGATGCATGTGCCCACGACGCCGGCCAGACGGCAAGATCGCCGGGCCACTGCTAGTGAGAGGACTGAAGACGGCCAGAGCGCCTGAAGACGGCCCAGCGGGAGTCGGCCGTCCCGGAGTCGGCCGCCTCCCTGCCAGGGCCCCACAAGCCATAAACCAGATTGGATGGGGAGTGGCGACAGTGATCGCCTGACAGACGGCGGCACTGTTGCCACGACCCCATGACCGAGCCTGCGTCATCAGGAGCGCCGCACAGTGTCGACCTGTCCGCGGGACCCACCATTCGGCGGGCCCCAGAAGCCGGCAGGAAGGACGACGGCGTGAGAGACAGACGGCTGGGGGCCATGCCCAGTCAGATTACTATTGTACCCCCGGGGGGTAGGCCTATATAAACCCCCCGGGACACCCATGCAAAGGGTTCGGCCCTGGATAGATTTAGACACATAGCAAGCAGGGGAGAGAGCCAGCCTTGCTCCCTCCTGCCTCTCGATACAGCTCTAGGAGCACCTTTGTAACCATCTCACCATAGTGATCATGCGGAGACCCCGCAGAGCAGCAGTAGGGGTGTTATCTCCCTGGAGAGCCCCGAAGCTGGGTAAGATTTGCCGGCGTGCATGTCTGCGCCTCATCCCGTTTCCAGGCACCGGCGACGTTCTACTCGCCCCCACCATGATAAGCCACCCGTTGGCATATGTCGCATCCAACCCCCGACAAGGGAGGAAAGAAGCCTGAGGTCACTGCTTTTAAGATACCTGAGGACATTTATGCAGGCTATTGCACACCTGATGAGGCCAAGTTTGGTAAGGAGAACAAAAATCAGCGCAAGGTGCGCATACAGAGGATTGAAAGGAGATGGGCACAAGAATGGAGGGACTACAGGTATGTAACTCCCAAGTACATGAAGAAATTTGCACTCAACCCTCCATGCCCAAGACCTCCATTGGCACCAAGCCAGTTGGCAGATCCCACCAGCCTCAAGCGCGGTGAGGATTATCCTGATGAATGGGCAAAGCGCCAAGCCAAACTGGCTAAGCAAGCAAAGGAAGCAGTGAGGAAATTCAACACTGACTCTGCTGCTGCTGCTGCCTCTGCTGAAGCCTCTGCTAGTCAGCCCAAGAAGGCTATGCATAAGAAGCCTGCACACAAGTCCAATGCTTCACCTTCAATGCCCTCACGGCCAAGCTCCTCTGCTATGCCTTCAAGGCCAGATTCCTCAAGGCGCTCACGGCAGATTCCTCAGACTGCTCCATCAAAGTCCTCAGCTCCTCCGTCAAAGTCTTCAGCTGCTCCGACAAAATCCTCAGCACCTGTGCATCTCGCCACGTGCCAAAGGACTCAAGGCTTCTATTGCCTCGGAGCATCCGCAAGCTCCTCGACTCCTCGAAATTCCTAAACCGCCCCTCTCTGCTTTGAAGAAAAAGGCCATTCTTTGGGCGAGGCACTCGCCCAAGTCCTCACAAGAAGCAGGTCGCCTTCCATGTACCTTCTGATGATGATGAGGCTGATGATGAAGAACTTGCCGAAATCATCAGAAACAGGCAAGCCAGGGCCGCTAGAGCCAAAGGCAGCAATGTGCCACTGATGTTGGATCCCAAGATGATCCTCGATTACATTGACTTATGGCACAAGGTGTTGGGGAACGTAGTAATTTCAAAAATTTTCCTACGCACACGCAAGATCATGGTGATGTATAGCAACGAGAGGGGAGAGTGTTGTCTACATACCCTTGTAGACCCGAAGTGGAAGCGATCACAACGTAGAGGAAGTAGTCGTACGTTCTCCTCGCGATCCGATCGATCCGGCGCGCAACATTCGACGCCCCGAGTTCTTGACACACGTACAGCTCGATGACGCCCCTCAGACTCGATCCAGCCGAGTGTCGAGGAGAGTTTCACAAGACGACGGCGTGGTGGACGATCTTGATGTTTCACCGCGCGGGGCTTCGCTTAAGCTTCATGACAGTATGACCGAGGTGGAATATGGTGGAGGGGGCACCGACACGGCTAAGGAATGATCCGTAGATCAATACTTGTGTGTCTAGGGTGCCCCCCGCCCCGTATATAAAGGAGGGAGGGGAGGCCGGCCGCCCTATAGGCGCGCCAAGGAGGGAGTCCTCCTCCTAGTTGAGTAGGACTCCTTTCCTAGTCCAACTAGGAAGGAGAAGGGGAAGGAAAGAGAGGAGAGAGAGAGGGAAAGGGGGCGCGCCCCTCCTTGTCCTATTCGGACTCCCTTGGGGGCGCCACCTCCGGTGCGGCCCTCTCTCCCTCTTGCCCCACTAAGGCCCATATTCCCCGGGGGTCCGGTAACCCCCCAAGCACTCCGTTTTCTCCGAAACTTCCGGAACCTTTCCTGTGTCGAATATAGCCATCCAATATATCAATCTTTATGTCTCGATCATTTGAGACTCCTCGTCACGTCCGTGATCACATCCGGGACTCGAACTTCTTCGTACATCAAAATACATAAACTCATAATAACATCCATCGAAACCTTAAGCGTGCGGACCCTACGGTTCGAGAACAATGTAGACATGACCTAGAACTATTCTCGGTCAATAACCAATAGCGGGACCTGGATGCCCATATTGGTTCCTACATATTCTACTTAAGATCTTTATCGGTCGGACCGCATAACAACATACGTTGTTCCCTTTGTCATCGGTATGTTACTTGCCGAGATTCGATCGTCGGTATCCAATACCTAGTTCAATCTCGTTACCGCAAGTCTCTTTACTCGTTCCGTAATACATCATCTCATAACTAACTCATTAGTTGTAGTGCTTGCAAGGCTTCATGATGTGTATTACCGAGAGGGCCCAGAGATACCTCTCCGACAATCGGAGTGACAAAACCTAATCTCAAATCGCCAACCCAACATCGCCTTTGGAGACACTGTAGTACTCCTTTATAATCACCCGATTACGTTGTGACGTTTGGTAGCACCAAAGTGTTCCTCCGTAAACGGAGTTGCATAATCTCATAGTTACGGGAACATGTATATGTCATGGATAAAAGCGGTAGCAACATACTAAGCGATCGTGTGCTAAGCTAAGGGAATGGGTCATGTCAATCGATCATTCTACTAATGATGTGACCTTGTTAATCAAATAACAACTCCTTGTTCATGGTCAGAAACATAACCATCTTTGATTAACAAGCTAGTCTAGTAGAGGCATACTAGTGACATGTTGTTTTGTCTATGCATTCACACATGTATCATGTTTCCGGTTAATACAATTATAGCATGAATGATAAACATTTATCATGAAATAAGGAAATAAATAATAACTTTATTATTGCCTCTAGGGCATATTTCCTTCACAAGGACCCTAACACGCCTTTGCCGGAGATGAACCTCACTCCTGGTCAAAGCCATGTCCTCACTGCCTTCATTCAAGAAGAGAAATGGAAATTTGAACAAGGCAGAAGTTTGAAGAAAGCGCAGTACAAGAAAGAGCGCTACCTCAAGGACAATGTCCTCACTCTCACCCCAGATCAGCTCATTGCTCTGCAAGCTGAAATCAAGCAATTGAGTGATGAATTTGATCGCTATTATGCTGACTGGAAGGGCGCCAAGGTGCATTTCGTCAATCTGACGAAGAAATTCACTTCAAGTGCTGCTCCACCTGTGCACATTGAAGTTACTCAGGCCGAGGCATCTGCTCAGCCTACTAACGAAAATGCCAGCATCGCTGATGACAATCAGGCTGCTGAAGAAAATGAGAGCACCAGGGCTGATGACTCCATTCCAGTAGCTAAAGATATTGCCAGGGCATCCACTAGAGGTGCACCTGAAGAAAGTGAACAAGTCAGGGCAACTGCAATAGTTGCGCCTGAGGAAAATGAACCAATGTCCTCTGCACCTCCTGCGCCTACACCAACTCCAATCCTTCCATCTGCATCAGATGCGAAGAAGACCAAGGCTGCAGAACGTGCAGCTGTGAAGAAAAGGAAGGCATCAACTTCTTCAAATTCTTCAGCTCCGAAGAAGATGAAAACTCTGATCAGTTCGATTGATAATCCAATTGATGCCGTTCCAGTTTCATCAATGCCATCAAAGGACCTTGTTCCTTTTGGTGAAGATTATGTGATTGCTGATGAATCGATGAAGAAACTCCTTCGCCGCTTCTTCAAAGCGCTTGGATCGAAGAAATTGAAGTGGATAAAATCCCTTCAACCCCATCCATTCCTCACCTTTGCCTCGGTTCTTCTTTGAAGAGGCAGGTGTTGAAGAAATTGAAGAGGAGGATGTGGACATTGGCTGTACCACTCCGGTTCTCAATGATGAATTCTGGGATAGTCAACATCCCAACTCCCCAATGTTCACTCCCCTCCAAGCTATTCCTCAGTCCCCTGCTACCACTGAAGTACAAATGGGATCTGAAGAACCTCATGCAACCCCAAGTGTTCATGAAGAAGTTCCAGCCACTAGTGGTGAAGAAATTGTCAATGAAGAATTGACGACCCAGGCTGATGCTGAAGAAGAGCCTGAAATTCCTCAGCCTGAGGAACCTGAGATTGTGATTCCTGAAGTGGTGCTGCAATTGACTGACGCTCCTCAGCCCAAGCCAAAGGATCCTTTCTCTAAGAAGCAAAAATTCAAGGCTGATGATTTCTTCGGCGAGCACGTGTTCTTCACCGACTTCAACCCCTATGACAATGCTCATCTTAGAAGGAAGTGTTTCTGGACTGCCAGCCAGGCCAACTTCTATTCCTCAGTGCTCTTCAACAAGGACAAAGTCTTCGATCATGAGCATATTCCTCATGTGGACATGGAATCTATGCTGTGCTTCTCTCAAGTCCTCAGCATGATTCATGATGCTGACTTGCTCAATTTCTGCTCAGACATTGTTGTTTGGAATGAAGAACTTATTCTTCAGTTCTACGCAACCTTGCATATCACAGGCGATGCTGCTGACGTCAACTCATGGGTGTTGGACTGGATGACTGAAAACACTCATTACAAGGCACTAGCCACTGAATTGGTTTGTGCCCTACCAATCAGTCCTCCACTTGACAGTGCTCATTGTCTGTATGATGAGCCTGAACTCACTGATCACTATATGCAAGCGCTCATGAAGCCGCAGAAACCAGGACAAGTTCCAAGGACCAAATTCCTCATGAAGGAATTGCTCTATGTGCCAAGGACAATCTACCGCATTCTGATGAAGACCATGAGTCCCATCAAAGGCCATGACTCTTCCGATGAAGAAATTATCGAAATGATGAAGAATATGCTTTTCAACATCATGCATGGCATCCCCATCAATTATCATGATTTCTTCATGAGGACTCTGGCGAATGTTGCACTTTCTCCATTTGAGCTGAAGCCTTATGCGCCGTGGATCATGAGATTCCTTAGAACAAGGTCTTCACTCAACTACAAGGCTGATTTTCAGAATCAGCTCAGCTTCCTACCCCCTATTGAAGTCCTCAAACGGACAATTTCCTCATGTGATGAGAAGGGCAAGTCACCAGCCGTGATCGATGAAGGCATTCGTGCATTGGATGGTCAGTTCCGCAAAGCTGCATCTTACTCCACCAATGATGACTCTTCCACTCATGATACTGCTACCAATGCTACCAAGACAAGTCCTCAAACTACTGCTCCTCGTGTGCTGACTGATCGCGAATTGCTGATAAGTCTTCACCAGAAGGTGGATCGCAACCACAAGTGGGTTAAGCGTCAGTTTGGTTCTATTCTTCACAACATGACTTCCACACATAATGCAGTGAAGAAAAACCACTACTACCTCCATGAAGTGTTTGATCGCACCTGGGCTATTCTGTCACATCTATATGGTGAAGAAGATCTGAAGCAAATGGGCTTCAAAGAAGACTTTGACTGGTCTGCTCCTCCATCAAAGAAATTCAAGAGGGTCAAGGTTCCTTCCGTGGTGGCCAGCTCATGTTCTTCATCACGCGCCACGGACGAGAATGAAGACTTGGACGACACTGCAGCAGGCCCTACATCGACTCAAGACCCTGACAACGCTGGCGCTCCTCCTACTTCATGAAATTCTTCAGGGGCGTTTGTCCTCAGTTTCAACCCTTGTGGTCATTCGATGACAAAGGGGGAGAAATTTGAGTTAGTCTTCAAGTGGGTCTATCTTATATGGGCGTTTTTTTCTAAGTTATAACTCTCGTTCTTCTGATGACTTTGCTGGATCAAGTTGTAATCTTAAACTCTATGGTGACCTGATACTTTTGCTGTGTTCTTCTGCATGCTTATTCCTCATTAATGTTAATGCACGCATGCTGAATTACATCAGTCACCATATTTCATCATGCATTTCAAATTCTTCATATTACATATCAAATGCGTGTATGAGATGCAAGATATAGGGGGAGATCTCCATGATTATTCTCTTCAAGTGTGCATTGCTTCAACAGCAAATTCCTCACTATGCACATCTTCAGGGGGAGTTCTTCTATATCTTGCAATAAAATTCCTCAATATCAGTATTTACACTTCACATGTTTATCCCCGTTGAAAACTTAACCTATATTGTCATCAATCACCAAAAAGGGGGAGATTGTAAGTGCATCTAGTGCCCCTTAGTGATTTTGGTGTATTGAAGACTTATAGGTTAAGGGACTGATGCGTTTGTGAGTGTACACAGGTCTATAAGAACATGAGGAGTTTGATATTTACAGAGAAAGTCGACCCCTAAAAATGAAGTTCTTCGTTTGAAGACTTTGGATATCTGAAGACTTTCTGAAGACTTTGAAAGTGAAGAAATTGGTGTGACCTTGAAGACTTGGTATTCATTCGAGGAACATGAAGCGTGAAGACTTTTTGTTTTTGTAGTTTCATTTTCTCTTTCTTGAGTCACAGGAAACACCGTACTGTTAAAGGGGTCGAGGAAATACTAAGGAAAAATTTCCAAGTGATGCTCAACTCAAAATCCTACACCTACCAATCGCTTCGAGTGAAGCCATTGGAAATCTCATACTGATTCACCATATTCTTTAGTGACAGAGACGAAGTTCTTCCGGTCTCGAGGAATTTCTTCGATCGAGGAGTTAGGAATTCACCAGTGTGAATTGCCTACACAGTGAGGAACATGATAGCCCTGAGGATTTTGATAGTCAAAATTCCGACCGTTGTTGTGCTATGCGCCAGCGGTTCCAAAATGTCTACCCACCTAACGGTCATATCAGACAAGGGCATTTATGTCTTATAATGTCGGGCTGCTCCCTAGGCTATAAATAGCCGCCCCCTTCAATCACTAGCTGGTTGGCTGCTCCGAGAGAAACTGACACTTGTCATTTGAGAGCATCCCATCCTCTGAGGACTTTGAGCGAAAATCATCAAGTGAGGAAAACCCAAACCCAACACACCTACAACCCAAGTGATTGAGCATCACTGAAGAGATTGATCCTGCGTGAATCTGATGCTTGTTACCTTTGAAGACTGTGCTTCTTCCAGACGGTCAGGCGTCAAGGTCTAGAGCATCCAAGAGGAATTGTGGATTGCCGAGTGACCGATTGTGAAGGTTCGGAAGTCACCTGAAGACTTACCACGAGTGATTGGGCGAGGTCTGTGTGACCTTAGCTCAAGGAGAATACGGTGAGGACTATGTGTCCGGGCTGGGTGTCCTCGAGTTTAAATACTCAGCCGCTCAAACCAGATGTACAACTGAGACAGCAGTTGGAACTGGTCTACCAAATCATTGTCTTCACCAAGCCTACTGGTTCTATTTCCTCAACTCTTTCATTTCCTCATGTCTGTTGTTGTGTGCCTGTTCATATCTGTTTGAAGACTTTGACTGAAGACTTTCTCAATTTCCTCAGATCAATTTCTTCAGTTTGTCCGTCTTCTTTCTTGTGTTATCCTGTGTTTACGCTTTCTGTACTCTGTGCTTGTCTTCATCTTGCCATGATGGCTATGCTTGTATTTTGTTATGTTTACTTCTGAGTACTTATTCCGCTGCTAGTAGTTCTTCATTTAGGAATTTCCTCACCAGCAAATTCCTCTGTGAAGAATTTATAAAAACCTCCTATCCACCCCCCCTCTAGTCAATATAACGCACTTTCAAGGCTTCTTAGTTAATTTGCACTTGAGAATGGAATTTTGCTCCCTTAGATAACCGCTCTCCTGCTCAAGGCTTAATATCCTTTTGCATAGTTCCTGTTTGTTTTCCTGCAAGAGACGAAAAGGGATAAACTCGATCTTGGGTTTCTTTGCCCTATCTGGGAGGCTTGACTTTTTAAACTCCACGTGCATGTCCCCAGGTTGATGTAACGGGACTTCATCTTCATCTGAGCTCGTCTGCTCCTTTCCCTTAGGCTCGTAATCTTCTTCTTCCTCAATGGTCCAGCCACAATGCTCCAAGTCCCCATAGACCTTAGGGTCTGCAAGGTAATCAGCCACATAGCTTTGTCCCTCCGAATCCTGGGAAACATATTGCTCTAATCTGCGGCAGAAACAGCTCGGAACAAAGACAGAGGATTCTTGCATAATGCGGTGGTCAAAAGCTTTGGGAGATTATATAATGAATTTTTACCGACCAAAAGAAGTATCGTGCAAGAAAACGGAGTCCGGAGAGCACACGAGGTGCCCACGAGGCAGGGGGGCGTGCCCAGTAGGGTAGGGCGCGCCCTCCACCCTCGTGGACGCCTCGTGTCCTTCCCGCACTACTTCTTATTTCCCTATTTTCTTAAATATTCCAAAACGGAGAAAAATTGCTATTAGAATTATTTTGGAGTCGGTTTACTTACCGTACCACATACCTATTCCTTTTCGGAGTTTGAAACGTTCTGGAAAGTGTCGCTTATGTATTCCTCCGGGGTTATGGTTTTGATAACATTAACATTTATAGGATTACCTGAGATATAATGTTTGATTCTTTGACCGTTCACCACCTTCGAATTTGTGCCTTCGAAGTTGTTGATTTTTATGGCACCGGAACGATAGACCTCCTCGATAATGGGCCTTCCCATTTAGAGAGAAGTTTTCCTGCAAAAAATCTTAAACGAGAGTTGAATAGCAACACATAATCACCTACGCTAAACTCATGCTTTTGTATCCTTTTGTCATGCCATCTTTTAACTTTTTCTTTAAATAGTTTGGCATTCTCGTAGGCCTGGGTTCTCCGTTCATCAGGTGAGCTAATATCAAATAACCTTTTCTCACTGGCAAGTTTGAAATCATAATTGAGCTCTTTAATAGCCCAATATGCCTTATGTTCAAGTTCGAGAGGTAAGTGACATGCTTTTCCATAAACCATTTTATACGGAGACATACCCGTAGGATTTTTATATGCAGTTCTATAGGCCCATAATGCATCATCAAGTTTCTTGGACCAATTCTTTCTAGATCTATTAACAGTCTTTTGCAAAATTAATTTGAGCTCTCTATTACTCAATTCTACTTGACCACTAGACTGTGGGTGATATGGAGATGCAATTCTATGATTAACATCATACTTAGCAAGCATTTTACGGAAAGCACCATGAATAAAATGTGAACCACCATCAGTGATGAGATATCTAGGGACTCCAAACCTCGGAAAAATAACTTCTTTAAGCATCTTAATAGAGGTGTTATGATCAGTACTACTAGTTGGAATAGCTTCTACCCACTTAGTAACATAATCAATAGCAACTAAAATATGTGTATACCCATTAGAGGCAGGAAAAGGTCCCATATAATCAAAGCCCCAAACATCAAATGGTTCAATAACGAGAGAATAATTCATAGGCATTTCTTGACGTCTACTAATATTAACAATTCTTTGACATTCATCACAAGAAAAGATAAACTTACGGGCATCTTTGAAGAGAGTAGGCCAATAAAAACCGGATTGCAATACCTTATGTGCAGTTCTATCTCCAGCGTGATGTCCTCCATATGCCTCGGAGTGACATTTGCGTAGGATCTGTTCCTGTTCATGCTCAGGTAAACAACATCTAATAACACCATCTACTCCTTCTTTATAAAGGTGTGGATCATCCCAGAAGTAATGTCTTAAATCATAAAAGAACTTTTTCTTTTGGTGGTATGTGAAACTAGGTGCTATAAATTTAGCAACAATGTAATCAGCATACCATGGAGCAGTACAAGAAGCATTTATGACAGCTAATTGTTCATCAAGAAAGCTATCATCAATAGGTAGTGGGTCATCAAGAACATTCTCTAACCTAGACAAGTTGTCTGCAACGGGGTTCTCAGCTCCCTTTCTATCAATAATATGCAAATCAAATTCTTGTAGCAAGAGAACCCATCTAATAAGTCTAGGTTTAGCATATTTCTTCTCCATAAGATATTTAATAGCAGCATGATCAGTGTGAATAGTTACTCTAGAATCAACAATATAAGGTCTGAACTTATCACAAGCAAATACAACTGCTAAGAATTCTTTTTCAGTAGTAGCATAATTTCTCTGAGCAGCATCTAGAGTTTTACTAGCATATTGAATAACGTTTAGTTTCTTATCAACTCTTTGTCCTAGAACATCACCTACAACATAATCGCTAGCATCGCACATAATTTGAAAAGGTAAATTCCAATCATGTGGCTGAACAATAGATGCAGAAATCAAAGCTTTCTTAAGTATTTCAAATGCTTGTACACAATCATCATCGAAGACAAAAGGAATATATTTTTGCAATAAATTAGTCAGAGGCCTAGAGATTTTAGAAAAGTCCTTAATGAACCTCCTATAAAAACCGGCATGATCAAGGTAACTTCTTATACCTTTAATGTCCTTGGGACACGACATCTTTTCAATAGCATCAACTTTAGCTTTATCAACTTCAATACCTCTTTCAGAAATTTTATGCCCCAAGACAATGCCTTCATTAACCATAAAGTGGCACTTCTCCCAATTCAAACCTAGACTAGTATCTTCGCATCTCTGCAAAGCTCGTTCAAGGTTGCTCAAACAATCATCAAAGGAGGATCCATAGACGGAGAATCATCCATGAATACCTCACAAATCTTTTCACAAAAGTCAGAGAATATAGCCATCATGCATCTTTGAAAGGTAGGAGGTGCATTACATAAACCAAAAGGCATACATCTATAAGCAAAAGTACCAAAAGGGCAAGTAAAAGTAGTCTTTGCTTGATCATCCGCTAACACAGGTATTTGAGAGAAACCAGAGTAACCATCTAGAAAGCAAAAATGTGTATGTTTGGATAGTCTTTCTAGCAATTGATCAGTAAAAGGTAAAGGGTAATGATCCTTCTTAGTAGCTTTATTTAATTTATGGAAATCAATTACCATCCTATAACCTGTAATAATTCTTTGCGGGATCAATTCATATTTATCATTAGGAATGACAGTAATACCTCCCTTCTTAGGGACACAATGGACATGACTTACCCACTGACTATCAGCAACGGGATAAATTATACCTGCCTCAAGGAGCTTTAGCATTTCCTTTCTTACCACTTCTTTCATCTTAGGATTTAACCGTCGTTGGTGATCAATAACTGCTTTGGCATCTTCCTCCAAATTTATTTTGTGTTGGCATAAAGTGGGACTAATGCCCTTAAGATCATCAAGAGTATATCCAATAGCAGCACGGTGCTTCTTCAGAGTTTTCAATAATCTTTCCTCTTCTTGCTCTGAAAGGTTAGCACTAATAATAATACGATATATCTTCTTTTCATCAAGATAAGCATATTTAAGAGTATCAGGTAATGGTTTAAGCTCAAACACGGGATCACCCTTGGGTAGAGGGGGATACCCTAGGATTTCAATAGGCAAGTTGTGTTTCAAAATAGGACCCTGTTTAAAGAATACTTCATCTATCTCCCTTCTTTCATTCATAAACATATAATTTTCATGGTCTAGCAAATATTGTTCTAAAGGATCATTAGGAGGCACGTTAATAGAGGCAAGACCAATAATTTCATCCTTACTATGCAATTCTTTATCATGAGGTTGTCTATGAAATTTAGCAAAATTAAACTCATGTGTCATATACCCCAAGCCAATTGTAACAACATCCTTGTGACAATCAATCTTAGCATTAACAGTATTCAAGAAGGGTCTACCAAATATAACGGGACAAAAGCTATCTTGTGGGGAACCAAGAACAAGAAATCAGCAGGATATTTAACTTTCCCACACAAGACTTCGACATCTCTAACAATCCCAATTGGTGAAATAGTATCTCTATTTGCAAGCTTAATTGTAACATAAATTTCTTCTACCTCAGCAGGTGCAATATCATGCATAATTTCTTCATATAAGGAATAAGGTATTACACTGGCACTAGCACCCATATCACATAAGCCATGATAACAATGATCTCCTATTTTAACAGAAATAACAGACATGCCTACAATAGGTCTATGTTTCTTAGCATCAGGTCTAGCAATTCTAGCAGCTTCATCACAAAAATAAATAACATGCCCATCAATATTATCGGCCAAGAGATCTTTAACCATGGCAATACTAGGTTCAACTTTAATTTGCTCAGGAGGTGTATATGTTCTAGTATTACTCTTACGAACCATAGTTGAAGCTTTAGCATGATCCTTTGTCCTAATAGGGAAAGGTGATTTCTCAACATAAGTAGTAGGAACAATAGGATTATTATAAGTGATAGTCTTTTCTTCAACTGCAACAGGTGCAACTACTTTTATTTCAGTGGGAGGATTATATTTAAACCACTTCTCCTTAGGGAGATCAACATGAGTAGCAAATGATTCATAGAAGGAAGCTACTATCTCAGAGTCAAGTCCATATTTAGTGCTAAATCCACAAAAGCATCGGTATCCATAAAAGATTTAACACAATCAAACTTAGGTGTTATATCTGACTCCTTACCATCGTCGGAATCCCAATTTTCAGAGTTGCGTTTAATTCTTTCCAATAAATCCCACTTGAATTCAATAGTCTTCATCACATAAGAACCAGCACAAGAAGTATCAAGCATGGTGAGATTGTTGAGAGAAAGCTGAGCATAAAAGTTTTGAATAATCATTTCTCTTGAGTGCTCATGATTGGGGCATGAATATAACATTAACTTAAGCCTCCCCCAAGCTTGAGCGATGCTTTCTCCTTCACGAGGCCAAATTATATATATAATTGCGATCACGATGAACAAGATGCATAGGATAAACCTTCTGGTGAAATTCCAATTTCAATCGTTTATAGTCCCAAGATCCCATATCATCACATAGCCTATACCATGTCAATGCATCTCCCTTCAAAGATAAAGGGAAGACCTTCTTCTTAACAACTTCATCGGGCATACCTGCAAGCTTAAATAATCCACAAACTTCATCCACATAGATAAGGTGTAAATCGGGATGCAATGTTCCATCTACTACAAAGGGATTAGCTAGCAGTTCCTATACCATACCCGAAGGAATTCCAAAGTAAAAATTTTCAGTAGGTTTAGTAGGTTGAGGAGCAACTCTTTGATCTACTAGTCGGGGTGAAGATACCCCGAACAAGCCCCTCAAAGGATTAGTTTCCATAGTAACAAGTGACAGTAAATTTCAGCACACTATATAAATGTTTCCTTACCAAGTTCCACTCACCAAAGTCGCTTCACTCCCCGGCAACGGCGCCAGAAAAGAGTCTTGATGACCCACAGGTGTAGGGAATCTATCGTAGTCCTTTTGATAAGTAAGAGTGTCGAACCCAACGAGGAGCAGAAGGAAATGACAAGCGGTTTTCAGTATGGTATTCTTGCAAGCACTGAAATTGTAGGTAACAGATAGTTTTGTGATAAGATAATTTGTAACGGGTAACAAGCAATGAAAGTAAATAAGGTGCAGCAAGGTGGCCCAATCCTTTTTGTAGCAAAGGACAAGCCTGGACAAATTCTTATATAGAGAAAAGCGCTCCCGAGGACACATGGGAATTATCCTCAAGCTAGTTTTCATCACGCTCATATGATTCTCGTTCGTTACTTTGATAATTTGATATGTGGGTGGAGCGGTGCTTGGGTACTGCCCTTTCTTGGACAAGCATCCCACTTATGATTAACCCCTATTGCAAGCATCCGCAACTACAAAAGAAGTATTAAGGTAAACCTAACCATAGCATGAAACATGTGGATCCAAATCAGCCCCTTACGAAGCAATGCATAAACTAGGGTTTAAGCTTCTGTCACTCTAGCAACCCATCATCTACTTATTACTTCCCAATGCCTTCCTCTAGGCCCAAATAATGGTGAAGTGTCATGTAGTCGACGTTCACATAACACCACTAGAGGAGAGACAACATACATCTCATCAAAATATAGAACGAATACCAAATTCACATGACTACTAATAGCTGGACTTCACCCATGTCCTCAGGAAGAAACGTAACTACTCACAAAGCATATTCATGTTCATAATCAGAGGAGTATTAATATGCATTAAGGATCTGAACATATGATCTTCCACCAAATAAACCAACTAGAATCAACTACAAGGAGTATTCAACACTACTAGCAACCCACAGGTACCAATCTGAGGTTTTGGTACAAAGATTTGATACAAGAGATGAACTAGGGTTTGAGAGGAGATGGTGCTGGTGAAGATGTTGATGGAGATTGACCCCCTCCCGATAAGAAGATTGTTGGTGATGATGATGGTGATGATTTCCCCCTCCCGGAGGGAAGTTTCCCCGGCAGAACAGCTCCGCCGGAGCCCTAGATTGGTTCCGCCAAGGTTCCATCTCATGGTGGCGGAGTTTCGCCCCGTAAGCTTGCTTATGATTTTTTTCCAGGGTAAAAGACTTCATATAGCAGAAGATGGGCACCGCCGGAGGGCTGCCAGGTGGCCCACGAGGCGGGGGCGCGTGCCCAGGGGGGTAGGATGTGCCCCCATCCTCGTGGGTGGTGGGTGGCCCCCCTCAGGTGTTTCTTCCACTGGATATTATTAATTCTCAAAATGACTTTCGTGGAGTTTCAGGACTTTTGGAGCTGCGCAGAATAGTCTTCAGTATTTGCTCCTTTTCCAGCCGAGAATCCCAGCTGCCGGCATTCTCCCTCTTCATGTAAACCTTGTAAAATAAGAGAGAATAGCCATAAGTATTGTGACATAACGTGTAATAATAGCCCATAATGCAATAAATGTCGATATAAAAGCATGATGCAAAATGGACGTATCAACAAGGTATAGGGATACCGACGATCGAATCTCGGGCAAGTAACATACCGATAGACAAAGGGAATTGAATACGGGATTGATTGAATCCCCAACATTGTGGTCCATCCGAAGAGATCATGGTGGAACATGTGGGAGCCAATATGGGTATCCAGATCCCTCTATTTTGTTATTGGCAGGGGAGGTGTCTCGGTCATGTCTGCATGGTTCCCGAACCCGTAGGGTCTACACACTATAGGTTCGGTGACGCTAGAGTTGTTATGGGAAATAGTATGTGGTTACTGAAGGTTGTTCGGAGTCCCAGATGAGATCCCGGACGTGACTAGGAACTCTGGAATGGTCCGAAGGTGAAGATCGATATATTGGACGAAGGGTATTGGAGTCCGGAATTGTTCCGGGGTTACCACGTGACGACCAGCGTGTCCGAAAGGGGTTTTGGAGGCCCCGACAAGCGTTGGGGGGCCTTATGGGCCAAGGGGATCGGGCACATCAGCCCACTAAGGGGCTGTGCGCCCCTCCCACCCCATCTCACGTAACCTGGAGAGGTGGGAGCGCCTTCCCTAGGGCAGCCACCCCTCCCGGCTTGGGGGGGCAAGTTTCCTAGGGGTGGGGGCGCCCAAACCCATCTAGGGTTTCCCCTGTGGCCGCTGCCACTCCCCTAGGAAAACCCTAGGGCGCCTCCTCCTTCCCCCTTCCCCCTATATATAGTGAGGGAGAGAGAGGGCAGCCACACCCTTCCCTTGGCGCAGCCCCTCCCTCCCCAAACACCTCTTCCTCCTCCGTAGAGCTTGGCGAAGCCCTGCAGAAATACCACAAGCTCCACCACCACACCGTCGTGCTGCCGGAGCTCTCCCTCAACTTCTCCTCTCCCCTTGCTGGATCAAGAAGGAGGAGACATCCCCGGGCTGTACGTGTGTTGAACTCGGAGGCGCCGTTCGTTCGGCGCTAGATCGGATCTTCCACGATTTGAATCACCGCGAGTACGGATCCATCAACCGCGTTCTTGTAACGCTTCCGCTTAGAAATCTTCAAGGGTATGAAGATGCACTCCTCTATCTCTCTCTCGTTGCTAGTATCTCCTAGATTGATCTTGGTGACACGTAGGAAAATTTTGAATTATTGCTACGTTCCCCAATAGTGGCATCATGAGCTAGGTCTATGCGTAGATTCTATGCACAGGTAGAACACAAGTAGTTGTGGGCGTTGATTAGTTCAATTTGCTTACCGTTACTAGTCCTATCTTGGTTCGATGGTATTGTGGGATGAAGCGGCCCGGACCGACCTTACACGTACGCTTACGTGAGACAGGTTCCACCGACTGACATGCACTTGTTGCATAAGGTGGCCAGCGGGTGTGTGTCTCTCCCACTTTAGTCGGATCAGATTCGATGAAAAGGGTCCTTATGAAGGATAAATGGCAATTGGCATATCACCATTGTGGCTTTTGCGTACGTAAGAAACATTCTTGCTAGAAACACATAGCAGCCACGTAAAAACATGCAACAACAATTAGAGGATGTCTAACTTGTTTTTGCAGGGTATGCTATGTGATGTGATATGGCCAAAAGAATGTGATGAATGATATATATGATGTATGAGATTGATCATGTTCTTGTAATAGGAATCACGACTTGCATGTCGATGAGTATGATAACCGGTAGGAGCCATAGGAGTTGTCTTAATTTATTGTATGACCTGCGTGTCATTGAAAACGCCATGTAATTACTTTACTTTATTGCTAACCGTTAGCCATAGTAGTAGAAGTAATAGTTGGCGATACAACTTCATGAAGACACGATGATGGAGATCATGGTGTCATGCCGGTGACCAAGGTGATCATGCCACGCCTCAAAGATGGAGATCAAAGGTGCAAGATGATATTGGCCATATCATGTCACTTTATGATTTGCATGTGATGTTCGTCATGTTTACATCTTATTTGCTTAGAACGACGGTAGCATAAATAAGATGATCCCTCACTAAAATTTCAAGAAAGTGTTCCCCCTAACTGTGCACCGTTGCGAAAGTTTGTTGTTTCGAAGCACCACGTGATGATCGGGTGTGATAGATTCTAACATTCGCATACAATAGGTGTAAGCCAGATTTGCACATGCAAAACACTTAGGTTGAGTTGACGAGCCTAGCATGTACAGACATGGCCTCGGAACACGAGAGACCGAAAGGTCGAACATGAGTTGTATAGTAGATACGATCAACATGGAGATGTTCACCGATGATGACTAGTCCGTCTCACGTGATGATCAGACATGGCCTAGTTGACTCGGATCATGTATCACTTAGATGACTAGAGGGATGTCTATCTGAGTGGGAGTTCATTAAATAATTTGATTAGATGAACTTAATTATCATGAACATAGTCAAAAGGTCTTTGCAAATTATGTCATAGCTCACGTTTTGGTTCTACTGTTTTAGATATGTTCCTAGAGAAAATTTTAGTTAAAAGTTGACAGTAGCAATTGTGCGGACTGGATCCGTAAACTGAGGATTGTCCTCATTGCTGCGCAGAAGGATTATGTCCTTAATGCACCGCTCGGTGTGCTGAACCTCGAGCGTCGTCTATGGATGTTGCGAACATCTGACATACACGTTTTGATGACTATGTGATAGTTCAGTGCGTAATGTTAAACGGTTTAGAATTGAGGCGCCAAAGACATTTTTTGAAATGTCGCAGAACATATGAGATGTTCCGAGAACTGAAATTGGGATTTCAGGCTCGTGCCCATGTCAAGAGGTATGAGACCTCCGACAAGTTTCTTAGCCTGCAAACACTACTAGGGAAAAGCCTAGCAGCAGCGCGGGTTTTAGGCCTATTAGCAGCGGGGTACCAAGCTACTAATAAGGCGCCTACTAACTTATAGCGATGGCGGGTGCCACCAGCGCTACAGCTAACGATAGCAGTAGCGCTGGGTTTAAACCCGCGCTACTACTAATCTGTAATCTCGGAATTTTTTTTTTGAATTTTTTCGAATTTTTTTTTTGATTTTTTTTCGAAATTTTTAAATTTGTGAATTATTTTAACTCAAATCTCTAATCACCCCTAATCGCTGCTCAATTTAATCTCTAATCACCCCTCATCATCCCAAATCATCTAACTTCCTGGACGGTCACCCATCCTCTCACTACTCCACTGAGCACGCTTAACTTCCGGGTTCTATTCTCCCTCGCTTCCAAGTCTCGCACTTGTTGTTTTCCGACAATAGTGAGATGTCAATCCTATTAACCTCGTGAATTTAGCTTGAGCATGAAGTCACACATTTCACTGCTTGAGTTTGAAACTATTGTTCTAAAAATTAGTAACACTAATATTTCTTGAATAATTAGTTTGACCACAGTTTGACCAGATTTGACCAAAGTTTGACCAGATTTGACCACAGTTTGACCATAGTTTGACCAGATTTGACCAAAATTCAAAAAAACTAAAATAATTATTTATTAACACTAATATTCTTGAATAATTAGTTTGACCATAGTTTGACCAGATTTAACAAAAATTAAAAAATAATAATTTTTTTTGAATTTTTTGCCTCCAGATCTTAAAAGCCCCGTAACTTTTTTTCTGTTAGGCTTTTGAGGATTTTGAAAACGTTTAACGGGGTTCTCGGATGTAACTTTTCGAGTAGAAGCTTTTTCATATAAAAAACTTTTTCATCCGAGTTCGTATGCAAAAGTTATGGCCATTTTCATACAAATTTCCAGAGAGATTTTGCAAATAAAGTCGAAATTCATATTTGTAAATTTTCCCAACAACTAGACCACATATCACATGGGAAACTTATTTTCTTTTATTTTTTTGACATTTTTATCATTTTCTTTTATTTTTTTTAAACTGAAAAGGCGGTCCACGAGGGGGTAGACTTTGCCAAATAGGCGGACCCGCTACTACTATGATGACGATTAGCGATGGCGGGTTTTAACCTCGCTACTACTAAGTTGATAGCGATGGCGGGTTAGTAGTAGCGAGGTTAAAACCCGCTATCAAGATGAACTTAGCAAAGGCGCCGGTTAAAACCCTCGCTACTACTATGGCATATCCCGAGGGGCACGGTACAGATCGCTTAGTAGTAGCGAGGGTTACAAACCCGCGCTGCTGCTATCAACTTAGTAGTAGCGAGGTTTAAAAACCTGCGCTGCTAGTAAGTAGCAGTAGCGAGGGTTTTTAGCCCTCGCTGCTGCTAAGATTCTGTGTATAGCCTTTTCCCTAGTAGTGAAACTAAGGGAGAAAAGCTCAATCATTGAGCATGTGCTCAGATTGTCTGAGTACTACAATCGCTTGAATCGAGTGGGATTTAATCTTCCAGATGAGATAGTGATGGTTCTCCAAAGTCACTTCCACCAAGCTACTAGAGCTTCGTGATGAACTATAACATATCAGGGATAGACATGATGATACTTGAGCTATTCACGATGTTTGACACCGCGAAAGTAGAAATCAAGTAGGAGCATCAATTGTTGATGGTTAGTAAAACCACTAGTTTCAAGAATGGCAAGGGCAAGAAATTGATACTTCATGAAACGACAAATCAGTTGCTGCTCTAGTGAAGAAACCCAAGGTTGAACCCAAACCCGAGACTAAGTGCTTCTGTAATGAGGGGAACGGTCACTGAAGCAGAACTACCCTAAATACTTGGTAGATGAGAAGGCTGGCAAAGTCGACAGAAGTATATTGGATATACATTATATTAATGTGTACTTTGCTAGTACTCCTAGTAGCACCAGGGTAATAGATACCGGTTTGGTTGCTAAGTGTTAGTAACTCGGAATAAAAAAAGCTACGGAATAAACGAAGACTAGCTAATGGTGAGATGATGATATGTGTTGGAAGTGTTTCCAAGGTTGATGTGATCAACCATCGCACGCTCCCTCTACCATCGGGATTGGTGTTAAACCTAAATAATTGTTATTTGGTGTTTGCGTTGAGCATAGACATGATTGGATTATGTTTACCGCAATACTGTTATTCATTTAAGGAGAATAATGGTTACTCTATTTATTTGAATAATACCTTCAATGGTCTTGCACCTAAAATGAATGGTTTATTGAATCTCGATCGTAGTGATACACATGTTCATGCCAAAAGATATAAGATAGTAATGATAGTACCACCTATTTGTGGCACTGCCATTTGAGTCATATTGGTATAAAACACATGAAGAAGCTCCATGTTGATGGATCTTTGGACTCCCTCGTTTTTTGAAAAGTTTGAGACATGCAAACCATGTCCATTGGTATATACGCATGAAGAAACTCCATGCAGATGGATCGTTTGGACTCACTTGATTTTGGATCACTTGAGACATGCAAATCATACCACATGGGAAAGATGACTAAAAGGACTCATTTTCAGTGAGATGGAACAATAAAGCAACTTGTTGGAAGTAATACATTTTGATGTGTGCAGTCCAATGAGTGCTGAGGCATGCAGTGGATAACGTTATGTTTTTACTTCACAGATGATTTGAGTAGATGTTGAGTATATTTACTTGATGAAACACAAGTCTGAATTATTGAAAGGTTCAAGTAATTTCAGAGTGAAGTTGAAGATCTTCGTGACAAGAGGATAAAATGTCTATGATATGATCATAGAGATGAATATCTGAGTTGCGAGTTTGGTACACAATTAAGACATTGTGGAAATTTTTTCACAACTAATACCGCCTGGAACACCATAGTGTGATGGTGTGTTTGAACATCATAGCTGCACCCTATTGGATATGGTGCATATCATGATGTCTCTTATTGAATTACCAGTATCGTTTATGGGTTAGGCATTAGAGACAACCGCATTCACTTTAAATAGGGCACCACATAATTCCATTGAGATGACACCGTATGAACTATGGTTTAGAGAAACCTAAGTTGTCGTTTCTTAAAAGTTTGGGGCTGCGACGCTTATGTGAAAAGTTTTAGCCTGATAAGCTCGAACCCAAAGCGGATAAATGCATCTTCATAGGACACCCAGAATAGTTGGGTATATCTCCTATTTCAGATTTGGAAGCAAAAGCGATTGTTTCTAGAAACGGGTCCTTTCTCGAGGAAAGGTTTCTCTCGAAAGAATTGAGTGGGAGGATGGTGGAGACTTGATGAGGTTATTGAACCTTCACTTCAACTAGTGTGTAGCAGGGCACAAGAAGTTGTTCCTGTGGCGCCTACACCAATTGAAGTGGAAGCTTAGGATAGTGATCATGAAACTTCGGATCAAGTCACTACCAAACATCGTAGGTCGACAAGGATGCATACTACTTTAGAGTGGTACGTAATCCTGTCTTGTAGGTCATGTTGCTAGACAACAATGAACCTACGAGCTATGGAGAAGCGATGGTGGGCCCGATGTTGGGGAACGTAGTAATTTCAAAAAAAATCCTACGCACACGCAAGATCATGGTGATGCATAGCAACGAGAGGGGAGAGTGTATCTTCATACCCTTGAAGATCGCTAAGCGGAAGCGTTTATCAACGCGGTTGATGTAGTCGTACACCTTCACGATCTGCCCCGATCAAGTACCGAACTTACGACACTTCCGCGTTTAGCACATGTTCAACTCGATGACATCCTCGCCTTCTCAATCCAGCAAGACGGGCAAAGTAGTAGATGAGTTCCGGCAGCACGACGGCATGGTGACGGTGTTGGTAAAGAACAATCTCCACAGGGCTTCGCCTAAGCACTACGGAAACTATGACGGAGGATGAACTAGAGGGGACGGGGTTGCCGGCACACGGCTTGGTGTTTCTTGATGTGTCTTGGGTGCTACCCCTACCCCTCTATTTATATGTTGAGCCTTGGGGTCGAAACTTGGAATAAACCACAAAGTCGGTTTCACCCGAAAGGCAAGAGTCCTTCTCGGACTCCAAGGCCAGACGCCAGGGTTCCCGGTGTATGGACCCAGACACCAGGGACCCTGACGTCTGGCCCCTAGACTCCGCTAAACTTCCTTTTGCGCTTTCCAAAAACCTAGTGGGCTTTCCACTTTGGCCCAAATAACGTGTTCTCGTAACCAAACATTTCAGGAAACATCCGGAACCCCTTCCGAAGACCAAACACCATTATCCCATATATCAAACTTTATCTCCGGACCATTCCGGAGTTCCTCATCATGTCCGTGATCTCATCCGGGACTCCGAACGACATTCGGTTACCAACATACATAACTCATATAATACTATATCATCAACACACGTTAAGCGTGCAGACCCTACGGGTTCGAGAACTATGTAGACATGACCGAGACACCTCTCTGGTCAATAACCAATAGCGGAACCTAGATGCCAATATTGGATCCTACATATTCTACGAAGATCTTTATCGGTCGAACCGCATAACAACATACGTTGTTCCCTTTGTCATGGTATGTTACTTGCCTGAGATTCGATCGTTGGTATCATCATACCTAGTTCAATCTCGTTACTAGCAAGTCTCTTTACTTGTTCCGTAATGTATCATCCCGCAACTAAATCATTAGTCACATTGCTTGCAAGGCTTATTGTGATGTGCATTACCGAGAGGGCCCAGAGATACCTCTCCGACAATCGGAGTGACAAATCCTAATCTCGATCTATGCCAACCCAACAAACACCATCGGAGACACCTGTCGAGCACCTTTATAATCACCCAGTTATGTTGTGACGTTTGGTAGCACACAAAGTGTTCCTCCGGTATTCGGGAGTTGCATAATCTCATAGTCAAAGGAACATGTATAAGTCATGAAGAAAGCAATAGCAGTATACTAAAACGATAAATTGCTAAGCTAACAGAATGGGTCAAGTCAATCACATCATTCTCTAATGATGTGATCCCGTTAATCAAATGACAACTCATGTCTATGGCTAGGAAACTTAACCATCTTTGATTCAACGAGCTAGTCAAGTAGAGGCATACTAGTGACACTTTGTTTGTCTATGTATTCACACATGTACTAAGTTTCCGGTTAATACAATTATAGCATGAATAATAAACATTTATCATGAAATAAGGAAATAAATAATAACTTTATTATTGCCTCTAGGGCATATTTCCTTCACCCGGGTTCCGATGAAGGGCTCGAGGCCATAAAATCCGAGAGAGGATCCATGTATGAAAACAAAGTGTAGACCTTGGAAAAACTACTTGATGGTCGTAAGGCTGTTGGGTACAGATTGATTTTAAAAGAAAGACGGAGAATGATGGTAAGTGTCACCATTAAGAAAGCTTGACTTGACGCTAAGATGTTTTCCGACAAGTTCAAGGAGTTGACTACGATGAGATCTTTTTCACTCGTAGCGATGCTAAGAGTCTGTTGGAATTATATCAGCAGTTACTGCATTATTTATGAAATCTTGCAGATAGGATGTCAAAACATTGTTTCCTCGATGATTTTCTTGAGGAAAGGTTGTATATGATACAACCAGAAGGTTTTGTCAATCCTAAAAGATGCTAACAAGTATGCAAAGCTCCAACGATCCTTTTAAGGACTGGAGTAAGCATCACAGAGTTGGAATATACACTTTGATGAGATGATCAAAGATTTTGGGTTTATACAAAGTTTATGAGAAACTTGTATTTCCAAAGAAGTGAGTGGGAGCACTATAGAATTTCTGATGAATATATATTGTTGACATATTGTTGATCGAAAATGATGTAGAATTTCTGGAAATCATATAGGGTTGTTTGAAAGGTGTTTTTCAATAAAAACCTGTATTAAGCTACTTGAACATTGAGCATCAAGATCTATAAGGATAGATAAAAAATGCTTAATAGTACTTTCAAATGAATACATACCGTGACAAGATTTTGAAGGAGTTCAAAATAGATCGGCAAAGAAGGAGTTCTTGGCTGTGTTGTAAGGTGTGAGTATTGAGTAAGACTCAAGACCCAACCACGGCAGAAGAGAGAGAAAGGACGAAGGTCGTCCCCTATGCTTTAGACGTAGGCTCTACAGTATGCTATGTTGTGTACCACACCTGAAGTGTGCCTTGCCATGAGTCAGTCAAGGGGTACAAGAGTGATCCAGGAATGGATAACAGGACATCGTTCAAAGTTATCCTTAGTAACTAGTTGACTAAGGAATTTTCTCGATTATGGAGGTGGTAAAAGAGTTCGTCGTAAAGGGTTACGTCAATGCAAACTTAGACACTAATTTTGATGACTCTGAGTAGTAAACCGGATTCATATAGTAGAGCAGTTATTTGGAATAGCTCCAAATAGCGTGTGGTAACTTCATCTAGAAGATGACATAGAGATTTGTAAAGCACACACAGATCTGAAAGGTTCAGACCCGTTGACTAATAACCTCTCTCACAAGTGAGATATGATCAAACCCTATGGGTGTTGGATTCATTGCAATCACATAGTGATGTGAACTAGATTATTGACTCTAGTGCAAGTGGGAGACTGTTGGAAATATGCCCTAGAGGCAATAATAAAATGGTTATTGTTATATTTCCTTGTTCATGATAATTGGCTATTGTTCATGCTATAATAGTATTAACTGGAAACCGTAATACATGTGTGAATACATAGACCACAACATGTCCCTAGTGAGCCTCTGGTTGACTAGCTCGTTGATCAATAGATGGTTATGGTTTCCTGACCATGAACATTGGATGTCATTGATAAACGGGATCACATCATTAGGAGAATCATGGACAAGACCCAATCCTAAGCATAGCACAAGATCGTGTAGTTCGTTCGCTAGAGATTTTCTGATGTCAAGTATCATTTCCTTAGACCATGAGATTGTGTAACTCCCGGATGCCGTAGGAATGCTTTGGGTGTATCAAACATCACAACGTAACTGGGTGACTATAAAGGTGCACTACAGGTAGCTCCGAAAGTATGTGTTGAGTTGGCACGAATCGAGACTGGGATTTGTCACTCCGTATGACGGAGAGGTATCTCTGGACCCACTCAGTAATGCATCATCATAATGAGCTCAGTGTGACTAAGGAGTTATTCACGGGATCATGCGTGACGGAATGAGTAAAGAGACTTGCCGGTAACGAGATTGAACAAGGTATAGGGATACCGACGATCGAATCTCGGGCAAGTAACATACCGATAGACAAAGGGAATTGAATACAGGATTGACTGAATCCCCAACATTGTGGTTCATCTGATGAGATCATCGTGGAAGATGTGGGATCCAATATGGGTATCCAGATCCCGCTATTGGTTATTGGCCGGAGAGGTGTCTCGGTCATGTCTGCATGGTTCCCGAACCCGTAGCATCTACACACTTAAGGTTCGGTGACGCTAGAGTTGTTACGGGAAATAGTATGTGGTCACCGAAGGTTGTTCAGAGTCCTGGATGAGATCCCGGACGTGATGAGAAACTCTGAAATGGTCCGGAGATGAAGATCGATATATTGGATGAAGGGTATTAAAGTCCGGAATTGTTCCGGGGGTACCAGGTGACGACCAGCGTGTCCGAAAGGGGTTTCGGAGGCCCCAGCAAGCGTTCGGGGGCCTTATGGGCCAAGGGGATGGGGCACATCAGCCCATTAAGGGGCTGTGCGCCCTTCCCACCCCATCTCACGTAATCTGGAGAGGTGGGGGTGCCTCCCCTAGGGCAACCACCCCTCCCGGCTTGGGGGGTAAGTTTCCTAGGGGTGGGGGCGCCCAAACCCATCTAGGGTTTCCCCTGTGGCCGCCGCCCCTCCCTAGGGAAACCCTAGGGCGCCTCCTCCTTCCCCCTTCCCCCTATATATAGTGAGGGAGAGAGAGGGCAGCCACACCCTTCCCTTGGAACAGCCCCTCCCTCCCCAAACACCTCCTCCTCCTCCGTAGAGCTTGGCGAAGCCCTGCAGAAATACCACAAGCTCCACCACCACACCGTCGTGCTGCCGGAGCTCTCCCTCAACTTCTCCTCTCCCCTTGCAGGATCGGGAAGTAGGAGACATTCCCGGGTTGTACATGTGTTGAACGCGGAGGTGCCGTCCGTTCGGCGCTAGATCGGATCTTCCGCGATTTGAATCGTCGCGAGTACGACTCCATCAACCGCGTTCTTGTAACACTTCCGCTTAGCAAACTTCAAGGGTATGAAGATGCACTCCTCTATCTCTCTCTCATTGCTACTATCTCCTAGATTGATATTGGTGACACGTAGGAAAATTTTGAATTATTACTACGTTCCCCAACACTATAAAGCTCAGCTTGTCGCTAAGGGTTATCGACAAGTTCAAGGGGTTGACTACGATGAGACCTTCTCACCCGTAGCGAAGCTGAAGTCCGTCCGAATCATGTTAGCAATTTCTGCATATTCTATGATTATGAAATATGGCAAATGGACGTCAAAACGGCATTCCTTAACAGCTTCCTTAAGGAAGAATTGTATATATGTAGCCGGAAGGTTTTATCGATCCTAAGAATGCTAACAAGGTATGCAAGCTCCAGCGCTCCATATATGGGCTGGTGCAAGCATCTCGGAGTTGGAATATTCATTTTGATGAAATGATCTAAGCGTTTGGGTTTATGCAGACTTATGGAGAAGCCTGCATTTACAAGAAAGTGAGTGGGAGCTCTGTAACATTTCTCATATTATATGTGGATGACATACTATTGATGGGAAATGATATAGAACTTTTGGAAAGCATAAAGGCCTACTTGAATTGTGTTTTTCAATGAAGGACCTTGGAGAAGCCGCTTACATATTATGCATCAAGATCTATAGAGATAGATCGAGACGCCTCATAGGTCTTTCACAAGCACATACCTTGATAAGATATTGAAGAAGTTCAATATCACTAGTGCAGAACCGGGCATTAGCACCGGTTCGTAAGGCCCTATAGTGTCGGTTACATAACCGGCACTAATTAGTGGTCACTAAAGCCCCCCCCTTTAGCACCGGTTCAGCACGAACCGGTGCTAAAGAGCGACCACGTGGCACTAGCCAGCGCCGGCGGCCTGGAGGCCTTTAGTACCGGTTGGTAACACCAACCGGTACTATAAGGTTTGGTGGGTTTTTAGTTTTATGATTTCTTTTTCATTTAATTTTGTGTTTCCATTTTAATTCTTTTTCGTTTGCTGGTATTTTACGATACTACACATTGTACACGTTATGCATATATATATATATATATATATATATATATATAATTATATATAATTTCTAGTAGAACCAATCATGCATATATATATATATATATATATATATCACATCAATGTCTCACAAATTAAACCACCATATTAATTAATTCACACATACACACATGTACAGATATATACAATTTCTCCTACATATGAATGTTGCCTTGAGCCAGTCCAATTGGTGCCTTGAGCACGATGACAATTGAAAGTGGTTTTCATTGGGGCGGTAGCGGTAATAGAATTCTCCATTCGGATTTATGACCTCGTCGAGCAAAAATCCCGCTATTTCCTCTTGAAGTGCTTCTACGCTCCGTTTCTATGAGCTTCTCCGCACCTCTTTGAACTGTTAAGAAGGAGATCAATATGCATGTGTATTAGTTGTGTGACTAGCTAGATATCGATAATGGTGTAAAATTGTGAATAGTGTTACGACAAGCGTACCCATTGCTGTCTTTGAGATCTGCTCCTTTGGACGCCATCATGTGAATATTCTTGCAAACGCAGAATGCACACAGATCGAGACTACCTACCGCTTCTTGGCCTTTACGAGAATGGAATTTGATCAGATAAAAATTAATCAAGCATGATAATTAAAGAGATGGCAGCTAGCTAGCTAGCTAGCTAGTACTACTTAATTACTTACCTTGGGTGAAACCATTCAAGCTTTTGTTTCCATTCACGGGCGTGACGCCGATGAATCTTGCCCAAGACCTACCACGACAAAGAAAATGAATAAAGGGGTTATTAAATAGTTCATATCATGAAATGACGAACTAAATAGGTCGAGATATATAGTTAATAATGATTGAAATTACCTGTTGACTATCCCATACAAGATGTTAAAGTCAGTTTTTTTGAGACTAGTGAGTCCAAGATTTCAACCTGTTCGGCGTCAACTTTAATGATACACAAGACCCAGTGAAATCTGCATATGCACACACGCTACATGTCTTAATTAAGCGGGCATATGTTAGCAAAACATGTAGCTATAGCTAGTAGGCAAAAACAGAGAATTTGTAGTACAAGACAAGTGTGACTCACCCAAAGTGGTAAGGAAGTAGTATATCTTCATTGTATTTGAGGCGCTTCAAGAACTCTAGCATGCTGTCCTCTACTTCCTTTGCATAACGTTCACTTATCTTCCATGTGAATTCATTAACGGTGTTTGGGTCAATGAACCCAATGCCATAGCGCCCACCTTTTCTCATTTCATATATCTTCATCCCGCATAATACCACGTAAAAGAATATAGTGAGGATAATTACAGGTAATGATTGATCTCAAAAGGATCACTACAGCTAGCTTGAGACTTAAATTATAGAAAGAAATCACTTACGCATAATAGCAACCGATTTATAGATTTGTCGAGTGCTTCCTTATTGTATAACTGAAACAGTTCTAAATACTCAACGGACCCAGCTTTCTCATGGTAGTAATGGTCCTCCTTGACATTCACCATGAGGGACACTCGATCTGAAATCTTGGTCATGTTCATGTACCATTGATGCAATTCATACATTCTCGTTGGGAGGTGCTTGACCTTGTCCAGCGCGACCAAAGGTTGGCCCCTGACATATTGCCGTTTACTTCATCCTCTCTAAGCAAAGGCATGGGCTCGATCTCGAGGAGTTGTCCAACAGTGATGTTGAGAACTTCAGCCTGCATTATATGCTCCTCCGTTATTACCACATTGCCCACCTCGAACATGCACTTTTTGCCCACAATAATATTGGGGCGCGTCTTGCCACCGTTGTTGGCACAACAAGCGAGGGATCGATTATACCGCTGTTCTCCCAGCTGGGGAATGGTTTTCCCGCATTTTTTGGCAGCTGCTTCTTGTTTGCTCGATCCCGATGTAGACGTGCTCGCCTCCCTTTGTAGACGTGCTCGATTTAACTTCCTGATGTGATGCTCATAGTCTGTGTCAACAGGCTTGGAAGCTGGTGGTTGAGCCATACGAATGAAGTGGTCAATCATTTCCTCAGGCACTTTCTCCCTTGGCGGCGGTGGCGGTTTCGGTGCAAAATGGGCTTCCACCTCGGCCTTCGATATGGCTGTGATTTCCTCCTCGGACTTGTCATAAGACCTCTGCGGAAGAGGCTTCAGGCTTGGACCATATTTATACCGCTTGCCTCCGCCTGTACTTCCAGCTGTACTACCTCGACTCGTACGGCTACGCACCAGAGCTGCGGGGTGTCTTTGTGATTGCTGAGGTGGCGGAGATGGCTGACGGGGCTGAGTTGGACGAGGAGGAGGAGTGGCCTGAGGTTGTGCCGGACTTGGAGGAGGAGTGGACGTCTGACGCTGTGGCGGACTTGGAGGAGGAGGATTGTCCTGACACTTTGCCGGACTTGGAGGAGGAGGATTGTCCCGACACTTTGCGGACTTGGAGAAGCGGAGTCTGCTGACTCGGTGGCGGACTTCGACGAGGACTCGGGTGACGCGTGTGGGTGGCCTTGGAAAGATGATGCAATCCTTTTTCCATAGGATGATACGATGTTTGGCCTCTCCGAGAAAGCGCCGCCGTCACCTCCAAAGCAATGTCAAGTTGTAGCCCGAATATGGGTCCAGACATCATCAACCACGACACGAGCATAGCCCGCTGTGTCGGGTTGCCATGGAAGGTTGCCTCGGGGATTTGTGAAAGCGAGCCGTCCGCCACCTTCATGGATATGTTCTTCATTTTGTAGTGTAGCTCGAAGTTAGTGTTCTCCGTGATGTCATCCACGGGTATCTACCAACATTGGGTCGTCTGGGCCGGAACCCACGCTGCTTCTCGGCATGGATGGGCGGTGCTATCCAATGCTGGATCATCCGCTAGCTGCTGCAGCTGTTGAGACCCCCTTTGATGGGTAAGTGAGTCGATCTGCTCCTGCTGCCGCTGGAATTTGACTGACAATTCCGCTTGACTTGCTTCTAGGCCTTGAAGGCGTTCATAGTCCCGCTTCCTCTGCTCCTCCTCCATATTCCTCTTCTTCTCCTCCGCAATTTTCTTTCTCGCACGGGTTCTGTAGTCGGTGTTCCAGTCTGAAAACCCCTCATACCACGGAATAGCGCCCTTGCCTCGTGTTCTTCTCGGGTGTTCAGGATTTCCCAGGGCACGCGTAAGCTCGTCGTTCTCTCTGTTGGGCTGGAACACCCCCGTTCGTGACTCTTCTATTGCAACAAGTATCGCATCGTCGGCTCCCTTCAGACTTGCCCTCGTCGAAACTTTTCCTGTCTCCCGGTCCAACTCCCCCCCATGCGCATAGAACCAAGTCCTGACCCTGGCGGGCCAGCTCTTAGTAACCAGAGTGACACCTGCATCCTCCATCTCTTTCTCAGACTTATCCCACTTAGGCATTGCCACCGCGCAGCCACCGCCCCACTTATGGAACTTATCCTTCTTTTCGCATTCTTCTTGTTTATTCTCGACCGTTCCTTAGCTAATTCCGAATCCTTGAATTTCACGAAATCGGCCCAATGATCACGTTGGTTCTCCAAAGTTCCTTGAATCTGGAGTCTTCCTTCCTCCGCCGACGTACTTGTTCCATTCACCATTCTTGTAGTTCTTGAATGCATTCGCCATCATCTTAAGAGCAGCCTCTTTGACTTTCTCGCACATCTGCTACGTGAAATGATCTGGTAGGGTGAAATGTTCCATGAGAGTATCCCAAAGCAGATCTTTTGATTCTTGTCGACATAAGTAACATCTGGGCGTGGCTTTCTTTGGCGCCCTCCATTCTTGAAGTTTGATCGAGTTGGTCCTTCACGAACTCCGCTTGATTTAACTAATTTGTTCGCAATCTTCTTAGGCGCTATTGGTTTGCCAAGAGGGTCGCATGCCTCGATATTGTACTTTACGCCCGGCTTCAACTTTTTGTTCGGGCCTCGTTTAAATCATTTTCAAGATTTGCTCGATCCGGATGGCTAAAAGAACAAAGATCGATTCGTTAATATATCTTCAAGTCATTTAAAACATGTGATGATCACCAGATGCCTGCTTATATAAATATATATATGCCTCGTTGGTGTTTGTTGTTTCAGGATCATGTTCTTCCTCATCGTCATAATCATTCATGACTTCGTCGTGATCGAATATCATATCACCCTCTCCGGTGTTGTTTAGAAATTCGGAGCCGTCATAATCTTCTTCATTTTGATTATCATCTACCCACGTATCATATCGAACATGGTCATTCTCCCTCTCTGTCGGTATTATCTCGCCATAGCTTTTGTTTAACTAATCCAAAAGAAATATAAAACAATTTTGTATTCAAATCTCGAATAATAGATATAATCTCGAATACATCGTCCGAATAATAGATATAATCTCGAATACATCGTCCGAATAATAGATATAATCTCGAATACATCGTCCGAATAATAGATATAATCTCGGATACATCGTCTCGAATAATATATAATATAGAAAAGTACATCACGGCTATTAGCTAATAAAGATCGAATACTACGAAGAATCTAGGACACTCGCGGTTCCTCCGTGCAGGCGTGGACACCCAAAGAGAAGGAACCTCACAGATCATAGCTGAAGTGAGATCCCGAAGATCTTGCCACGTATTGGAGAACTGCCGCCCTCTAACGCAACCATGTAGCGATGGGCGTGCTCGTCCTCCTCCTCGACACGGCGACGTACCACCTCCGGCGGGCTGGGTCCCTCCGCACCAAATCGCCCACGCGAACGCCACCAAACAAGATCGGGGTCGACGATCGGACCCGCGGCCGGGTTCCTCGTCAAGCGGCGCGCCCCTCCAAGCAGGACCTCCCAGTGCCAGCCCGGCGGAGCCCAGTCCCGGACATGGGTCGGCTGGACGTTGTCGCGGACGGGTCGACGGCGAGGATGCGGGCCGGGCATCGTCGAGAACAAATAGCTATATGCCCGCAAAAAGTAACATTTTTTTAATGATTGGATTTTGATAACTAAAATTTCTAACTTTTCTATATATATAACTAACATTTCTAACAATGCTATATATAACTAACATTTCTATAACATTTCTAATATTTTAGAACTAAAAAACAGAAAAAATTATAACATTTCTATATATATAACTAACATTTTTATAACTATTTCTATAACTAAAAAACAGAAAAATTTCTAACAATTCTAACTTTTTTATAACTATATATTTCTATAACTAAAAAACAGAAAAATTTCTACAATTTCAAACATTTCTAACAAATCTAACAATTCTAACATTTCTAACTATTCTAACAAATCTAACAATTCTAACAAATCTTAACAATTTCTACAATGTATGTGTGTGTGTGCGCGCGCTCACCGGCCGGCTAGGCGAGAGGCGACGGGGACGGCGACGGGCGCGGGCGACATCGGGCGGCGACGACGGGACGGGACGTGCTGGGTCGGGCGGCGACGGGTGGCGGCAGGCGGCGACGGGGACGGAGCGGCGACGACGGGGCGATGGCGGCGATGACGAAGCGGCGACGACGGGACGGCGGCGACGGGCGGCGGCGACGAGCGGCGGCGAAGGCGGCGACGACGAAGTCGAAGCGGCGGCGGGGCGGCAGTGCAGAGGAGAAGAAGCAGAGGAGATGAGAAACGGCGAAATTTTGAAGTCTTGATTATATAGAAGGCACCTTTAGTACGGTTGGTGCCACCAACCGTACTAAAGGTCTGTTTGCCAGAGCCAAGCGGCGAAGCGACCCCTTTAGTACCGGTGGTGGCACAAACCGGTACTAAAATTTCTTTAGTACCGGTTTGTGCCACAACCCGGTACTAAAGAAATCTTATGCCGCCGGTGCGATCTTGACAAGTTTAGTCCCACTCGCTAGTCGAGGGCTACCGCACCGGTTTATAAGCCCCAGTCGGTAGCTCTCTCGAGCTCCTCTCCTATTTAGGCCTCTGGGCCTACCTGTCCCCCTCACCTTGTGGGCCTCTCAAGGCCTTGGGCCTGCATCCCGGCCCAATGAAAGGTTGTATCATTGGTCGATGCAGCCGCTTTGGCCCAATGGGGCGCTTTTTTTTGCTTAATTTTTTTGTTTTATTTATTTTGAGTTGTTTTTGTTGTATTTAGAGTTTCTTTGTGAATATTTTTGCTTTAGGTACAAAAATTACAAACTTTCTCTTAGTGCCGGTAGATTTCAAATTTGAATAGTTTAAATTTTGAATTATTTGAAATTTGTGTGAATCACTAGTTTGTGAATAACTTAACTTTGAAAAAGTTTTTCCAAAGATTCTTTTTCTTATGTTCAATATTAGTGTGTTTTATCTTTATATTCAATTTAGTAATGCTTAGGTTATTTAAAAAATGAAATGCCTTTGTAACAGTTCAGTTTTCGTCGGAAACCCTGATACTTCGAAAGAGATTGTCCATTTTGTACACGAAGTGCATCCAGTTTTTGTCGTAACCCTCTCTACTTTCTTGCACATGCTATTTATATGAAATTATGATACCATGCCAACTTTCAACCTTTTCTGAGTTCATTTGAATTGCTTTTCAAATGCCAAAACACATAACTACCCTAACTATTACAGACATTTCCCTCCTGGGTGTGAAACACAGAAGAAAGTGATGATAGTGAAGCCGATCACATCCCAGATCTTTGGGTGTGAAACTTTTTCTTCGCGTGTGTCCCTTTGCGCCGTAACCATGGAAAATCTTCATCATTTAACGGGATGCTCGGGTCAATATTCACTTTGTGAATGGAGCAATTTCATCAAACTTTTCATAATCTTCCGACTTGTCTGTCTTGTCATCCACTCCCACGATGTTTCTCTTCCCGAAAAGAACTATGTGCCGCTTTGGCTCATCGTACGATGCATTCGCTTCCTTATCTTTTCTTTTTCTTGGCTTGGTAGACATGTCCTTCACATAGAAAACCTGTGCCACATCATTGGCTAGGACGAATGGTTCGTCTCATCACGCAAGATTGTTGAGATCCACTCTTGTCATTCCGCATCTTGGGTCTTCCGTTACCCGCCTCGTGTCATATTGACCCATTTGCACCAAACAAAGGGACCTTTAAACCACGCCGATAGTCAAGTTCCCATATGTCCTGTATATAACCATAATATGTTTCCTTTCCGCCTTGGTTTCGCATCAAAGCGACACCACTGCTTTTGGTTGGTGCTCTTCTTATCTTGGGCAATCGTGTAAAATGTATTACCATTTATCTCGTACACTTTGAAAGTCATTATATTCAAGATGGTAATCGGGACAGCAAGTACAGGTCATCTTCAATAGAGGTGGCATGCATGGTACGTGTTCCGCAACCAGTTGGCGAAACTCTGGTTTGTTCACGTGTAATCCACTCATCGATCCGCTCCGGTGTTTGGAGCGTAGCAAATTCTTGTGTTCATCCATATACGGAGCCACCAAGGTGGAATTCTGAGAACTGTAGTGTGCTTCAAAGAGAGAATGTCCGTCCATACATATTATTTGTTCCCCCTAGCGTGCCTTTTCCATCCATGCGCCCTTATGCCGCGATTCAGAACACCACTCGGCTTAAGGTCGAATAAAGTCAATACAAAACTCAATGACCTCCTCATTTTGATGGCCCTTGGAGATGCTTCCTTCGGCCTAGCACGGTTATGAACATATTTCTTTAAGGCTCCATGAACCTTTCAAAGGGGAACATATTGTGTAGAAATACAGACCCAAAACGTTAATCTCTTCAAGATAGGTGAACTAGGACGTGCGTCATGATGTTGAAGAAGGATGGTGGGAACACCAACTCAAACCGACAAGACATTGCACCAAATCATTACTCAACCTTGGTATGATTTCGGATCGATTACCTTCGAGAGATTGCATTGAGAAATGCACATAGCTTCACAATGGCTAATCGAACGTTTTCGGTAGAAGCCCCTCAATGCAACCGGAAGCGCTTGCGTCATAATCACGTGGCGCTCATGAGACTTTAGGTTACGGAACTTTTTCTCGCCATGTTTATTATTCCTTTATATTCGACGAAGCCGACGGTACCTTATATCGAAAGGCATTCAAAGAAGATTTCCTTCTCTTCTTTGGTAAGAGCGTAGCTTGCATGACCACGATGTATGCCATCTTCTCCGTGCATACGTTGCTGGTCCTCCGTGCCTCGGTGTATCTTTTGTCTTCCCATACACGCCCAAGAAGCCAAGCAGGGTCACGCAAAGATTCTTTGTGACGTGCATCACGTCGATTGCGGAGCGGACCTCTAGGTCTTTCCAATATGGCAGGTCCCAAAATATAGATTTCTTCTTCCACATGGGTGCGCGTCCGTCCGCGTCCTTCGGAACAGGTTGTCCACCAGGACCCTTTCCAAATATCACCTTCAAATCCTTGACCATATCATGTACATCAGCACCAGTACGATGGCGAGGCTTCGTCCGGTGATCCGCCTCACCTTTGAAATGCTTGCCTTTCTTTCTTACGGGATGCCTGCTCGGAAGAAATCGACGATGTCCCAGGTACACATTCTTCTTACAACTATTCAAATATATATCGTCGGTATCATCCAAACAAAGCGTGCATCCGCGGTATCCCTTGTTTGTCTGTCACGAAGGTTACCGAGAGCAGGCCAATCATTGATGGTCACGAACAGCAACGCCTTGAGGTCAAATTCTTCCCCATGTGCTCATCCCACGACGCACACCTATTCCATTCCACAGCTGTAAGAGTTCTTCAACTAATGGCCTTAGGTACACATCAATGTCGTTGCGGGTTGCTTAGGGCCTTGGATGAGCACCGCATCATAATGAACTTCCGCTTCATGCACAACCAAGGAGGAAGGTTATACAAACATAGAGTCACAGGCCAGGTGCTATGGTTGCTGCTCTGCTCCCCAAAAGGATTAATGCCATCTGCGCTTAGACCAAACCATACGCTCCTTGCGCCATCTGCAAACTCCTTCCCGTATTTCTTTTGATTTTTCTCCACTGCGACCCGTCGTGGGTACTCTCAACTTTCCGTCTTTCTTACGGTCTTCTCTCATGCCATCTCATCGCCTTTGGCATGCTCTTTGTTTTGGAACAACGTTTCAACCGTGGTATTATAGGAGAATACCACATCACCTTGGCAGGAATCTTCTTCTGGGCGCCGCCCTCGACATCACCAGCTCATCGCGGCTGATCTTATAGCGCAATGCACCACATACCGGACAAGCGCTCAAATCCTCGTACTCACCGCAGTACAGGATGCAATCATTAGGGCATGCATGTATCTTTTGCACCTCTAACCCTAGAGGGCGATAGCCTTCTTTGCTTCAGACGTATTCTCGGGCAATTCGTTGTCCTTTGGAAGCATATCCTCTATCATTACCAGAACTTTCCAAATCCCTTGTCGATACACCATTCTCTGCCTTCCATTGCAGCAATTCCATCTGGTGCCCAGCTTTTTCTTGTCACCTCGCAATTCGGGTACAACAATTTTTGTGATCCTCTAACATGCATCGCAACTTCTTCTTCTCCAAATCACTTGCGCAGTTTCTCTTTGCATCGGCAATGGCCCGACCTAGATCATCAACGGGCTCATCCGATGCCTCTTCTTCACTTCTTCCCGCATTGCCGCTCAGCTTCTTCCGCATTACCGGCTCATCTTCTTCCCCATTGTTGTATCATCGTATTCAGGGAACCCATGGCCGGGATAGCTGTCGCCATCCTCTTCTTCTTCATTGTCTTCCATCATAACCCCTCTTTCTCCGTGCTTGGTCCAAACATTATAGTGGGGCATGAAACCGACTTAAACAGTGGACGGAATGGTTCTTGACGAGAGTAATTGTGACCATTCTTACAGACACGACATGGACAAGGCATAAAACCATCCGCCCGCTTGTTTGCCTCACCAGAAGCGTAAAAGTATGCACGCCCTCAACGAACTGGGGTGAGCATCGGTCATCGTACATCCATTGCGGCTCATCTTCATTACACAACACCGAATAGACCAAATTAATACAAGTTCATACATAAAGTTCATACAACACTTAAATGCAACAAACAAATAACTCTCTAGCTAAAGCATTTAAATGCAACAACAAATGCGATCAAGATCGCAACTAAGGTAACAATTGATCCAACAGATAATGATACCAAGCCTCACTATCGATGGCATATTTTCTAATCTTTCTATTCTTCAAGCGCATTTTCTCCATCTTGATCTTGTGATCATCGATTTACATCGGCAACATGCAACTCCAATTCCATCTTCTCCCCTGAATTCTTTTCAATTTTTCTTTCAAGTACTCGTTTTCTCTTTCAACTAAATTTAACCTCTCGACAATAGGGTCGGTTGGAATTTCCGGTTCACATACCTCCTAGATAAAAATATCTATGTCAACTTGATGGGCATAATTTGTCATAAACACGAAATGCAACTAATAGTTTTAAAAGAGAATATACCACATCCGAATCATAACAAGGACGAGGGCCCACGGGGACGGATATCAAAACCATGGCACTATGTATAACAAACAATGTACGGGTAAGATAATTATTACATGATTAACTATATATCCAAATCACACAAACATCAATTTTTTATATAAAATTACATGAACAAGAGGCTCACCACAAGGTTGTGCCGGTGACGGGACGGTGTGGGCGATCGACGGTGGTTACGACGGAGATTTAGAAGGCACTAAGTAAACCACACCTACATATGCAAACTAAGTGTTATTTTTGACCTCAAATTGCATATAAATCAAATACTAGCACATATATATATTTCCTCCCAAATTACTAAACTCACAAATTAGTAACTATATAAAGCATTGCAAGAGCTAATCTAGCAATGAGAGATGAAAGGACAAAGTTGCTAACCTTTGTAATCATTTGAATGGATGGGGGCCTTCAAATCTTGACAAATTTTGGGCAAAATGTGTGATGAGCTCGAGAGGAAGAGGGAAGAACAGAGAGGAGAGGGAAAGGGGAAGAACAGAGCGAGCTCGGGTGGACGAAGGGTTTATGTAGGGCGACCTATAGTACCGTTCGTGGCACGAACCGGTACTAAAGGTGCCGGAGGGGCCCAGATCGACAACATCCTGCCACCACTCTCATTAGTACCGGTTCGTGGCACAAACCGGTGCTAAAGGTTAGCCACGAACCGGTACTAATGAGAGCGGCCCGGCTAGCCGTTGGAACCGGCACTAATGTATACATTAGTGCCGGCTCTAATACAAACCGACACTAATGTGCTTCACATTTGACCCTTTTTCTACTAGTGTATGGATCAGTCCAAGAAGGGGTTCTTGCCTGTATTGCAAGGTGTGAGATTGAGCATGGCTCAATGCCCGTCCATGGCAGAAGATAGAGAAAAGATGAGGGTCATCCCCTATGCCTCAGCCATATGTCTATTATGTATGCCATGCTGTGTACCAGACCTGATGTGAACCTTGCCGTAAGTTTGGTAGGGAGGTACCAAAGTAATCCCGGCATGGAACACTGGACAGCGGTCAAGAATATCCTGAAGTACCTGAAAAGGACTAAGGATATGTTTCTCGTTTGTGGAGGTGACGAAGAGCTTGTCGTAAAGGGTTACATCGATGCTAGCTTCGACACAGATCTGGACGACTCCAAGTCACAAACCGGATACGTGTATATTTTGAATGGTGGGGCAGTAAGCTGTTGCAGTTGCAAGCAAAGCATCGTGGTGGGATCTACATGTGAAGCAGAGTACATGGCAGCCTCGGAGGCAGCACATGAAGCAATCTGGATGAAGGAGTTCATTTCCGACCTAGGAGTTATTCCCAATGCGTCGGGCCCGATGACTCTCTTTTGTGACAACACTGGAACTATTGCCCTTACCAAGGAGCCTAGGTTTCACAAGAAGACCAGGCATATCAAGTGTCGCTTCAACTCCATTCGTGAAAATGTTCAAGATGGAGACATAGATATTTGTAAAGTGCATACGGATCTGAATGTCGCAGATCCGTTGACTAAACCTCTTCCACGAGCAAAACATGATCAACACCAGAACCCTATGGGTGTTTGATTCATCATAATGTAACTAGATTATTGACTCTAGTGCAAGTGAGAGACTGTTGGAAATATGCCCTAGAGGCAATAATAAAATGGTTATTATTATATTTCCTTGTTCATGATAATTGTCTATTGTTCATGCTACAATAGTGTTAACCGGAAACCATAATTCATGTGTGAATACATAGACCACAACATGTCCCTAGTGAGCCTCTAGTTGACTAGCTCGTTGATCAATAGATGGTCATGGTTTCCTGACCATGGGCATTGGATGTTATTGATAACGGGGTCACATCATTAGGAGAATGATGTGATGGACAAGACCCAATCCTAAGCGTAGCACAAGATCGTGTAGTTCGTTAGGTAAAGCTTTTCTAATGTCAAGTATCATTTCCTTAGACCATGAGATTGTGTAACTCCCGGATACCATAGGTATGCTTTGGGTGCACCAAACGTCACAACGTAACTGGGGGCTATAAAGGTACACTACAGGCATCTCCGAAAGTGTCTGTTGGGTTGGTGCGAATCGAGACTGGGATTTGTCACTCCGTATGATGGAGAGGTATCTCTGGGCCCACTCGGTAATGCATCATCATAATGAGCTCAATGGTGACTAAGTAGTTAGTCAAGAGATCATGCATTACGTAACGAGCAAAGTGACTTTCCAGTAACGAGATTGAACGAGGTATTGGGATACCGACGATCGAATCTCGGGCAACTAGCGTACCGATTGACAAAGGGAGTTGTATACGGGATTGATTGAATCCCCGACATCATGGTTCATATGATGAGATCATCATGGAACATATGGGAGACAACATGGGTATCCAGATCCCGCTATTGGTTATTGGTCGGAGAGCTGTCTCGGTCATGTCTGCATGATTCCCGAATCCGTAGGGTCTACACACTTAAGGTTCGGTGACGCTAGAGTTGTAATGGGAATTAGTATGCAGTTACCGAATATTGTTCGGAGTCCCGGATGAGATCCCTAACATCACGAGGAGTTCCGGAATGGTCCGGAGACAAAGATTTATATATGGGAAGTCCTTATTTGGTCACCGGAAGTGTTCGGGGGTATATCGGTATTGTACCGGGACCACCGAAAGGGTTCCGGGGGTCCACCAGGAGGGTACACCTGCCCCTGAGGGCTCCATGGGATGAATACGGAGGGGAACCAGCCCCTAAGTGGGCTGGGCGCCAACCCCGTAGGGCCCATGCACCTAGGGTTGGGGGGGAACCCTAAAGGGGGCATCCCCTTGGCTTGGGGGGCAAGCCTCCCCCTTGGCCGCCGCCCCCCTCTAGATCCATCTGGAGGGGGCCGACCCCCCTCTCCCTTGCCCCTATAAATAGAGGGAGGAGGAGGCTGCTGCACCTTCCCTGCGCAGCCTCCCTCCAACTCCACCTCCTCCTCCGTAGTGCTTGGCGAAGCCCTGCCGGAGAACTGCAAGCTCCTCCACCATGCCGTCGTGCTGCCGGAGCTCTCCCTCAACTTCTCCTCTCCCATTTCTGGATTAAGAAGGAGGAGACGTCCCCGGGCTGTACGTGTGTTGAACGCGGAGGTGCCATCTGTTCGGCGTTAGATCGGATCTTCCGCCATTTGAATCACCGCGAGTACGACTCCCTCATCCGCGTTCTAGTGATGCTTCCGCTTAGTGGTCTTCAAAGGTATGAAGATGCTCATCCTCTACCTCTCTTGTTGCTAGAATCTCCATAGATTGATCTTGGTGATGCATAGAAAATTTTGAATTATTGCCACGTTCCCCAACAAGGGGTTCCGAACACCCCGGCAAGTGTATGGGCCTTATGGGCCGAAGGGGGAGAAGCACACCAGCCCACAAGGGGTTGGTTTGCCCCTTCTACCCCTTGCCCATGTACCAAAGAGGGAGGGAAGGAAGGGGAAGGCGCCCCAAAGGCAGCCAACCCCCCTTTCCTTCCCCCATACACAAATATGGAAAGGGGGGATTCGGCTAGGGCAGGCGCTCTAGGGCAGCCACCGGCCACTTGGGGTGCCCTAGGGGATGCCTCCCCTTACCCCTCCACCTATATATATGAGAGGAAGGATAGGGGCAACACACACCATGATTCCCTAGCTGTGTGCGGTGCCCCTCTCCCTCTAGTTCGTCCCTCGGTCATATTTTCGTAGTGCTTAGGCGAAGCCCTACGGAGATAACTTCACCATCACCGTCACCATGCTGTCGTGCTGCTGGAACTCATCTACTACTTCACCCATCTCACTGGATCAAGAAGGCGAGGACGTCACCGAGCGGAATGTGTGCAGAACTCGGAGGTGCCGTACGTTCGGTACTTGATCGGTTGGAGCGCGAAGAAGTTTGACTACATCAACCGCGTTATTAAAAACTTCCACTTACGGTCTACGAGGGTACATAGACACACTCTCCCCTCTCGTTGCCATGCATCTCCTTGATATATCTTGCATGGGCGTAGGATTTTTGTTTCATGCAATGTTCCCCAACATGATGGTTAAGAGACTTTGCACCACGGTTGCGGATGAGCGCATCGGCGTAGGGATGGAAATGCTTGTGTTCATGGAACCAAGAGTGAATGTTGGCCCAAAATATTGTGCTCTTTTGCTCCGTGCCATTGATCAGATCAAGGTTAGTGACCAATCATGCATTACACAACAACTCGTCCTCCTGCATGCTGAAGCTTTCATCTCTAACCCTCTTTTCGGATCGGCAACAAATTCATCTGGATCATCGTCGTCTCCGTTCTCCTTCTGCTCCTATTGTTCGGCAGCCCAATCATGTTGTTGTGTGTCCGTTCCCGGCTGGGTGTACGTGCCGTACTGGGTGTATCCCGGTTGCGTGCCTTGTTGGGTGTACATGCCGGACTAGGTGTAGCCCTGCTATGAGCCCGGCTGGGTGTACGAGCCGGTCTGGGTGGGCTCCTAGTCATCCACCTGCCCGTCCTAGTAGAAACCTTCTTCCCCACCTCTATCATGGATGATGTCAAACATCCCCCTGTACACGTCGTCGTATGCCGGCTCTCCCGCTTTAGGCATATAAGTGAACAACATGCATACACCCAACTGCTCCATGCCCAACGTCCGCACCCGGACTAGCTGCGGTGATGAACACTCTAAGACAAGCTTCCACACCACATTGACGACAGTGACGAAGGACACTTGCCTGGCGGCGGATGCCGGTGACTACCTACCAAGCTGCTTGGAGGCGTAGTAGTACGAAGCCTTGTAATGCTCCGGCCAGGGCGGTGTCTACACGGCCGGCAACGGCAACGGCCCCCATGGCTCCGGCCTTCTACTTCTTGAGCGGCACCACCTTTGCCTTTGCTTTGAGGCAGCGATTTTGCCGTGTCTCCGAGTTGATCATTCCAATGAGTGCGATCGCCGGATCCTTCACCACTGCCGTCTCTGGCAACTTCTCCCGCAGGTCCATGCATGCGCCGGTGATGGAAAAAAGAACAAAAATTAGGGGGAGAGCGGCTGGATGGAAGAGGAGAGTGGGGGATTTTACCATTGAAAGAGTGCGGCTAGCTACAAATCAGGGGCTACGCCTCAGTTTTGGGTGGGCCAGGGTTTTGGAGTCCTACGTGGCTCGTGACCGGACTTCTGCAAAGCCCCCCTAGTTTAGTTCCGGTTTGTGGAAAAATTGCGGTCTGGATCACTCCGCAGACCGATGGAGATCGCCATTGGATGGCTTACGACTTCCGGACATGTGTGTCCAGACGGTTATGGGAGGTTTGTTGGCCCGCCTTAGAGGTGCCCTAATTGAGTAGTATAATATGTCCATTTACTCCATGGCAATTGTAACATATGTATGTACGCAATAATCCTAGACCTCCGAAGGGGTTACGAAGGGGCTACGTAACTTCCCTTAACTAATTCTCTGCCCCCTGATTTTTAGTGAGGTGGGACCCTCCTCTCCTCTAATCCCAATCACATCCTGCCAACTGGCTTATTACAAAGAAGTTTTGTAACTCCCTACGTAGACGTAGCATTGCATTGACCATTGGTTTACCTATCCTAAGTTGCTTTGAGTGCAAACACTACCAGCTATGCTAAGACTAGCCACAATGGATTGTAATATACACTAGTAACATATGGATATCCCTAGAGTATGTTACTACCTTCATAGTGGGTAGTAACATAAGTGTGGTGTCATGCAAAGCTTTATTTATTAGGTTAGACTCATATTGCATTCGGACATGTGATGTTACAGTAACTAGCTAAGTTGCTGAAACTACTTCTCTCCTGATTAACTCACTACCACATAAGCAAATTTGGTGAGTTGGACTCGATGTTATTGCTGAAGTTACTCCCACTGTGGCTAGTCTAAAGTTCCACTATATTCCTTCGCTTACTTGACCAGCTCCCTCGAAAAATGAGCCACTACCTTGGTTATTTAATAAGGCAAGTTCAAGAAAGGCCATATCAAGTCATGCATGTCCATTTCAGGGACCTACCTGCTCTCTCAACTTCATCTCAATAAAAAGGATGCATGTCGACGATCCGATACCTGACCTGGAGTATATTCATGTTCCGATGCAGCCATGCGTCCGAGGAAATTCCAGCTACATCCGATTAAAGTATTAATGATCGATCCATCGATCAATGCATGTTCTAACCTATGGACAATTGGTTAGACATATGCAATTTCACGGGTGGGAAGATCTTTGTTTCCACTAATCAACCTCAGCAGCTTATTAATTTCCTCTTCCTATCAGGATGGACGAAATACGCTAGTGGTATTTATATAAAAAAAGAAAAGCATCACCTTTCCATGATTATTGATGATCTCACATATAAAATCACCAAAGACCCAAAGCCCAATTCATTTTGGAGGGAGACAACAATACATAAATTTCCACGTGGTTGCCAATGGGTGGCACATGAAGAAGTGTATTTTTAGCCTCCAATAGAGTGATGGACGGGTCGAGGGCTAGGCAGATCTCAAGCGTTTCATAACCAAGTACCTCTAGTCGAGGTTCCAGTGGAAGTAGACTTCACCCTCGATGAGAATCAAACATATGACATTTGACAAGTCACAATAGACGAGAACAATATCCTTACGACACCTTTACCAAAAGAGAAGGTGGGAGATGTGGCGTTCCAGATGGAATATGACAAGGCTCCAAGTCTGATGGCATCCGAGCAGAGTTCTACTAGAACTTATGGGATGCCATCAAGACTGACCTAGTGGAGCCATTCTATTCTTTTCATACTGGCCAACTTGACCTATCCAGGCTCAGTTTCGGTGAAATTGTTTTGTTGCCAAAGACCAAGGATACTGAGTGGATCAAGAAATACAAACCCATATGCCTCTTTAATGTCAGTTTCAAAATATTCATCAAAGTGACTACTAATAGGCTCAATGCCATTGTTGACCATGTTGTTCGACCATCCTAAACGATTTTCATGCAAGGAAGAAATATACTTGATGAGTAGTAATCCTTCATGAGACGATCCACGAAATGCACCATAAAAATATGATTAGAATTTCAAAATTGACTTTGAAAATGCTTATGATAAAGTAAAATGGTTGTTTCCCCAACATGCTCTAATAATGAAAGGTTTCTCCAATAGATGGCATGAGTGGATCTAAACTTTTGTTACTATATGATGTTTGGCTATCAATGCTATCATAGACCATTTCCTACAAAAGAAAAAAAAGTCTATGCTAGGGTGATGCATTATCTCCAACTTTGATAGAGCGGGCCAAACAAGACGACCAAATTGTAGTAGTAGTGCCACATGTGGTGGATGGGGGCCTCTCAATCTTGTAATATGCAGATGACATAATTCCTTTTATGTAACATGACCTGGATAACATTAGAAATCTGAAACTCTTGCTTCCAACTTTTGAGAAAATGTCAGGTCTTGAAATTAACTTTCACAAAGGGAATTGTTCTATTTCGGAGAAGCCGAGGTGGTTACACAATAACTTGGCGTTGACTATGAATATTTGTAGTGGAGACATGTCAAAGGGCCCTTAGATTGAACAATTGGAAGGGCAAGTTGCTCTCCGCCGGAGAAAGACAGGTGATGCATGATCAATTATGTTATCACGAACATAGTGCTTTACATGCTCTCTTTTTCCAACTTCCCAAAGGGATCTTGCAAAGATTGGATTATTTTAGATCCAGATTCTTTTGGCAAGGAGATGGTGAAAATAATAATATATGATTATTTAACAAAAAAACTACCACAGTTCATGGAAACATGCACAGAAACTACCACTTTACAAATTTGTGCCGAAAACTACCACTTTTTCTCTAATCTTCGACTAAAAACTACCATGTATGTAAATTGACCCATTCGTCCATTTTAAATGCACTTATGATAGGCCTAGCCCGCATGTAAGCGTTGTCATCGTTAGTCCACTGCCCAGCCGACCTATCCACTCCCCCGCCACCGCCACCAGTAACTGATGTCCGAGCCGGTGAAGCACGAGCGTGCCGGCATGAGGGCCGAGGCCGTCGGGTCAGCTCGGAGCGGAGGAGGCCGACGTGCGCATGGCCAGCAGCGGCGCCGGCCGCGACGGGCGCGAGCAACAGCCGCATCAGCCACGCATGGGCGCAAGCTGCAGCGGCCCCGGGCATGCGGGCATGCTGCTGGTCAGCTCAGAGCTCCGAGTGGTGGAAGCCGAGGTACACACGGGCAGCAGCAGTGCCGGCCACGATGGGCACAAGCAGCAGCGGTGCCGGCCGCGCATGGGCAGTGCCGCGCCGGCCGTGCGTGGGAGAGAGCACCAGCTGGCCGCAGAGGTAGAGCTCGTGGATGTCCGCGTGGCCGCACATGTCGATCGGCACCGTAGCGCAGCACGCGCGCAAGGCGCGCGCGCGCCAGAGCGGCGCACCTGCCCCACGCCGGTCGGGATCTCGACGTGGTCGAGCTTGTGGAGGATGGCGAGAGCACGCCCAAGAGTTTCCCGCCAGATCCCTCGGCTCCTCCGCCGCAGGCACTGGTGCTGGCCCCTTGCGGCCGCATTGTCCACGGGAGTCGAGAGCCACGAGACTAGGCTATGGAAATGGACATGGACCATGCGTGAGCCATGCTCCAGGTGAGCTGCGTGTAACCGCCGCCGCCACGAGCGTGTGTGTTGTCATGCGTGAGTGAGTGCCGGCAGGGGTCGGCGGCGTAGGTGGCTTGCGGGTGCACATGAGGTGTTTGTAGAAATGCCAAAGAGAGGGAGAGAGAGAGGAGGAAGAAGAGGGTCAACCTGACTTGTGGGCCCATCCTGTCAGAAAGGCGTTTAGAAGAGGCGAATCGGGTACTTTCGCGACGTGGTAGTTTTTAGTCAAAGATTAGAGAAAAGGTGGTATTTTTCGGCACAAATTTGTAAAGTGGTAGTTTCTGGGCATGTTTCCATGAATTGTGGTAGTTTTTGATTAACAGTAACAAGTTTTTGATTAAAAATGTTTATCATTTCGGGATTACAACAGTTCAGACTCCACCAAAATATGCAAAATATGGTTGAACTTTTTGACCGTGGTCCTCGGCATAAAATGGGCTATAATAAATTACTTAAGAATTAGCAAAAGCTGCAAATTATTAAAAAAACAACAAATGGGCTGTATGTTGTCTACCACAGATTTGGAGGCTGACTTGCGGGCCTACTAAGTTCATGCATACACAAGGTTTCTCAAAAAAGAAACTGAGTCAACAATCGACTCTATCAGCGTCAGACCGTCAGATGTCAATCTAACGACAATCGTGCTTCTTCAGTCTCTGATTTTCCTGCTCCAGCCGCCCAAACCAGCGCCGCAGAATCACCTGCTCTCGCCTTTCGTGGCTGGCTGTGCTGCCGGGCAGGCCTCACGGCCCCACCATACTCGCATCCCTGGTCTGTCTATCCCTCTACTCACCCACACCTCCTGTTATTTTCCGCGACAAGAAATTAACCAATCAACCTCGATTTTCATCGCATGGGCAACCACTGTCGTGTCTTCCCCGGCTCCATGTCGTTCCCTTCGTAGGCCTCACCGTCATCCACTGCACTGGTGCTCTCGGCGCGGCGTGGTCGACGTGGTCAACGAACAACATCCATCAGAAGTGGACTGTACGTGAAGAGGCTGACAACTGGGTCCATGGTCGCACACAAGGAAATGCCTCCTTATTACGCGCAAAATAATGATTCCTCCACCTAACATCTGGGACCCACCGGAAGGGCCTCTGTATTTCGCGAAAAAAATGTTCCCCCCGCTGACAGGTCAGACCCACCAGCTATATCTTCGCACGCAAGGAAGTGCCTCCTTATTGCGCACAAAAAATGAATACTCCCTGCCAGCTAGGACCCACCATAGTGGGAGGCTGACTTGTGGGCCTACTAAGTTGACGGGGATGGAGGACTTTGTCAACTTAGTCAATATGAACGATTCGAGCTCCAGTGGCCGTATGATGTCCATCCAACGACCGTAGTGCTTCTTCAACCACTGGTCTTTTTGCTCCAGCCGCCCAAACCAGCGCCGGTCGTGCCGCGTGCTTCTGCCTCCCGTGGCCAGCTATGATGCCACGGAGGCCTCACCGCCCCCTACTACTCCCACCGCTGGCCAGGCCATCCCTCTACTCACCCACACCCCCTGTTATTTTACGGCGACGGCGGCCTCGCACCACAGCCGAACCAGTGAACCCTTGTACTCCTCTCCGCGTGGGCATCCACTGTCGCATCTTCCCCGGCTCCGCGTCGTCCCCTTCCTAGGCCTCGCCGTCGTCCACCGCCCTAGTGCTCTCGGCGCGGCGTGGCCAACATGTTTAAGGAACGACTTCCATCGGAAGAGTACTGTATGTTGATAGGCTGACAGCTGGGTCCACGGCAGCCGCAAGGAATTGGCTCCTTATTATCCGCAAAATAATTATTCCTCCACCTGATAGCAGGGACCCACCGGACGGGCCACTGTATTTTGTGAAAAAAAAACATTTCCCCTGGCTGCTGGGACCCACCAGCTACATCTTCGCACGCAAGGAAGTGTGTCCATATTACGGGCAAAAAAGCGATTCGCCCCATGACTGCTGAGACCCACCAGCTACATCTTCACACGCAAGGAAGTGCCTGACAGTCAGGACCCACCTGGTCGAAAAGTACGTAGCATTGTCATTCTGGTCCTGAACGTGTACGTACATACTGGTCGATGTAGAGACGCGCACGTATCATAGTAGAGGCGCGCACGTAGCATGTACACGTACGTACAGTGGCCAGGGTGCAAGAAAGAAAATACGGCCACGTACGTATATATGGGCGGGGTCTCAAACGCCTACTCGTGCATATGTACGGCCAGGGCTCGTGTATATGGCTGGGTCAGAACGGAGAAACTTCGTTGTCGCCATGTTCATGGGGAGCGAACCGGCTGGGTCAGAACGGAATGCGTTGTCGTGTTCATCGGGAGGGATTGGACGGAACAGCTGATGGAAACGAGGCCTGGCGTACCGCAGAACGGAGGAAACGGCCTTGTGTTCGACCCGCCACGGTTGAAACGGGATCCTGTTCATTGGGAGGGGTCTGGCGTATCGCGAAACGGAGGAAACGGACTTCTGTTGGACCTCCTACGGTCGAAACGGGGTCCTGTTGACCGGAAGGGGTGTGGCGTACTGCAAAACAGAGGAAACAGACTTGTGTTGGAGTGCTACGGGCGAAACGGGGGTCCTGTTCATCGAGAGGGGTGTGGCGTCCCGTAAAACGGGACTCCACGGGATACTGTTCATCTCCACCGTCGACTTCCTCCAGCCTTCACAGGCTACTATTCATCCATAGTCGACCTCCTCCAGCCTCCACCTGCGACTGTTCATCCACGGGCTCCTGTTCATCTAGCCTCCACCGCACTTCCTCGACCGGCTACTGTTCAACCAGCCCTCTCCACGGGGGCCTATTCAACCACCCCTCCACGGGCTACTGTTCATCCAGCCCTCCACTAGCTACTATTCAACCAACCCTCCACAGGGTCCTGTTCATCAGCGCTCCATGAGGTCCTGTGTTGGGGAACGTAGCAGAAATTCAAAAATTTTCCTACGTGTCACCAAGATCTATCTATGGAGAGACCAGCAACGAGTAGAAAGAGAGTGCATCTACGCATTCTTGTAGATCGCTGAGCGGAAGCGCTCAAGTGAACGGGGTTGATGGAGTCGTACTCGTCGTGATTCAAATCACCGATGATCAAGTGCCGAACGGACGGCACCTCCGCGTTCAACACACGTACAGCCCGGTGACGTCTCCCCCGCCTTGATCCAGCAAGGAGAGAGGGAGAGGTTGAGGAAGACTCCATCCAGCAGCAGCACAACGGCGTGGTGGTGGTGGATGAGTGTGGCAATCCAGCAGGGCTTCGCTAAGCACCACGGGAGAGGAGGAGTACTTGGGAGAGAGAGAGGGCTGCAACCAAAGGCGTAGATCGAATCACGTGTATTCTGTGTGTTCTCTGGGCAGCCCTATGCCTCACTATTTATAGGGGAGAGGGGCTGCGCCCCTTTAGGGTTTCCCACCCCAGGGGCGGCCAGCCCCCTGCATCCCATCTGGTGGCGGCGGAGGGGAGAGAGGGGAGGCGCACCTGGGTGGGCCTTAGGCCCATCTGCCCTAGGGTTTGCCCCTTCCCCACTTCCCAACGCCTTGGGCCTTTGGTGGGGGCGCCCCAGCCCACCTAGGGGCTGGTCCCTCCCACACTTGGCCCACGCAGCCTTCTCGGGGTAGGTGGCCCCACTTGGTGGACCCCGGACCTCCCTGGTCCCAGACATTACCGATAAAACCCAAACTTTTCCGTGACCAAAACAGACTTCCCATATATAAATCTTTACCTCCGGACCATTCCGAACTCCTCGTGACGTCCCGGATCTCATCCGGACTCAACAACATTCGTAACCACATACAAGCTTCCTTTATAACCCTAGCGCCATCGAACCTTATGTGTAGACCCTACGGGTTGGAGACATGTAGACATGACCGAGACGTTCTCCGGTCAATAACCAACAGCGGATCTGGATACCCATGTTGGCTCCCACATGTTCCACGATGATCTCATCGGATGAACCACGATGTCAAGGACTCACGATCCCAGATACAATTCCCTTTGTCTAGCGGTATTTTACTTGCCCGAGATTCGATCGTCGGTATACCGATACCTTGTTCAATCTCGCTACGGCAAGTCTCTTTACTCGCTCCGCAACACATCATCCCGTGACCAACCCCTTGATCACATTGTGCACATTATGATGATGTCCTACCGAGTGGGCCCAGAGATACCTCTCCATTTACATGGAGTGACAAATCCCATCCTCGATCCGTGTCAACCCAATGACACTTTCGGAGATACCTGTAGTGCACCTTTATAGTCACCCATTCGCTGTGACGCTTTGATACACCCAAAGCACTCCTACGGTATCCGGGAGTTACACGATCTCATGGTCTAAGGAAGAGATACTTGACATTGGAAAAGCTCTAGCAAACGAACTACACGATCTTTGTGCTATGCTTAGGATTGGGTCTTGTCCATCACATCATTCTCCTAATGATGTGATCCCGTTATCAACGACATCCAATGTCCATAGTCAGAAACCATGACTATCTGTTGATCACAACGAGCTAGTCAACTAGAGGCTCACTAGGGACATATTGTGGTCTATGTATTCACACGTGTATTACGATTTCCGGATAATACGCTTATAGCATGAATAAAAGACAATTATCATGAACAAGGAAATATAATAATAATACTTTTATTATTGCCTCTAGGCATATTTCCAACAGCCTCCCACTTGCACTAGAGTCAATAATCTAGTTCACATCACCATGTGATTAACACTCATAGGTCACATCGCCATGTGACTAACACCCAAGAGTTTACTAGAGTCAAGAGTCTAGTTCACATCACTATGTGATTAACACTCAATGAGTTTTAGGTTTGATCATGTTGCTTGTGAGAGAGGTTTTAGTCAACGGTCCGAACCTTTCAGATCCGTGTATGCTTTACAAATCTCTATGTCATCTCCTAGATGTAGCTACCACGCCTATTTGGAGCTATTCCAAATGATTGTTCTACTTGGAGCTATTCTAAAATTGCTCCATTATAATGATCCGATCTCTACTCGAGCTATCCGGATAGGTGTAAAGCTTGCATCGACGTAACCCTTTACGACGAACTCTTTTACCACCTCCATAATCGAGAAAATTCCTTAGTACACTAGTTACTAAGGATAACTTTGATCATTGTCCTGTGATCCATTCTTGGATCACTCTTGTACCCCTTGACCGACTCATGGCAAGGCACACTTCAAAAGTCGGTACACAAAGATAGCATACCGTAGAGCCTACGCCTTAATCATAGGGGCGACCTTCGTCCTTTCTCTCTATTCTGCCGTGGTCGAGCTTTTAAGTCTTAACTTCATACCTTACAACTCAGGCAAGAGCTCCTTCTTTGACTGATCCATCTCGAACACCTTCAAGATCATGTCAAGGCATGTGCTCATTTGAAAGTACTATTAAGCATTTTGATCTATCTTATAGATCTTGATGCTTATTGTTTAAGTAGCTTAATCCAGGTTTTCCATTGAAAAACAATTTTCAAATAACCCTATATGCTTTCTAAAAATTCCACATCATTTCTGATCAACAATATGTCGACAACATATACTCATCAGAAATTTTTATAGTGCTCCCACTCACTTCTTTGGAAATACAAGTTTCTCATAAACTTTGTATAAACCCAAAATCTTTGATCATCTTATCAAAGCACACATTCCAACTCCGAGATGCTTACTCCAATCCATGGAAGGATCATTGGAGCTAGCATACCTTTTAGCATCTTTAGGATTGACAAAACTTTCGATTTGTATCACATACAACCTTTCCATACTAAGACCGGTAAGGAAACTCGCTTTTGTCATCCATCCGCCAGATTTCATAAATGCAGCTAATGCTAACATGAACTGACGGACTTAAGCATCGCTACGGATGAGAAAATCTCATCGTAGTCAACTCCTTGAACTTGTGAAAAACTCTTCGCCACAAGTCGAGCTTCATAGACGGTGACATCACCGTCCACGTCCGTCTTCTTCTTAAAGATCCATTTATCTCAATGGCTTGCCGATCATCGGGCAAGTCCACCAAAGTCCATGCTTTGTTCTGATACATGGATCCTATCTCGGATTTCATGGCTTCTAACCATTTGTTGGAATTTGGGCCCACCATTGCTTCTCCATAGCTCGTAGGTTCATTGTTGTCTAGCAACATGACCTTCAAGACAAGATTACTGTACCACTCTGAAGCAGTACGCATCTTTGTCACCCTACGAGGTACGGTAGTGACTTGATCCGAAGTTTCATGATCACCATCATAAGCTTCTCCTTCAATTGGTGTAGGTGCCACAGGAACAACTTCCTGCGCCCTGCTACACACTAGTTGTAGTGACGGTTCAATAACCATATCAAGTCTCCACCATCCTCCCACTCAACTTTTCGAGACAAACTTTTCCTCGAGAAAGGACCCGATTTAAGAAACAATCCCTATTGCTTTCGGATCTGAATTAGGAGGTATACCCAACTGTTTTGGGTGTCCTATGAAGATGCATTTTATCCGCTTTGGGTTCGAGCTTATCAACCTCAAACTTTTCCATATAAGCGCCGCAGCCCCAAACCTTTAAGAAATGACAACTTAGGTTTCTCTAAACCATAGTTCATACGGTGTCATCTCAACGGAATTACGTGGTGCCCTATTTAAAGTGAATGTGGTTGTCTCTAATGCCTAACCCATAAACGATAGTTGGTAATTCGATAAGAGACATCATGGCACGCACCATATCCAATAGGGTGCAACTATGATGTTCGGACACACCATCAAACAATGGTGTTCCAGGCGGTATTAATTGTGAAACAATTTCCACAATGTCCTAATTATGTGCCAAAGCTCAGAACTCAGATACTCATCTCTATGATCATATCATAGACATTTCATCCTCTTGTCACGATGATCTTCAACTTCACTCTGAAATTACTTGAACCATTCAATAATTCAGACTTGTGTTTCATCAAGTAAATATACTCTACATCTACTCGAATCATCGTGAAGTAATAACATAACGATATTCATCAGATGCCTCAAAGACTCATTGGACTGCACACATCAAAATGTGTTACTTCCAACAAGTTGCTATCTTGTTCCATTTTACTGAAAACCGAGGCTTTTTAATCATCTTGCCCAGGTGGTATGATTTGCATATCTCAAGTGATTCAAAATCAAGTGAGTCCAAACGATCCATCTGCATGGAGTTTCTTCATGCGTATACACCAATAGACATGGTTCGCATGTCTCAAACTTTTCAAAACCGAGTGAGTCCAAAGATCCATCAACATGGAGCTTCTTCATGCGTTTTACACCAACATGACTTACATGGTAGTGCCACAAGTAAGTGGTACTATCATTACTATCTTATATCTTTTGGCATGAAAATGTGTATCACTACGATCGAGATTCAATAAACCATTCATTTCAGGTGAAAGACCATTGAAGGTATTATTCAAATAAATAGAGTAACCATTATTCTCCTTAAATGAATAATCAGATTGCGATAGACATAATCCAATCATGTCTTATGCAAAACGCAAACACCAAATCTCGATGGTAGAGGGAGCGTGCGATGCTTGATCATATCAACCTTGGAAATACTTCCAACACATATCGTCACCACCTTTAGCTAGTCTCCGCTTATTCCATAGCTCTTTTATTTCGAGTTACTAACACTTAGTAACCGAACCGTATCTAATACCCTGGTGCTACTAGGAGTACTAGTAAAGTACACATTAACATAATGTATATCCAATATACTTCTATCGACGCTTTCCACCTTCTCATCTACCAAGTATCTAGGGTGGTTCCGCTTGAGTGGTCTGCTCCTCTTATTACGTAAGCACTTAGTCTCGGTTTGGGTTCAACCTTGGGTTTCTTCACTAGAGCAAGAAATGATTTGCCGCTTCATGAAGTATCCCTTCTTGCCCTTGCCCTTCTTGAAACTAGTGGTTTCACCAACCATCAACAATTGATGCTCCTTGTTGATTTCTACTTTCGCGGTGTCAAACATCGCGAATACCTCAAGGATCATCATATCTATCCCTGATATGTTATAGTTCATCACGAAGCTCTAGCAGCTTGGTGGAAATGACTTTGGAGAAACATCACTATCTCATCTGGAAGATCAACTCCCACTCGATTCAAGTGATTGTTGCACTCAGACAATCTGAGCATAAGCTCAACGATTGAGCATTTCTACCTTAGTTTGTAGGCTAAGAAAATCGTCGGAGGTCTCATACCTCTTGACGTGAGCACGAACCTGAAATCCCAATTTCAGCCCTCGAAACATCTCATATGTTCCGCGACGTTTCGAAAAACATCTTCGGTGCCTTAATTCTAAACCGTTTATCTGAACTATCACGTAGTTATCAAAATGTGTATGTCCGATGTTCGCAACATCCACAAACGACGTTTGGGGTTCAACACACTGAGCGGTGCATTAAGGACATGAGCTTTCTCTCGTCCGCATAATCGCCATCACAACTTTCAACTATATTTTCTAGGAACATATCTAAACCGTGGAACTAAAGCGCGAGCATATGACATAATTTGCAAAGATCTTTTGACTATGTTCAGATAATTAAGTTCATCTTATGAACTCCCACTCGAGATAGACATCCTCCGGTCATCTAAGTGATTACATGATCCAAGTCAACTAGCCCGTGTCCGATCATCACGTGAGACGGACTAGTCATCATCGGTGAACATCTTCATGTTGATCGATCTACTATACGACTCATGCTCGACCTTTCGGTCTCCGTGTTCCGAGGCCATGTCCGCACATGCTAGGCTCGCAAGTTAACCCCAAGTGTTTTCGCTGTAAAACTGTCTTACACCCGTTGTATGTGAACGTAAGAATCCATCACACCCGATCATCACGTGGTGCTTAGAAGCGACGAACTGTAGCAACGGTGCACGATCGGGGAGAACACTTCTTGAAATTTTGTAAGGATCATCTTATTTACTACCGTCGTCCTAAGTAAACAAGATGCATAAACATGATAAACATCACATGCAATCAAATAGTGACATGATATGGCCAATATCATTTTGCTCCTTTGATCTTCATCTTGGGCTCCATGATCATCATCGTCACCGCATGACACCATGATCTCCATCATCATGATCTCCATCATCGTGTTCCATGAAGTCGTCTCGCCAACTTATTACTTCTACTACTATGGCTACCGTTAGCAATAAAGTAAAGTAATTACATGGCGTTGTTCAATGACACGCAGGTCATACAATAAATAAAGACAACTCCTATGGCTCTGCCGGTTGTCATACTCATCGACATGCAAGTCGTGAATCCTATTACAAGAACATGATCAATCTCATACATCACATATCATTCATCACATTCATCTTGGCCATATCACATCACATAGCATACCCCGCAAAAACAAGTTAGACGCCCTCTAATTGTTGTTTGCATGTTTTACGTGGCTGCTATGGGTTTCTAGCAAGAACGCTTACCTACGCAAAACCACAACGTGATTTGCCAATTGCTATTTACCCTTCATAAGGACCCTTTTCATCGAATCCGTTCCGACTAAAGTGGGAGAGATCGGCACCGCTAGCCACCTTATGCACGGTGCATGTCAATCGGTGGAACCTGCCTCACGAAGAGCGTGTAAGGTCGGTCCGGCCGCTTCATCCCACAATACCGTCGAAACAAGATTGGACTAGTAACGGTAAGCATATTGAACAACATCAACGCCCACAACTACTTTGTGTTCTACTCGTGCAAAGAATCTACGCAATAGACCTAGCTCATGATGCCATCGTTGGGGAACGAGGCGAAATTCAAAAATTTTCCTACGTGTCACCAAGATCTATCTATGGAGAGACCAGAACGAGTAGAAAGAGAGTGCATCTACGCACCTTTGTAGATCGCTGAGCGGAAGCGCTCAAGTGAACGGGTTGATGGAGTCGCACTCGTCGTGATTCAAATCACCGATGATCAAGTGCCGAACGGACGGCACCTCCGCGCTCAACACACGCACAGCCGGTGGCGCCTCCCCGCCTTGATCCAGCAAGGAGAGAGGGAGAGGTTGAGGAAGACTCCATCCAGCAGCAGACACAACGGCGTGGTGGTGGTGGATGAGTGTGGCAATCCAGCAGGCTTCGCTAAGCACCACGGGAGAGGAGGAGTACTTGGGAGAGAGAGAGGGCTGCAACCAAAGGCGTAGATCGAATCACGTGTATTCTGTGTGTTCTCTGGGCAGCCCTATGCCTCACTATTTATAGGGGAGAGGGGCTGTGCCCCTTTAGGGTTTCCCACCCCAGGGGCGGCCCAGCCCCCTGATCCCATCTGGTGGCGGCCGAGGGGAGAGAGGGGAGGCGCACCTGGGGTGGGCCTTAGGCCCATCTGCCTAGGGTTTGCCCCTTCCCCACTTCCCAACGCCTTGGGCCTTTGGTGGGGCGCCCAGCCCACCTAGGGGCTGGTCCCTCCCACACTTGGCCCACGAGCCTTCTGGGGTAGGTGGCCCCACTTGGTGGACCCCGACCTCCGGTGGTCCCAGACATTACCGATAAAACCCAAACTTTTCCGGTGACCAAAACAGACTTCCCATATATAAATCTTTACCTCCGGACCATTCCGAACTCCTCGTGACGCCCGGATCTCATCCGGACTCGAACAACATTCGGTAACCACATACAAGCTTCCTTTATAACCCTAGCGTCCATCGAACCTTAAGTGTGTAGACCCTACGGGTTCGGGAGACATGTAGACATGACCGAGACGTTCTCCCGTCAATAACCAACAGCGGATCTGGATACCCATGTTGGCTCCTACATGTTCCACGATGATCTCATCGGATGAACCACGATGTCAAGGACTCGGTCGATCCCGTATACAATTCCCTTTGTCTAGCGGTATTTTACTTGCCCGAGATTCGATCGTCGGTATACCGATACCTTGTTCAATCTCGTTACGCAAGTCTCTTTACTCGCTCCGCAACACATCATCCCGTGATCAACCCCTTGATCACATTGTGCACATTATGATGATGTCCTACCGAGTGGGCCCAGAGATACCTCTCCATTTACATGGAGTGACAAATCCCGCCTCGATCCGTGTCAACCCAATGACACTTTCGGAGATACCAGTAGTGCACCTTTATAGTCACCCGCCACGCCAGACGCTTGATACACCCAAAGCACTCCTACGGTATCCGGAGTTACACGATCTCATGGTCTAAGGAAGAGATACTTGACATTGGAAAAGCTCTAGCAAACGAACTACACGATCTTTGTGCTATGCTTAGGATTGGGTCTTGTCCATCACATCATTCTCCTAATGATGTGATCCCGTTATCAACGACATCCAATGTCCATAGCCAGGAAACCATGACTATCTGTTGATCACAACGAGCTAGTCAACTAGAGGCTCACTAGGGACATATTGTGGTCTATGTATTCACACGTGTATTACGATTTCCGGATAATACAGTTATAGCATGAATAAAAAGACAATTATCATGAACAAGGAAATATAATAATAATACTTTTATTATTGCCTCTAGGGCATATTTCCAACATCCTGTTCATCCACCCCAACCGGCTCGATCGGGGTCCTGTTCATCCAGCGGCAACGGCCTCTACTACCACGGGGTCTCATTCATCCAAACCCCCACCGGGAACTGTTCATCCACCCCCCAACAACGCTCATTGTTCATCTTGAGGCAACATCGATCGGCTTCAGTTTGCAGCAGTAGCGAAGGAATCACTCGATCGGGTTCAGTTAACAGCCATCGATCGATCGCTCGGGTTCAGTAACACTACAAGAAATATGTCAACTTATGACCTTCTGTCAGTGACCTTGGAAGAATTGGTCATATATTTATGACCATTTGAGACCAATTGGTCAAAAGCTGTTCGAGGGGCTCCAAACCCTAAACCATTGCGACCATTTTGGTCAGAAAGGTCATAATTTCCTTACATGAAATGGTCATAAAGCTAACAGCGCTAGTCCGCTGCCTTATTTCTAGTTGTTAACGACCAATATAGATGGTCATAGCCTTGTAAATTGTGGTGGGTTGCTATGACTAGGCGCCACCTCATCGGGCTTTGCCTATGTTTCATGTCCATGTGGCGTTTTTGCCCTAGGTTGTGAAGCAACCTATATTTCTGTCATTCCCAAAATTCCCAAAAAAATCTCATAAATTCTTTAGGTCATATCTTCATCAAATATGTGAAAACCTTCCTTGCCTAGTTCAAAAATAATTCAAAAATATTCATTTTCCTATTCTGCTCGAGTAATAGCCAGTGAAGGAAGTACCACTTTGGCATGTCCAAATAGTATCCATTTTCTACAAGCTTTCCTATGCCCAAATAACCATCCTCCACCAAATGCCAGCTCAATCCATTCATAATTTTGAGCCGAGCTTCAACATTCAGATTTATGTCCAGGTGTGGTGGTTTGCAAAGCAAGTACCACCTAGGCTCCTTCTTTTAAGCTGAAAATTTGTGAAAACGGTCTTCTTAGTAACTGATCATCCTCACCAAAACTCACGCCCATTAGCCATGTACATTTCCGTCAGCTAATCAAACACTTGGTCGCTAATTCATGTTTGAGCATCGATTGGTCTCCTCGTGAGAATCTTATGTTGTAATTTTCTTCCTAGCACCAACCTGGGAGTGCCCAACCCACTAGACATGCCTAGGCCGCCTGAACACATGGCAACGCCACGGTCACGCCAAGTGACCACGCCAAGGGCATGCGAAGCTGAGTTCTGCAGCTCTAGAGTTGGGGCCCTCGGCCACCGCCCAAACCTCGACGATCGCCACCAAACCATGTATTTATGATTAAATAGGTCTTTATGTAACTAGAAATGATTTTTGGAAAAAATAAATAGCAAACTATGAGGCAGCTGCAGTTCAAATTTGACCCGCTTCCAGCTGAATCGGCAGAAATTTGTCTTTTTCACGAGAGGTGGATCAAAAACTTTTACACCAGACCATTTTGTTAATTGTGCATTAAATATGGCCTAGTATTTTATAAAAATGATTTGGTCCAATTTTGCAACAATTATTTGGTAGTTCCTTCACAAAAAAACCTCCTTTCGGGCACTCGAAAAATGGAAAATGGTTTTTTCGTCCAACGAAAATGAAAACTTCCTTAGGCAACATTGTTTGCTATTCCAATATGCACCCTTGTGCATAATATGAGATCATTTGAACAAACTATGCCATGAATGTGGCCATAAGATTGATCATTTGGCTTGAAAGCCATGAATCTTCACGCATGATAGCTCATTTCTAAGAACACTTTTTAAAATAATTACCGACACAAGTTTATTATTTTTCCTGGAAACTTGGTCACATATAATGACACAATGCGAAGGTTTTCCAATTTTTGATTTTTTGAATTTTTATGCCTGTTTCAAAATGCGGTCAAACGGCGGGCTTGACTGCTCCTAGCTAGTGGTTGAATCTTGGAATTTTTTGGTGTTTCTATGATTAAATAGATACTTATGTAACTAGAAATGATTTTTGGAAAAAATAAATAGCAAACTATGAGGCAGCTGCAGTTCAAATTTGACCCGCTTCCACCTGAATCGGCAGAAATTTGTCTTTTTCACGAGAGGTGGATCAAAATTTTTTACACCATACCATTTGGTCAATTATGCATTAAATATGTCCTAGTATTTTATAAAAATGATTTGGTCCAATTTTGCAACATTTATTTGGTAGTTCCTTCACAAAAAAACCTCCTTTCGGGCACTCGGAAAATGAAAAATGAATTTTCCGTGCAAAGAAAATGAAAACTTCCTTAGGCAACATTGTTTGCTATTCCAATATGCACCCTCATGCACAATATGAGATCATTTGAACAAACTATGCCATGAATGTGGCCATAAGATTGATCATTTGGCTTGAAAGCCATGAATCTTCACGCATGATAGCTCATTTCTAAGAACACTGTTTTAAAATAATTACCGTATTACAATTTTATTATTTTTCCTGGAAACTTGGTCACATATAATGACACAATGCGAAGGTTTTCCAATTTTTTGATTTTTTTTGAATTTTTTATGCCCATTTCAAAATGCAGTCAAAACGGCGGGCTTGACCGTTCCTAGCTAGTGGTTGACTCTTCGAATTTTTTTGGTGTTTCTATGATTAAATAGATACTTATGTACCTAGAAATGATTTTTTGAAAAAATAAAGAGCAAACTATGAGGTAGCTACAGTTCAAATTTGACCCGTTTCCAACTAAATCGACGACAATTTGTCTTTTTCACCAGAGGTGGATCAAAACTTTTTACACCCAACCATTTGGTCAATTGTGCATTAAATATGGCCTAGTATTTTATAAAAATGATTTGGTCCAATTTTGCAACAATTATTTGGTAGTTCCTTCACAAAAAAACCTTCTTTCGGGCACTCCGAAAATGAAAAATGAATTTTCCGTGCAAAGAAAATGAAAACTTCCTTAGGCAACATTGTTTGGAATTCCAAGATGCACCTCGCACAATATGAGATCATTTGAACAAACTATGCCATGAATGTGGCCATAAGATTGATCATTTGGCTTGAAAGCCATGAATCTTCACGCATGATAGCTCATTTCTAAGAACACTTTTTTAAAATAATTACCGTATTACAAGTTTATTATTTTTCCTGGAAACTTGGTCACATATAATGACACAATGCGAAGGTTTTCCAATTTTTTTTCTGAATTTTTTATGCCCGTTCCAAAATGCGGTCAAAACGGCGGGCTTGACCGTTCCTAGCTAGTGGTTGGCTCTTGGAATTTTTTTGGTGTATCTATGATTAAATAGATACTTATGTACCTAGAAATTATTTTGTGAAAAAATAAAGAGCAAACTATGAGGTAGCTGCAGTTCAAATTTGACCCGCTTCCAACTGAATCGACAGAAATTTGTCTTTTTCACCAGAGGTGGATCAAAACTTTTTACACCCAACCATTTGGTCAATTGTGCATTAAATATGACCTAGTATTTTAGAAAAATTATTTGGTGCTATTTTGCAATAATTATTTGGTAGGTTCTTCACAAAAGAACCTCATTTCGGGCACTCGAAAAATAAAAAATGAATTTTCCGTGGAAAGAAAATGAAAACTCTCTTAGACAACATTGTTTGGAATTCCAAGATGCACCTCGTGCAAATATTTGATAGCCTCTTCACAAAAAAATTCATTTTGGACACTCAAAACATAAAAATTAAAATGGTGACATGATTTTACACTTTATTTTTATTTGACCACGACCAATTTTGAATGGTCATAACATCCAATACTAAATGGTCATACCGTTATACACGCGTACTGCGTTCTGATTGGGCCATAGCCATCTCACGCGGATCATGCATCAAGCACCGTTGGATGCTCGTGGATCCAACGGTAGCCCTCGCCCCCCACGCTCTCACCCACCTAGCCCTAACACAACCCCCCACCGCCGCCGCACACCACTCCTCCTTCTGGATCCAGATCGACGCCGCCTCCCTCTCTCTCTCCCCCGATCCAGATCGACGCCGCCTCTCTCTCTCTCTCTGCTTCCAACGGGCACCTCCTTCCTCGCCTCTCCTCCTCCCCTCCTCACGGCGCCTCCTCCACGCCACGAATCCCGGCGACCCACACCGTCTTCGCGCCCGCCTCGGCAACCACCTCCGCCGCGCGTCCGAGTCCCATCCTCGGCAACCGGCTCCGTCTCTGTCTCCTTTCGTGGGAGGTGACTTGCACCCGGCCCCGCGGTGGGGGAGGGGCTCCACCGACGAGCCCTTCCTCACTGCATCCATGGCCTCCCTGCGCCCTTCCTCACTGCATCGCCACCCAGACCCCTCCCTTCCCCACCACAAGCAGCATCGCCACCCCAAGCCACCTTCCTTCCCACCGTACCTCAACATGCGCCGCAACCCGTCGGATCTCCATGGCAGCATGTGTCAAGGACAGCATCTGCCTCGTCAAGCGTCCGCCTGACCGAAGGGTAAGGACGCTCTCGCCCGTTCTCCTCGTTCCGGATCCGGTTTGTTTTCCTCTTTCGCCAGATCTTACACTGATTTGGTGCTTTTCTCGCCTAGGTAAGCCGGGGAACGACGAAGATCTCACGCCCAGGTGTGGATCTCACGCCGCCGGCAGCAAGACGCCTCCCGCGCCGCGGATCTTCCTCTCCTCCTCCCCACGCCGCCGGATCTTCCTGTCGGGCTCTCCCGCACCGCAGTCGCCGTTTCTCGACCTCGTCCGCCCGAGCTCTTCTTTTCTTCAGCAGTGAACCCCGTCCTCTTCTTCTCTTCTTGTCCGCATGCTCAAAGTTGGGCATGCTCTGCTGCTCGCTTCAGACTTTGTCGGCCCGTAATGTACCGCTTGAGTAGTTGATCGAAGTGAAGTAGACTAGTCTTACTTAGTTTGCTTGTTGGCTGCTTCTTTGGTGGTGCCGCCGGTGGTTTGTTCTTGCTCTTTGCTTTAGCTGCTTGCTTTGGTTCTGGCTTCTCGATTTTGCTAGGTGCTGCCGTTTGCTTGTTGTTGTCGCTTCGCTAGCTAGCCTCTCGCTAGCTAATGTCGCTTGTGCTTGTCGCTAGTTGCTACCTTATAAATTGTAAATGTAAAATCATGTAATTTCTAACTTTTTCCATATTGTTCATTGATGTTTGTGCCCTGTTATTTCTGTACTGATGGTAGGATTTCTCTGTTAAACCTAGGCATGTTGTTCTTTGTTTATCTCCATTGTTTCCCAGGTAGCTAGTTATCTGTCTGACTCCATTTCCTGTCAAAATTTGTTGTTCCACCAATAGTTTTTGCACAACACTTCTTGCATCAAGTTTTGATATAAATCTGTCATGCAGGTGTATGGAAGCACAAGAAGAGTGATGGCCATGAAGACTATCGTTCTTCTATCTAGTTCATATGCATGATCATTTGTTTTGTGAAGGAATGCTTTTAACCTTTCGAGTCAGGCATGCATAAATTACCTGCCCTATCCCATATAAAGTTCTGTTGAAACAAGGTGGAAGCATTTTTCTCATCTATGCTGCGTGTCTACATATAGCAGCAGTGTTTTAGTTGTTTTGTAGGTTATTAGTAGAATTCAACTAGCCAATTAACAAGTGAACTCACTATGCATTTGCTGAATCCATATTTGGAAAGTTCACTGACCCTGCTACTATAACAAACTGCTGGTGGTGGCTCTTTCCCGTAGTACATGCATCATCACCCTATATAGTCATGTTGCTCATATACTCATCAGTCCTATATAGTCATGCTCATATACTCATCACCCTATATAGCTACATGAGTGATATATACTACTTGCCCGCTTTCAGTATCATATTGCTTACTTTTTACATCGATCAACTATGAAGAGAATTGTTGGTGGTTAGGTGTTACGGTGCTTATGTTATCTTCTTTCAGGCCTTTCGAGATAGAGTTCTTTAGCTGACAAGTTTAGCAAATGCTGTAGTGCTTATGGTTTAGTTTATGGGTTATATATTGAAAGAGTGAGCTGAAAAAATGCTGACAAGTTTATGGGTTAGTTAGGATTTTGATGCTTTTTGCGCGTGGTTGAGTCCTTGCCGATCGTTGTGTCGATGATCATGTTGTTGCCTCATTCGCTATTTTATTCGCTGCTGGTAATTAGTTGTATTAGAGTGTCGCTGGTTTATTAGGATGTGGTTGAAACCATTGGATGGCCTTCTGTACATGTTATACAAAGATTAGTACTTGTCCCATTTTTGTTTCCTTGCTAGACATGCATGTTATGGTCCCATTTTTGTTTCGTGCTTTGGACATGCATGTTATGGTTCAAGTGTCGATGATGTCTAGTAGATAGTTTGCTAGCTATATACCGCTGCTGATTGATGCTCTTGTGGTCTCCTCGAATCATATTATACTATATCTAGTGTTCTTGTGGTTCGTGAAGATGCATCACAAACATCTAGGTCTTTAAAGTTGGTCAATCTATTGCTTTATCATATATTTGGCCCAGAATCTACATTTCTATGAGATCTCTTTCAATATATAATTTTTGATAGTCCAGAATAATCTATTAATCTAATGTCGGTAGTCTATGTGTTCACTCTTTTACAGTGAGCTCCGTGTCTATGGAATTTGAAGTTCAAGTCAGATAGCCCTACTCAAAGAAAGAGTTGTCTCTATGTTAGACTGTAAATAATGTAATATTGTAACAATAGGCATATTGGGGTTGTAATAGACTATCTACAGATTGTAGTAGACGTAGTTTTACTTGATGAACAATCTGATGTGTGAGAACAATTTAAGATGCACCTTTGTAATATTGTAACAGATTGTAAAAGGCTAGTGTATGTTTGAAATAGTGATTATGTATGTTGAAAAGATGTGAAATGGAAACTTGACCAGTGGGAACCACTTGTGAATAAAATCTGAGCATTTTTGAAATTTCTGACATGTGGGACCGTTGTATGGCATTATGACTAGTGGGACCAGCGCTAAAATATAATGATTGAAAATAGAAAATAAATGATTGTAAGAAGGCCAAGGCCCAAAAATAAAGGCGTTGAAATATTGTGCTTGGCCCATGTAGCCCACAAGAATTGACTTGGAAAAAATCTAGAATTATTGGGCTCGGCCCATGTAAAACACCTAATTGGACCGGCTGAATCTTGTGCCACATCACTTGCCACCTGGATGCCTACGTGGCTTGGGAGGTTGCTAGTGACCAAAATGCCACAAGAGGAATATTTTGGTCAGAACGTCTTTGACCATTCCGGAAGAAAGGTCGCTATAGTCGATTCTGACGGCCACTTTTGACCTTGCTTTTTGGTCACAAAAGGTCATAAATGGAAATTTGTGACCTTTCAGTGACCAATCGTGGAGGTCATAAGTTGACATGTTTCTTGTAGTGTAATGCGTAGCCTGCAATGCAATCACTCGGGGTTCAATTAGAGCCCAACGCCTCGCTCGGGTTCAGTTAGAGCCAATGCCTCACACCCACGCGCGTGCGTGTACGAGGGAAACACGCAAACCTCTGTGCATCGCTCGGCCCCGACCACCCACCGTAACCGGGAACACTCCGATATTTTCCTCGCCCTCGCTTCTACCACAGGTTTTTCCGTCATGGACGGCCCGAAGAATGTCATGCAGCCGCGTCTCCGGCCCACCCAGGACGAAAAGCCCATTTGTCATCATGATTTTTGTCATAGAAGTAGGAGCCCACCACATCTATGATGATACCGGGTTTTGTCACAATTATCGTCATAGAAGTGTCATAAGTATGACAGAAAAAAATTCGTTCGGCCCAAAATGTCACGGATGTGTCTTTTTTTTGTAGTGACGTGAGGTCGCCAGGAGCCAAGAACGAGGTGTACTAGGCACTCCTCTCTTAGTAGTTGTTGTGGCAGATGACGTGGCCTGCGTCGCAGAAACATAGAGCTTTAGCTTGGCGAAGCATGCTTCGAGCTCCAGCTTCCACACGATGAGGGCGTCGATGCATCCCGTCTACGCATCGAGTGCCTTGAGAATGGAGGCGGATTGGGCTCCGGCAATGCTACCATGTTTAGGGCGCGATTGATTCCGACGGTTTTCATCTTATTGAGGTAGGTGCAAAGTTCCAGATCCATGGCCGCAACGAGAGCTTCATGGGCTTGCTTTCGGCGAGGAGCATCCAACGCTGGCGACAGCAGAACGGTCATTGTTGGTCTCTCATACCATGATGTTAGGATCTACTCCCTCTATTCCTCTTTGTAGTGTGTATTGTTTCCAGCTTCAATACCAAGGAGTGAGGTGGAGCTGCAGTTTGTATTAAACTAGCCTCGCATGCATGAGGTCTGTCCCACCCACGTGGGTACTGTTGCATGTCCTGTGAATCAAACTAAGGGTTACTTTTGTCCAAATGAGCTCAGTATCGCAAATGCGCACTACATTGCGGAATTTTACTGAAAAAATTATGCACACCACAAAAGGTAATGAAGAGAGTAGTTCTCTCTATTGATTTCACACGCTCAAGTATATTTTGTGATCTCTCTCTCTCTCTCTCTCTCTCTCTCTCTCTCTCAGATACAAGATTGCGAGAAAAAGATAAAAGCAAAAATGTAAAAGTCTGTCGGATCACCGGATGTCTTCCTTTCCCTTGCACCTCTTCTTAAGGCTGGTCGTAATGGTAGTATCATGGGTAGTATCATGCATGCCAACTAGGCAATTTTGATGAGGTGTCATAAAATTAAATGAAGAAAGAGAGGATTGAGTATCATATCAAGATACTGTATCATAATAAATGCTATGCTACTATGTGTCATGCATAGCAATAAATAAAGTATTGCATGATACTAGTATATAATACTATGCATTAGGAAGGTACTATTATATACTAGTATCATTTGTATAATAATAGTATATGATACTCTCCATTACAACCAGCCTAAGTAGCATTGCTCTAGTCGAGGCCCACATACTTACGATTTGGATGCACGATCCGAGATGGACGCTAGATTGGGTGACCCTCTCCCTGATTGGTCCCTGCGGTCCATGTGGCGGCCGTGGCAGCTGGCAGCGTTTCCTTGGGTCGGCTGTTTTTGCTGCCGTGACAACGCTTTTAGCTCCCCGAAAAAAAAGGTTTTTAGCTGAAGCTGCAACTTTTTTAACTGGGGCGATGACAGTGTTATCAAGTCTGAATGTGCCACAACCACCAGTCTCGTGGAAAACATGGTTTTCTCATCCGGACCTCACATGTGAACGTGAATGTGCACTCCTCTAGGAATATAAACGTGACGACACACATTCTGGCAGGCATGTCAACTGGAACAAGCATGCGCACCTGTAATAATATAACACACCAAAGTCTGCCTGTCAACACCAATTGGGTATACACTATGGTCCAGGCGTACGTGTTGTTCAGCAATTGGTTCAGCAGTTTACGTACGCACTCCTTGTTTCCTGCTTGACCAGCTCCGTGGAAGTAATAATAGTTAAGGTAAATTAAAAAGGCGGTTTGTCCTCTTCAGGTACGACTTGATAATCCGAAGATGCATGCGTGTTGACGATGCCAGACTACGTACGTTTGTACCAAAATTTCAGCAAAGAAACCGGTCTTACCTGGCTAGATTAAATAAAGTACGGATATATATGGATAAATTAGCAGTTGCACTAACTTGTTGCCAACTGCACGTTTGACTTGATGTCACCAGTGGGAAATTAGAAGCACACTTTTTCAAAGGGCAAAGATGCATGCATGCATATGTGTTGAACTCTGTTTGGACCAGCTGACTTTGAAGATATTTCTCACCGCTTCAGCATGCAGTGTCATGCATTGCATGAATCAACCTCAGCATTACGTACGTACGTGTAGGTATATTCGATTCTTGGACAAGATTCTTATCCAAATCTTGAAAGGTTGCTACTCGAGTGGCCAATCTTGCCTCTTGGGAGGAGACATGGACGGCCACACGTACTACGTACACAAGTTATCATAATCAAACACAGACTGTAGTAACTCTGTAAGAAATGTTTGCCCTTCGGGTGAGTGGGATGTGTGTTGGTTGTTGAACTTATGCTCCTGTCATCTTTGATAGTGATGATACCCAGGGCGGGGTGACTTGTAAGAAAAAGGAAAAAGATCATTGTAACATGTTTAGGTTTCTTTTTTTCTGCGCCGTCGTTGTAACATTTTTAATTAACATGCGTTCGGTGGAACCCAACCCAACCAACGACCTGACCGTGTCCTTCATCGACTTGTCCCGATTTCAACAAGAGTCGTTTGATCGATGACACACATGGGAACATTCGGGTCTTGGACAGGAACGACACCGGAAAGAGTCATTTCCTAGTATTTTTCTTTTGGCTTTTGAAAGATCTCTGTGTGTGTGTGTGTGTGTTGGCGGGGGGGTTCTAAACTAAAAAACAGGGATTGGGGGAATTTCTTTGCTCAGTTCCCTGCTGCCCCAAAGGGAAAGAGTCGCGTGCGTCCATCACTGGGAGAACACTGAGGGATCGATGACCTTTATGGCGACGCCACAAAGGGGAAGCGGCGTGGAAACGACGCCGCACCCGATTGGCATGAGAGTCTTAACCTTTGCCCAAAGGCACAACCCGAGGGTGAAGGGAGAGGAAGAGCTCCACAACGGACGCCATGGGTTTTGTGTTGTCAAGGCTCTTGCCCGGAGAAGCCCACCCCCACGCATCAACAATCCACTGGCCCACTAGCCCACTGGTACAGACACCTCTAACGCGATAGCGACGCCGTCACCCCACAAGAGCGACCAACCACACACCTTGCAATAGCCAGATCTCCGCGGAGCTCCCGCGGGCCAAATCCACCGCCATGCTAGATCTGCGGCGGTGCCTTAGCCGTCCGTCTCGCAGGAGATAATTATGTTTCCTAGACCATAATTCAGGGTATGAAGTGCAAAAAAGTAGTAATGTTAGGAGAAGATAAATGGATAACTGATACTCCCACCGATCCATATTAATAACTTTGTACCAAACCGGTGACAGTTAATATGAATCGGAGGGTCACAATGTGAGTATCTTAGCTAGTAGTATGATGATGCCAACTAGGCATTTTTGTTGAGGTGACACAAAGTTAAATGAGGAGAGAGAGAGGATTGAGTATCACAATCGGAGTACTAATGTCTCATGCATGACACTAAATGATGCATATATGATGCTAGCAACTTATGATACTGTGCATTGTGGACGTAGTACCACACTAGTAATGTGCATGGTATACTAGTATATGGTGAGATGGTACTTCTCATTGTGACCAGTGTAAGAAGAATTGTGAGGGTGACTTGAGTAGAATTTACATTATGAGCCATTCTTTGGTTTCTTTCCACGTCTGGCTTGTGCATATATTGTGTTGGTTGGATACTTGGATTGGATAAGATTGGACTGGACAGCACATGAAGAGCAGTACCTGGTTGGTTGGCTGCATCCTATCTTCCACAACCCCAGAGAAGGTCCTCGGCCACTACCGTTTGCTGCCCCGTGGTGCATCCACGTGCGTGAATTGCTGACCTCTCACACACATGCACGCACACGGCTAAAGCTGCAAGTTGTAGCTACTGCAGGTAGACAGGGATATGAATGAATGACTGAATGGATCCACCTTTTCCGACTGTTGGGGAGGTGGCCACATCCATCATCGATCTACCTTTTTGAAATGCAATCATTCATGCAACAGATAATGTGTTACATACGTACGTGTGTTGTTGTCAAGAACACCCAAATGGGAATCGGCATCTCTCCCCAGAAACGGGAACAAAAGATACCACATACTAGCACAAGCCAAATCTGCCAAGAATACATATACATAGTACAACACAAGTCACAGGATAATCATTGATTGATTAATATACTAAGTAGTCTATATTTACAAAAAGTTCATGATATCAGTATGTATACGCGTATGTCTGGTTGGATGAATATATGTATAATCTGATGTAGTATATGCATATGTCAATCTTAATTGGGTAGTTGAGGAGGGTAGCTCCTTTCCTAGCTAGAGACCTAGACTAGTATACAAGGCAGGCTATCTAGCTAGCGTGAGATGTCAGGCTTCGGTGGTAAGCAGGTCATGGTGTCCACGGACGACTCCCAGCTGAGCTTCACCGACGACCCGTCGTGGTGCGCCGGCACGTACTCCTCCAGCGCGGCGAGCAGCTCACCGGGCGTGGGCGCCGCCACGATGATGTGCCGCGCTGCCGGCGCCACGAACCCCTCCTCCACCGCCCTATCGATGAACGCCAGCAGCAAGTCATAGTACCCGTCCACGTTCAGCAATCCCACCTAAAGTTCAACAAAATCCATCTCAATCAAACGAGACATCACAAAATCCAACCAAATTCATCACAAATTTGTGCGAAGTTCTGCAGAAAAATATGTTCTGGGGGAGTTCATCGGGCGAGGTGACTGACCGGCTTGTCGTGGATGCCGAGCTGCGCCCAGGTGATGACCTCCAGCAGTTCCTCCAGCGTACCGTAGCCGCCGGGGAGGGCGACGAAGGCGTCGGCACGGCGGGCCATCTCGGCCTTGCGCTGGTGCATGCCCGACACCGCCTTCACCTCCTCGCCGCCGGGCGTCTCGCCGATCAGCTCCCGCGGGAGAACCGACCGAGGCACCACGCCCGTGACGCGCCCGCCGCCGCCGTGCACCGCGCGGGACACCAGGCCCATGAGCCCCACGCTGCCGCCGCCGTACACGAGGTCGATGCCGCGCTCCACCAGGTGCTGCCCGAGCTGCACCGCCGCCGCCTGGTACGCCGCCTTCCTCCCCGCGCTGCTCCCACAGAACACGCATACCCGCCTGAACCGCGACGCCTTCTTGCCGTTGTTGGTGCTCGCCGGCGCTGTCTTTGGCAAAACCAACGCCGCCGTCGTAGTCGTCGGCGCCTCCATGGGATCTCTATCCATCGATGGCCTTGACCGTGCCGGCAGCTGCGCGGACGTACTAGCTACTTGATGGACGTAGAATCTAGGTGGGCGGAAGGGAAGGGAAGCAAAAGGTAGCTAAGGTGCGGTGCGTATATATAGGCTGGTCTAGCTTGGTCTTCTTCCTCCTCCTCCTAGCTGCTTGGATGTTGGTATAATAAACCTGCCTACCAGCCCAACTTAATTTTTTGTTGCTATTAGTTAAGCTGTAGCTAGTGGCCAGAGACGATTCTTGGCAATCTCCTCTCTTGTCTCTCTCTGCCTTAGCACTAGTATTTGATTAATCTCCTGGCTAAGGTAGCTAGCTAGCTGGTTTAGAATTAGTACAACAGAGCTACTTGATTAATTAGTTAATTTTTCCTGCTGTCCATTAATCAATATAAGTAATAGTAAATGCACAATAACATACTATTGTATGTCTACCTATCCAAGCGTGTTTGTGTAGTGCAATTAAGGCCCGGTTCTTTTCGCGCAGGATTCTGCAGAATCAAAATTCTGCAAAATGCTCCTAGAATATACTTCCCCTAGAATTTGCCGCCGAGTCCATTTTTGAGATTACGGTTTGAGATTCTAGAAAGATTTGTGTGCTGAGAATCTGCCGCCACGGTTTGAGATGGGCTGCACGAGGAGTCTGGCGTTGGAACCCTAGCGCTGACCCATGCGCTCGCTTGTTTTCTTCTGTACCGGACGTGGGTGGCTCGGTGGCATTCTTGTCGTAATAATCTGTTGCAACATGAGCACTCTTTTAACTCCAAACATTTTCTTTTGAGGGATTACCCAAAGTCATGAGATTATGGGAAAATCCAACTATTTTAAAGATTTTGGATTGCACTATGATTTGCAGAATCCTCTCAGGATTTTGTAGAGGCAATCAAATTCTTTTGACTTAAGATTTCTCAGACCGAGATTCTCCATAATCTGCTAAAAAGAATTGAGCCTAAGTCTTTGAGGTGGCGCGTGCATGTAGTCCCCACCCTATCTAAAAGCTTGTACTCAGCTATATTTGTTAGGGAATCTCCAACGCGGACCCTCAAACCGCCCCATTTTCATCCGGACCGCGCGGTCTGAACGTGTTTTGTGAAAGTGCAAGTTATCGACTAGAGGGGGGTGGGGGCTAAATAGGCGATTTTTATGAAAGTCTTCGAAACAGGCAATGTCTTCGAAGGCAGACAGTTGAAACAATAACTAAACATGATACAATGGAAGATAAACTACCCTAGCCATGCAACAGAGTCAAAGTACAATACAGAAGATGCACGAAGACAAGCAGCTGCTAGGTGGACCAGATTAGAATAGAAGACATTATGAAGCCAAATATGCAATGAGAGTGAATGTCTTTACACAATGTATTCAAGCAAAGCGGGCAAGCAATAACTTTACGAAGCTAAACTGTAAGTAAGGAGTGAAGTGATAGAACCAGTTGCTTGATGAAGACAAGGATTTGGTAGGCCAGTTTCAGTTGTTCTGACAACTGTACGTCTAGTTAGGGAGGCTGAGATTGAACTCAGAAGACCACGTCTTCACCTTATTCCCCTTGAGCTGAGGCCACTTAGACCTTGCCCAATCACTCAGGTAAGTCTTGAAGGTAGACTTCCAAACCTTCACATACTTCGTTCACCGACAATCCACAGTGACATTTGGATGCTCAGAACGCGACGCCTAACTGACTGAAAGATCACAGTCTTCAAGTGTAATAAGTCTTCGGTTCATGTGGAACAGAAAGACTTCAGTGATGCAAACAATCTTTGACCTCGGGGTGTTTTGGGTTCTGTCCTCGCAAGGATTCTCTCTGAAAGGCTTCAGAGGTGGTTGCTCTCAAACGACAAAGGCCGTGCACTAACTCGAAACAACCATCAATTTATGTTTTTTTGGGGGGGGGGGGGGGCTCGACGCCGTGACGAGGTTGGAGCCAGAACAACACTATTTGTAGCACCATCCCCGCAGGCACATCATCAAAGCATCACTATGAGGTCATATACCTAACCGTTCAAGAACTAACTACACACTCAGGAGGACTTGCAGACTTGCCTGCGTGAATATGAGTTTTGTGTGACCGTGAATGCCCTTTCTAAAAAATATATCAAATAATGCTCACACCAAGTATTATGTTAGGTGCTAAATATTTTCCACACTAGACTTTCTAGTGATTGGATGGACGAATTTAACAAGCCAAGAGAGGTGGACCTCAAGCCAGCCTTGAATGTCTTGTCCTGGTGTACAATGCATGGTCAGTCAAGCCAGCTGTGGATCCCAGTCTATAAAAATAAATTCTTGGCTAGTTAAGTGGCCCCTCTCTCATACGCATAGTATAAGATACTAGTACTATATTGTATGCTCGAGCTGACAGACCAAACTGTTAGTTGAAGTAGAAAGAAGAAAAGAAAGAAAGAAAGCTGGAGCTGGCATGTCGATTGGGAGAGGAGTTGCAGCGTGCAGGGGAACATTGCACTACTCAATTATTTGCTGACTTGGGTCGTTAGCAGTGTATACAACTATCCTACTCGGACACGTGGCGTCTTCCCATGGGTTCCTAGTGTGTCTTCCACCATCTTCGAGCTCCCTGTCCAAGCTATGATCTCACTCTTGTCTTTCTCTAGGATTTAGGGGGTATCGGGGGCAAACTACGCGGTTTCCCTCTTGCTGTTTTTCATTATACAATCTGCCAAAAGAACATGAATTAAGTAATCCTTGATCATGCATGCTAAACAAGCTTTGCCACCCCTTTTGGCAAATTATGAATACAAGCACCGGTCTCTGTCAGTTACAAACGTGTATATTTATAAATGCTTAGAAGCATAATCATGAGGGTCTTGTGTTAGTGGTGTGTGTGAAAGCACATTACCCACAAAAAAAGCACGTCTACATTGCTAATAATCAAGTAAGAATAAAAAGAAGGTTACATCCTTTCACGAAAAGGAAAAGAAAGAAGAAAAAGGGTTACATCAACATACCTCGTGAAAAACCAGCTTAATTACCACATAGAAATTACTCATCATGCAAATAAGACGTGAAACACCAACTAAGGAGTGCTTGATTCTAAAAAATGGTATTAGGTGATGGAAGCAAGATCCGGTCTCCCATTTGTATCTATAAATCCAGCCACTATTTGGTGGACGGTTAGCGATGTCGTCCACAGTAATAATAAAAGCCACGCGCTTTGTCAGATAAATTGTTTTGATTTTGCTCTCAGGGTGCATGATGTGTTGTCAATCATCTGCCCGAAAGTAATCAAAGAGCTAATTAAGTTTGGTCTGATAGCAAGGCACCATAGCTTAACTTATGTAGCTTTATTATTTCCTCCTCAAAGATTCCGTTCCGTACCATTCGTGGTAGCTAGTGGGATTGTCGGATTGATCAGCTCAATAATGCAACAAACGTGGCCTACGCAATCCAAGCACTTGCATACACAGTTACCTTTTTCTTTCGAGAGACAGAGACGATTAAGGGGCATATCAACATGGATGGATGGAACAAAGTCACCTGTATATATGTGTGGCTAGAATAGATGCTGTTGTTGCAGAGGGAGAGGCAATCCAACAAGATTCCATCGCATCAACAACTAGTATATTCCATATTGTCGATCCAAGAAAGCCAAAGCGAATAATAAGTATCATTCCTATATAAGAGCACCGCCAACAGTGCCTCCATTTATCTTTAAAAACCAAGAGTTGGATTTGAAATGGATTGAGAGGAGACCGATCAAGGCGAGATGGCCGTCATGCGCATATAGACTAAGGGCCTATAGTCACGCAAGGCCGAAAGTGCAGGCACAAAAAAAAAGGTAGGAACCTTCCTTTCTTTTCCATGAAAATTGACTTATGTGAAATTTGAGTTCAGACAACTTACAATTGGTTCACACGGATATACTCCTTCCGTCTGGAAATACTTGTGTAGATACATCTCTTTTTATCCATTTTGATGACAAGTATTTCCGGACGGAGGGAGTATTCATTCTAGTGAATCTGAATTTTAACGCCACGTCAAAAGATACTAACCCCGTGGAAAATATACATGCCACGTCAACAGATATTAACATGAGTAGTCAACTGGAACACACATACGCACTAAAAAAAGTTGAGTAAATACTATACTATGATCCAAGCTGATGTAGACTATTGACTCCACTGTAACATGCGTAGGTGTTGCCCAGCAATTGGTTGAGCAGGCTGTGGTACATACGTACATGTTGAACACTAATTTAGCTTCGAGTGGTTTGTTTGGTGTATTAGTAGTGTATATACTCCAGGTATGCTCCGATAGTCCTTGTTTCTTGCTGGACCAACTCCGTGGAAAACGAGCTAGCTAATGGCAGTAATTCATTAAGATAAGTTAGAAAAGAAGGGTTGTCCATTTCAGGCGCTGCATGCTCTGGCCTTAACCTCAACAATGTGTGTTGACGATTGTAGACTCTTGTTCATACGATGAACCAAAATTTCAGGAAAGAAATTGGTCCTAGCTAGCTAGCTTGATTAAAGTATAGATGGATCCGTCAATTCATGAGTAGTTGCACTAACTTGTTGCCAACTGGTTTGACTTGATGTCACCAGTGGGAAATTGGAAGCAAATTAGCAAGGTAAAGATGATGAACTCTGTTTCGCCCGAGTTCCACTTAACTTGGATATCTCTCTCTGCCAGGAGGGGATTAGTTACTGCATCATCAGGTAGGGATTAGTTACTGATTGATCTCAGCAAAGCTTGAAGCATAAAGAGGGCTGGTCTATCTTGCCTCTTGGGAGGAGACAGGGACTGCCACACAAGTAATCATGCACAATCAAACTCTGTAAAAATGTCTGGTGAGTGGGTTGTTTGTTTGGTGTTGGACTTCTGTTCCTCTTATCTTTGATAGTGGAACCCAGGGGTGACTCATATGGGAAAACATCAATATAAAATTTTCCATTAACATACGTTCAGTGCAACCCGACCCAGCAAACGACTGCATCATTCCTCGACCGGTTCCAAATTTCTCGAGACATTCCATGGCACACATCTATTACAAATGCTTCTTCTTGTTGAGAAGAGGGACGAAGAAGAAGAAAATATTCCTACTCAAATGAAAAGAACAACGAGGTTGCACCAAACTTGTCGGATGCTTTGAAATCTTCAATCTGAAATATGTTTACTAAACTAATAATTCAGAGTGAGAAGTCCAAAACTATTATGGAAGGATAAAAGGGGGTAAGCAGAATTGGCGAGGGTGACTTCAGTAGTGAGCACTGCGAGTCATTCAATCTTTCCATGTCTGTCAATCTGTTGTGTTTGTTTTTTTTTCGAAAAGGGGAGACTCCCCGGCCTCTGCATACAACCACATTTATAGATAAATAAGGATGTTCAACAAAGTATTATAGTCTGAAAACAAATAAATGGCTAGTTCACAAAGAGCCACAACGCCAAAAATAAAAGACCCAAAAGCCACAACCGGCTGGCATAACAAAGATAGGTAAACTAATCGCATATCCTATTACATGACCGCCATCCAAACCGGTTGAAGATATCCTGCGCTACCATCTCCCACCGGACAAATCCAGTAACCAAACGCTCCCTGGCCTCCGTCGGAGTGAGTAAGGACCACATACGGATCAACGCAGTAGCTCAGAATAAAACCTGCAAAAAATGAATAGTTGTTGTTCTGTTAAAAGCCAACTCATTTCTGCAGTTCCAAATTGCCCATAACAACGCACATACTCCTACGCGAATGTGTCTAGCTGTTTCGGACTTTATCCCAACAAGCCACGTTCCAAATAACGAACTGACCGAATTCGGAGGAGTAACGTTAAAGGCAATTTGCACCGTGCGCCATAAAACTCTCGCCAACGGGCAATCAAAGAATAGGTGCTTGATGGTTTCGTCCTGATCACGGAAACTACACCTAGTAGATCATGTCCAGTTGCGCTTAACCAAATTATCCTTTGTTAAAATGACTTGTTTATGTACAAATCACATAAACACTTTAATTTTCAAAGAAACCTTGACTTTCCAAACATGTTTGGAGCTATAACACTAGAGTTGATGACATCGATATACATCGACTTAACTGTGAATTCTCCAGACCTAGTAAGTTTCCAACAAAACTGATCGGGCTGATGAGCTAGTTGAACCTCCATCAGTCTACTCACCAGATGAAGTCAAGCTTCCCACCGGTCACTAATAAGCATCCTCCTAAACTGAATATTAAGAGGAATGGACTGCATAATCGTTGCAACGAGAGCATCACGTCACTGAACAATACGATACAGAGACGGATACTGAAGCGCCAACGGCGTTTCACCAAGCCAAGTATCCTCCCAGAAGCGAGTGTTGTTACCATTACCAATAATAAACTTTGTTCTATTAAAGAAAGCAGCTTTGACTCTCACAAGCCCCTTCCAAAACGGTGAGTCAGTCGGTCTCACTGTCGCCTGCGACAAAGTCTTACAATGCAAATACTTGTTACGGAGAATCTGCGCCCAAGTTATCTCAGTCTCAACTGATAACTTATACAACCATTTACTGAGAAGGTATCTGTTCTTGACTTCAAGATTTTCAATACCAAGGCCCCCCTGGTCCTTTGGTCGACAGATGACCTCCCATTTGGCGAGTCGATACTTTCTCTTTAGTCATCACTCTGCCAGAAGAATCGAGATCGATAGAAGTCCAGCCTTTTCCTAACCCCAACTGGGACTTCAAAGAAAGATAAGAGAAACATAGGCATACTCGTGAGCACCGAATTAATAAGAATCAATCGGCCTCCATATGACATAAGTTTGCCCTTCCAGCAACTCAGTTTCTTCTCAAACCGATCCTCGATGCACTTCAATTCTCTGTTTGTCAGCTTACGATGGTGAATGGTATACATAGGTACGTGAAAGGTAATGCTCCCAATTCACATCCAAACAATTGCTTATAAGCATCTTGTTCCTCATTGGCTCTACCAAAACAGAACAACTCGCTTTTGTGAAAGTTAATCTTCAAACCGGTCAATTGTTCAAATAAGCATAACACCAGCTTCATATTTCTCGCTTTTGCCAAGTCGTGCTCCATAAAGATGATTGTATCATATCAACGTACTGCAGGATGGACACACCACCATCTACTAGATGAGGCACCAAGCCACCCACCTGACCAGCTTCCTTTGCCCTACCAATCAAGATTGCCAACATGTCAACGACGATGTTGAACAAAATAGGAGACATTGGATCACCTTGTCTCAGGCCCTTGTGTGTCTAGAAATAATGACCTATGTCGTCATTCACTTTAATTCGAACACTCCCTTTTTGCGTGAAATATTCTACTTGGCGTCGCCAAGCTTCATCAAACCCTTCATGCGTAAAGCTTGTTGAAGGAAAGGCCATTTGACTTTATCGTACACTTTCTCGAAATCCACCTTAAAAACAACTCCATCAAGTTTTTTCGTGTGAATCTCATGGAGCGTTTCATGAAGGACCACAACCCCTTCGAGGATGTTCCTGTCCAGCATGAAAGCAGTTTGAGTAGGCTGCACCACAGCATGTGCAATCTGTGTGAGCCTATTCGTCCCGACCTTGGTAAAATTTTTGAAACTAACGTTAAAAAGACAGATGGGCCTGAATTGCTCGATTCTCACTGCCTCTGTCTTCTTAGGAAGCAGGTTATCGTTTCAAAATTCAGCTGAAAAAGGTGAAGTTGGCCAGAGAATAAATCATGGAACAACGGCAACAAATCTCCTTTAATAATATGCCAGCATTTCTTATAAAACTTAGCCGGGAATCCATCCGGGCCGGGAGCCTTATTATTTTTCATCTGCGAAATGGCCTCAAACACCTCTTTCTCAGAAAAAGGAGCAGCTAAAATATCATTCTCAACAGCAGTAAGTTGAGGCACATCCTCAATCATAGACTCATCCAGCGACACACAGTTATCCTCTGGAGGTCCAAACAACTGTTTGTAGTACTCAGTAATGTATAATTTTAGGTTCTCCTGACCAAGAATCGTTCCTTCATCTTGTTCAAGCTGAAAGATCCTCTTCTTTTTGTGCTTGCCATTAGCAATCATATGGAAGAATTGAGTGTTCGCGTTCCCCTGGACTACTCTTCGGACCTTGGCCCGTAAGGCCCACTTTAATTCTTTCTCACGAAGAAGCTCTTTCAGCCTCATCTCCGTGTCAAGCTTTGCATGAAGCTCCGCAGCTGGCAGAACCATCATTTCTGCTTTTACATCTAGGGACTGAATAAGTGTTGTTGGATTGGATAGTCCTTGGTTGGTTGGTTGCTGCCTATCCATCTTCCACAACACCATCCCGGCCACTACCCACTACTGTTTGTTGCCTCCACGTGCGTTAATTGGTCACCTCACATGCTCAAACATATACACACGGCTAAGCTGCAAGTTTTAGCAAGTGTAGAGAGACAGGGATATGAACGAATGATGAGGCGTTTGGTTGCTCGCATTACCTCAGCTAGGCCTATGTGGGAAAAAATCGGCTTGCTTGGTTGGGCCGCATCAAAAAGTTGACCCGCACAAAACTTAAAGCACTTCTGGCCCTGCATCATTGGGAACGCTCGATTTCGCAGTTTCGAGCGAGCCAGGCTCCAGCGATTAGCGGAGCCCACGTGGGTGGCTCTCCTGTGCATTCTCGTGCTGACTGCATTCAACTTGTAGGTGAGTTTGTTTGTTTGTAGGTGTTCAGTGTAACCTCCTCTTAATCTCCTTTCCTTCTAATCTACATAACGGTGCTTCGATTCGAGATAAGCTCTACCTGAAAACGATGCACATAGATGTTATGGTTCCATTTTTGCGATCGGTTCGTAGTTTCATCGACTGTAAATGTTTAATTACCTGTTCATGTTTGGAGCATTTTTGGATGAATTTTGTCAAATTCATCGCACACGGTCGACCGTTTGACATTTTCTTTGACAAGTGACTTCACCTTACAGTTTCACACGACTTTCGTGTTGCACATTTTCTGTTTCGACGATCATAGACTAGTAGATCCACCTCTTCCTCATGGAGTGTACTTATGCATATGTGTGATCTGTATTAATGACACTCCTTAATCTCCTCCACCTGGTCGTTCTTCTCGGCCTCCTCGCTCGTGTCCTGTTACACCGGTGTCACCGCCGGTGTCGCTCCTCTCGGGCACCTCTCCCGTGTGATGTTGCACTAGAGCCACAGTTGGTGTCTTTCCTCTGAACCTTCTCTCCCACGTCCTACTACACTCGCGTGATTGTCATTCCTCTCTGCCTTCTCTCCCATGTCCCGCTACACCAAAGCCATTATGGGCGTCGTCCCTCTCGACCTCCTCGCTCGTATCCTACTGAAGGAAATATGCCCTAGAGGCAATAATAAAGTTATTATTTATTTCCTTATTTCATGATAAATGTTTATCATTCATGCTAGAATTGTATTAACCGGAAACATGATACATGTGTGAATGCATAAACAAACAACATGTCACTAGTATGCCTCTACTAGACTAGCTTGTTAATCAAAGATGGTTATGTTTCCTAACCATGAACAAGGAGTTGTTATTTGGTTAACAAGGTCACATCATTAGTAGAATGATCTGATTGACATGACCCATTCCATTAGCTTAGCACACGATCGTTTAGTATGTTGCTCTGCTTTTATCCATGACTTATACATGTTCCTGTAACTATGAGATTATGCAACTCCGTTTACGGAGGAACACTTTGGTGCTACCAAACGTCACAACGTAATCGGGTGATTATAAAGGAGTACTGCAGTGTCTCCAAAGGCGATGTTGGGTTGGCGTATTTCGAGATTAGGTTTTGTCACTCCGATTGTCGGTGAGGTATCTCTGGGCCCTCTCGGTAATGCACATCATCAAGCCTTGCAAGCACTACAACTAAATGAGTTAGTTGTGAGATGATGTATTACGGAACGAGTAAAGAGACTTGCCGGTAACGAGATTGAACTAGGTATTGGATACCGACGATCGAATCTCGGGCAAGTAACATACCGATGACAAAGGGAACAACGTATGTTGTTATGCGGTCTGACCGATAAAGATCTTCGTAGAATATGTAGGAACCAATATGGGCATCCAGGTCCCGCTGTTGGTTATTGACCGTGAATAGTTCTAGGTCATGTCTACATTATTCTCGAACCGTAGGGTCCGCACGCTTAAGGTTACGATGGCGCTTATTATGAGTTTATGTATTTTGATGTACCGAAGGAGTTCGGAGTCCCGGATGTGATCACGGACATGACGAGGAGTCTCGGAATGGTCGAGACATAAAGATTGATATATTGGAAGCCTATGTTTGGAGTTCGGAATGGTTCCGGCGGCGGAATTTACTGAGTACCGGAGGTTACCGAACCCCGGGAGGTAAATGGGCCTCGATGGGCCCTAGTGGAAAGGAGAAGGGGCAGCCCTAGGAGGGCGCGCGCCTCCCCCCCCTTCCCTAGTCCTACTAGGACTAGGAGAAGGGGCCGGCCCCCCTCTCTCTCTTTCCCCCCGGGAATCCTAGTCCAACTAGGATTGGGGGAATCCTACTCCCAGAGGGAGTAGGACTCCTGTAGCGCCTCCTTTGGCCGCCGCCCCTCCCCTGGCTCCTTTATATCTGGGGGGGGGCACCTTGAACACACAAGTTGATCGTGAGATCGTTCCTTAGCCGTGTCAGGTGCCCCCTCCACCATATTCCACCTCGGTTATACCGTCATGAAGCTTAGCGAAACCCTGCGCCGATGAAACATCAAGATCGTCCCACGCCGTCGTCTTGTGGAACTCTCCTCGACACTCGGCTGGATCGAGTACGAGGGACGCCATCGAGCTGTCGTGTGTCAAGAACTCGGGCGTCGGAGTAACGGCGCCGGATCGGTCGGATCGCGAGGAGAACGTCGACTACTTCCTCTACGTTGTGATCGCTTCCGCTTCGGGTCTCGAGGGCGTAGACAACACTCTCCCTCTCGTTGCTATGCATCACCATGATCTTGCGTGTGCGTGGGAAAATTTTTGAAATTACTACGTTCCCCAACAAAGGCATCCGAGCCTAGGTTTTTCTATGGTTTGATGTTTTGCACGAGTAGAACACAAGTGAGTTGTGGGCGATACAAGTCATACTACCTACCAGCTTGTCATACTTTGGTTCAGCGGTATTGTGAGATGAAGCGGCCCAGACCGACATTACGCGTCGCTTACGCGAGACTGGTTTCACCGCTGAGCACTCGTTGCTTAAAGGTGACCGGTGGGTGCTGTCTCTCTCACTTTAGTTGAACCGAGTGTGGCTACGCCGGTCCTTGAGAAGGTTAAACGGAGTCTATTTGACGAAATATCGTTGTGGTTTTGATGCGTGGGTGAGACTGGTTCTTGCTTAAGCCCGTAGCAGCCACGTAAAATTTGCAACAACAAAGTAGAGGACGCCTAACTTGTTTTTGCAGGCATGTTGTGATGTGATATGGTCAAGACGTGATGCTATATTTTATTGTATGAGATGATCATGTTTTGTAACCGGTTATCGGCAACTGGCTGGAGCCATATGGTTGTCGCTTTATTGTATGCAATGCAATCGCCCTGTAATGCTTTACTTTATCACTAAGCGGTAGCGATAGTCGTAGAAGCATAAGTTTGGCGAGACGACAACGATGCTACGATGGAGATCAAGGTGTCGCGCCGGTGACGATGGTGATCATGGTGGTGCTGCAAGATGGAGATCATGAAGCACAAGATGATGATGACCATATCATATCACTTATATTGATTTGCATGTGATGTTTATCCTTTTATGCATCTTATCTTGCTTTGATTGACGGTAGCATTATAAGATGATCTCTCACTAAATTATCAAGAAGTGTTCTCCCCGGGTATGCACCGTTGCCAAAGTTCGTCGTGCCCGCACACCACGTGATGATCGGGTGTGATAAGCTCTCGTCCATCTACAACGGGTGCAAGCCAGTTTTGCACACGCAGAATACTCGGGTTATACTTGACGAGCCTAGCATATGCGAGATATGGCCTCGGAACACGGAGACCGAAAGGTCGGCGTGAATCATATAGTAGATATGATCAACATAAGATGTTCACCATTGAAAACTACTCCATTTCACGTGATGATCGGTTATGGTTTAGTTGATTTGGATCACGTGATCACTTAGATGACTAGAGGATGTCTTTCTAAGTGGGAGTTCTTTAGTAATATGATTAATCGAACTTAAATTTATCATGAACTTAGTACCGATAGTATCTTGCTTGTTTATGTTTGATTGTAGATAGATGGCTCGTCTTTGTTCCGTTGAATTTTAATGCGTTCCTTGAGAAAGCAAAGTTGAAAGATGATGGTAGCAATTACACGGATCGGGTCCGTAACGAGGATCATCCTCATTGCTGCACGTAAGAGTTACGTCTGGATGCACCGCTAGGTGACAGGCTTCTTCTGCTGGAGCAACGCCGGATGTTATGAACGTCTGGCGAGCAAAGCGATGACTACTCTATAGTTCGAGTGTGCCATGCTTTACGGCTTAGAACCGGGACTTCAACGACGTTTTGAACATCATGGAGCATATGAGATGTTCCAGAGTTGAAGTTAATATTCCAACAGAATGCCCGGATTGAGAGATATGAAGTCTCCAATAAGTTCTATAGCTGCAAGATGGAGGAGAACAGTTACATTAGTGAGCATATACTCGAATGTCCGGGTACTACAATCACTTGACACAATTGGGAGTTAATCTTCCGGATGATTGTGTCATTGATGTAATTCTCCAAATCACGCCACCAAGCTACAAAGGCTTCGTGATGAACTATAATATGCAAGGGTTAGTAAAGACTATGCTCGAGCTCTTCGCAATGCTAAAGGCTGCGGAGGTAGAAATCAAGAAGGAGCATCAAGTGTTGATGGTCAATAAGACCACTAGTTTCAAGAAGAAAGGCAAAGGGAAGAAGAAGGGAATCTCAAGAAGAACAGCAAGCAAGTTGCTGCTCAGAGAAGAAACCCAAGTCGGCCCTAAACCTGAAACCGAGTGCTTCTACTTAAGCGGACTAGTCACTTTGAAGCGGAACTGCCCCAAGTATTTGGCGGATAAGAAGGATGGCAAGGTGAACAAAGGTATATGTGATATACATGTTATTGATGTGTACCTTACTAGAGCTCGCAGATGCACTGGTATTTGATACTGGTTCATTGCTAATATTTGCAACTCAAAGCAGGGACTACGGATTGCTTAACACGGCAAAGGACGAGGTGACGATCGCGTGGGAAATGGTTCCAAAGTCGATGTGATCGCGGTCGGCACGCTACCTCTACATCTACCTTCGGGATTAGTTTTAGACCTAAATAATTGTTATTTGGTGCTGCGTTGAGCATGAACATTATATCTGGATCTTGTTTGATGCGAGACAGTTATTCATTTAAATCGAGAATAATGGTTGTTCTATTTATATGAGTAATATCTTTTATGGTCATGCACCCTTGAGGAGTGGTCTATTTTGATGAATCTCGATAGTAGTGATACATATTCATAATGTTGAAACCAAAAGATGCAGAGTTGATAACGAAAGTGCAACTTATTTGTGTAATTGCCGTTTAGGTCATATCGGTGTAAAGCGCATGAAGAAACTCCATATTGATGGACTTTTGGAGTCACTTGATTATGAATCACTTGGCACTTAAGAACCGTGCCTCATGGGCAAGATGACTAGAACACCGTTCTCCGGTACTATGGAGAGAGCAACGGATTTGTTGGAAATCATACATACGGATGTATGTGGTCCGATGAATGTTGAGGCTCGTGGCGGATATCGTTATTTTCTCACCTTCACAGATGACTTAAGCGAGATATGGGTATATCTACTTAATGAAACATAAGTCTGAAACGTTTGAAAAGTTCAAAGAATTTCAGAGTGAAGTTGAAAATCATCGTAACAAGAAAATTAAGTTTCTACGATCCGATCGTGGAGGTGAATATTTGAGTTCTGAGTTTGGTCTACATTTGAAACAATGCGGAATAGTTTAAGCAACTCACGCCACCCGAACACCACAGCGTAATGGTGTGTCCGAACGTCGTGTCGTACTTTACTAGATATGGTACGATCTATGATGTCTCTTACAGATTTACCGCTATCGCTTTGGGGTTATGCTCTAGAGACGGCCGCATTCACACTTGAATAGAACACCGTCAAAATCCGTTGAGACGACACCTTATGAACTGTGGTTTAGCAAGAAACCAAAGTTGTCGTTTCTTAAAGTTTGGGGATGCGATGCTTATGTGAAAAAGCTTCAACCTGATAAGCTCGAACCCAAATCGAGAAATGTGTCTTCATAGGATACCCAAAGGAAACAGTTGGGTACACCTTCTATCACAGATCCGAAGGCAAGACATTTGTTGCTAAGAATGGATCCTTTCTAGAGAAGGAGTTTCTCTCGAAAGAAGTGAGTGGGAGGAAAGTGGAACTTGATGAGGTAATAGTACCTTCTCCCTTACTTGAAAGTAGTTAAATCGCAGAAACCAGTTTACGAGACACCTCGCCAAGTAGTGAGGAAGTTGATGATGTTGATCATGAAACTTCAGATCAAGTTACTCTGTAACCTCGTAGATCAACCAGAGTAAGATCCGCACTGAGTGGTACGGTAATCCTGTTCGAAGTCATGCTACTAGATCATGATGAACCTACGAACTATGAAGAAGCGATGGTGAGCCCAGATTCCGCAAAATGGCTTGAGGCCATGAAATCGAGATGGGATCCATGTATGAAAACAAAGTATGGACTTTGGTTGACTTGCCCGAGGGTAGGCAAGCAATAGAAAACAAGTGGATCTTCAAGAAGAAGACCGACGCCGACGGTAATGTTATCGTCTATAAAGCTCGACTTGTCGCAAAAGGTTTTCGGCAAGTTCAAGGGATTGACTACGATGAGACCTTCTCACCAGTAGCGATGCTTAAGTCCGTCTGAATCATGTTAGCAATTGCCGCATTTTATGATTATGAAATTTGGCAAATGGATGTAAAGACTGCATTCTGAATGGATTTACGGAAGAAGAGTTGTATATGATGCAACGGAAGGTTTTATCGATCCAAAGGAGCTAACAAAGTGTGCAAGCTCCAATGATCCATATATGGACTGGTGCAAGCATCTCGGAGTTGGAATAAACGCTTTGATAGTGTGATCAAAGCATTTGGGTTTGTGAGACTTTTGGAGAAGCTTTGTATTTACAAGAAAGTGAGTGGGAGCTCAGTAGCATTTCGATATTATATGTAGATGACATATTGCTAATCGGAAATGATATAGAATTCTGGATAGCATAAAGGGATACTTGAATAAGAGTTTTTCAATGAAAGACCTCGGTGAAGCTGCTTACATATTGGGCATTAAGATCTATAGAGATAGATCAAGACGCTTAATTGGACTTTCACAAAGCACATACCTTGACAAAGTTTTGAAGAAGTTCAAAATGGATCAAGCAAAGAAAGGGTTCTTGCTGTGTTACAAGGTGTGAAGTTGAGTCGGACTCAATGCCCGACCACTGCAGAAGATAGAGAGAAAATGAAAGATGTTCCTATGCTTCAGCCATAGGCTCTATCATGTATGCAATGCTGTGTACTGACCTGATGTGTGCCTTGCTATAAGCCCGGCAGAAGGTACCAAAGTAATCCAGAGTGGATCATCGACAGCGGTCAAGAACATCCCGAAATACGAAAAGGACTAAGGATATGTTTCTCGATATGGAGGTGACAAAGAGCTCATCGTGGCAGTTACGTTGATGCAAGCTTTGACACTGATCCGGACGATTCTAAATCGCAGACCGGATACGTATTTACACTAAACGGAGGAGCTGTCAGTTGGTGCAGTTCTAAACAAAGCGTCGTAGCGGGATCTACATGTGAAGCGGAATACATAGCAGCTTCGGAAGCAGCTAATGAAGGAGTCTGGATGAAGGAGTTCATATCCGATCTAGGTGTCATACCTAGTGCATCGGGTCCAATGAAAATATTCTGTGACAATACTGGAGCTATTGCCTTAGCGAAGGAATCCAGATTTCACAAGAGGACCAAACACATCAAGAGACGCTTCAATTCCATCCGGACTTAGTCCAGATCGGAGACATAGAGATTTGCAAGATACATACGGATCTGAATGTTGCGCACCGTTGACTAAGCCTCTTCCACGAGCAAAACATGATCAGCACCAAGACTCCATGGGTGTTAGAATCATTACTTGTGTAATCTAGATTATTGACTCTAGTGCAAGTGGGAGATCAAGGAAATATGCCCTAGAGGCAATAATAAAGTTATTATTTATTTCCTTATTTCATGATAAATGTTTATCATTCATGCTAGAATTGTATTAACCGAAACATGATACATGTGTGAATGCATAAACAAACAACATGTCACTAGTATGCCTCTACTAGACTAGCTTGTTAATCAAAGATGGTTATGTTTCCTAACCATGAACAAGGAGTTGTTATTTGGTTAACAAGGTCACATCATTAGTAGAATGATCGATTGACATGACCCATTCCATTAGCTTAGCACACGATCGTTTAGTATGTTGCTCTGCTTTTATCCATGACTTATACATGTTCCTGTAACTATGAGATTATGCAACTCCGTTTACGGAGGAACACTTTGGTGCTACCAAACGTCACAACGTAATCGGGTGATTATAAAGGAGTACTGCAGTGTCTCCAAAGGCGATGTTGGGTTGGCGTATTTGAGATTAGGTTTTGTCACTCCGATTGTCGGTGAGGTATCTCTGGGCCCTCTCGGTAATGCACATCACTTGAAGCCTTGCAAGCACTACAACTAAATGAGTTAGTTGTGAGATGATGTATTACGGAACGAGTAAAGAGACTTGCGATGCGAGATTGAACTAGGTATTGGATACCGACGATCGAATCTCGGGCAAGTAACATACCGATGACAAAGGGAACAACGTATGTTGTTATGCGGTCTGACCGATAAAGATCTTCGTAGAATATGTAGGAACCAATATGGGCATCCAGGTCCCGCTGTTGGTTATTGACCGTGAATAGTTCTAGGTCATGTCTACATTATTCTCGAACCGTAGGGTCCGCACGCTTAAGGTTACGATGACAGTTATTATGAGTTTATGTATTTTGATGTACCGAAGGAGTTCGGAGTCCCGGATGTGATCACGGACATGACGAGGAGTCTCGGAATGGTCGAGACATAAAGATTGATATATTGGAAGCCTATGTTTGTGTTGGGGAACGTAGTAATTTCAAAAATTTTCCTACGCACACGCAAGATCATGGTGATGCATAGCAACGAGAGGGGAGAGTGTTGTCTACATACCCTTGTAGACCCGAAGCGGAAGCGATCTGGCGTAGAGGAAGTAGTCGTCGTTCTCCTCGCGATCCGACCGATCCGGCGCCGTTACTCCGGCGCCCGAGTTCTTGACACACGTACAGCTCGATGGCGTCCCTCGTACTCGATCCAGCCGAGTGTCGAGGGAGAGTTCCGTCGACCTGACGGCGTGGTGGCGATCTTGATGTTTCACCGTGCGAGGCTTCGCCTAAGCTTCACGACAGTATAACCGAGGTGGAATATGGTGGAGGGGCACCGACACGGCTAAGGAACGATCTCACGATCAACTTGTGTGTTCAAGGTGCCCCCTGCCCCGTATATAAAGGAGCCAGGGGGAGGGGCCAAGGCCAAAGGAGGGCGCGCCAGGAGTCCTACTCCTCTCGAGTAGGATTCCCCCAATCCTAGTCCAACTAGGATTCCTGAGGGAAAGAGAGAGAGGGGTCGGCCCTTCTCCTAGTCCTAGTAGGACTAGGGAAGGGGAGGCGCGCAGCCCTCTTGGGCTGCCCTTCTCCTTTCCACCAAGGCCCATCGAGGCCCATTTACCTCCGGGGGTTCCGTAACCTCCGGTACTCCGTAAATTCCGTTTTACGCGAACCATTCAACTCCAAACATAGGCTTCCAATATATCAATCTTTATGTCTCGACCATTCCGAGACTCCTCGTCATGTCCGTGATCACATCCGGGACTCAACTCCTTCGGTACATCAAAATACATAAACTCATAATAACCGCCATCGAAACCTTGCTGCATGGACCCTACGGTTCGAGAACAATGTAGACATGACCTGAACCATTCACGGTCAATAACCAACAGCGGACCTGGATGCCCATATTGGTTCCTACATATTCTACGAAGATCTTTGTCGGTCGATCCGCATAACAACATACGTTGTTCCCTTTGTCATCGGTATGTTACTTGCCGAGATTCGATCGTCGGTATCCAATACCTAGTTCAATCTCGCTATCGCAAGTCTCTTTACTCGCTCCGTAATACATCATCTCACAACTAACTCATTAGTTGTAGTGCTTGCAAGGCTTTAGTGATGTGCATTACCGAGAGGGCCAGAGATACCTCTCCGACAATCGGAGTGACAAAACCTAATCTCAAATACGCCAACCCAACATCCGCCTTTGGAGACACCTGTAGTACTCCTTTATAATCACCCAAGCATTGCCAGGACGCTTGGTAGCACCCAAAGTGTTCCTCCGTAAACGGAGTTGCATAATCTCATAGTTATAGGAACATGTATAAGTCATGGATAAAAGCAAGAGCAACATACTAAACGATCGTGTGCTAAGCTAAGGGAATGGGTCATGTCAATCGATCATTCTACTAATGATGTGACCTCATTAATCAAATAACAACTCCTTTGTTCATGGTTAGGAAACATAACCATCTTTGATTAACAAGCTAGTCTAGTAGAGGCATACTAGTGACATCTTGTTTTGTCTATGCATTCACACATGTATCATGTTTCCGGTTAATACAATTCTAGCATGAATGATAAACATTTATCATGAAATAAGGAAATAAATAATAACTTTATTATTGCCTCTAGGGCATATTTCCTTCAGTTTGGAGTTCGGAATGGTTCCGGGCGAAAACGGGAATTTACCGGAGTACCGGGAGGTTACCGGAACCCCCCGGGAGGTAAATGGGCCTCGATGGGCCCTAGTGGAAAGGAGAAGGGGCAGCCCTAGGAGGGCGCGCGCCTCCCCCCCCCTTCCCTAGTCCTACTAGGACTAGGAGAAGGGGCCGCCCTCTCTCTTTTCCCTCCGGAATCCTAGTCCAACTAGGATTGGGGGAATCCTACTCCCGAGAGGAGTAGGACTCCTGTATGCGCCTCCTTTGGCCGCCCCCTCCCCTGGCTCCTTTATATACGGGCGGGGGCACCTTGGAACACACAAGTTGATCGTGAGATCGTTCCTTAGCCGTGTCGGTGCCCCCTCCACCATATTCCACCTCGGTTATACTGTCGCTGCTTAAGCGAAGCCCTGCGCGTGAAACATCAAGATCGTCACCACGCCGTCGTCTTGACGGAACTCTCCCTCGACACTCGGCTGGATCGAGTACGAGGGACGCCATCGAGCTGTCGTGTGTCAAGAACTCGGGGCGTCGAGTAACGGCGCCGGGATCGGTCGGATCGCGAGGAGAACGTCGACTACTTCCTCTACGCTGTGATCGCTTCGCCGGGTCTACGAGGGTACGTAGACAACACTCTCCCCTCTCGTTGCTATGCATCACCATGATCTTGCGTGTGCGTAGGAAATTTTTTGAAATTACTACGTTCCCCAACACCTACTACATTGGCGCCGTCGTCATCGTTGTTCTTTTCGGCCTCCTCCTCCGTGTCCTACTACACTGACGCCGCCATGGCACGCACACTATATTTTTTTCTACATTATCCTCTGCCTCCTCCTATTCGTTACTCCACACGGACTTTCTATACGGCGACGACGCTAACAACTAGAGTTCACCGGGCCGTCAACAGGATCGCTCGCCCGCAACTCCGTGCTCGTCGTCTAAGATGCGACGTCGCGACCACCGTCCACCGCAGTCGCTAGGAACTCTAGTGTGACGTTGTGTGTTATGTGTAGCTGTTCACTCTTAATCATGTCCAGTGTATGCAACCAAACAACGTGCACTAGTATGAGTACAACCAATGCGAACAACCAAACACAGTGCGTAGAGTCGTTGCAACGATGCCGGGAGAGGTGATGCAGGCAACCAATCAAACATTTAGATGTTGATTTTTTGCCTGAATTTGCTCAACCAGGCCCAACTAAGACAAGTATGCAAAGGGGCAAAAAATGATGCATGTAACCAAACACATCATGACTGAATGGACCCACCTTTTCGGACAGTTGGGAGGGCCACATTCATCATCAACCCAATCTTTTTGCAATGCAATCATTCATGCAACAGATGAACATACATGCGGTTGCCAACCCAAATGGAAATCAACATCTCTCCCCAGAAATGGTAACAAAAGAAACCACATACTAGCACAAGCCAAATCAGCCAAGAACACACACATTCATATACAATTCGCAAAATAATCATTGATTGATTAGTAAATCCATGATATACTAAGTACTCCCTCCAATCCATAATATGTGTCGCAATTTTAAACTAACCCCGACACTTATTTTGGATCGCAGGGGTATATATTTTAAAAAGTACACGGTATCAGTATGTATACATGTATGTTTGGTTGAATGAATATATATGTATGCCAATAACAATATGTATGTATGTTTGGTTTCTGCAATCAAATGTATATGTATCTCAATCTTAATTGGGTAGTTGAGGCTAGCTAGCGTGAGATGTCTGGCTTGGGTGGTGAGCAGGTCCCGGTGTCCACGAACGACTCCCAGCTGAGCTTGACGGAGGAGGCGTCATGGTGCGCCGGCACGTACTCCTCCAGCGCGGCAAGCAGCTCACCGGGCGTGGGCACCGCCACGAGGATGTGCCGCGCCGCCCGCGCGACGAACCCCCTCCTCCACCGCCTTGTCGATAAACACCAACAACGAGTTGTAGTACCTGTCCACGTTCAACAATCCCACCTAAAGTTAAACAAAATACATCCATCTCAATCAAACTCAACACAAAATCTAACGAAATTCATCACAAATTTGTACGAACTGTGTAGAAAAATATGTTCTTCGGGAGTTCATCAGGTGATGACTGACTGGCTTGTCGTGGATGCGGAACTGCACCCAGGTGATGACCTCGAGCAGCTCCTCCAGGTGAGTGGATGCGATGTGATGTATTAGAATAATCAACCTGCCTGCCTACCAAAAGCTTAGCTTAATTGTTTGTTTGTAGCTAGCTAATTAAGTTGCTCTCATAAAGAAAAGCTCATTAAGCTGTAGCTGATTGCCAGAGAGGACTTTTGGCAATTTCTTGTCTCTCCTGGGCTAAGGTACCCAGCTAGATGGTTGAGAATTACTACCATAACAAAGCTACTTGATTAATTAGTAACTACCCCCTCAGTGAAGAAATATAAGATCGTTTAGATAATGATCCTAAAGATTTTATATTTCTTTACAGAGGGAGTACTAATCATTTTCTATTGTTCATTAACCAGTGCAAGAACCAACATATCTACACATCCACTTAGAGTTGGCAAGGCTGTATGGATCACTCGATGCAGAGGCCGAGAACCTTCCCTTCTTTTAGAAAATAAAAATCCACCTAAAATTGTTCTACAAAGGAACACATGGTAGCTGGATAAATGTACATGGACACACGTTCTTTGTGTATAGTGCAATGAAAGCTCTGAGGTGGCCACGCTGACAGGTGGTCCCCACCATTCCACTTGTACTCAGTTATATATGTCAGCTCCTGGATCATACCATTAAATCCAAGGCATGGGCCAATAACTATCTATTCCCTTTTCCCCTCAACTTCTTAGTTTTCCATTTGTTCTTTTTGATAAGAATCTAGTTGAAGCACCCGCCATGGTCTAGTGAAAACCAGATGATTGGCCGATGGATTGCTTCCACCGACATGTAGGGCAGAAGGCCGAATCACCATAGTAGTTGCCCGTCGAATGGTGGAATTGTGCAATGAGAAAAGACTAGTCACGGGTGAAGCTCCTCGGTCATGGGCTAGCGGAACTGGAGGCTTTGCCGACATCAACACACATATGGGATAGTAGAACCGCCTCCAAAACCACCAGATGCAAAAATGATAGATATGATGACATGTACATACCAAAGCTCATTATCGTGTCATCGCCAAGAGGGTCAACCTCTGTGTGGTTGAAGCCAGAACTAACCTTCTCTTATGATAATGTTTTTAACGATAAAAGTACTTCTCTTACGCAAGTTATCTACAGGTGTACTGATACGCTCCGTTTATGATCGTCTCTACAACGTGTGGAGAATCAAGACCTGTTTACGAAGGTGTGCACATAATTGGAGGCCATGGCGAGGGATACTTTTATCCGACATGGATGGCAGCATGATCTTAGGATAGGCCCTCCCACAGATTAAGCGTTATACAGTCTCCACATGATTACTTGCATTCTACCATTTTTTTTCTTTTTTTGGATCATGGACTTGGTTATGGCTGTGTGCATCCTAATTATGCAGAGGTCAGATGTCATGCTTAAACCTTTTAAGTAATAAAGCGTCCTTTATCAAAAAAAGAACTAACCACACCCTCAACAATTGAGATCTGAGACAAAGGAGGATAGCGGACTTGTGGAATCCTTTGTGCGGATGGATGTTTTGCGTGAAGGCCCATTCTACAAAAAAGATCAAATAATGCTCACACCAAGTATTATAGACCCATTAGGTGCTAAATCTTTTCCACACTAGACTTTCTAGTGATTGGATGGACGAATTAACCAAACAAGAAAGGTCGACCTCAAGCCAGCCCTGAATGTCTTGTCCTGGTGTACAATGTATGGCCAGTCAAGCAGATGTGGATCCCAGTGCATAAAAAAAATCTTGGCTAATTAAGTGACCTCTCTCTCTCTCTCTCAAACATATAAGATACTACTACTGCTGTCCGACATACCAAACTGTTAGTAGAAATAAGAAAAGAAAAGAAGGAAAACTGCAGCTGGCTATATCGATTGGGAGAGGAGTTGCAGCGTGTAGGGGGGCATTCTATTCCTGCTCAATTATTTGGCTGACTTGGCTGACTAGCAGCATATACAACTATACTCATCGGACACATGTCGTCCTCCCATGGGTTCCTAGTGTATATTCCACTGTCTTGGACCTCCCTATCCAATCGATGCAAGCTATGATCTCACTCTTGTCTTTTTAGAGTGTTTAGAGGGAATCGGGTCAAACTACGTGGTTCCCCTCTTGTTATTTTTCATTATACAACCTGCCAAAAGAATATGAATTAAGTAATCCTTGATCATGCAGTCTAAACAAGTTTTGCCACCCTTTTGGCAAATTATGTAGACAAAGCACTGGTCTCTGTCAGTTACAAACGTGTGCATGTATACATGTTTGGAAGCATAATTATGAGGTTCTTATGTTAGTGGTGTGTGTGCAAGCACGTCTATAATTGACATCAAGTAAGAAAAAAAAAGTTACACCCTTTTGCAAATGTTACATCAACATACGTTGTGTTGAGTTATAGTTGTTGAGGGAGACAACTAACTTAATTAGCATAAAGAAGTTATTTATCCTGCAAAGAAGACGTGAAACACCAACTAAAGGAGCGCTTGATTGTAAAAATATATTAATCCTTATGGCTCGATGTTAGGTGATGGAAGCAAGATCTGATCTCCCATTTGCATAGAGTAATCAATCACTATTTGGTGGACGGTTTGTGACATCGTCCATGGTAATAATGATTTTGCTCTTGCGGGATGCGTGATGTGTTGCTAATCATCTGTCCGTAAGTAATCAAAGAAGTTCGGTCGGATAGCAAGGCACCATAGCTTAATTTACTTAGCTGTACTAATTCATCGTCAAAGACTCCATTCCGTACCACTCTTGGTAGCTAGTGGGATTAATCAGCTCAATAATGCAACAAGCTGGCTAGTAGTGGCCCTACGCAATCCAAGAACTTGTCTAAATAATTTCCTCTCTCTTTCGAGCGACAGAGACGACTAAGGGGTAGAGCAACATGGATGGATGGATGGACCAGAACTCACCTGTATGTATTTGTGGCTAGATGCTGTTGTTAGAGAGGGAGAGGCAATCCAACATGATTCCATCGCGTCAAGAATTAAGAGTCACTCTCTCCGTTCACCATTATAAGATGTTCTAACCTTTTTCTGCATCGAATGTATATAGACGCGTTTTAGTGCTTTTGTAAACTCATTTCAATACGTATGTATTTCATATTGAAATATTCAAAACGTCTTATATTAGTGAACAACGGGAGTCGTATATTCCATTCTGTCGATCCATGTAAAGAAGACTGAATAGCAGTAACTGCCCTTCATATATAGGAGCACCTCCAACGATATCTAGATTTAATTATCATCTATCTCCATAAAACAGGATTTAGATTTAAAATGACACAGGCGAAGACATGGCCTAGTGAGACATCCGCCACATGCACATAGACCAGGGGCCTATAGTCAGGCAGGACATTGTTGAGAAAAAGGGTTTCCTCCTGCTTTGTATTACAAAACAACCATCCGATACAACCAACGATAGGTGCTGGGGCGGAAGCAGCACAAGCACGCCCAAAAGAAAAGGAAAAATAAAAAGGAAAAGAAACAAATGCCAATAACGGCGGGTCGACAAAAACGACGAAGCCTAGTGACCGCTGCGTCCACCGGAGATCGCCCACCAAGCTCCGAAACTCCGAAGCGCCGGTACCAATCAACACCTCTAAGAAGGAACACGACAATGACGATGCTGCTGCCAAGGGTTGTTGGGGAACGTAGTAATTTCAAAAATTTTCCTACGCACACGCAAGATCATGGTGATGTATAGCAACGAGAGGGAGAGTGTTGTCTACGCCCTCGTAGACCCGGCGAAGCGATCACAACGTAGAGGAAGTAGTCGTCGTTCTCCTCGCGATCCGACCGATCCGGCGCCGTTACTCCGGCGCCCGAGTTCTTGACACACGTACAGCTCGATGACGTCCCTCGACTCCGATCCAGCCGAGTGTCGAGGGAGAGTTTCACAAGACGACGGCGTGGTGACGATCTTGATGTTTCACCGGCGCAGGGCTTCGCCTAAGCTTCGCGACGGTATAACCGAGGTGGAATATGGTGGAGGGGGGCACCGCACACGGCTAAGGAACGATCTAAAGATCAACTTGTGTGTCCTTGGGTGCCCCCCTGCCCCCGTATATAAAGGAGGGAGGGGGGAGGCCGGCCGGCCTAGAGAGGGCGCGCCGGGAGGAGTCCTACTCCCACCGGGAGTAGGACTCCCCCCCTTTCCTAGTTGGAATAGGATTGGGGGGAGAGGGAAGAGGAAAGGGCGCCGCCCTCCTTGTCCTATTCGGACTGGGGGAGAGGCGCGCCCACCTCCTGGCCGCCCCTCCTCTTCTCCTCAAGGCCCACCGAGGCCCATTTACCCCGGGGTTCCGTAACCTCCCTACTCCCAAATTCTGTTTTACTTGAACCATTCGAACTCCAAACATAGGCTTCCAATATATTAATCTTTATGTCTCGACCATTCGAGACTCCTCGTCATGTCCGTGATCACATCCGGGACTCGAACTTCTTCGGTACATCAAAACTCATAAACTCATAATAACCGCCATCGAAACCTTAAGCGTGCGGACCCTACGGTTCGAGAACAATGTAGACATGACCTAGAACTATTCACGGTCAATAACCAACAGCGGGACCTGGATGCCTATATTGGTTCCTACATGTTCTACGAAGATCTTTGTCGGTCGACCGCATAACATCATCGTTGTTCCCTTTGTCATCGGTATGTTACTTGCCCGAGATTCGATCGTCGGTATCCAATACCTAGTTCAATCTCGTTACGCAAGTCTCTTTACTCGTTCCGTAATACATCATCTCACAACTTAACTCATTAGTTGTAGTGCTTGCAAGGCTTCATGATGTGCATTACCGAGAGGGCCCAGAGATACCTCTCCGACAATCGGAGTGACAAAACCTAATCTCAAATACGCCAACCCAACATCGCCTTTGGAGACACCTGTAGTACTCCTTTATAATCACCCGATTCACGTTGTGACGTTTGGTAGCACCAAAGTGTTCCTCCGTAAACGGAGTTACATAATCTCATAGTTACAGGAACATGTATATGTCATGGATAAAAGCAGTAGCAACATACTAAACGATCGTGTGCTAAGCTAAGGGAATGGGTCATGTCAATCAGATCATTCTACTAATGATGTGACCTTGTTAATCAAATAACAACTCCTTGTTCATGGTCAGGAAACATAACCATCTTTGATTAACAAGCTAGTCTAGTAGAGGCATACTAGTGACATATTGTTTTGTCTATGCATTCACACATGTATCATGTTTCCGGTTAATACAATTCTAGCATGAATGATAAACATTTATCATGAAATAAGGAAATAAATAATAACTTTATTATTGCCTCTAGGGCATATTTCCTTCAGTCTCCCACTTGCACTAGAGTCAATAATCTAGATTACATAGTAATGATTCTCACACCCATGGAGTCTTGGTGCTGATCATGTTTTGCTCGTGGAAGAGGCTTAGTCAACGGGTCTGCAACATTCAGATCCGTGTGTATCTTGCAAATCTCTATGTCTCCCACCTGGACTAAGTCCCGGATGGAATTGAAGCGTCTCTTGATGTGCTTGGTCCTCTTGTGAAATCTGGATTCCTTCGCTAAGGCAATTGCTCCAGTATTGTCACAGAAGATTTTCATTGGACCCGATGCATTAGGTATGACACCTAGATCGGATATGAACTCCTTCATCCGACTCCTTCATTAGCTGCTTCCGGCTGCTATGTATTCCGCTTCACATGTAGATCCCGCTGACGCTTTGTTTAGAACTGCACCAACCGACAGCTCCTCCGTTTAGTGTAAATCGTATCCGGTTTGCGATTTAGAATCGTCCGGATCGGTGTCAAAGCTTGCATCAACGTAACCGCCATACGATGAGCTCTTTGTCACCTCCATATCGAGAAACATATCCTTAGTCCTTTTCAGGTATTTCAGGATGTTCTTGACCGCTGTCCAGTGATCCACTCCTGGATTACTTTGGTACCTCCCTGCCAGGCTTATAGCAAGGCACACATCAGGTCTGGTACACAGCATTGCATACATGATAGAGCCTATGGCTGAAGCATAGGGAACATCTTTCATTTTCTCTCTATCTTCTGCAGTGGTCGGGCATTGAGTCTTACTCAATTTCACACCTTGTAACACAGGCAAGAACCCTTTCTTTGCTTGATCCATTTTGAACTTCTTCAAAATCTTGTCAAGGTATGTGCTTTGTGAAAGTCCAATTAAGCGTCTCGATCTATCTCTATAGATCTTAATGCCTAATATGTAAGCAGCTTCACCGAGGTCTTTCATTGAAAAACTCTTATTCAAGTATCCCTTTATGCTATCCAGAAATTCTATATCATTTCCGATCAGCAATATGTCATCTACATATAAGATCGAAAATGCTCTGAGCTCCCACTCACTTTCTTGTAAATACATGCTTCTCCAAAAGTCTGTACAAACCCAAATGCTTTGATCACACTATCAAAGCGTTTATTCCAACTCCGAGATGCTTGCACCAGTCCATAGATGGATCGCTGGAGCTTGCACACTTTGTTAGCTCCTTTTGGATCGATAAAACCTTCTCGTTGCATCATATACAACTCTTCTTCCGTAAATCCATTCAGAATGCGTCTTTACATCCATTTGCCAAATTTCATAATCATAAAATGCGGCAATTGCTAACATGATTCGGACGGACTTAAGCATCGCTACGGGTGAGAAGGTCTCATCGTAGTCAATCCCTTGAACTTGTCGAAAACCTTTTGCGACAAGTCGAGCTTTATAAACGATAACATTACCGTCGTCGTCGGTCTTCTTCTTGAAGATCCACTTGTTTTCTATTGCTTGCCTACCCTCGGGCAAGTCAACCAAAGTCCATACTTTGTTTTCATACATGGATCCCATCTCGATTTCATGGCCTCGAGCCATTTTATGGAATCTGGGCTCACCATCGCTTCTTCATAGTTCGTAGGTTCATCATGATCTAGTAGCATGATTTCCGAACAGGATTACCGTACCACTCAGTGCGGATCTTACTCTGGTTGATCTACGAGGTTCTCAGAGCAACTTGATCTCAAGTTTCATGATCAACATCATCAACTTCCTCACTACTTGGTGTAGGTGTCTCGAAACTGGTTTCTGCGACGAACTACTTTCAAGTAAGGGAGAAGGTACAATTACCTCTTCAAGTTCTACTTTCCTCCCACTCACTTCTTTCGAGAGAAACTCCTTCTCTAGAAAGGATCCATTCTTAGCAACGAATGTCTTGCCTTCGGATCTGTGATAGAAGGTGTACCCAACTGTCTCCTTTGGGTATCCTATGAAGACACATTTCTCGATTTGGGTTCGAGCTTATCAGTTGAAGCTTTTTCACATAAGCATCGCATCCCCAAACTTTAAGAAACGACAACTTTGGTTTCTTGCTAAACCACAGTTCATAAGGTGTCGTCTCAACGGATTTCGACGGTGTTCTATTCAGTGTGAATGCGGCCGTCTCTAGAGCATAACCCCAAAGCGATAGCGGTAAATCTGTAAGAGACATCATAGATCGTACCATATCTAGTAAAGTACGATTACGACGTTCGGACACACCATTACGCTGTGGTGTTCCGGGTGGCGTAAGTTGCGAAACTATTCCGCATTGTTTCAAATGTAGACCAAACTCGTAACTCAAATATTCGCCTCCACGATCAGATCGTAGAAACTTAATTTTCTTGTTACGATGATTTTCAACTTCACTCTGAAATTCTTTGAACTTTTCAAACGTTTCAGACTTATGTTTCATTAAGTAGATATACCCATATCTGCTTAAGTCATCTGTGAAGGTGAGAAAATAACGATATCCGCCACGAGCCTCAACATTCATCGGACCACATACATCCATATGTATGATTTCCAACAAATCTGTTGCTCTCTCCATAGTACCGAGAACGGTGTTCTAGTCATCTTGCCCATGAGGCACGGTTCATAAGTGCCAAGTGATTCATAATCAAGTGACTCCAAAAGTCCATCAAGATGGAGTTTCTTCATGCGCTTTACACCGATATGACCTAAATGGCAATGCCACAAATAAGTTGCACTTTCATTATCAACTCTGCATCTTTTGGTTTCAACATTAAGAATATGTGTATCACTACTATCGAGATTCATCAAAATAGACCATTCCTCAAGGGTGCATGACCATAAAAGATATTACTCATATAAATAGAACAACCATTATTCTCTGATTTAAATGAATAACCGTCTCGCATCAAACAAGATCCAGATATAATGTTCATGCTCAACGCAGCACCAAATAACAATTATTTAGGTCTAAAACTAATCCCGAAGGTAGATGTAGAGGTAGCGTGCCGACCGCGATCACATCGACTTTGGAACCATTTCCCACGCGCATCGTCACCTCGTCCTTTGCGAGTTCGCAATCCGTAGTCCTGTTTGAGTTGCAAATATTAGCAATGTAACCAAGATCAAATACCAGTACTACTACGAGCTCTAGTAAGGTACACATCAATAACATGTATATCACATATACCTTTGTTCACCTTGCCATCCTTCTTATCCGCCAAATACTTGGGGCAGTTCCGCTTCAAAGGACTATCGCTTGCGGTAGAAGCACTCGGCTTCAGGTTTAGGGCCGGACTTGGGTTTCTTCTCTGAGCAACAACTTGCTTGCTGTTCTTCTTGAGATTCCTTCTTCTTCCCTTTGCCTTTCTTCTTGAAACTAGTGGTCTTATTGACCATCAACACTTGATGCTCCTTCTTGATTTCTACCTCCGCAGCTTTTAGCATTGCGAAGAGCTCGGTATAGTCTTTACTAACCCTTGCATATTATAGTTCATCACGAAGCCTTTGTAGCTTGGTGGCGTGATTGAGAATTCATCAATGACACAATCATCCGGAAGATTAACTCCCAATTGTGTCAAGTGATTGTAGTACCCGGACATCTTGAGTATATGCTCACTAATGTAACTGTTCTCCTCCATCTTGCAGCTATAGAACTTATTGGAGACTTCATATCTCTCAATCCGGGCATTCTGTTGGAATATCAACTTCAACTCTGGAACATCTCATATGCTCCATGACGTTCAAAACGTCGTTGAAGTCCCGGTTCTAAGCCGTAAAGCATGGCACACTTGAACTATAGAGTAGTCATCGCTTTGCTCGCCAGACGCTCACAACATCCGGCGTTGCTCCAAAGAAGAAGTTCTGTCACCTAGCGGTGCATCCAGGCGTAGCTCTTCGTGCAGCAATGAGGATGATCCTCAAATTACGGACCCGATCCGTGTAATTGCTACCATCATCTTTCAACTTTGCTTTCTCAAGGAACGCATTAAAATTCAACGGAACAACAAAGACGAGCCATCTATCTACAATCAAACATAAACAAGCAAGATACTATCAGGTACTAAGTTCATGATAAATTTAAGTTCAATTAATCATATTACTTAAGAACTCCCACTTAGAAAAACATCTCTCTAGTCATCTAAGTGATCACGTGATCCAAATCAACTAAACCATAACCGATCATCACGTGAAATGGAGTAGTTTTCAATGGTGAACATCTTATGTTGATCATATCTACTATATGATTCACGCTCGACCTTTCGGTCTCCGTGTTCCGAGGCCATATCTGCATATGCTAGGCTCGTCAAGTATAACCCGAGTATTCTGCGTGTGCAAAACTGGCTTGCACCCGTTGTAGATGGACGTAGAGCTTATCACACCCGATCATCACGTGGTGTCTGGGCACGACGAACTTTGGCAACGGTGCATACTCGGGGAGAACACCTCTTGATAATTTAGTGAGAGATCATCTTATAATGCTACCGTCAATCAAAGCAAGATAAGATGCATAAAAGGATAAACATCACATGCAAATCAATATAAGTGATATGATATGGTCATCATCATCTTGTGCTTCATGATCTCCATCTTGCAGCACCACCATGATCACCATCGTCACCGGCGCGACACCTTGATCTCCATCGTAGCATCGTTGTCGTCTCGCCAAACTTATGCTTCTACGACTATCGCTACCGCTTAGTGATAAAGTAAAGCATTACAGGGCGATTGCATTGCATACAATAAAGCGACAACCATATGGCTCCTGCCAGTTGCCGATAACTTCGGTTACAAAACATGATCATCTCATACAATAAAATATAGCATCACGTCTTGACCATATCACATCACAACATGCCCTGCAAAAACAAGTTAGACGTCCTCTACTTTGTTGTTGCAAGTTTTACGTGGCTGCTACGAGCTTAAGCAAGAACCAGTCTCACCTCGCATCAAAACCACAACGATACTTCGTCAAATAGACTCGTTTAACCTTCTCAAGGACCGGGCGTAGCCTCACTTCAACTAAAGTGAGAGAGACAGCACCCACCAGTCACCTTTAAGCAACGAGTGCTCGTGGCGGTGAAACCAGTCTCGCGTAAGCGTCTGGCGTAATGTCGGTCAGGCCGCTTCATCTCACAATACCGCTGAACCAAAGTATGACATGCTGGTAGGTAGTATGACTTGTATCGCCCACAACTCACTTGTGTTCTACTCGTGCAAAACATCAAACCATAGAAAAACCTAGGCTCGGATGCCACTGCTGGGGAACGTAGTAATTTCAAAATTTTCCCTCGCACACGCAAGATCATGGTGATGTATAGCAACGAGAGGGGAGAGTGTTGTCTCGTACCCTCGTGAGACCCGAAGCGAAGCGATCACAACGTAGAGGAAGTAGTCGTCGTTCTCCTCGCGATCCGACCGATCCGGCGCCGTTACTCGGCGCCCGAGTTCTTGACACACGTACAGCTCGATGACGTCCCTCGTACTCGATCCAGCCGAGTGTCGAGGAGAGTTTCACGACGACGGCGTGGTGACGATCTTGATGTTTCACGGCGCAGGCTTCGCCTAAGCTTCGCGACAGTATAACCGAGGTGGAATATGGTGGAGGGGCACCGACACGGCTAAGGAACGATCTAAAGATCAACTTGTGTGTTCTTGGGTGCCCCCCTGCCCCCGTATATAAAGGAGGGAGGGGGGAGGCCGGCCGGCCTAGAGAGGGCGCGCCGGGAGGAGTCCTACTCCCACCGGGAGTAGGACTCCCCCCCTTTCCTAGTTGGAATAGGATTGGGGGGAGGGGGAAGAGGAAAGGGGGCGCCGCCCCCCCCTCCTTGTCCTATTCGGACTGGGGGGGGAGAGGGCGCGCGGCCACCTCCTGGCCGGCCCCTCCTCTTCTCCCTCAAGGCCCACCGAGGCCCATTTACCCCCCGGGGGGTTCCGGTAACCTCCCGGTACTCCGGTAAATTCCTGTTTTCGCCCGGAACCATTCCGAACTCCAAAAATAGGCTTCCAATATATTAATCTTTATGTCTCGACCATTCTGAGACTCCTCGTCATGTCCGTGATCACATCCGGGACTCCGAACTTCTTCGGTACATCAAAACTCATAAACTCATAATAACTGTCATCGAAACCTTAAGCGTGCGGACCCTACGGTTCGAGAACAATGTAGACATGACCTAGAACTATTCACGGTCAATAACCAACAGCGGGACCTGGATGCCCATATTGGTTCCTACATGTTCTACGAAGATCTTTGTCGGTCGACCGCATAACATCATCGTTGTTCCTTTGTCATCGGTATGTTACTTGCCCGAGATTCGATCGTCGGTATCCAATACCTAGTTCAATCTCGTTACCGGCAAGTCTCTTTACTCGTTCCGTAATACATCATCTCACAACTTAACTCATTAGTTGTAGTGCTTGCAAGGCTTCAGTGATGTGCATTACCGAGAGGGCCCAGAGATACCTCTCCGACAATCGGAGTGACAAAACCTAATCTCGAAATACGCCAACCCAACATCTGCCTTTGGAGACACCTGTAGTACTCCTTTATAATCACCCGATTCGTTGTGACGTTTGGTAGCACCCAAAGTGTTCCTCCGTAAACGGAGTTACATAATCTCATAGTTACAGGAACATGTATATGTCATGGATAAAAGCAGAGCAACATACTAAACGATCGTGTGCTAAGCTAAGGGAATGGGTCATGTCAATCAGATCATTCTACTAATGATGTGACCTTGTTAATCAAATAACAACTCCTTGTTCATGGTCAGGAAACATAACCATCTTTGATTAACAAGCTAGTCTAGTAGAGGCATACTAGTGACATATTGTTTTGTCTATGCATTCACACATGTATCATGTTTCCGGTTAATACAATTCTAGCATGAATGATAAACATTTATCATGAAATAAGGAAATAAATAATAACTTTATTATTGCCTCTAGGGCATATTTCCTTCAAGGGTTTCCCCCGGTACGCGGCGAGGAGAGAGGAAAGGGTAGCCCCGACGCCCTCCAGGAAGGTCTGGCGGCACCCTCAAGCGCCACTACGTCAGTGTCGGCCAAGCCAACAGGGATCTCTCCCGATCCCAGCCTCTACCTCATGCACTTAGGGGCTCGCTACTAAACCAACCACCACCCAGCGTGAACACGGACACGAAGCTTCCCACGCTGTCTCACCACAGCACCGCGAAGATGTCTGCACAACGAAGAAGAGGAGCCGGGACTAGTGCAGCAGCACCGTCGGCATACGGGAGGGCCCCACCTCCACCATCCACAATGGTAGCCGACCGGACGCCATAGCAAGAGCCTACCGGGCCCGTGGCCCCACAGGCCCGGCCGGGCCCTCAAGGCCCGAACAGCTCCCGCCTCCGCGCAGCAGCTGGCACGCCGTCGGCACCATTGTCCCAGTCCAAGCCGCTCCCCTACCTCCCCATACAGAGGGCGTCGCGGTCGCGCCGGAGCCGACTCGCAAGAACCCAGAAGGAACCCTACGGGCCCAGATCTGGGCCGGGGACATGCCGCCGGCCGACCAGCACCACCGGACCGCCCGGCCACCAAGCGGCGACACCACCCCGGCGAGCGCCGCCGACCTTCGCACCAGGACACCGGACCACCACCGACCGAGCAGCACCGCCGCCTCCCCCCACCCCGGGAAGGAGGAGCGCATGCAGGAAAGGAACGATCCACCGCCACCGACCCCACCCGGCCAGATCCGGGGGCGCCCGCCGGCGGCGGCACGGGGGAAGGAACGAGGGGAGACGAGAGGAAGAAGGGTCACACCACCCGCCGCCTCCGGGGAGACAATGAGGCGGCAGACAAGGAAGAGGGAAATGGGGAGGAGGGGGGGGCCAGCCAGGCCGCCTTCGGCGAAAACGTGGAGCGGGAGCGAGAAGCGGGGGCGGGGGAGAGGGACGCCGCGCTGGGCGGGCGGTGGCGGCGGGGAGGGCCTAGGGCCCGCCGGCGGCGGGACGAAACCCTAGCAGGAGCCTAGCGGGGGAGCGGGGCCACTTCATTCAGTCAGGCGGGACATTAATGATGCCGGCATAAACCAGGCTGAAGCAAAGGCATCACACAAGAAATATATGGGGCAGAGTGCACTCGCCTGCGGTCGCCTTGCCCAGGGCGGCTCGGGCTTCCCTACCATAACCCTAGCGCCGCCACTCTTCTTACTCCCCCTACTGCCGCGCCGCTGCCGGAGGACGCCGCCGGGTGAAGCCTGTACGGTCGATGGCAGCGGCGGGGCTTCCTCTCGCAGCGGCGCCTGGATCTCGTGGGCACAGATGCGGGTTGCGTGCCGGCGTGCTCTAGGACGCAGGTCCTGGCGGTCGAGGCGGAGATCGACTGCTGGATGGACGCGGCGGCTGTCCTTGGCGATAGGTCTGCGTCGCGATGGTGGATGTGTGCGGGCGCGGATGGGTGTGCGCTGACTGAGGTTGGGTTGCCACGAGGGACTTGTTCCAGCGGAGCGTTCCAGCATGCGTGCATCCTCCGGCATGCCGGATGGACTTGTTCCTGCCTGATCTCCCCTCGCCGGCGCGCAGGGCTTGGAACGGTGGTGATGATCTCGATTCTTATCGGCCTATTGGTGGTGGGTGCAGACTGCCTGCACCGACCTCCTGTGGCTCCATGATGGTTGTGGCCACCGATAGATCTTCGTGAGGGTGTACCTCTCCGGATCCGGTGCTTTGGCGATGAGATGCAAACTATGACGGCGACTTGATGCAGAGGGATGGTTGTGCAACAGCGGCGATTGGATCGCGTGTAGCTGCTGGGATTATGGAAAAGTGGTGTGACATCACATGAGTGACTATGATGGTGGTGTGTATCGAGCACCCTGTATCGAGCTCCGGGGCGAAATAGCCTAGGTCTGGCCTGAGTTGGTTACCTAGCAATGGCGACTATTATATGTCATTATCTTGTTGAAGGCATTGCTTGGTTATGCTCGTACTGTTTCTTCATGGTGAAAACCTAGATCCTGTCCTTCGGTGGTTGGATCCGGTGATGGCGGCGCTTAAGCGCCGCTCCTTTCCTGAAGGCGTTACTGTCGAAGAACTTTGTCGTCTGTGTGTTGTCATGAAATGGTTGGTGTGGGTATGGTCTTTCCTGTGGTTTGCGGATCTTGGATCTAGTCACTTAGGGTTTTTTTACCGCCTATGCATAGTTTTAGTCTTATGTGACTTTGCTATTTGCCGACGTGTTTTTTGTGCGTGTTAGTGTTGGTTGTGTGCATCCTAACTATGCAAAGGCCAGATGTGTGCTCATCATGTTTGTATCTTCTTGATGCTTCATTTTGAGTTAATAAAATCCACACTAGTAGAAAACCACCCATTAGTCCCGGTTCGTAAGGGCCTTTAGTCCCGGTTCATGAACCGGGACTAATGGGTCGTTACTAATGCCACCACACATTAGTCCCGGTTCTAACACGAACCGGGACCAATGTGGCTCCACGTGGCCCTGTGCACCGAGCCCAGTCAGAGGGTCTTTGGTCCCGGTTGGTGGCTCCAACCGGGACCAAAAATCATTTTTTTAAGAAAGTGGCTGCTTTAGGGGTTTTGGGGTTTATTTTTAGGTTGTTATTTATAGCTAGCTGATAGAGAGAAGTGTCCTCTCTTATCTTCGTCCTTGGTTTATCAACGCTGCTGCTATATATTCATTGCACCCGCAGATATGACATGGCTCATGCATGCTTTGCATCATACATCATCATATATATGTATATAATAAAGTCCTACTAATCATGCATCATCATACTACTTCTACTCGTTATTAATAATAAGTCATACGATCATCATCCTCATATATAGTCATCGAACCCAACCCTACATAATTATTCTTAGCACATGATCATCGATTACGGTATAGGACCTAAACACCCTTAAGGTAAAATAGCATAAAACAATATAGACCCGACTCTCCATTATGAAGAATGGCGATCATCCTGTCTCCAATATAATTCTTGCCTTTCGCGCTTATTGCTTCCAAGAAGCTCCTTACGACCGTCCATACATTTTTCCATTCTTTGATTGTTATGTCTCCACTTCTTTTAGAAACCCGATATGGACAGTTGAGATTCAGTAGGATGACCTGGTAGTATGTTCAAAACATGAAGGCTACCACGCAGATACATCGATGAGGCACACACTCATTCGGGATTATCTGTTGAAAAACATAGTAATAACTTCGTAGTTAGCAATGATGTACTAGTTTTAGAAGTGTGCAAAAGATGCACGGATGTTGTAATTAGTAAAAATAATCTTACCAAGGTATCTCCATGGTAGTTACAGAGTTCAACACGTGCACTAGTGGCACGTATTGACCATAATGTTGAGGAGTTTGATTGTAGATATTGTAATTCTCAACATCTCTACAAAATCCGACCAGATGTCGCTTTCTCCCGATAAGTTAATTCGCAGCCTTCGTGTAGTACGCTCATCTACCATCTTCCGCACATTCTTTGAAGAATGAAAATAAGCTGTCAATGGAGATAAGTTGTCAACTATATATTTTGAAATAAACAATATAAATTACTTAATAACTATGTTTAGCTCACATGAGGGAAGAACTGGAGGTGTATGCACAAAGACCCAAATCGTAGGTGTCTCTTGCTCGATTGTAGGATCACCAAGATCCATGGTGATAATCATACCCTCATCAAGACCATACATCTTACAAAATGCATCCCAATTTTTGCAACCAAAATGGGTTACACTCTGAGCATTGTACAGCTTTACTTGAAAATCCACATCATGTTCGGTACTTAGGACAATTTTTGTGGTTTTGAAATTTTCATGGTCTTCAAAATCCATCCTCTCCAAGACATAGCGTCTTGCAAAGCATGGGATAAGCTAGTCGAATTGAAAAAGATGAAAAATACACGTTAAAATAGTTGAAGTTGTGCTTAATTACGAAAAAAAAACTATTGTCATCGTTATGCATCGTATGAACATCGCAAGTCTCCTCGAGCTTAATGCTTGAAGCGCCGATCTTCCTCCACTCAATGAATCATCGCACATACCTCGGTCATCGTGGCACCAATCGCACTCCCAGGCGATTTTCGCCGTCGATGAGTACGACATTTCCGGCCTACGTTCATAATTCAAATATTAAACTAGATCATTATTATTAATCACGGGTTGACTATCGATGATCGATGTACGTACGGGTTGAATATTATACCAAATTGTCTAGCACACGGGAATGAAGGAGAACTTATCCAATATGAGCATTCAATAAGCAAAAGTACATCATCTCTTGGTGTCCGTACATCATCGAATATTATCACTAATAAAACTAGAACCGTAGCGCCCGACGGGTATCGACGCAGGCGGTGGACACCCAAAGATAAGGAACCATCACAGATCATAGCTCCAGTGAGATCCTCAAGAACATGCCGGTATTGTCGAACCTCCTCGAATGCAACCATGTAGCGACGGACGTGCTCGTCCTCCTCGCCGACACGATGACGTACCACCTCCGCGGTGTCCGGATGCCTCACCACCGCCATCGCCCACGCGATCGCCACCAAACAAGGATCGGGTCAACAACGGGCTGCCTCCTCACCAACCTACGCCCCCGAAGGTAGCACCTCCCAATACCAACCAGCGGAGCCAGGTCCGAACATGACCCTGATCAAGCAGGCCTCCATCGCCGACTCGACGGCAGCGAGGATGCGGATAGGCATCGCCATTGCCGACGCTGAACTACTTCTATATATAGTTAAATAAAAGTAGTCTTATTAATTAAATCTATCTAGCTCAACTACTAAACACTTACTATAAATAAATAAGTAGTACTTACTAAAACAAACTACTTCATATATAAACTACTTCTTCTTTTTTTCCTTTTTCTAAATTACTACACATCTAATCCTACATAAAGATCTAAATTACTACACATCTAATATAATTTAACAAATTTTACAGAAAAAAAGATCTAAATTACACAATATGAACAAATTTTACAGAAAAAAATCTAACATAAAAAACTAACATAAAAAATCTTTTTACAGAAAAAATCTAACATAAAAAACTAACATAAAAAATCTTACATAATATGAACAAATTTTACAGAAAAAAATCTAACATAAAAAATCTAACATAAAAAATCTATTTACAGAAAAGAAACTAACATAATATAATACATATCTAAATTACTACACATCTAATCCTACATAAAGATCTAAATTACACAATATGAACAAATTTTTCATTAAAAAATCTAACATAAAAAACTAACATAAAAATCTTTTTACAGAAAAAAATCTAACATAAAAAACTAACATAAAAATCTTACATAATATGAACAAATTTTACAGAAAAAAATCTAACATAAAAAATCTAACATAAAAATCTTTTTACAGAAAAAAACTAACATAATATAATACATATCTAAATTACAACACATCTAATCCTACATAAAGATCTAAATTACACAATATGAACAAATTTTACAGAAAAAAATCTAACATAAAAAACTAACATAAAAAATCTTTTACATAAAAAACTAACATAAAAAACTAACATAAAAATCTTTTACATAAAAAACTAACATAAAAAACCTAAGATAATTTTACAGAAAAAATCTAACATAAAAAATCTTTTACAGAAAAAAATCTAACATAATCTGAACAAATTAATTACACAATCTACATTAACTACATATCTAAATTACACAATCTAATCTAACAAAAAATCTATGAACTACAAAAAAATCTAAAACAAATCTAACAAAAATTAAAAAGAGGCGACCTGCCAAGCAACGGCGACGAGTCTTGTGAGGTGGCATGTGTGACGACGCCGAGGCGGCGGCAGGGTCGAAGGCAGTGGGAGGTAGGCGGCGGCACATGCGGCGCAAGGCGGGAAGGCGACAGCGTTGCATGGCGGCGACGTAAGCGTGCAGCATGGCGGCAGCGGCGGGCGTGGCGGCGGCGATGGCGTCGGTGTCTGAAGGAGGCGTCGGCGTCGGTCTGGGCGCGTCGGCGTCGGGAGGAGTATAGAGGCCGAGAGATCAAACAGATGCCAAGTCCAAGATATATAGCAATAGATTTTGGTCCCGTTGGTGGCACCAACCGACTAATGATTTTAGTCGGTTGGAGCCACCAACCGACCAAAGGCCTTTTTCAAAGAGCCCAAAGGGCGGAACGAAGACCTTTGGTCCCGGTTGGTGGCTCCAACCGACAACAGAAGGCATTGGTCCCGGTTGGAGCCACGAACCGACCAAAGAGGCATTGGTCCCGTTGGAGCCTCCAACCGGGACCAATGGACCCGCCTAACTACTTTTTGTCTCTGCAGTTGTTTTTTGTTGATTCTTCCAGCACTTTCGTTTTAGTCCCACCTCGCCAGCGGCAGTGCACTCGCAATGTTTATAAGCCCCGAGTGCAGATACAATGACGAAGAGGCTCAATGCTCCTCAAGACGTTGGTTGGCTTCAACCCTTGCGGGATACTGATGATCTGCAGAGCTATGTGCGGTCAGATTGACACTATCCCGAAGGGTTGAAGCATATTAACGAGCATTATGTCTCTTTTTATTTTAATGACTTATTATAACTCAGAAAAAATAAATATAGCAGAAAAAGAAAAAACTATATAAAAACTACTCAGAAATGAATAGAAGCAAAAAATAGTTGTGATTAACTATACTAAAAAGGAGCATATATGCTTATTTTAATGGCTTATTACAACACAAAAATAAAAAGAAAAAATAATATAGCAGAAAAAGAAAAAACTATATAAAAACTACTCAGAAATGAATAGAAGCAAAAAATAGTTGTGATTAACTATACTAAAAAGGAGCATATATGCTTATTTTTAATGGCTTATTACAACACAAAAATAAAAAGAAAAAATAATATAGCAGAAAAAGAAAAAACTATATAAAAACTACTCAGAAATGAATAGAAGCAAAAAATAGTTGTGATTAACTATACTAAAAAGGAGCATATATGCTTATTTTTAATGGCTTATTACAACTCAGAAATAAAAAGAAAAAATAAATATAGCAGAAAAGAAAAAACTATATAAAAAGTACTCAGAAATGAATAGAAGCAAAAATAATTGTGATTAACTATACTAAAAAGGAGCATATATGCTTATTTTTAATGGCTTATTACAACTCAGAAATAAAAAGAAAAAAAATAAATATAGCAGAAAAGAAAAAACTATATAAAAACTACTCAGAAATGAATAGAAGCAAAAAATAGTTGTGATTAACTATACTAAAAAGGAGCATATATGCTTATTTTTAATGGCTTATTACAACTCAGAAATAAAAAGAAAAAATAAATATAGCAGAAAAAGAAAAAACTATATAAAAAGTACTCAGAAATGAATAGAAGCAAAAAATAATTGTGATTAACTATACTAAAAAGGAGCATATATGCTTATTTTTAATGGCTTATTACAACTCAGAAATAAAAAGAAAAAATAAATATAGCAGAAAAAGAAAAAACTATATAAAAACTACTCAGAAATGAATAGAAGCAAAAATAGTTGTGATTAACTATACTAAAAAGGAGCATATATGCTTATTTTAATGGCTTATTACAACTCAGAAATAAAAAGAAAAAATAAATATAGCAGAAAAAGAAAAAACTATATAAAAAGTACTCAGAAATGAATAGAAGCAAAAATAATTGTGATTAACTATACTAAAAAGGAGCATATATGCTTATTTTTAATGGCTTATTACAACTCAGAAATAAAAAGAAAAAAATAAATATAGCAGAAAAGAAAAAACTATATAAAAACTACTCAGAAATGAATAGAAGCAAAAATAGTTGTGATTAACTATACTAAAAAAGGAGCATATATGCTTATTTTTAATGGCTTATTACAACTCAGAAATAAAAAGAAAAAAATAAATATAGCTTTTTTTGTGTGTGTTAGTATTGGCTGTGTGCATCCTAACTATATAGAGACTGGGTGTGTGCTCGTCGTGTTTTTATCCTCTTGATGCCTCATTTTGAGTTAATAAAATCCATCCTTTATCGAAAAAGAGTGCACTCGCTTGCATTGGGGACGAGAGCTTGTAGGCGCCAATCGGGGTCGAGGCGGATACTGCTCGTATGAATATGTTTTTAATCATGTGAATGCGAATGTGCACTCTCATATGAATATAAACGTGATGACGACACATGCCTGGCCGATCATGTCAACAGCTATTAACATGAGTAACCAACTGAAACAGACACTGATTACATACTATATATGATCCAGCTGGCTGATGTAGAGCATTGACTCCATGGTACCAACAGGCCTACGTACGTGTTGTCCAGCAATTAGTCCAGCAGGATATACGCGCGTACGTGTTGACCATTAGTTTAGCTACCCTAATTTGTTCAGAGTATTATTAGTACTAGTGTATAAGTATACCCGGCGCTCGTTGTCTCTTGCTTGACCAGCTCTGCGGAAAATGATGTGCTGGTAGAAGTTACCTAGGTAAGTTTATAACCATGGAGGGTTGTCCATTTCAGCTCTCGGCTTAATCTGAACATGCATGCGTGTTGACGATCATAGACTCCTGTTCATACGTTGCACCAAAACTTCAGCAAAGAAATCGGTCCTTGCTACTAGTAGCTAGATTAATGTATGGATATGGATGGATAGGTCAACATCGATGAGTAGTTGCACTAACTTGTTGCCAACTGCACGTTTGACTTGATGTCACCAGTGGGAAATTAGAAGCACACTTTTACCAACACAAGATGATGAACTCGGTCCGTTTGCTTGTGCCCTAATCAACCTGTGAGCTTCTTTTGCACCCTACGTATATTCAATTCTCTGTCGGACGATTCTTATCCAAAAGTTGAAAGGTATCATCACATCGCATCGCATCGCATAAAAGGAGACTTGGCCCATCTTGCCTCTTGGGAGGAAACAGGGACTGCGTGCCACACATGCTAGAATCATGATCAAACGCACTGTAGTAACTCCGTAAAAATGTTTGTCTTGGGTGAGTGGGATGTGTGTTGGGTGTTGGACTTCTGTTCCTTTTATCATTGACGATGATAGTGAAACCCAGGGCGCCGTAACTCATATGAAGAAAAGGTCAATGTAAAATGTTTAATTAACACACGTTCGGTGGAGCCTGACCCAGTGGACGACCATGTCGTCCGTCGGGCCCTTTCGATTTTCAGGAGACGTTCTATAGAACACATCTATTTCAAATGCTTCTTCATATTGGAAAGGAGGGGAGGAGGAAAACAAAGAGATATTCCTACTCGAACGATAAGTCATGTTGTTTACATGTCTTCTATATATAGTAATTCCTATGGTTGCTCCCTATCCTCGCTTACTATGAGTGTGTGTGTGTGTGTGTGTGTGTGTGTGTGTGTGTGGTGTGTGTGTGTGTGTGTGTGTGTGTGTGTGTGTGTGTGTGTGTGTGTGTGGTGTGTGTGTGTGTGTGTGTGTGTCACCGGTGTTAGACCGAACGACGCCACCTAGGAGGGGGTACCAATTTGAATCTTTTCCAAATTAAATCAAGTTTCATTAGGGCTGTTGAATTCAAGGTGAGTTGTACTAATTTAGGTTGAAACATGCAATTATATTAGCCTCTCTAGCAATAGCCCCCATTTCAGAGCCCCTAAAGGCTAAACGGGGGCCACCTCCCATTCCCCAGAGCCCAGAAAATGCCTTCGACTCAAGTAGTTGTCTCCATTACTCGGCCACTATTTTCTTATAACACATGGTTCAATTTTCACCATGCTTTTTTCCTTCCCGCCTCTCTCCTTCCTCATCTAGTGTCGCAACTTGGATGTGGTGGCGGAACTTCAGAGTTACTGGATCGGTGCACGACGACGACATTTGTATCGGCAGCTCCGCGCGGCATGAGTGACGCCAGGAGGCTTCAACCAGTGACTTGAAATGCAGATATTTTTTAGGTGGGGATTGTGGGCCTCCCAATTTTGGAGACCTCAAAAAACTTATTTGGTGACCTGAGAGGGGGGTGGGGGCTTGTTATAGCTAGCTACAAGGAGGATAATTGATGAGAAGAATTGGTGAGGGTGACTTGAGTAGTGAGCATTGTCAATCATTCTTTGTCTATTGTGTTGGTTGTGGATAGTACTTGGTTGGTTGCTGCCGGCCTATCCTCCACAGCACCAGGTCCCGGCCACTAGTGCTGGTTCCATGGTGGTGCATCCACGTGCCTGAATTGGCGACCTCACACACGCACACCCATGCAGCTAATGAGCTAAGATGCAAATTGCAGAGGGAAAGAGAGGACAGATGGACATGGACATGAATGGATCAACCTCACTTGTCCCCTTCCCAACTTTTCCGATGGTTGGGGACGCCACATCCATCATCAATCCTCCTCTCATCCATCTATCTTTTTGCATTGCAATCAATCAATCAATCATGTTGCTGCTGCTGCTGCTGCTGCAGATCCGAATCATATCAAACCCCAAATGGAAATGGGCTTCTCTCCCCAGAAATGGGAACAGAAGATACATAAACAGCACAAGTAGAATGAAAGTCAGCCAAGCGCAAGCACAAGAACATAAAGTATTTGCATACATTCAACCATACGGGCCACAGAATGATATGGTATCTAATTGATTAATCCAAGATATCTAAAGTATTTACAGAGTATATATATACCGATGATGAATATCTATGTTTGGTTGGATGGTAATGGATATATAATCTAGAGTCTGATATGTGCGTGTTTGTCAACTAATCTTGGGTTGGTGGTTGGTGGTGGTGAGTTGATCCGGCCGCCGGCCGGCTACCGCGAGATGTCCGGCCTGGGCGGCGAGCAGGCCATGGTGTCCACCGACGACTCCCAGCTGAGCTTGATGGCGGATGCGTCTTGGTGCGCCGGCGCGTACTCCTCCAGCGCCGCCAGCAGCTCGCCGGGCGTGGGCGCCGCCACGATGATGCGCCTTGCCGCCGGCGACACGAACCCCTCGTCGACCGCCCGGTCGATGAAGTCCAGCAGCGAGTCGTAGTACCCCTCCACGTTCAGCAGGCCCACGGGCTTGTCGTGGATGCCGAGCTGCGCCCAGGTGATGACCTCCAGCAGCTCCTCCAGCGTGCCGTAGCCGCCGGGGAGCGCCACGAAGGCGTCGGCGCGGCGGGCCATCTCGGCCTTGCGCTGGTGCATGCCGGACACGGCCTTCACCTCCTCGCCGCCTGGCGTCTCGCCGATGAGCTCCCGCGGGAGCACCGACCGGGGCACGACGCCCGTGACGCGCCCGCCGCCGCCGTGCACGGCGCGGGACACCAGGCCCATGAGCCCCACGCTGCCGCCGCCGTACACGAGGTCGATGCCGCGCTCCACCAGCTGCTGCCCGAGCTGCACCGCCGCCGACTGGTACGCCGGCTTCCTCCCCGGGCTGCTCCCGCAGAAGACGCACACCCGCCGGAACCGCGACGGCAGCTGCTTCTTACCGCCGTTGCTCGCCGGCGCCGGCTTGGGCGACGTGGCCAGCGCCACCGTCATCGTCGGCGCCTCCTCCTGCTGCTCCATGTCTGTCTGTCTGTCTGTCTCTCGGTCGATCGACGGTGGCAGAGAATCTAGCTAGCTAGGCGAGTTTATGTATGTGCCGGCCGGAAGGGGGAGGAGAGGTAGCCCGGCCGGTGTGGGCGCGTACGTATATATAGCCTACTGTTGTGTTGCGTTGCGTTGGTCTTGGTCTCCTTCTTCCTCCTCCTAGCTGCTTGGATAGGGACTATATAGTCGATTGATTAACAATTTGTTGCTAATTAAGCTGTGGGTATTAGTTAGCTATTGTAGGCTGGAGAAGATTCTGGGCGATCTCCTCTCGTGGCTTGATCTGCCTTCTCTCCTCCGAGTCAACCAGTTTGATTAAATCAATCTCATGTGTTATACATGTTCCTACTTGCAAATCAACAAAGCCATTAGTTACATCTTATCTGTATATATCTACCTGCCTTTGTTTGGTCCAGGGACGGACACGAGGGTGCTGGATAAATGTATGCACACACACATGCGTCTGTGTACACATGTAGTGCAGTTAAGACTCTGAGGTGGCACCGGCGGTCCCACATGTCCACTTGTGCTAGTACCATCTAGCCACTTGTGCCAGTACCACTCCACCTGTCCACATGTGGACCCATCATTTTCACTAATTAAACCCTCGGCATGGGCCGACTATTATCATTACATTTCTCCACAACTTCTAATTTTTTTCTAAAATTTGTCACCGTCCACTCGTTGAAGCGCCTTCAATGGTTAACGGTTTAGCGGGAAAACCAGAAGATTAGCCACTAGATTGCTTTCGCCGACATGTCGAGTATAAGGTCCCACTGAATTGTGACGATAGTAGCTCACTACATAGGACATGATCCCGAGGTGCAAGAAGGAAGATTCCCGATCAAGACCGACGGTTGGGCAGCCCAACCGGGCAAAGCCGGCTCTTTGCCGGTAGCTCCTTATCCCATGGGTGCTTCTGTCTGGCACCTTATCCCTCATATATGACTCCCCCTCCTCACACTACTCTACTTGTCATCTATCTTTGCCCTTCTTCATCCATTTGGCAAAACCAAGCAACGTGGGATGTTGACAAGTGAGAAGTTCGATGCCGAACATTTTGCTGAATGCCGAACTACGACGATATGTGTCAACAAGTTGGGCTGGTGTTTCTTTTCTTCTCGGAAAAAGAAAGAAAGGCTCCTAGGCGTTTAGGGTTTCTCTACGGCCCGCCGCCGATCTACCTCGTCTGTTGTGGCCTTACGGCCATGGAGGCGCGGTAGATCCCGGTCCTTGCCGGTGGGAGGGCCCCATCTTTGTTTTAGGTGTTTCTTTAGTCCGTTTAGGATTTGTGTCCTACTTGGAAAAGCGAGTTGACGGCAGCTCTATGAAGATAGAATAAGGTTCTCCCCGCCTAGCCCGCGTCTCGACCATGCGTCCTGCGTTGAGAAATTGCAGGAGCATAGGGTTGCTGAACTTGCACTTAACTAGGGACATGTTCTTACAAGAATCAAATAATAATGCTTAATTACGCAGAGTGATGTATCCATCAGGTGCAAATATTTTCCACGCTACTTTCTGGCGATTGGATGGACGAATTTTAACCAGACAAGAAAGGTTGACAGCCTCGACTGTCCTGTCTTGATGTGGTACTTACTACCATGCAGGGTGAGTCAAGCCCAGCTGTGGGTCCCAATTGTTTCACACAAGAAAAATCTTGGCCAAGTAAGATAGTGAGTATCTGCTCCGACAGGCCAAACAGTTAGTGAGAAAGAATGAAAAGAGAGAAATAAAGAAAGGTTGGAGCTAAGCTGAGCTGCAGCTGTAGAGGGGACATTCTACTGCAGCTCAATTATTTGGCTCATGACTAGAAATATTAATATACTAAAACTTGGACACGTGGCACACTCCCAATGGGATCCCACTGTACCGTCCCAGAACTCACTATCCAATCGATGTAAGCCATGATGTCACTCCTCTCTCTTTTCAGGTCTCGATCTGCTGATGTTGTGGGGGGAATCGGGTCAAACTACGCGGTTTCCCTCTTGCTGTGTTCTATACAATCTACTAGGACAACATAAATTATAACCTTAATCATGCATGCTAAACAAGTTTTCCCACACTTTCTGCAAATTATGTGTGTATAAAAGCTGGTCACCGTCAATTACAGACATAATTATGTGTGCTTAGGGAGGCGTGAAACACGAACCTATGTTGTAAACAGACGTTGTTAATCGCGGGGGCTCGATCTTAGGGGATGGAAGAGAAGATATAATCTTCCATCAGTGTTGGAAAACTCAGTCACTAATTGGTGGACGCCGTAATCGGAGGGGTTGTTTTCATTTTGATGCTTGCCAAATGCATGACACGTTGTCGAGAAAACTACGGAAAGAACATGAGTAAATCATACTTTTTTTATTTGTAATTTATGCATACAGACAGACTGGCTGTAAAGATTGTTAAACGTGGGCGCCTGATTTTGGGTGCTGGAAGCATGATCTCGAGCTAGGTCCCATTTGTATTTGAGAAACCCAGTCACTAATCGGTGGGCGGTTAGCGATGTCGTCATCTATAGTAGTAATAACAATCAAAACATCGTGCTTTGTCGGAGGAATTGTTTTAGTTGTGCTCTCGCCGGAAGCGTGATGTATTGTTAATCATATGTGCGGCAGTAATTAATGAACTAAACCCGGTCAGATAGCAAGGCACCATAGATTATATCGATGAATTCCTCGTTAAATATTCCATTCCTGCTGGTCTCATTCGACGATTACTACGTACTACCCCTGGTAGAGGAGCTAGATAGTGGGATTAATCAGCTCAATAATGCAACAACCTGCCTAGTAGTGTCCTATGTGATGCACTCTCTTGCATACATGATTGCCTTTTCATTTTCTTTAGAGAGATGGAGACGATCAAGGGGAAGAGCAACATGGACAAATGGCTCATCAAAGCCAGCTATATGTGTGGCTAGCTAGAAGCGATTGTTACAGATGAATGGAGAGGCAATCCAACATGCATGGATCCATCCCATCAAGAACCTCTTAGTATATTCATTCTGTAGATCTAGGAAAAGGGATCCGAATAAAAACGACCACTCATATATAAGAGCTACCATATCTAACAACATTTAGATTAAAGACAAGGAAGCAAACAGTTGGATTTAAAATGGTGTGAGAGAGGACATATATAGGCCCATGGGAATCGGATCCGTCCTTAGTGTCCCCTCTTGTTAGGTATGCATATGGACCGGGTCTCCGTCGATTCTAGACGGTTGACTGTAAAGATTGCTAATCATGGGCGCCTGATCTTGGATGATGGAAGCTTGATCTCTGGCCAGCTAGCTCCCATTTGTATTGGCAAATCCAGTCACCAATTGGTGGACGGTTAGCGATGTCGTCGTCTATGGCAATAACAATAACATCATCGTGCTTTGTCGGAGGAACTGCTTTAGTTCTGAGCTCGCGGGACGCGTGATGTGTTGTTAATCATATGTGTGACAGTAATTAATGGGCTAAACCCGGTCGGATAGCAAGGCACCATTGCTTACTTAATTCAATTCCTTGTCAAAGATTCCATTCTTGCTGGTGTCTGAGATGATTACTATAGAGGAGCTAGCTAGTGGGATTAATTAGCTCAATAATGCAACAACCTAGCTAGTACGTAGTGGCCTACGCAATCCAGACACTTGCATTTTCCTTTAGATAGACAGGGACGATCAAGGAGTAGAGCAACATTGGTGGGTGGATGGATCAAAGTCAGCTAAATCTATGGCTACTAGATGGTAGAGAGGGAGAGCAAATCCAACATGAATCCATCCCATCAAGAATCTCTTAGTGTATTCTCTCATCCAAGAGAATGGGAACCGAATAATAACGACCCTTCATATGCAAGAGCTAGAATCTCCAACAACATTTTGATTTATCTTAGTAAACAAACATTTTGATTTAAAATTATGCGAGCGAGAACATACACCCATCCCATGGGATCCCGGTGCATCTCTTCTGGCAACAATATCCCCATCCAATCGACGTCTTAAAGTTTGTCATGTCACTCCTCTCCTATTTCCCTCTTGCTGATCTAATTCATCTAAATGACATACATACATAATCTTTGATCAATCATGCATGTTCAACAAGTTTTTTCAGTCTACCTTTTCTGCAAATTATGTATATACCTGAGCTGGTCTCAGTCAAATCTAAGACGTATTATATATGCTTATGAGGGATATGTAACACAGATCTAAACTATACAGCTGTTAAAGTTATTGATCGTGGGCGCCTGGTCTTAGGTGATGAAAGATGATCTCCAGCTAGCTCCCATTTGTATTTGTGAAATCCAGTCACTAATTGGTGGACCATTAGCGATGTCGTCGTTTATGGTGGTAATAAAAGTAAGATAACACCTTGATCCAACCATGTATACGAAGGCTGCCAGTATTTGTTTTTCACATTCATACGAATGCTAGTGTCGATACCGCATGATCTAGCTAGACACTGCCATTGTGGTTTGGTTTTCAATAGCTTGACAAAGCGGTCGCATAGGCTGAAAAGTTGTGATCAAAAGGTGCACACTTTTTTGGGGCGTGATGATCTCCTCACACTTTCTACGTGAAGTTGCAAAACTATAGTGACGCCATGAAATTATGCTCGCGGGGAGCCTCCCCTAGAAGCTTGAAACATCAATAAGTCTTGTGGGAGAAAAATCTTTAGTTGTGTGTGTGTGATGTGTTGTTAACCATATGCGCCATCAATTGTAATTAACGAGCTAGTTAAGCTTGGTTGGGTAGCAAGGCACAATATAGCTTGATGAATTAAGTTATTCGTCGTCAACGATTCGATTCATCCCGGTGTCTTTGATTATTACTGGATCCGTACCTCTCCTAGTGGGATTAATCAGCTCAATAATGCAAAAACCTGGCCAGTAGTGGCCTAGACAAAAGGCAATCCAAGCACTCACACAATGGTCACCCCTTTATGTTTCTTGGATAGTTATTAGACAAGAGCATGCAACATGGTTGGATGGATGGTCCGAAGTCAAAGGAGCTAGTACAAGGGGCGCACGAAGGAGGAGTGAAACACCACCATTTTTGATGGATGGATGGATGCTGATCCAGGAAAAGAAAGTGAAATGGAGCCAAATACTCCATGCACCATTTTTTAATTCTAGATGCACCGTGTGAAGGAAAAAAATAATGTAAGGAGATATAGTGAAGGTTATTTTTGACCTTAATAAGTTTGTAAGAATGAACTTGGTGCCTTAGTGTTTTTTTTTCCTTTTTAGAGGGCCTTAGTGGCTAATTTCATTTTCAGGAATGAAAGTACTCTCGTTGGATGAGCTGATCCACGGGCCCATCATGCCGTGGGCTGATATGGTGGGCCATACCTATAGCATGATGGCCCACACAAAGATCGGCGAGGTCGGCCCGGGCACGAAGAGGCACCCCCATCATTTTTCCTGAACAAAAAAAAATCTCAGAGAAGAATCGGGAGAAGTGTCCGATGGAGAAAGACACGGCGGCGACGGCGGCGACGAGGGTTTGCCGGCGGTGCAAGACGAAGTACTCCCCGTCGGGAAACACGCCGCAGTCCTGCAGATTCCACCCCTCCTTCTTCGTCTGCCGCCGCCACGACGACCAGAAGAGGTAGCCACTCCGATCCCCACTCTCCCATCATCAATCCGCTAGATCGGCCTGGTGATTGACCACGGCGACGGCTGTGCAGGTACTACGAGCTCAAGGAGGGCGACCCGCCGTACGCCGCCAAGTTCTACGACTGCTGCGGCGCCGAGGACCCCGACGCCGCCGGCTGCGCCACCGGATTCCACCTCTCCTACGACGACCCAGAGTAAATAGCCAAGCAACAGTCGAGTACGCTTGCTTGTTCATCTCCTCTGAAGAAAACGCAGTGTTCTGTTACTTTGTACAGTCAGTAGAGCAAACACCCACCTGAATTGTGTGTAGAAATCAGGGTTCCGGAATAAAATCCTGTCCTGTAATATCAGTGTTCAGAATAAAGTCGTCAGAATGAATTATGGCTGCGAGCAATAATTCAGACGAGGAGCGTCTACATTAATTCAGAACAAATTTGCTTGTCTCAAGAAGTCTGAAACCTGTACAATGTCTCTGTAGTGAAGCAATCGCGTGTGCGTGCAGTATAGTGTGTCGACTGAAAGGTTCAAATCCTTTCTGTAGTATTGCTTGTGTTTGACAGTTGACACCCTTTGCACAGACTAAATTCTGGCCATCAGAAATTCTAGTCCTATTTGAATACACATGATGGATTGGATTCGGAGCTTAGAATTAGATGTGGCAAGTTAGTTTGTCTGAAGAATTACGAACCATGTACAATATTTCTCCAGTGAAAACTCTGAAGCCTGTACATTGTTTCTCTAGTGAAGAAACCGCGCCACCGCCTTCCACCCCTGCTACGACGACCCCAAGTAAAGAGACAACTAGTACGCTTACCTGTTCCTCTTCTGCCAGTGCCTCCTCTAGTCCTCTGTAACAAATGCAGTGCTCTAGGTATCTTAGTCTGTGACTCTGTACATTAAATCCAACACCGTGTAAGTGATCTTGATTGTTTGAAGAAATCAAACAGTCCAATCAACATAATAAATCCTATCATGCAGTAACTTAATTGTGTTTGACTCTTTGCACAAACTTAATTGTGGCTCATTCAGCCAAGTTAGTTTGTATGAAGAAATCTGAAACTGAAGTAATTGCGGCTGTGCCAAGTATAGTGCATCAAGTGAAAGAATCGACAAAGTAAATTCACTTGTGTTTGACACCCATTGCACATACTTAATTATGGCTGTAAAAAATCCTAGCGCTATTTCAACAGACATGATGGGTTCGGATACAGAGCTTGAGAACAACCTGTGGCAAAACTAGTTTGTCTGAAAAACTCTGAACCCCTTGCATTGTTTCTTTAGGGAAGAAACTGTGTTTGTGCCCAGTATAGTGCAGCGAATGAAAACATCAATCTTTGCTGCTGCCTGTGGCTGCTCACGTTATACAGCTTTCGTGGCTTATAACAACTTCACACATTGTGACACACACACCCGGAACAGGGTACTAGGTGCTGCCCCTGGCATTATTCATTGCACATCAACTTACATATCCAAACCTTACTCTATAACATAATCCTCAAATTTATATATCTGTGAAGAGTACTTAATAACAATGATACATGTAAAGCCACACACTCTACATAGTACTAAATGAAGAACCAGAGAGCTAGTTGTCACTCTCAGCTTCTGCAATTGTTTCCCTTTCCAGGAAGCCCAGGTAATGACCACCAGCACAAAGACCCAGTCATAAAACTTGTCGCAGACGGAGTACCACTTAACTTTCCATTTCCTCTTGAACAAGAAGGTGCAGAAGACTACCCAGAGGCCCATTACATGTCCAGAACCCATAGCGATGAAAAACGATGCCACATCATTTAAATCTTCATGGTGTTCTTGAGTAGCTGGAACTTGCTCGGGATTTGAACATTTCTGCGGGAGTGGAGGACCACAGAGGCCAGGATTGCCAATATAAATATATTCAGGATTCTCAAGTGTTTGCAGTTGATTCCCTGATGGCACCTCACCTTTCAGGTTGTTGTAGGACAGGTTCAACCGACTCAATGATGTGAGAGCCGAGAAGCTTCCAGGGATTTCACCAGACAACTCATTGTGAGATAGGTCGAGTGACTCCACTTGCACCAAGGCACCTATATTCACAGGAATTTTTCCACTGAAGGTGTTCGATGATAAGTTCAGGTTCTTCAATGCGACAAGAGTGCTGATTTCTTTAGGAATATCTCCAGTAAGATTATTGCATGATAAATCAAGATTCACCATATATACGATCTCTCCTGTATATAACCTCTCTTGTCCCTTTGTGACTACCGTGGAATTCTCGGTATAGGTGACATAGTCATTAGGACCAATTGACAATCCATAATTGAAAGCAGTTTGAAATGCAGCATCATCATCGGTATCATCATCGTCATATCTCACTCTTGTTAATATCATCCCTTTGGAGTTAACAATAGATTTTGGTATGCTCCCTGTTATGCTATTGTAGGCAAGGTCCAAATATTGAAGATCAACTAGCGTCAATAGTTCCTCTGGAATGTTACCAGAAAACATATTCGACCGCAGTCGTAAGAAAGCCAAATATGGCAATTTCTCTCCAATCCATGTAGGCAAAGTCCCAAAGAAATGGTTATGTGCAAGATCAAGAAAGACGAGTCGTTGGCAGTATTGGAGAAATGAAGGAAATTCACCTGAGAGATTGTTGTTTCTCAAGCTCAGATTAAGAATATTCGTTAGGTCAGTTGTGGATGGATCAGCTGAGCAGTTGGGAATCAGTCCGGTTAGATTATTTTTGGACATATCCAACAAACGCAGTGATCGCAGCTTGCACAAAGAAGGAGGAATGGCGCCAGTGATGGAATTGTCAAATAGAATAAGTTTTGTTAGACCGGGTGCTCCAAAGTCTAATGGTAGTGGCCCATCTAAATTATTTCTACTAAGATCCAAGTCGGTTAGACCAATGGGAAGCTTAGGTATTGCGCCATTGAACTGGTTGGAACCAAGATCAATTGCAGTCGCTCTCATGAATTCCATTGTAGATGGTAAATAGCCACTAATTTTGTTCCTTCTCATATTCAGAGTGTACAACGTGGAAGCGGTTATCCAAAACCAATCTGGAAGTGTGTCGGATATGCTTGTGTTTGAGATATCAAGATAGTCTAGACGTGTTAGCCATCGAAGCCATGATGGAAATCTAGGCCCGACAACGCATGAGCGTAGTCCAATATATGTTAGGTTGGAAGGAGGAACCCACATCAATTTCACTGTAAGGGTTATAGAATTATTGGATAACCATAGCCACTCCAAGCTTTCTAGGCCTGATAAATGACCTTCACCTATGAAGCCATCCAGGTTATTGTAGCTCAGGTCCAGTTCAATTAGCTTTGTGAGCTTTCCTATCCATACTGGAACATGACCAGTGAGCTTATTACCACTGAGATCAAGCCTGACCAGGTTCCTTAAGGGTTCTAGTTTGGTTGGTAGGCTTCCTATCAAATTGATGGAAGGTAGATATAGGAGTGACAACTTATCCCACGAACAACTAGGCAAGCGTAGGAAGAATTCTGTTATGCTCCCATTGACGTTGTTTCCACCTATACCGAATACTTCCAAGCTACATACGTTCTCCAGGTTGGATGGTATCATGCCCACAAGATTATTCGATGATAAATCAAGTGTTACCATGGAGGTTAAATTACCTATTTTGTCTGGAAAGTGGCCATAGAAACCATTCATTGAGATATCTAGATACCTAAGGCTAGTCAAACCCCAAAACCAGTTGGGTGTGATATGTGTATGGAAGCTATTGCTAGAAAGGTCAAGTGTTTCAAGAGAAGTCAGATTTGAAAGTGGAAGTGAACTGGAACTAGTTCTGAGATTGCAAACACTAAGACGAAGAACTTTTAGAGATGGAAGCATGTTCACTATCGGAACCCAGTGAAGAATTGTACTGAGGTTCACATAGCTCATGTCCAGGTGCTCAAGGGAAGTTAACTGTGACAACCAGGTGATATCCGTGGAGTATGGGGGAGTACCATATTTTGAGGCGAGGTTTAAGTATCGTAAGTTGGAGAGATTACCCAGATGCGGTGGCACCATTCCAGTGAGGCTTGAACTTGATAGGTCGATATATCTCAACTTGTGGAGAGAACCCAGGAACTCCGGTACTTGCACCCCATCGAACCAATTGCAGCTGAGGTCGAGATACTGTAAATGTTGTAGACCTAGCAACGAGGAGCTAATGTTGCCTCCTAGCCCTGGCGTCCTTGTCTCATCGATGAAGTCACAACCATAGCCCCGGAGATCGAGCTTGACGACATGGCTGTTTCTGTGGCTACAATGGACGCCCTTCCATTTGCAGCAATCATGACCCTTCCATGATGAAAGGATGTTTGCAGGGTCCGACAGGCCTGCTTTGAAGCCGACAAGCGCGGACCTCTCACTGGCAGTACAGCTGGTGGCCGTACTGTTTGGATGGGAAGAAGAAGAAGATGATGGCTCCACAAAGCTCCTAGCATGGGTGAACAAGAGAAGGGCACATATAACTACTATGTGGATGTTGGAGAGTAGAAGCTTGTCTACTGATGCCGTTGCCATGGATCTATGTTCTCCTGCTGTAGGTTACATACACCATGGTACGATATACTCCTATATAGGATATGTTGAGTTTGGTGGGCAAAATAAAGAATAAATTAGAAGCGTCATATCATTGAAATTTCAGCGATGCTGACCTGCCTGCCTGCCATTCTGGACCATATTCTCTCCATGTTGACAAAGCACCCTCTCTTTCTCTTAAAAGTCCAAATGGTTGAGACATCCACCACGAGGCTTGACTGATGCATGGCTTGGAATTCCAAATGATTGAGACATCTAAATCTAAAATCTAAAAATATTGAAAAATAGACAGCAAGATTGGGTGTAGTTTTCTTGGGAGGGGCTACAGATCAGTCGACTGAATTTTTCAGTTAGTGTCAGTCGATTCGTGGACCGTTGGATGAAAATCAACCGTTGGATGAAAATCATGTGGCAGCTAGATCTTCTTCTTCCTCAGCTCCCCGACCACCAAACGTGCCGCCACCGCCACTGGGGCGGCGGCACTCCTGATCCGCCTCGCCCCTGCCTCCCCAGAGCAGCCCCCACGCCGGGTCTAGCCGCCGCCCCGGCCATCCCTCTAGCCCCGCCCCACCACCGCCGTCCACCACCGCCCCCATCCTGAACCCTAAGATAGATACTGGGGTGATGACGGCGAGTTCCTTCCTCATCTCTGTCGAGTTCCTTCCTCATCTCCGGCGAGGTCTTTCCTTATCTCCGGCGACATCCTTCCTTCTCCTACCTTCGTTCAAAAATCGACTGACCCCGGATTGAAAAATCAGTCGACTGATAAGTAGCTAAACTGGTTTTCTTAGCTCTTGCTGATGGTGGATCTTATTAGGTAAGTTCTCAAAGTAATCTGTTTAAGTTTTACGACCATTTGCCACCCCGAGTACCCTGGCGCGGCGCCAGCTGCACCACCGAGTTCCAGCCTCTCGAATGACAAACGGACCAAGACTAACTAACTAACCTCATTTTTTTTCTTTTTTTTCCGAAAAGGGGGGATTCCCCGGCCTCTACATCAGATCGATGCATACGGCCTCTATTATTAAAAAGTAAACAAGGTCTCAACAAGGTCTTACAGTTATGGAACAAAAGCAGCAGCTAGCTCACATAGGCGTCAATCGCAGCGAAACCCCAAAAGCCACAACCGGTGGCATAAAACAGATAGGTAAACTAAATGCCTATCCTATTACATGATCGCCATCCAAACCGGTTGAAGATATCCCGCTACCGTCTCCCACCGGACAGATCCAAGAACCAAACGCTCCACGGCCTCCGTCGGAGTGAGTAAGGACCACGTCACGGATCGGTGTTGTAGCTCGAATAACACCCGCAAAAATGAGTATTTGTTGTTCGTTAAAAACCAAATCATTTCTGCAATTCCAAATTGCCCATAATAACGCACATACTCCTACACGAATGTGTCGGCTGTTTCGGACTCAATCCCAACAAGCCACGCCCCAAATAACGTGTTGACCGATCTCGGAGGAGTAATATTAAAGGCAATTTGCACGGGCGCCACAACCCTCGTGCCACGGACGGTCAAAAATAAATGCTTGATAGTCTCATCCCGATCACGAAACTACACCTAGTAGATCCTGTCCATTAAACTTAACTAGATTGTCCTTTGTAAGAATAACTTGTTTATGCACAAGACACATAAACACTTTAATCTTCAAAGGTACCTTAACTTTCGCACCTCTTTGGAACTAGGTATCACAAGAGAATTAATGATATCAATGTACATCGATTTAACCGTGAACACCCTAGATCTAGTTAGCTTCCAACATAACTGGTCGGGCTGAGGATTTAGCTGAACTTCCATCAGCCTACGGACCAAGTGAAGCCATGCTTCCCATCGAGGCCCGACAAGCACCCTCCTAAACTGAATGTTTAGAGGGATATACTGCATAACCGTGGCAACGAGAGTGTCCCTACGCTGAACAATACGATAAAGTGTCGGATATTGTGTAGCCAAAGGCACGTCACCAAGCCACGTATCCTCCCAGAATCGCGTATTATCACCATTACCAACAATACATCTCGTTCTGTTAAAGAAAGCGGCTTTGACCCTCATAAGCCCTTTCGAGCGGCGAATCTATGAGGTCTCGAGTAACTGTGATAAAGTCTTTGAGTGCAGATATTTACTACGTAGAATCTGCGCCCAAGTTGCCTCTGTCTCAGAAGACAACTTAAACAACCACTTACTAAGCAGACATCTGTTCTTGACTTCAAGATTTTCAATACCAAGTCCCCCTTGGTCCTTTGGTCGACAAATAATATCCCATTTGGCCAATATGTACTTCCTCTTAGACTCATCACTCTGCCAAAAGAAGCGAGAACGATAGAAGTCTAGCCTTTTCCTAACCCCAACTGGGACCTCGAAGAAAGATAAGAGAAACATAGGTAAACTCGTGAGCACCGAGTTAATAAGAATCAACCGGCCTCCATAAGACATGAGTTTTCCTTTCCAGCAACTTAGTTTCTTCTCAAACCGATCCTCGATGCACTTCCACTCACCATTTGTTAGCTTATGATGGTGTATGGGAATACCAAGATACGTGAAAGGTAAAGCCCCAACTTCACAACCAAACAATTGTGTATATGCTTCTTGTTCATCTTTGGCTCTACCAAAGCAGAACAACTCGCTTTTATTGAAATTAATCTTCAGCCCCGACAATTGTTCAAAAAGGCATAACACTAACTTCATGTTCCTCGCTTTTGCCAAATCGCGTTCCATGAAAATGATTGTATCATCAGCGTATTGCAGGATGGACAGACCACCGTAGCCCCACCAGAGTCGAGCAACAGAGGTGTGTGATCAGAAATCCCGCGAGATAGAGCCTGAACAGTTACAAAGGGAAACTTCTGTTCCCAAGCAACACTAGCGAACCCGATCCAACTTCTCGAAAGTTGGATTTGGCAACGCGTTAGCCAGTGAACTTCCTACCGAAAGCTCAATCTCTCTCAAATCTAAGCTTTCAATAATAGTATTAAACATAAATGACCATCTCCCATCAAAATTGTCATTATTCTTTTCATCACGTCTTCTAATAATATTAAAATCACCCCCACCAGAATTGGAAGCTGCTCAGACCCGCAGACTCTAACAAGATCAGCCAAAAAGTCTGGTTTGAACTCGCTCTTCTGCCCCCATACACCGCCACCAAAGCCCAATGAAACCATCATCTTTGGACCGCACTCGAACTTAACAAAAAATCCCCATGACCACACTGCGAACTTGAGAGAGTCACATCTAACACCAAGTAAGATTCCACCGACCTTCCTCTCGGCGGAAGACAATGCCAGTCAAACTCAATACCCCCCGACAACGTATTGAGAAATTGAGGTGAGAAATTTGCTCTACCCGTTTCCGACAAGGCAATAAAGTCCAATCTATGCTCAATGGATGCCTCCGCAAGGAACCTCCTTTTAGCCAAGTCCTTAAGACCTCTGCTATTCCAAAAGATTCCTCTCATATCTCATCATGAATTTCTTTAGCCGTGCGGATCCTAGCACTCCTACGGACCGCGGACATCGGGTATATCTTGCGCTTCCACTTGTGCTTAGGGCTTGTCGGGCCCACCCGGTCCAAACTGCCCGTAATTGGGGATCTAACTACTTCCAAACCGACATTCTCGTCCTCCTCCTCCGGCTCCTGGAGGGGCGGTGCGAGATCATCACAAAAATTATCTAGTATTCGAACTCCCAAGGCATCAATCTCAGAATCGTTCATCGGTTTGACAGCAGCTAAGTTACGAATCATTTCTAAAGCCTTCTCGGCTTCTAGATCAAGCAAATCGTTAACAGAATTAGTAACTTCACCCTCATTACTACCAAGTGAAATTCCTAATTGGTTTGCCTTATCCACAATTTGATCATTCGAAAAATGCAAAATAGTATTGGAAGTATTCACGGACATACCAGTAGTGACCTGGACGTCACGAAGCTTTGCCGCCCTCACGGCACAGCGTTGCTGCATGTCGTCAACCTTCGGATAGCCCTGAAGCCGAAAACTCATGCGTCGGCCCTCAGACGCCTGGTTCGGGATCTCGCCAAACAGAATAACCTCCTCCCTCGAGAATTTATCCGGGGAGCGACCGCCTGTCACTCCTCGAACATCCACCCGGTCGCCATGACCAGGTGAGAGCGCCGAGTCAGCTAATGGGGAGGCAAAGGCCACCTGCCTCCGCCCCCCATCCACTCCAGACCGCCTGTCAGGAGTGCACGTCGATGTCGCGAACGGGGCGCTCCCCTCGGGCACCAAAGGTGAAGAGAGCCTTGAGGCCGCCTGCCCCAAGCCCTCTCGAGGAGCTGTCCGGCCGCTGCAGATGTCGCCCAAAGAACAAAGTAGAAGGTCTTGAGGCCACCTGCCTGCCCCCTACCGTAGTCCCGTCGTCTCTCCCGGCAACCTCAACCGGAAGAAGAGAAGAAGGGGTCTCCAAAGCACCCTGCCCCGAACCCCCAGACAGGATCGGACCATCCTCCTGCAACTCAGCCACGTCACCGCAAACCAAAGGAGGCGAGACCACGATCTCCAGCCTCGCAGCCACACCAGAACCCTCCACACCCGTGTCCTCAAAGTCCAACGCAGGTAAAGAGTGCTCAAACGCCTCAAGAGACTCCACCCGCTCGCTCCAAAGTCTCGGAGGTGCAGACGCGGGACCAAAGGAACCAAATCTCAAAGTGGTCGACGGCACAGACGTATTAGGCGCCGTCCCTCCTCCTGCTGCCTTAGCAGACGACTCCGGTCTCTTGGCCATCTCACACCCAGAATCATCGGCCGGAGTTTCCTTACCGGCCGTATCATCATCACCCTCGCTCATATCGTCGCCAGTGGCAGCCGGAGCCTCCGCAAAGAGGCTATCATCCTCAAATTCAATCTCAAGGCTGTATACCTGACCACGATAAGCCCACTTAACCATGTCCGACACGAAGTCAATGTCCAAAATACTGACTAATAGGCGAGCAATCCCATGAGCTCGAGTAAAGGCCATATCCACTCGCTCGGTCTTTCCCACCATGATACCTAGACTAGCAACAACCCTGGCATCCTGCAGGAGCGCGGAGGGAGCTCCTGAAAAGAGCAGCCAGGCCTGGGTGAGGGGTTTACCCTGAGGCTCAACCAACTTCCACTCCTGGAACTCAAGAATGCCCTCCGTACCTGGTACCTTACACATCCCAAAGCTCAGCAACCTCAGAATCCTCCACGATCGGGGCTGAACCCTGAATAAGTTGGTCTCCAGCCTGACAAGCTCCCAATGGAAGTCTCCTGGTGCCAGCTCCCGGAGGCGCTGAATAATCTGCGACTCAGACACTTGACCTCTAGTCACTTTAACCACCCCAGTTGTCATACTGTGCACCTCTTGAGGAACCTCCCTCTCAGTCGGCAACTCAAAAAACGTGAGCTCAGAACAGAACACACCGTACGTCATAAGGCCCAAGAAGGCATGACTGAAGTGAAATATCTGTTAGATTGGAAGGAGGAACCCACCACAAATTCATTGTGAGGGTTAAGTTAGATAACCACAATGACTCCAAGCTTTTTAGGCCTGATAAATGACCTTCATGTATGAAACCCTCTAGGTTATTGTAACTCAGGTCCAGATAAATTAGCTTTGTGAGCTTTCCTATCAATAGTGGCACATGACCAGTGAGATTGTTACTACCGAGAGAAAGGTAGGTCAGATTGCTTAAGGGCTCTAGTTTGGTTGGTAGGATTGCTGTCGAATTGCTGGAACGTTGATACATGTATGTCAACTTATTCCATGAACAACAAGGCAAGCGTAGGAAGAACTCTGTTATGCTTCCACTCATGTTGTTGTTAGATACATCGAATTTTTGCAAGCTACATAGATTCTTCAGGTTTTTTGGTACCATGCCGACCAGGTAATTCGATGATAAATAAAGCTCTACTATTGAGGTCATGTTACCTATCTCCTCCGGAAACTGGCCATAGAAACCACTCCTTACAATATATAGATACCTAAGGCTAGTTAAGTCCCAAAACCAGTTTGGTGTGATATGTCTATGGAAGCTATTGAAGGAAAGGTCGAGTGTTTCAAGAAATGTCAGATTTGAAAGATGAAGTGAAGCAGAGCCAGTTCTAAGATTGCAACTTCTAAGAGAAAGAACTTTCAGAGATGGAAGCATGTTCACAACCGGAAGCCAGTGAACAATTGTACTGAGGTTCGTGCCGCTCAGGTCCAAGTGCACAAGGGAAGTTAAATGTGACAACCAGGTGATATCCATAGAGTATGTGGAATGGAAATATTCCGAGTTGAGATTTAAGTATCGTAAGTTGGAGAGATTACCCAGCTGTGGTGGTATGCTTCCTATGAGGCTTAAACTTGACAGGTCAATATATCTCAACTTGTGGAGAGAACCCAAGAACTCCGGCACTTGCACCCCATAGAACCCATTGCAGCTAATATCGAGGTATTGTAGATGTCGTAGACCGAGCAACGAGGAGCTAATGTTGCCTCCTAGCATCCACGCATCACTGCTCCGGTCACAACCATGGCCGGGGAGATCAAGCTTGACGACATGGCTGTTTCTGGTGCTGCAGCGGACGTCCTTCCATTTGCAGCAGTCATCACCCTTCCATGATGAAAGGAGGTATCCAGGGTCTGAGAGGCCTGCTTTGAATCCGAGAAGCGCGGACCTCTCACTAGGGATACAGCTTGTGGCCGTATAGTTTGGATGTGTGTGAGAAGATGATGATGATGACTGTACGAAGCTCTTGCCTCTGGTGAACAAGAGAAGTGCACCAAATATCACTATGTGGATGGAGAGGAGAACCTTGTCCATTGGTGCTTTTTCAATGGATCTATATTCTTCTTGCTATAGGATGCAAACTCCGTGTCATGATATATATATATATATATATATATATATATATATATATATATATATATATATATATATATATATATATATATATATATATAGTGTAGATTAACCCATGGTATATGTTTCGTTTTCTCATGAAAATAAATGAGAAAATTTAATTATAGTGTGACTGAGATTCCTGCGACACTGACCTGACAGAAATGTGACTACCCCTGGAGAAGAAATTTGAACCGGTGAAAAGGACACTGGTGGCCGTTCTAGATCATATTCTGTTCACATGGTCACCAAGTTGCCTTTCTTTTTCTAGGAGTACTGATTGATGGAAGTAATGAGCGCAACAGCATGCTTCTTCCGTTTGTGGAGTACCGTTGATATGGTTTCCAATATGCATATTAGATCACTATTTTTTTTATAGATATTTAAGTAGAAGTTTTTATATTCTATATTCATGACAAACTTGCTAATATATGTTTCATCTTGTCAATTTAATTTGTCTCTGCATATTAATTAGTATATAGTCACATTTAGAAAAGCTTGACTGCACAGTAACAGAGTTTGTATCTTTTAGTTTTTCAGATTATGCAAGTATATATTTGGTCTGCATATTAGTACCGACTAGCGAGCACAGGAACGACGACTTGGATCTGATGACTTGGAATTCCAAACGACCGAGACATCAATTAATTGACTCAAAATGATGGTAAGGTGTCACCAAAAGTGCCTTGCCAGATGCGTCGTTTTCGTCCCCTTCTATTCTTCCCATGCACCCCACCGTACCAACAAAGGCAGAATTTGCTTGTGTGAAAGCGTCTGAACCCTTGGCATTATTTGTTTCTCTGGTGAATAAATTGTGTCTGAACGCAGCATGTCTGAACCCTGAGCATTATTTGTTTCTCCGGTGAGCGAATTGTGTCTGGACGCAGAAAGTGAAAGCATCAAATTGAGTGATTCAGATCAATTCTTGCGTTGTACGCCTGTAGTTCGGCCATTGTGGCTTGTTGGTTGGGGGTAATTCCTACTTATCTATTAGTATAGTCAAGTTAGAAAAGCTTGACCGCATACTAACATAGCTGGTGTCTTCTATTTTTTCAGAATATCCAAGCATACTGACAGAAACGACTAACGAGTACAGGAACGATGACTTGACTTCCAAACGATTGAGGCATGAATTGACTCAACTGGATGGAAAGGTGACACCGAAAGCGCGTTGCCAATTGCGTTGTTCTCACCTTCGTCAGTTCTTCCCGTGCACCACACAGTACCCGACGAGGTGAAATTGGTTTGTCTGAAAACGTCTGAACCCTGGACGACGACTTCAGCCAGATGACTTGGAATTCCAGGCGATTGAGGCATCAATTGACTCAAATGGATGGTAAGGTGTCACTGAAAGTGCCTTCCAGATGCGTCGTTTTCGCCCTGGCCCGCGCACCGCACCGTACGCGACGAGGCAAAATAGGTTTGTGTGAAAACTTGTGAACCCTGAAATCATACGACCACCGCGACTATCTCCTATTCTCCTACGACCACCCTGACTAGAATGCATACTTGTTCTTCTGCCTGTGATGGATCTAGAAGTTCAGTGCCATGGTCGTTTCCTCCGAAACAAAAGCGGTGTTCTGCCTGTGCGAAAACTGAAAAGAAAGTTTGAACCCTGTCAGTTATCTGGATTGTGTGTAGAAATCAGGGTTCAGAACAAAATCCTATCCTGTAATATTACTTGTGTTTGACACCCTGTAATATCAGGGTTCAGAATAAAATCGTCAGAACGAATTCTGGCTGTGAGCAATCCTACCTGAACAGACAAGCTGCATTTGCATTCAGGCAATTCTGCCTGTCTGAATAAGTCTGAAACCTCTACAATAATGTGTTTCTCTAGTGCAGTATAGTGTGTCGACTGAAAGGTAAATAAATCCTTTCCTCTTTTGTTTGACACCCTTTGCACAGACTAAATTCTGGCCGCCAGGAAATCTAGTTCTATTTGATTCAGAGCTTAGAATTTTGCGCAGACTAAATTCTGGCTGTCAGAAATTCTAGTTCTATTTGATTCAGAGCTTAGAATGAGATGAGGCAAGTGTAATATTTCTCCAGTAAAAGGCTGGAGCCTGTACGTTGTTTCTCTAGTGAAGAGACTGCGTTCGCGCCCAGTATATCTTTGTGTGTGCACGGGTGTTCAACTTATAACTTTGAGCACCGGTTAATTCAGCCATTGACAGTTTGACACACACACTCAGAACAGGGGACTTGGTGTGGCCCCTGGTTAATTACAAATCAACTTTACATATCCAAACCCTAGTCTACAACACAATCCACAAAAGTACAATACTTTAACAACATTGATACATGGGAAAATCCGCACACTCAAATGATACTTGGGAACATAGTGATAGCATTGTAAATAGTATCTATCACTTGTGTAATTGCGTTTGACATTTGCACAAAGTTGAGTATGTCTGTGGGTAATTCTACGCCTACCTGAACAGACATGACATGTTTGCATCCAGGAAAATTGGTTTGTCCGAAGTATGAAACCTGTAAAGTGTTTCTCGAGTTAACATGTAGAGAGTCGACTTAGTAAAATCCTACCCTGTAAAGTCACTTGTGTTTCGCACCCTTTGCAAGGCCTGAAGAACACACCTATCCTACCCTGTCATAAACTCTGGCTGTCATAAATTCTAGTGCTATCTGAACACGCCTGATGAATTGGATTTAGAGCTTAGAATGAGATAGGCCGGAGGCTGATGCCTGTAGCTGTTGCTCAACACCAGTTAATTCAGGCCTTGACACACACACCCGGAACAGGGGACTCCTCAGCCCCCTGGCATTACTCATTACACAACAACATTACATACCCAAACCTCACTGCACAACATAATCCTCAAAACACACATCTGTGACGAGTACTGCTACAATGAGTACTTTAATAACATCCATAATTCATGGTAACTACTTGAAGAAGTTTAAACCATGTATAATATTTCTCCAGTGAAGTGTAAAGCCTGTACATTGTTACTCTAGTGAAGAAACCATGCCACCGCCTTCCACCTCTCCTACGACGACAATGACCCCAAGTAAAGAGCTAACTAGTACGCTTACCTGTTCCTCTTCTGTCAGTGCCTTCTCTGTAACAAACACAGTGTTTCTACATATCTAGTCTCACTATGTACATTAAATCAAACGCCAGGTAAGTGATCTCGATTGTGTGAAGAAATCAAACAGTACATACAATCGACATAATAAACCGTATCATGCATTTTTCTCACTTGTGTTTGACACTCTTGCACAAACTAAATTCTGGCTGACAGTAACCCTAGTCCTATCTCTATCCCAACAGACATAGTGGGTTTGCATTATTTCAGGAAAATTTGTTTGCCTGAAGAAGTCTGAAACATGCACTAGTGTCTGTCAGCGCACTAGGGTTTGACACTCTTTCACATACTAAATTCTGTCTCAGAAATCCTAGTCCTATCTGAACAGACCTGCTGGGTGGGATCAGAGATATGGCAAAGTAGTTCGTGTGAAAAAAATTGAATCCCACACAATGTTTGTCTAATGAAGAAATCACGTCTGTCTGTTTGTCCGTCCGTCCTACGCTTTAGTAGCACTTGTGCAGACTAAAGTCTGAAAAGCTCTGAACCCCATGCAATGTTTCTATAGTGAACAAACTGTTTCTGCGCCCCGTATAGTGCAGCGAATGAAAGAGTCGATATTCGGTTTCTGCGCGCACACCAGTCCGAAGGCTACTGCCTGTGGCAGTTCACCGTATGCAGCGTTCGTAGGTCATAACTTTGGCACGCACACCGACACCTGTTGCAAACTTTGGCCACCAGTTACCTTCACACATTGACACACACACCTGGAACAGAGGATCTGATGCTGCCTCTGGCATTATTCAGTACGCATCAACTTTACATATCCAAACCTGATTCTACAGCATAATCCTCAAATACATATCTGTGAAAAAATAGTGGTACAGTACTATAAATACATTGATACATGGTAAAATCCCCACACCCTACATGGTAGAAAATGGAGAACCAGCGTGAGCTAGTGATCGTTCTCAGCTTCTGCGTTTTTCTTTCTTGTCCAGGAAGCCCATGTAACAGTGACTTGCACATAGACCCAATCACACAACCTGTCCCAGATGGAGTACCACTTAACTCTCCATTTCCTCTTGAACAAGAAGGTGCAGAAGACTATCCAGAGACCCATCACATATCCAGAACTCATAGCGATGAAAAACGATGCCTCATCGTTTAAATCTTCATGGTGTTCTCGAGTAGCTGGGATTGGCTCGGTTTTTGAGCATTTCTGTAAGAGAGGAGGACCGCATAGGCCTGGGTTGCCAATATAAATACTAGTTGGATCCTCAAGTGTTTGCAGTTGATCTCCTGATGGTACATGTCCTGTCAGATTGTTATAGGACAGGTTCAAGCGACTTAATGATGTCAGAGCCGATAAGCTTGTAGGGATTTCGCCAGACAACTCATTGTGTGACAAGTCCAGCGACTCCACCTGTGCCAGGGCGCCAATATTCTAGTTAAGCGCAACTGGACAGGATCTACTAGGTGTAGCTTCTGTGATCGGGATGAGACTATCAAGCATTTATTTTTTGATTGCCCGTTGGCACAAGGGTTGTGGCGCACCGTGCAAATTGCCTTTAATATTACTCCACCGAGATCGGTAAACACGTTATTTGGGGCGTGGCTGCTTGGGATGGAGCCCGAAATAGCCAGACACATTCGTGTAGGAGTATGTGCGTTATTATGGGCAATTTGGAATTGCAGGAATGATTTGGTTTTAACAGGACATGTATGACCACCAGAGCCCTGGCTCGTCTCCATGTCCCGTGCATACCGCACGCCTCGCCGCTATTACCGCGTCGAGCCTCCGCTGTCCCGGTCGTGTCTCAAGGGTTGCGAACCCACACCACTCAACCCCCACTGCTGTTGGGGAACGTAGTAATTTCAAAAAATTTCCTACGCACACGCAAGATCATGGTGATGATATAGCAACGAGGGGAGAGTGTTGTCTACGTACCCTCGTAGACCGAAGCGGAGCGTTGACGCAACGTAGAGGAAGTAGTCGTCGTCCTCCGGTCCGACCGATCCAAGCACCGTTACTCCGGCACCTCCGAGTTCTTGACACGCGTCAGCTCGATGGCGCACCCTCGATCTCCAATCCATGAGAGGCTCGAGGGGAGTTCCGTCGACCTGACGGCGTGGTGACGATCTTGATGTTCTCTGTCGCGGGGCTTCGCCTAAGCACCGCTACAATATGATCGAGGTGTAATATCGTGGAGGGGCACCGCACACGGCTAAGGAACGATCAATGATCAACTTGTGTGTCCTAGGGTGCCCCCTACCCCGTATATAAAGGAGGGAGGGAGGAGGTGGCCGCCTCAAGGGGCGCCATAGGGGGGGAAACCTACTCCAAGTAGGTTTCCTCTCTTTCCTTATCTTATTTGGAGGGAAGGAAGGAGTACTAGTATTAGGAAGTAGTACTAGTAGTAGGAAGGAAGAGAGGGGAGGAGAAAGGAAAGGGGGCGGCCCCCTCCCCAGTCGGATTGGGCTTGGGGGCGCGCCTCCCTTGCTCCTTCTCTCTTCCTCCTACATGGGCCCAATAAGGCCCATATACCTCCGGGGTTCCGTAACCTCCGGAGCTCCAAACTTCTCCGGAACCTTTCCGGTGTCCAAATATATCCGTCCAATATATCAATCTTTATGTCTCGACCATTTGAGACTCCTCGTCATGTCCGTGATCATATCCGGACTCGAACAATCTTGATACATCAAAATACATAAACTCATAATATAACTCGCCATCGAAACCTTAAGCGTGCGGACCCTACGGTTCGAGAACAATGTAGACATGACCGAGACATGTCTCCGGTCAATAACCAATAGCGGGACCTGGATGCCCATATTGGTTCCTACATATTCTACGAAGATCTTTTATCGGTCAAACCGCACAATAACATACGTTGTTCCCTTTGTCATCGGTATGTTACTTGCCCGAGATTCGATCGTCGGTATCCAATACCTAGTTCAATCTCGTTACCGGCAAGTCTCTTTACTCGTTCCATAATACATCATCTCACAACTAACTCATTAGTTGAAATGCTTGCAAGGCTTAAGTGATGTGTATTACCGAGAGGGCCCAGAGATACCTCTCCGACATTCGGAGTGACAAATCCTAATCTCGAAATACGCCAACTCAACAAGTACCTTCGGAGACACCTGTAGAGCACCTTTATAATCACCCAGTTACGTTGTGACGTTTGGTAGCACACAAAGTGTTCCTCCGTAAGCAGGAGTTGCATAATCTCATAGTCATAGGAACATGTATAAGTCATGAAGGAAGCAATAGCAACATACTAAACGATCGTGTGCTAAGCTAACGGAATGGGTCATGTCAATCAGATCATTCAACTAATCATGTGACCTTGTTAATCAAATAACAACTCCTTGTTCATGGTTAGGAAACATAACCATCTTTGATTAACAAGCTAGTCAAGTAGAGGCATACTAGTGACACTCTGTTTGTCTATATATTCACACATGTATTATGTTTCCGGTTAATACAATTCTAGCATGAATAATAAACATTTATCATGATATGAGGAAATAAATAATAACTTTATTATTGCCTCTAGGGCATATTTCCTTGATCTCCCACTTGCACTAGAGTCAATAATCTAGATTACACAAGAATGATTCTAACACCCATGGAGTCTTGGTGTTGATCATGTTTTGCTCGTGGAAGAGGCTTAGTCAACGGTTCAACATTCAGATCCGTATGTATCTTGCAAATCTCTATGTCTCCCACGGACTAGATCCGGATGGAACCAGGCGTCTCTTGATGTGCTTGGTTCTCTTGTGAAATCTGGATTCCTTCGCTAAGGCAATCGCTCGATATTGTCACAAAAGATTTTCATTGGACCCGATGCACTAGGTATGGCACCTAGATCGGATATGAACTCCTTCATCCGCACTCCTTCATTGGCTGCTTCGAAGCAGCTATGCATTCCGCTTCACATGTAGATCCCGCCACGGCGCTTTGCTTTGAACTGCACCAACCGACAGCTCCACCGTTTAATGTAAACACGTATCCGGTTTGCGATTTAGAATCGTCGAATCGGTGTCAAAGCTTGCATCAACGTAACCATTTACGATGAGCTCTTTGTCACCTCCATATCGAGAAACATATCCTTAGTCCTTTTCACTATTTCAGGATGTTCTTGACCGCTGTCGATGATCCACTCTGGATTACTTTGGTACCTCCTGCTAGACTTATAGCAAGGCACACATCAGGTCAGGTACACAGCATTGCATACATGATAGAGCCTATGGCTGAAGCATAGGGAACACTTTTCATTTTCTATCTATCTTCTGCGTGGTCGGGCTTTGAGTCTTACTCAACTTCACACCTTGCAATCTGGTAAGAACCCTTTCTTTGCTTCATCCATTTTGAACTTCTTCAAAACTTTGTCAAGGTATGTGCTTTGTGAAAGTCCAATTAAGCGTCTTGATCTATCTCTATAGATCTTAATGCCCAATATGTAAGCAGCTTCACCGAGGTCTTTCATTGAAAAACTTTTATTCAAGTATCCTTTATGCTATCCAGAATTCTATATCATTTCCAATCAATAATATGTCATCCACATATAATATTAGAAATGCTACTGAGCTCCCACTCACTTTCTTGTAAATCTGAGCTTCTCCAAAAGTCTCATAAAACCAAATGCTTTGATCACACTATCAAAGCGTTTATTCCAACTCCGAGAGGCTTGCACCAGTCCATAAATGGAGCGTTGGAGCTTGCACACTTTGTTAGCTCCTTTGGATCGATAAAACCTTCGGTTGCATCATATACAACTCTTCTTCCGTAAATCCATTCAGAATGCAGTTTTACATCCATTTGCCAAATTTCATAATCATAAAATCGGCAATTGCTAACATGATTCGGACGGACTTAAGCATCGCTTCTGGTGAGAAGGTCTTATCGTAGTCAACCCCTTGAACTTGTCAAAAACCTTTTGCAACAAGTCGAGCTTTGTAGACAGTAGCATTACCGTCAGCGTCAGTCTTCTTCTTGAAGATCCATTTATTCTCAATTGCTTGCCGACCATCGGGCAAGTCAACCAAAGTCCATACTTTGTTTTCATACATGGATCCCATCTCAGATTTCATGGCTTCAAGCCACTTTGCGGAATCTGGGCTCACCATCGCTTCTTCATAGTTCGTAGGTTCATCATGATCTAGTAGCATGACTTCCAGAATAGGATTACCGTACCACTCTGGTGCGGATCTTACTCTGTTCGACCTACGTGGTTCTATATTAACTTGATCTGAAGTTCTATGATCATTATCATCAACTTCCTCACTAGTTGGTTTTGACGTCACAGAAACTGGTTCCTATGATGTATTATTTTCCAACAAGGGAGTAGGTACAGTTACCTCATCAAGTTCTACTTTCCTCCCACTCACTTCTTTCGAGAGAAACTCCTTCTCTAGAAAGGATCCATTCTTAGCAACGAATGTCTTGCCTTCGGATATGTGATAGAAGGTGTACCCAACTGTCTCCTTTGGGTATCCTATGAAGACACATTTCTCCGATTTGGGTTCGAGCTTATCAGGTTGAAGCTTTTTCACATAAGCATCGCAACCCCAAACTTTAAGAAACGACAACTTTGGTTTCTTGCCAAACCATAGTTCATAAGGTGTCGTCTCAGCAGTTTCGACGGTGCCCTATTTAACGTGAATGTGGCTGTCTCTAGAGCATAACCCCAAAACGATAGCGGTAAATCTGTAAGAGACATCATAGATCGCACCATATCAAGTAAAGTACGATTACGACGTTCGGACACACCATTACACTGCGGTGTTCCGGGTGGCGTGAGTTGTGAAACTATTCCACATTGTTTTAAGTGTAAACCAAACTCGTAACTCAAATATTCTCCTCCACGATCAGATCGTAGAAACTTTATTTTCTTGTTACGATGATTTTCAACTTCACTCTGAAATTCTTTGAACTTTTCAAATGTTTCAGACTTATGCTTCATTAAGTAGATATACCCATATCTGCTTAAATCATCTGTGAAGGTGAGAAAATAACGATATCCGCCACGAGCCTCAACATTCATTGTGCCACATACATCTGTATGTATGATTTCCAACAAATCTGTTGCTCTCTCCATAGTACCGGAGAACGGTGTTTTGGTCATCTTCATGAGGCACGGTTCGCAAGTACCAAGTGATTCATAATCAAGTGGTTCCAAAAGTCCATCAGTATGGAGTTTCTTCATGCGCTTTATACCGATATGACCCAAACGGCAGCGCCACAAATAAGTTGCACTATCATTATCAACTTTGCATCTTTTGGTTTCAACACTATGAATATGTGTATCACCACTATCGAGATTCATCAAAAATAGACCACTCTTCAGGGGTGCATGACCATAAAAGATATTACTCATATAAATAGAACAACCATCATTCTCTGATTTAAATGAATAACCGTCTCGCATCAAACAAGATCCAGATATAATGTTCACGCTCAACGCTGGCACCAAATAACAATTATTTAGGTCTAATACTAATCCCGAAGGTAGATGTAGAGGTAGCGTGCCGACCGCGATCACATCGACTTTGGAACCATTTCCCAGCGCATCGTCACCTCGTCCTTTGCCGGTGTTAAGCAATCCGTAGTCCTGTTTGAGTTGCAAATATTAGCAATGAACCGATATCAAATACCAGTGCTCTGCGAGCTCTAGTAAGGTACACATCAATAACATGTATATCACATATACCTTTGTTCACTTTGCCATCCTTCTTATCCGCCAAATACTTGGGGCAATTCCGCTTCGGTGACCGATCGCTTGCGGTAGAAGCACTCGATTTCAGGCTTAGGTCCGGACTTGGGTTTCTTCTCTTGAACAACAACTTGTTTGCTGTTCTTCTTGAATTCCTTCTTCTTCCCTTTGCCCTTTTCTTGAAACTAGTGGTCTTGTTAACCATTAACACTTGATGCTCCTTCTTGATTTCTACCTCCGCAGCCTTTAGCATTGCGAAGAGCTCGGGAATCGTCTTATCCATCCCTTGCATATTATAGTTCATCACGAAGCTCTTGTAGCTTGGTGGAAGTGATTGGAGAATTCATCAATGGCGCTATCATCCGGAAGAGTAACTCCCGGTTGAATCAAGTGATTACAATACCCAGACATCTTGAGTATGTGCTCACTGACAGAACTATTCTCCTCCATCTTGCAGCTATAGAACTTATTGGAGACTTCATATCTCTCAATCCGGGCATTCTTCTGGAATATCAACTTCAACTCCTGGAACATCTCATATGCTCCATGGCGTTCAAAACGTCGTTGAAGTCCCGGTTCTAAGCCGTAAAGCATGGCACATTGAACTATCGAGTAGTCATCACTTTGCTCTGCGGACGTTCTTAACATCGTCGGTTGCATCAGCAGACAGTTCTGGCACCCAGCGGTGCTTCGGGGCGTAATTTTTACGTGCAGCAATGAGGATAATCCTCAAATTCGGACCCGATCCGCGTAGTTGCTACCATCATCTTTCAACTTAGCTTTCTCAAGGAACGCATTAAAATTCAGCGGAACAACAGCACGGGCCATCTATCTACAAACAACATAGACAAGCAAGATACTATCGGTACTAAGTTCATGATAAATTTTAGTTCAATTAATCATATTACTTAAGAACTCCCACTTAGGCGGACATCTCTCTAGTCATCTAAGTGATCACGTGATCCAAATCAACTAAACCATAACCGATCATCACGTGAGATGGAGTAGTTTTCAATGGTGAACATCTTATGTTGATCATATCTACTATATGATTCACGCTCGACCTTCGGTCTCCATGTTCGAGGCCATATCTGCATATGCTAGGCTCGTCAAGTTTAACTGAGTATTCTGCGTGTGCAAAACTGGCTTGCACCCGTTGTAGATGGACGTGGAGCTTATCACACCGATCATCACGTGGTGTGCAGGCACGACGAACTTTGGCAGCGGTGCATACTCGGGAGAACACTACTTGATAATTTTTAGTGAGAGATCATCTTAAAATGCTACCGTCAATCAAAGCAAGATAAGATGCATAAAGGATAAACATCACATGCAATCAATATAAGTGATATGATATGGCCATCATCTTCTTGTGCATGTGATCTCCATCTCGAAGCACCATCATGATCACCATCGTCACCGGTAGCGACACCTTGATCTCCATCGTAGCATCGTTGTCGTTTCGCCATCTATTGCTTCTCGACTATCGCTCTTGCTTAGTGATAAAGTAAAGCAATTACAGAGCGTTGCATTTCATACAATAAAGCAACAACCATATGGCTCTTGCCGATTGCCGATAACCGGTTACCAAAACATGATCATCTCATACAATAAAATATAGCATCATGTCTTGGCCATATCACATCACAACATGCCTGCAAAAACAAGTTAGGCGTCCTCTACTTTGTTGTTGCAAGTTTTACGTGGCTGCTACGGGCTTAAGAAAGAACCAATCTCACCTACGCATCAAAACCACAGCGATAGTTTGTCAAGTTGATGCTGTTTTAACCTTCGCAAGGACGGGCGTAGCCACATTCGGTTCAACTAAAGTTGGAGAAACCGACACCCGCTAGTCACTGTGTGCAAAGCACGGCGGTAAAACCAGTCTCGCATAAGCGTCTGCGTAATGTCGGTCCGGCCGCTTCATCCAACAATACCGCCCGAACCAAAGTATGACATGCTGGTAAGCGGAATGACTTATATCGCCCACAACTCACTTGTGTTCTACTCGTGCATATAACATCAAACCATAAAACCTAGGCTCTAATACCCTTTGTTGGGGAGCGTAGTAATTTCAAAAATTTCCTACGCACGCAAGATCATGGTGATGATATAGCAACAAGGGAGAGTGTTGTCTCGTACCCTCGTGGACCGAAGCGGAAGCGTTGGCGCAGCGTAGAGGAAGTAGTCGTCGTCCTCCGGTCCGACCGATCCAAGCACCGTTACTCGGCACCTCCGAGTTCTTGACAGCGTACAGCTCGATGGCGCACCTCGATCTCCAATCCGATAGAGGCTCGAGGGGAGTTCCGTCAAGACCTGACGGCGTGGTGGCGATCTTGATGTTCTCTGTCGCGGGCTTCACCTAAGCACCGCTACAATATGATCGAGGTGTAATATCGTGGAGGGGGCACCGCACACGGCTAAGGAACGATCAATGATCAACTTGTGTGTCCTAGGGTGCCCCCTACCCCGTATATAAAGGAGGGAGGAGGAGGTGGCGGCCTCAAGGGGCGCACCATAGGGAGGAAACCTACTCCAAGTAGGTTTCCTCTCTTTCTTTATCTTATTTGGAGGGAAGGAAGGAGTACTAGTATTAGGAAGTAGTACTAGTAGTACGAAGGAAGAGAGGGAAGGAGAAAGGAAAGGGGGCGGCCCCCCCCAGTCGGATTGGGCTTGGGGCGCGCCCCTCCTTGCTCCTTCTCTCTTCCTCCTACATGGGCCCAATAAGGCCCATATACCTCCGGGGGTTCGGTAACCTCCGGAGCTCCAAACTTCTCCGGAACCTTTCCGGTGTCCAAATATATCCGTCCAATATATCAATCTTTATGTCTCAACCATTTGAGACTCCTCGTCATGTCCGTGATCATATCCGGACTCGAACAATCTTGGTACATCAAAATACATAAACTCATAATATAAGCATCATCGAAACCTTAAGCGTGCGGACCCTACGGTTCGAGAACAATGTAGACATGACCGAGACATGTCTCCGGTCAATAACCAATAGCGGGACCTGGATGCCCATATTGTTTCCTACATATTCTCTGAAGATCTTTTATCGGTCAAACCGCACAATAACATCGTTGTTCCTTTGTCATCGGTATGTTACTTGCCGAGATTCGATCGTCGGTATCAATACCTAGTTCAATCTCGTTACGGCAACTCTCTTTACTCGTTCCGTAATACATCATCTCACAACTAACTCATTAGTTGAAATGCTTGCAAGGCTTAAGTGATGTGCATTACGAGAGGGCCCAGAGATACCTCTCCGACATTGGAGTGACAAATCCTAATCTCGAAATCGCCAACTCAACAAGTACCTTCGGAGACACCTGAGAGCACCTTTATAATCACCCGATTCGTTGTGACGTTTGGTAGCACACAAAGTGTTCCTCCGTAAGCAGGAGTTGCATAATCTCATAGTCATAGGAACATGTATAAGTCATGAAGGAAGCAATAGCAACATAGTAAGCGATCGTGTGCTAAGCTAACGGAATGGGTCATGTCAATCAGATCATTCAACTAATGATGTGACCTTGTTAATCAAATAACAACTCCTTGTTCATGGTTAGGAAACATAACCATCTTTGATTAACAAGCTAGTCAAGTAGAGGCATACTAGTGACACTCTGTTTGTCTATATATTCACACATGTATTATGTTTCCGGTTAATACAATTCTAGCATGAATAATAAACATTTATCATGATATGAGGAAATAAATAATAACTTTATTATTGCCTCTAGGGCATATTTCCTTCAACTGCAGAGTACCGCCGATCATCACCGATCGATGACGAGTTTCACGCTTCCATCAGACCACTGGACTCCAGTCCGAACTACATGTCCCTCGCTTTTCCCCTTGCTGAATAGGCTTCGATTCCTTGGATCCTTACACCGTAGCTCCTAAATCCAGCTCCACCTTCAACATGACTCTATGGTAGATAATTTGTCCACCCTCGCGCCCCGTCGACTTCAAAGTCTCATGTGCGCACTGTCTTGAATCAACCCCGCGCCATAGTCTTGTCGAAGCCACACAAGCCCTCGGGGCCTGCGCCACGTGTTTCCACGCCCAGAAGTCGTTCACCATTAGCATCACACTCCTACGTCGTCAGCGCCGATTCCACCACCATCTTCTGTACCAACCGACTAGCGTCGATCCGTCAGACTACCTAGTACAACCCAGCCGAACTCGTTCGACTGCAATCATGCTCCACCCTGCACCACGACCGCTTGCACATCCGTACATGTCTTGGACGCTTTGTGTTTGCATGATCCTATACAACACACTGTCCTTCACTTCACATAATCTCCAAGCCCTCCAAGCAATCTTGACAGAAAAACTTCCATGCAAATCTGACCCGAAGAATTCTTTGCACAATTATTTTCCTCGCCACTATTTGCTAGTGCATCTCCACGTACCCTAGCAGCAAAGAGAAACATCTTCCTGCGCAAAAGGACACACACGCACGCTCGTCTCATGTGAAGTATGAACACTCGTGCCCTTTTTTTGTCTCAAACAAATCATCACGATGTCCTTGCCCTTCGCTCTTGCTTGTACGCACTGCCTGGACTCGATCCCACCCGGCTTTGCCCCTCCAACAACCTGGCCTCTGCTTAGGCCACGTCCCCCACTAGAGCCGCTTGGAGCTGGTCCTCACACCCGACCATGCCAGCGCACGCCCCAGCAAGCCACACGCGTCGCGCCTGCTGCTCACATGTATTACGCCGCCGCCGAGTCGATGAATCTTCCATATGCGCGCCACACAATACCGCTAGAATCTGCACACCCCGCGACCGATCGAGTCCACGCTCAGCCGCTCCCTACACACGTCCTTCCGCCGCTTGGGCCTGTCCGTGTTGCCGCTGGCCACGTCCCAACCTCGCCGACTCCGAGTACTCAACTCGACGTCCATGCAATCGTGACCCACGCTGACTTTCTGATCTCGCCGACGATTGATTCTTCCACAATATTTTCACCTCTAGATCAACAATCTGCAGCCTCCTCGTAACCTTGCTCATGATACCACTTGTTAGAATAAATCCGAGGCCACCGTCGATCATCCGAGGAACAAACAATCACATGAGCACGACACCGAGATTTGTTAACGAGGTTCACCGATGTGGCTACATCCCCGGGGCCTGACTACGGGCGCTCCTCCCTGTGACACCGTCACAATACCGCACACCGGCCACCCGGGTGCCGGCACACGCCGCCGGCTCCCCCTTGTGCGCCTGTGCTATTATGTTGGCATAGGTTACATCGTGCGTCTACCCCCGCTATATAAGAGAGGCCTAGGATACACGTGTCCTATTAGGATGCGACTCCATATCCTATCTAAACACAATTTTACTCAGAGTCCAACTGTAACCTATCTTATACACAATATTCGACACAACTCTAACAGTTGACGCCTCTTATGTCCAGCCTGAGTTGTCAATGGGGACCTCTCTGTGCAGTAAAGGAAATACCTCAAGTTCCCTCCAAAAAAAACCCTCAAGTTCAGGCCAGGATGCAGAGGTCTTTCTTTTTATTTAGCTCAGCACTCTTTGACTAGTCCTCCCGATTTAATTGTGCAGAAAGAATCAACCACTCCCGATTTAGTTGTGCAGAAAGAATCAACCAAAGCATCATTTCATTCGCGGTTGAGCGATTGCGATGTGCACGATGAACCAGGTATGCACTTTCCTTCACTGTACCCACTTGATGAAATGAAGTTTTAATTTGAGTAGTATGTCTAGTCAGGTCCAGCAAAGTTCGTGTGAATAAACTAAACAATTCAGTAGTGCTACTCTTACGGGACTAATTCTTCATTTCTTCAGTAGTGGCTCTGGCGTGAGCACAATCAATCAACCAGTATGTAATTTCCACATTCAACAAAAGAAATGCACTTTCCGTCCCATGTGCACAACCAATTTAATGTGGACTTCAGGAACCTGGTATTGCAACAACAAATAATACTATCCTTTCCCCTTGAGTAGTGCGGATTCAAAACAATCTTTAGCCGAAAAAGGGTTTCCCCCGCTTTGTATACAAAGCAACCAACCAAACATCCAATGATAGGTGCTGGGACGGAAGCAGCACAATCACGCCCAAAAGGAAAGAAAGAGAAAATAGAAAAGAAACTAATGCCAACAAGGGCGGATCCAACGAAGAAGCCTCGAGGCCGCTGCACCCACCGGAGATCGCCCACCAAGCTCCGAGCTTCCGAAGCGCCGGTACCAATCAGCACCTTCAAGAAGGAACGCGACAATGACGACGCTGCTGCCAAGGGTTTCCCGATGCTGCTGTGAGGAGAGAGGAAGGGCAGCCCGACGCCTTCAGAAGGTCGGCGGTATCGAAGCGCCACGCGTCGGTGTCGGCCAAGCCAGCGAGATTTCTCCCGATCCCAACCACCACCTCGGGCACTCCAGGCTCGCCACCAAACAGACCCTCACCTGCGCCAACCCGGTCACGAAGCTTCTCCGCCATCTCACCACGGCACCATGAAGCATGGTCCGCACAAAGAAGGAGAGGAGCCGAGACTAGGGCGGCAACACCGTCGGCTGCGCGGGAGGGCCCCACCTCCACCGTCTCGATGGTAGCTTACGGGCGCAATAGCGAGAACATACCAGGCCCGTGGCGCCAGGCCCGGCCGGGATCTCGAGGCCGTAAAGTTCCGCCTTGCAGCAGCAGCGGACCGCGCCGTCGCGCGCCGCCCTGTCCAAGCCGCTCCCTGCCTCCCCGCCTGAGAGCCGCCAAGTGGAAGCACCACCACCACGCACGCCGCCGGCCACCACCACCAGGTCGCGGACCGCCACCGCCGAAGTCGCACCACCACCGCGCGCCAGCGAAGGGAACCAACGCAGCCGCCGAGGGCCAGCGGACCCGGCCGCCGCCCACGCCGCCCGCAGCCGCGCCGCCGCCGGACGGGGCCGCCGCCCGTCGGCGCATACCACGCGCAAGCCGGCCACGCCGCGCCACGCCCACCGAGGCGCTAGCGCCGCCACGCCATGTGCCCAGCGTCTGCACGCGCCCGCACCAAAAGGCGGCCCGCGCCCCCGTCGCGCCGAGGAAGACCAGGCCCGCCGCCGCCGGCGCCGGTTGAGCTTGCCGCCCGCGCGCCCCAGCGGCGAGGAGGGAGGAGGAGGAGGTGCGTGGCGGCGGATCTGAGGGCCCTCGCCCGGCCGCCTCATGGTGGCGGGCGAGAGGAAACCTAGAGGGAGGAGCCCCTTCCCAGCAGTATAGGCCGCCTCCAAAACAATCTTTTATAAGGAACAATTAATTTTTGTCATTTGTATTACTCTTTAAGAATAAAGATAATGAAAAAAGTAAAAAATAAACTTGCACACACCTTCACTAAAATTTTACTTTTGTAGTATGCAAACAACAATCATATACTAGTGTAATTTTTGTGCATATTGAATAGTATGCATGTGTATACATTTACACTCACTGACATCCCAAAAATACCTACAAAAGAAAAAGTAAAACCAACCAATAAAACAAATAACAAAAGAAGAAACACATAAAAACATAAAAACAGAAGAAAAAAATAAAGGGAAAGAGGGCTGGGCTGGGCAGTACAGATAATGGGCTTCAGCCCGGTAGCAATCAGTGAAAGAAAAAGCAAACCAACTGATACAACAGCCTAGAAAAGAACAACACGAATCTCAGAGCAAAAAATCAACGAGCAAGAAATTGGCTGACCCAAATTCAAAATTCAGACAGCTTACATATAGCTAAAGTGGAAGAAATTAGACAATCCAATCGACAGAACAAAATTCCTACCACGTAGTATATCTTGTGTTGAGCACCGAATAAATTCTGGCTGTGAGTAATCCTAGTCCTACCTGAACGAACATAGTGTGTTTGTGTTCAGTACACTTGCTTCTTCCTCTTTTGCCATTGTCATGCTCGGTTCCTATAGTCTGTCTTTGCTGTGAGTGATGCAATCCCCAGATTCGTGTGCCCCAGGCGAAAGCCACAGAGCCATCTCTGGATTGGATGATGATGGTGTTTTGATGTCGTCTCTACCCCTTGAGACATTGTTTTTAGAGCCACAGATCCGCTGTTGGTAGCTCGATGTCTGGGTTTGAGTGCTTGTTGGGTTGTTCGAGTGTAGGGTGGTGGCGGTGGAAGTGATTTGTGGCAGTGACAATTCCTTGGTCATTTTAACCTATCACCTGGGGGCTTGGGGTAGCGGTGAGGTCTCAGAGTTCTGTGCCCTTTCACGATGCCTGAGGTTTGGTGGCCTTGCATAATGTTCTGGTTCTCTCTATTTGTGATGGTGGTCGTGGTGTGGCCCAGACGAGGTGCAGGACTGTCTCAGTGGAACATTGCTTGTCGGCACGATCTGGGACTTTCTCCATCTTGTGCTGGCCAGGCAGTGGGAAGCCCTTCGACGGTGGCTGCAACTCTCCAAGTTCTTCAAGGTGTCGAGTGATCACGAGGCAGCAAGTGACTTCTTCTCTACGTCTTCTCGGTGACGTATCTCCTTTCGACTGATCCAACAATACTAGTTCCCGCTCTTCTCGGTCGACCTATTGGTGATGAGTGCTAAGATCTTGGTGTTGGCTGCTTGCCAAAGCTCATTTCAGGTTCTCCTTTGTCCTTCCTTGTACCATCTGGCGTGTGTGTAAAAACAAAGCTCAGTTTTATATAAAGAAGAAACAAATCGAATCAGCAAAACAAAATCCTCTCCTGATACCGACACTAATGTCTTTTTTGGTTTGTGCGCAAACTTGTGGTTGTGCTCCCCTCTGAACAAACATAAGGGGGTTGCATTCAGAACTGAGGATGATCCATGAGATGTTCCAAAAAATTTAGTTAGTCTGTCTAAAAAAGTCTGAACCTTGTGTAGCTCAGCAAGTGGAAACATCGAGCTTTGCTCTGTGTTTCTAACTTTCAAGCTACTACAAACATATACCTCAAGTCCAGTCCAGGGATGCAGAAACTTCTTGCTCTCTAGTTCAGCACTCGAGTAGTCAAAAAAAAAAAAGTTACATCAACTCGCTGCTCATCATCAAACATCAGCCAAAAGGTGATTTTTTTTGGCGGGGAACATCATTCAAATACTCATCACTTGAAATAGCTGACCAAACCTGCAGCGTGGTCCAAAAGGTTATGTTATTAAGGAGAAATTTCATATCACGTAGTATCTCGCCTTGAGGAGCCCTGCTCCGGTGCTCCCCCCTAACCTAATTTCGGAGGGGTATTTTTGTCCCCGCGAATTTGTTTTTTTCCTGGCCCGCCGCAGCCCAGATCCAAGCCCTGTCTAGCCCTGTATAACCCAGACCGTATAAGTACAATACCTTGGTCCGAAAAAAAAACATCACACGACCCCACGTCCACGTAAGACCTGCCGAATCCTATCATTCACGCGAGCAGCTCCATCAATCTCGCGAGCATTGACGCAGCTCCATAAGTCACGTAGTAGATCTCCACCGGCGGCTATCTCGTCGCCGGCGATCTCGTCGGACAGCGGGCGCGACAACGTCGTGAATCTCCAACGATCGCGCACAGGTACCGCATCCCGCGTCCCCCCTCTGGTCTCGCTCGCGGCAACATCGAACGAACTGCCACCGCGCCAGTGGCAGTGCTTAACCTAGCGGAGCGGGTAACCTAGCTACCCGGCGGCGCATGCGATCGTGGATCTTGTTCCGGTAGTGCTGCTCCTCGTGATCTGAGTTCACGTAGCGTCGGTTGCCGTCGGCTGTGCGCACCACCAGTATCGTTATTTGACGTGGCGGCTAACCTAGAAATCCGGCGGCAGAGGTAATCACAGATCTAGCTAGGTTTTTGAGATTGTGCAGTTCCTCGCGATTGAAAGTGATCACGACGGGTGCCGTGGCCATCTTCCTTACTAAGTTTGGAAGATCTGAATGGCCTCGGTTGCGGTTGTTTACATAACATCTGTGATCGTGTGCTATGTGTTTTATATTTCATCATTGATAATGTTTGCACATGTGATGATACATATTATTGGTTGTAGGAAATGGCGGAAGAGGAGTTAACTGATATCATGGTAGACATGGAGTTTGGAGAACTGATGAAAGACTGGATAGAAGATTGGTCAGATGATGAAAATTCAGATCGTGAAGATCGGTCAGAGAATGGGAACAAATGGGACGATCTTAATGTGAGTGGCATTGTCATGTTGTAATTTTTTGGTGGCATCCGACAACATTAAATCTTTGTGTTGAAAATTTATAGATCAATGAGCTTGATGATGATGAGGAAAACAACTCGGAGCTCTCGAATGAAGATTACATTAGTCAGGTACGTAAGTGAAAAATTTTGTTGGCATGCAAATCGAATTTCTTCTGGAATATTATATGATAAGTAATTATGTATTTGTGTTGTATTTTTCAGTTCATTTCCGAATGTCATAATGCGTACGACTATTACGGTAAATCCGACGCAGAGACAGGCCTTAACGACGAATCATTAGATGCACCTGGTTCTGGGGAGTCCAAGTCGTCGGTCATCATGAGTGAGGTATGAGTGTAATCAATGTTCTATGGAAGTAAGTATTGTTAAACCATAGAAATCTATTTTCATGGCTGTGGTTTGATTGTGTAGGTGACACAAGATGATGGTGCAAAGAAAGTCCAAGATACTGCCAGTGCAGATGATAAGAGGGATATGTTCATGCAGATAATGGAAATGACCTTTACGTCTCACGATGTTGCGTATGATTTCTACAACAGCTATGCTAGAGATAATGGTTTCAGCATTAGAAAGAATAAGGTCAAGTATAGCAAAACAGAGACACGTCATATGCGTTATAGGCGGTTTGTTTGTTCAAGACAAGGGAAACGTGACAACAAGTTGCTAACCGAGGAAGGACACAGCCGTAGGCTCAGAGCCGAGACACGCTGCTTTTGCGAAGCGCAACTGACCGTCAAGCTTGACCAAAAGCGTGGGGTTTGGTATGTTGAAAGTTTTGAGGACAAGCATAGCCATATGTTGGCAGGACCGGACGAGGTACCTTTTCTTTGGTCCCACAAAAAAATCAAAGAGTACCAGAAGCATGAGATAATGTCCATGGGAGCTGCAGGGATTAGAATTCATGACATGATGGATTGCTTCATCAGCAAGCATGTATGGTACGGCGGTGTTGGTTTTACCAGGCGTGAAATATACAACCTTTGCGCCAAGGAGAAGAGGAAGCTGCTTTCAAAAGGTGATGCTGCCACAGCCATAGGCATCATGGCCAGTAGGAAACAGAGGGGTCCTAGCTTCTTTTTTGAGTACAGGCTAGATAAGGAAGGACATTTGAATAGGATGTTCTAGTGCGACTCCCAGTCTCATCATGACTATGAGGACTTCGGCGACGTGCTTGTATTTGACAGCACGTACAAGATGAACCGCTATGGCATGCCATTCATACCTTTTGTTGGTCTTAACAATCACCGGAAGACCACTGTTTTTGGTTGTGCCATAGTTTCGGACGAGACCGAGGAGACATACGTGTGGCTTCTGCAGACGTTTTTGAGGTCCATGTGTCAAAAGATGCCTAAGAGTGTAATCACAGACGCCGACGCTGCGATGATCAAGGCAATTCGCGAAGTCTTGCCAGACGTGTGGCACCGTATATGTACGTGGCACATAGAGAAAAATATGAAGATTCACCTCAGTCACAAGTCCTTGAAGGAGTTCCGAACTCTTCTGTACTACAGCACGTCCACGGCAACGTTTGAGGAGAGATGGCACACATTTTCCAAAAAATGGCAGTCGGAAAAAACTGTAACATGGTTGAGGCGGATGTATAAGAAGAGAAGACTGTGGGCCGTGGCATATCTAACAGAGGGGTTTTGGCTTGGCATGAAAAGCAACCGGCGGAGTGAAAGCCTGAACTCATGCCTTCACCTCCACCTAGACGGTGAAATGACCCTGGTGGATATGATTTTGCACTATGAGAACGCCGTTGTGCGTATCCGTGAAAACGGGGCGCGAGATGACTGCACGGCCTCACAGAGTTTACCGGTGCCAGTTACTAGCTCGAGGGAACTTGAGATAGCTGCTTCTCACGTCTTCACTCCAGCAAACTTCTGTATGTTGCAGGATGATCTTAGAAAAATTGACGGCATGGAGATTGTAGAAATTAAGCTGGGAGACAGATCACAGCAGTACATCGTGGCCTGGAAGAATAACCGAAAGCGTCGTTTTTGGGTGGAGTATACACCAGTAAATTCCGCAGAAACTATAAGGTGCAGCTGCAGAAGAATGATTCGAAAGGGTCTACCTTGCAAGCACATATTCCATGTACTGAAGCACTTGAACATATCTGAAATACCAAAGTGTTTAGTTCTTATTCGGTTCACGAAAGAAGCAAGGTTGGGACTGCCCGTGAGGCGCACAAGCGATCTGTTGGGTTTTGGTTGGACTGGGGCCGGAGAAAGAATGAAATATAGCCAGGTCAGTGTGTTAGCGTCTGAAGCTATGCATGCGGCATGCAAACACCCTGCTTTGTGGGATCAGTTACAGGAGAGTTTGAAGGCTGTGATAGCTAAGAGTCATGAGTATGATCTGCTACAGGAAAATTTGTTGAAGCAAACAAATGACATCAGTAAGTGTGCAGTTGAATATGTGGACGATTGTGAAGGCAACATGACTGAGGTTAAAGATCCTATAAAAGTGTCAAGCAAAGGTGCAACAAAGGCAGATGAGAGACGCCCTGTCTCAAAAAATGGTAGACCACTCTCTTTTGATGAGTTGAAAACCCGGTGCGGCGCTTGCAAATTGGTAGGACACACTAGACATAGCAAGAAATGCAAACTGGATGAGAAGTAAGTGTTTGTATGCATTGTGGATTATTAAAGTTTGTATCATTCATTAACTTGGCTTGTCTTCTTTCAGGTGCAGAAAAGTGGAGAAAGAACAAGAGTAGAACACTTGCAACAAATATTTAGTGTGTTAATCGGCCGGCTCATACTTTGGCTAAGGTAGCTGTAGGCGCTTGTGTTTCTTTGGTTTGGACTTGGAGGCTTTGGCCCCCTAATTGTATCCTTAGTGTATTAGCAGACGAGATCCCAGTCTTTGTTTAAATAAAGTAAGATGTTTCCCTGTAAACAAAAAAAAACTCTTTACTGTGTAATGACCGGGGCGGGAGGTAGAAAGAATATTATTGTACATTTCCCCTGCCCACGTCCTAAATGCCATTAAATAAGTAACTGTACCACACTCACCCACCTCCCACGGGCGCCGGTTCGAACTCCCCTCTTATCCCCACCTACAGTAGATCGAGAATACCCTCGCCGGCGACCGCTGCAGCCGCCTCCATGGAGAGAAGCCTCGGCTGGCAGAGAGCGATGATGGACCTCGCCGGCGATGACGAGGGGTGGCACGCGCAGTTGACGGAGGTGTGCGGCTGGTTCCCCAGCACGGAGATGTTGGTCAATCACGCGCGTGGCCTCGTCAAAGTCCTCACCGACGCCGAGAGGAAGCGCGCCTTCCCCTACGCCCTCGGCGTCCCGCCGGCTGTCCTACTCGTGTGGGCAATGCGAGAGGCCACGCTGAGCGACTCCCCTGTTCAGCGTGCAAGGTGGTGGATGTACCGCTCCACCACCATGACACTGCGGCCAGATTCAGCACTCGTCGCGTCGAGGGCGGGCCGCGTCGACGTCGAGCTCGCTGTCCCTGCGCCCGTCAGCCCGGACTACCAGGTCCGCCATGTGTCGAAGCCAGTGCTGCCGTTTGGCTCTGACGTCGTGGAGGACGACGTGGAGGAGGTACTGGTCATCCCTGATGACCATGAGGAGGGCGAGGAGGACGCTGTGCAGATGGTAGCGCCGGTCGCAGTTGAGGGTGGCAAGACAATGCCCATCGACGTGGAGCTCCTTCCCCTCCTCCCTAACATAGTGAAGGTGGAAGAAGAGGAGGTGGCTCAGGATCAGGTGGCGCAGCTGTCCAACATAACGGTGGTCAAGAAGAAGGCTTCTCCGTGTGTGGTGCGCCGCTCATGCCGCCTCAAATTTCTGAAGAAGTGAAGATGGGCACATTTGCTGAACGAGGAGGAAGCTGTTGGTTATCTTAAGTTAGGTATGCTGTTATATGTTTCAGCATATAAGTTAACATTATCTGTTATATGTTTCAGCATATAAGTTAACATTATTTTGGCTTAGATGTTGGTTAGGTATGCTTTTATATGTAAGCATATAAGTTATGCAATCGGTACGATTTGATCGGGTTCTTTGTGGCTGAAGAACTGAATATCTACTGCTCACCCTAAGTGCCAAGTTCAGTTAAATTTCTGATTATTGAATATGTATTGTTGCTTTGCTTCAGTGTTGCATGGAAGCTGCTAGATGTTGCTCCTATGTTGCAACAAGACAATGAACTAGTCTGCTACATAAATCAGTAGTGTTGCTAGGTGATGTGCCCATGTGCATCACATACCAAATATAGAACATGCCAAAAGTGCATTGTCATCAAATCTGAGGACATGCCAAAAGTGCATTGTCTGCCAAATATAGAACATGCCAAAAGTGCACTGTCTACCAATCATGATGGCCCCATGTTATTTATGCTGCAGTCTCTATTACACTTTGCCCATAAACTGAATAGCAAATAATTCAGCATCATTTCATCATGTCAATTACAATGATGTCAATAACTTTATGAACAATCTACTTGCTAACTATGACAGCAATCATAATGGCAAGCAGGCCAAGATACAGAAGACCTCCAAATCCTAAAATCCTATCCCTATAGAGCAATATCTCCTTGTGCATCTTAACCATTGCCCGCTTTTCTTTCTCATTCCTTTTAATTTCAGCTTCATATTCTGTAATCTTAGTCTCCAGTTTCTTGTTCTTCATGGCAAGATACTTAATGACTGACTTTGCTTTGCTATCCCACTCCCCATCAACCCATTCAACATACTCAGAAGTGATATCATCCTAAATAAATCATGAGCAATTCAAGTCATTTTATAACTGACCTTGTCGCTGCAAGCGTTAAACACTGAACTTTTTATAGCTTGACCGCAATAACAGTACTAGTTTCAAGATCATGGTCAGTAGACTAACCTGAAACACACATCCCCCGAGTGCGCTGCCAAAATTGTCTGCATCTATGCAGACACGGCCACTAGGAGTTTCCTGATGACCACATGGATGAAGCTTGTCATGGCCACAGGTGATGATTTGTTGGCGATAATGCTGGGATGTAAAGAACAACGGTAAAGAACTTACCTTTTTGCCACCAAAGTGTAGCACTGAAGAAACCCTAGCCGTGGGTTCTCCCGGCCCGCCGCCGCTCACGAAACCCCCCTCCCCTGTTCCACTAGATCCGCCGCCGCTGCCTCCTCTGCCACTGAATCCGGCCCACCTGCTTGCAGGACCCAGGGTTCGACCTAACTTGCGGTCGCCACCGCTCTTCTCGCCGTAGCCGCCACTGCCCGACGCCCAGCCCGCTGTCATGCTTTCGCCGTCGAGATTTGGATGCGCAAATAGAGAGGGAGGGCTAGGGATTTGGAAAGCGAAACGAGAAAAGGGTAAAGATCGATGTGAACCTGGCAAAATGGGCTGGTGTAGCGCTACCGGGAAGATAGACCCCCTGTGGGACCCCTCACGTGGTTAGACGGGCCGTGCCTGGCATTATGATGAGTACAGAAAAAGTTAATTTTGTCTAAAAAAAGAAAAAGTTAATTATACATATAATTAAAAAATGACGGGTTTGTAAAACAAACTAGAAAAACATGATGCCTGATAAGACGCGATAGAGCCAACGAGCTGACATGACTTTGATGAGTGTTATATTACATTATGGCTCGATATATTTACTTATCTACCATGACTACTTTTCATAATAATGTGATGAGGGCAAATTACTAGGAGATTATGCAAGATGACGACATGCAGATAGCTAAGGCAGAATGCTAAGCTTGGTAGAGTTTTAAAAAAAGTTAAGATTGTGAAAATTTTAATATGAAACTTACGAGAGGAGTTGAAGAGAAAAATAGACTATTATAAAATATTGGAGAAGGAGAAAAATATTAATCAAGAACACTTGATAAGTGAAGCCGTGAAAAATACAATTATAAAAAATTGGAGAAGGAGAAAAATATTAAGCAAGAACAATTGATAAGTGAAGCCAAAACTTTATTGGTACGACCAAATTGTCTTCTCCGAGCGAATTTTATGACCGAATTGTCTTGTACGAGCGAATTGTCTGACAGACACAATACACATGCATGTGCCCTGTTTATTACATAAAAATGATAGAACCCCTAAGATAATCATGCCGTCGAAACCTTCGACCGGACTAAATCCAAACCACTATAACTTCAATCTTGCATGCCGCATGAATTCTTCAGGCGCGCTTTTTGCTTGCGATTTCGCGAATTTTGTTCTTCACACATTCCATCGAGTTTGAAGGTGACATAATCACCTCTGCGACGAAACGTCTTCTCCTTGCGTTAACGGTGGCCTGCAAAAAATGACATAAAGGTTACATGAACCGAAGTTGCAACACCACCATAGTAGCTAGTCTACAAACGAAAATAACAGCATACCTGTGTAAATTTGCGGGTGATTTTGTCCCCGTCCCAATGTTCTAGACATTCTGTGACAAAAAGGCCACAAGAGTTCCTGGTACATATGCAAACATTAGCGGTGGGCAATACAAACATGTGTGTTGTTGTTTGATTGTGCATGGTGTCCTATTAACTCACCCATCCTCTTGCTGGGGTATGTCATACTCCTTGATAGGCCACTTACTTACGTCCGGATATTTCCCTGGTGTAATAAGATTTGCCTGACGCATATCGTGTGCTATAGCCATTCACTATAAAGAGGATAGTGATAAAGATCAATCATAAACAATATGTAAGAGCAATGGTACAAATGTTGGTTACATTACCAGTGCTTTAACAGTCCTCTCAGTCAGGTCCAGAGGATAGAGCAAATTGAGAGCTTGGAATTCTTTCTTGATCATGTGCATGACCACGGTCATCCAGTGGCTATTGTCGATATCCAACACCATATACGTCTACAGTGCAAAAAACCATTACGGATCAAAAGAAATACTTGATGAACTATCATGTAGTGATGAATCACAAACATTACGTACCTTATCACGCACAGTATACTCTTTCGTGACTCTATTAACTGCCCCAGCTTTGGTCAGAGCACTATCCATGTTGCAGCTCGATGGCAATGGATCGTCATGTGCGATAGCACGATCTACACGGAATTTGGACCTCCACGCTGGACAGAGGTAACGATCATGACCAACATGCAGCTCCAAATGTCCCATATAAGCATCAATGACCTGCATAGAGTATCAGCGCATTACATGTTGAGAGTTGAGACATAGATTTTTGAGCATCTTATAAAGAGTACATGCAAGTAGTACTTACATCGTCCGACAGCCATCTATGAGTTAGTACCGGTAGAATCCTTTCGGAAGTCAGAGTTATGCCACGGCCTTCACTGTAGTAAATTTTTTTGTTCTTGTTCTTCTCAGTGCTAGCAGCTAACTGGACAAATGAAATAGCTGCATCAATTATTTCCGGCGTCAACTCATCTGCCACATCCTCCGGCACATTATTGTTTGAAAATAGAGCTGCATGAAATAATATGAACGTCAACAATGGTGATCATATGCATTGGTAGTAAATAAAAAAATTAAGAATGTCAGTTACGAGACCTCTAGTAGCAGTACTAGTACCAGAGGTTCTCTGACCACGGCTGAAATACGCCCGGGCTTGTCAAGTCGCGGGGGGAATCAAATTTCTTGGGAACGGTCCGCTTCCGCTTACCGGACATAACCTCCTCATCCTTATCGATTGTTGCACCCTTTTTTCCATTCGCCTTAGCCATGAACATGCCGACAGAAGATGGACAAACGTCTATGTCCGATGAAGGTGCTTGAGTAGAAGTACCGACCACCCAAGGGTTTTCCGGTGTACCCCCACATACATCATGAAGCTTAATAGGTGAAGCTTCCTTGTGTCCTTTCAGCTTCGATGGGGTTTTCTGTTTCGCAAACTAAATCGTGTGAACATTTCTGGACGAAAAAAATTAAATGAGAAAATTATAGACAGAAAGATAAATACATAGTTCCTCAGGTACGGTTTTATGGTCGGGAAGCACTTCAGGCTGCGTCATGTCAATGATCGGCTCTCCATCACTGTCCATGTCTTCCTTGTACACGAATTCCTTCTTTTCATATGGACCATTCTCGTACGAATCCACTTCGTCCGGATCATTCTCCGCGGATGGCACGACAGCAGCCGGCTTGTACATGACACCTTCTTTGTTCAACTTCTCCAACAACCTCTTCAATAGAAATATAAACTTAGTAATGGTAGGGGGTTTAAAACAGCAAACATACTGTAAAGTATAAAGTTTGGGTGTGATACCTCAGCTACTTGATCAGGGATTTGACTCATCTCGGTGTGTATGAAGTCCATGCACCGCTTCATTAGAAGCTCCATCAAATCTTCAGACAATGCGGCTGCCGTCGACTTCTTTGCGTTTCCAGTTGCATGCTTGGTTTTTGGCTTCATGGTAGGCGCATTATTTGGGATGTCGGGCTCCTGAGCCCTATACTCCTGGGTGATATTATTTTCGATCTGCATGCGATATTGAAGTACATGTGATGAATAAAAAATAAATAGTATTAAGTTACAAAACATTTAATAAAGACGAAACACAATGACTTACCCTTACGTTACCATGGCCGCGCCCATTATCATAGTCGAACCTATCTCTCCTAGTGGCTGCGCCTTCTGTCCAGTTCCTCATAAGAGGTTGTATGGACAAGTTGGGATTATAGGCGCATTCGCCTTCGACCGGTTGCACCTTCTCCCAGTACAAGTACTACAAAAAAAATATAAGGATTTAGAGTTTGTAAAATACATCACATAAAATTTGCAATAATATGATAATTGACATTATGCAACAGGTCTGACATGTGTACCTGCAAGAGAGCCAAATTGCCTTTCGGCCATTGGCGGAGGTGTTTGCCTTTCTTCACTATGCGAAGGCAATCAAGGAGAACACGCATGGTGAAGGCATTCCAGTTAATCTTTGAAATACGTTTCACATCTGCGACCAAAGCGTAGTACTGCTTTGGCACAATCTTGCTCGACATGGGAGCAATAATTGTTCCTAACAGGACCAGCACTACTTTGCGTAGGAAATCATCGTCGGTGGTTTTACTTTTAATTATGTCCTCAATGAGATTATCTATCACTATGTTTTCTGAAGTCTTACTGAGAAATTGTGGCGGCACCCGCTCCTTCATGTCCTCGCCTTCTTCAGTCAGAATGTCCGAAGCGGACAGTCCTTGGTTCTCGAGGTTAAAGATGCACTCGACGTCGACCGCACCGAGAGTCACCTCCCCAACCTGCTCTTGTATAATGAATCTGCCCGTGCTGGCCTGAAAATTCTCAATCATATACCTAATCAGCAGGGTACGCATCTTAATAGATGGTATTTGCAGCATGCTGCGCAACGATGTATCAGCCACTCTAGCTCGTTGACCGCTCGATAGATCTGCAACAAGCTTGCACCATTTCTCAACTGCGCATACTATTTCTCCATTCAGCGCGTCCATCCTGTTGAAAGAAAATATATAACTTTGTGACATTAGCTAACACTAAAGCAAAAATAACAATAGGCATGCAAAAATATAAAACTTTCTGGCAGTAGCTAACACTAATGCAAAAATAACACTAATGGAAATATAATACTATCACCATGTATACTGCAACATGCAGCCAAGTGTGTGCTGACATGAGGCAATAAAAATAACTACAATTGGTAATTGAATTTACTTGCATCTGATCAAGTTCTTTGAGTATCATTTAAATTATATAATCAATAAATTTAATATGGTAAACTGTTACTTAGTCGTCTGGTTGTCTTACTAACAGGGTGACAAATTGTTCACCAGTAAATAAACTAGAGTCTATAGCAATGGTACCTATTTGAGGTTCATCAACATCTAATGTTAATAACTCTTTAATGTTCTATGTGCACAACAATATAATTGGATCGTGTGACAAAAATATAATTGGATCTTGTGACAAAAAATGTATTGCATCATGTTTCTCAAGAAACAACATCTTATTCTACCATGCTATGAAAGAACCAAAGAATGTTTTCATCTACGCCATCTGGTCAGAACGCATCTAGTCCAGTTCATACTAGTTGAAAATATGTGGTAAACCTAAGTCCATCAAAGCAACGAGACGGAGGAAGTAGCTTGCTATGAAAGCGCGAGGGAAGGAGGACAATTTACTTGATCGGTCGACGAAGATGAAAGAAGTCGGCGATGCGTTGTCGACGTAGTTCGTCGAGGTCGGCCTACACATGCGGACGATCTTGATCTTCTCGGGGTTTTTGTGGCGTGTGGGATGCAGCGGACGGAGCTGTCGACGCCTCGCCGGCAGGAGTCGATCTAGTCGACGACATTTGCGAGGAGGAGTAGATTATATACGAGGTCGACGCCTAGGTCGTCGTAACTTCCCTGTGGCCAATCTCGCGATCTATATTTTCCTCCGTTGAAGCGAGGCTGAACGTGCTCCTCAATCGTAGGGATTAGGAACATATGGATTATCACGATCCCAGAATTGTGTAACAGAACGGCAACTACTCCCGTGATCGACGTGCGTGTGATCGACGTGCATGGAAAGCGCAGCGTTGTGGGCTCCACAATATGGATCCGACACTTATTTGCGGTCTGCGCCGGCCCACCTACCTGCATTGTTTCTTCCCTCAAAATAAATATAATTCGTTCATCCCTAAAAAAAACTCTTTGTGACACGTTTTAGTTATTGTATACTTGCATTTGTTCAACAAAATTTATAGTATCTCTATCATTTCTACAATATTATACATGCATCGAGTGTCGGAAATGAACGATACTTGTCATGCATGCATGCCATGGTCATCGTAGGTTACGGATTAAGTTTGGGATCATTTCGTGAGATCGTAGGTTACGCATAAACCACTTTCAGACCTGCCCTCCGGTAGACACGAACGGTCCTGCTTGTACATGGTGCATGTGGAAGCTTGCATTAGATGACCCCAACTTATGGGAGCATGTGGGCTTGGCCAATGTGGTCCCCCAGGCAAGGTGTGCATGAATTCGGACGCAAAACGCACGTTGCGTCACGTGGGGGCAGTGTTGTAGGGTTTTCTCGCAAGAAAACCCTAGAAATTGCATCGAGTGTCGCAAATGAACGATACTTGTCACGCATGCAAGCCATGGTCATCGTAGGGTATGCATGTAGTTTGGGATCATTTGGTGGGACCATCAAGGAAAACCAATTTCAGACCTGACCTCCGGCAGACCCGAATGGTCCTGCTTGTACATGGTGCATGTGGAAGAATGCATGAGATGACCCCAACTTTTGGGAGCATGTGGGCTTGGCCAATGTGGTCCCCCAGGCAAGGTGTGCATGAATTCGGATGCAAAACGCACGTTGCGTCACGTGGGGGCAGTGTTGTAGGGTTTTCTCGCAAGAAAACCCTAGAAATTGCATCGAGTGTCGCAAAAGAACGATACTTGTCACGCATGCAAGCCATGGTCATCGTAGGGTATGCATGTAGTTTGGGATCATTTGGTGGGACGATCAAGGAAAAGCAATTTCAGACCTGACCTTCGGCAGACTCGAATGGTCCTGATTGTACATGGTGCATGTGGAAGCATGCATGAGATGACCCCAACTTTTGGGAGCTTGTGGGCAGTGTTGTAGGGTTTTGTCAACGGAAAAAACCCTAGAAAATGCATCCAGTTTTGGAAATGAACGATACTCGTCATGCATGCCTGCCATGGTCATCCTAGGGTTTGCTTACAGTTTGGTCTGAATTGGTGAGACCGAGAAGATAAATCTGCTCCTAGTACATGGTGCATGTGGAGGTATGCATGCGACTGTCCCAACTACATTTGATTTAATAGTATTTGAAGTTTCAAAAGAAAATAAAATTTTAATTTGGAATGAAGAATTGAAATAATGAAGAAGTGCAATAGAACTTAACATATTATCAATTACATTTTGGAAATATTTCTAATATAAAGAAGAGAACAAATATTAGAAAGAAGAAGTGAAATAAAACATAACATTTTATCTTACAAATTAAAAATATTTCAAAAATAATAATTATAAGAAATATTAGAATTAACAATTAAAATAAAACACACCATTTTAGTTTATATTTTGTAAATATTATCAATATACAAAAGAGAACGAACAATTGAAATAAAACACAACAGAATTTGGCATATTTTTTAAATTTTAGTAAACACTGTTAGAAATGATATAGAAAAAAAGAGACTTGGTTTTAAATATTACAAATATAAACAAGAAAAGAAACAAAGAAAATTTAAAACGTATCAGCGAGCGGAGTAAGGCTTCCCTGGGCCAGCCCGCCCGAATTGGGCCCAAGGCGGAGCCGCGCAGGGCACATCGCAGTGCATAGCCGTTGGGTGGTGGGAGTTTAGTCCCACCTCGCCAAGCGAGGGAGCGCTGCACCGGTTTATATACCCGGCTGCGACTCCCCTCTCAAGCTCCTATCAATTGCAGGCAGTACATTGCCTAACTCTTGTCCCCTCTGCCCTGTGGGACCTACCAGCAGCAGAGATAATATCCTCCACGGGCCTGCATCCTGGCCCATGCAACGCAGGGTTCCTAGTCGTATGCAGGCTGTGGAGTATGAATTCTCCTGCTCTGGTAGGTGGGCACTTTTTTTTGGCATATTGCCATGTGTATTGATCTTCAAATCACACACTAAATTATGCACATGCTCACTTGCATTCAATACACAATTTTACACATGCTCACTTATATGTAATACACATGGATATTAATTGGATTTCAACAAAAATGAGGCCGTGGTGTATGAATTCTACTACCACATGCATGCAAGATGCATAGAGTGTCGGAAATGAACGGTAGTTGCCAGGCATGCTTGCTATGGTCATCGTAGGGTGTGCATAAAAGTTTGGTATCAATTGGTGAGACCGAGAAGAAGAACCTGCTTGTAGTACATGGTGCAACTGGAGGCATACATGCGATTGTCCCAACTATATTTGATTTAATAATATTTCAAGTATGAAACAGAAAATAAAATTTATAATTAGGAAAGACAACCATGAAAAATGAACTATGAGAGAACAATATTTCATACATTATTTAACTTTATAACTGTCAGAACAAAGATGTGAGGAGAATATAGAAAACAGAAGAAAAATTTTAAATGAATAAGTGCAATAAAAGACAATATATTATCTTACATTTTTGAAATATTTCAAATATAAAGAAGATAACAAATATTACAATGAAGAAGTGAAATAAAGCAGAACATTTTATCTTACAAACTAAAAATAATAAAGATAAGAAATATTGGAATGAAGAATTGAATTTAAACATAACATTTTAGTTCATATTTCGTAAATATAATCAATATACAAAAGAGTACGAACAAATGAAATAAAAGACACAGAAATTGGCATATTTTTAAAATTTTAGTAAACACTGTTAGAAATAATATAGAAAAAAATAGACTTGATTTTAAATATTACAAATATAAACAAGAAAAGAACCAAAGAAAATTTAAAACGTATCAGCGAGCGGAGTAAGGCTGCCTGGGCCAGCCCGCCCGAATTGGGCCCAAGGCGAACCAGCCAGAACTGTCATCGCAGCACAGCCATTGGGTGGTGGGAGTTTAGTCCCACCTCGCCAAGCGAGGGAGCGCTGCACCGGTTTATATACCCGGCTGCGACTCCCCTCTCAACCTCCTATCAATTGCAGGCAGTACATTGCCTAACTCTTGTCCCCTCTGCCCCATGGGGCCTACCGACAGAAGAGATAATATGCTCCACGGGCCTGCATCCTGGCCCATGCAACGCAGGGTTCCTAGTCGTATGCAAGCCGTGGAGTATGAATTCTCCTGCTCTGGTAGGTGGGCACTTTTTTTTGGCATATTGCCATGTGTATTCATCTTCAAATCACACACTAAATTATACACCTGCTCACTGGCATTCAATACACTATTTTTTTGTGCATACATGACAAGTTAATGTTTTATATTGCACAAACAAAGGTGGGTTCCAAAGGTTTTATATTTTTTTGAATTTTTTATTAATTTATAATGCCCTCTAGACTGACCGGTCAAAACATCGGTCTATACCTCAGGGGGGGCATGGTAAAAAATACTTTTTCCAAATTTTCTTTCATAGCCATGATTGTCACATGTGGGTCACCATGTTCAAGAAAGTTTGTGTGATTTGGAGGTGGTGGGAAAAATCACATTATTTCAAAAACTGGCTTGAGTTAGACCAAATGGCCCCTCCGGAATGCGGTCATTTTTTCGACCACCTCCAAATGACCTCAACTTTGGCACACATGATCTATTGCACAAACAAAGGTGGGTTCCAAAGGTTTTATATTTTTTTGAATTTTTTATTAATTTATAATGCCCTCTAGACTGACCGGTCAAAACATCGGTCTATACCTCGGGGGGCATTGTAAAAATACTTTTCAAATTTTCTTTCATAGCCATGATTGTCACATGTGGGTCACCATGTTCAAGAAAGTTTGTGTGATTTGGAGGTGGTGGGAAAAATCACATTATTTCAAAAACTGGCTTGAGTTAGACCAAATGGCCCCTACGGAATGCGATCATTTTTTCGACCACCTCCAAATGACCTCAACTTTGGCACACATGATCTATTGCACAAACAAAGGTGGGTTCCAAAGGTTTTATATTTTTTGAATTTTTTTATTAATTTATAACGCCCTCTAGACTGACCGGTCAAAACATCGGTCTATACCTCAGGGGGGCATTGTAAAAAATACTTTTTCCAAATTTTCTTTCTTTCATAGCCATGATTGTCACATGTGGGTCACCATGTTCAAGAAAGTTTGTGTGATTTGGAGGTGGTGGGAAAAATCACATTATTTCAAAAACTGGCTTGAGTTAAGGCCACCATCGAAACAACAACTAAACATGAAGGAAGCATTCACCACCAATAAAGTTAAGGCCACACAAATATAGATAGCATTCTACGTTACCCCCACAGGTACCAGCCAGTTCACAACAAATCCAGTTCAGACACACAATACATTACATAATATTAGTAGTTCAAACCCAGATGCAGCTTTCCAAAAGTAAAACATCATCAAATCTACTGATGATGAGTAGGGCTTCCAGCTTCTGATGATCAGCATGATGTAGGACTACATGTTGGGGTTTCTCATGACCTTCAGGAGGGCAGAGTGCTGAGCCCTGATCTTGTAGTCATCACCGGTGATCGATGTAGCCCGACAATGTTCCATCAGATGCTCCTGTAACCCAGACCTGGGTTTGGCCTTGCTGCAGTAGGGGCACCGGTACTTCTCCGTCATCCAGTTGTAGTACTTATCAGGTCCTTGGGCCCTGATCTTCAGCACCTCCTTCTCTCCAAAGGACTCGACGTTCCCCTCGACCACATCATCTCCAGATTCATACTGCACATATTAATGATAGACATTAATACATTATGCATTCAAATACTATAAACATCTAACACTAACTCAATGCAAAAATAACATTTCAACTAGGCCTTACCTAAATGCGGCTCATCTTCATCAACGTCATATGGGTAGTACCCAGATGAGTCATACTTCCTGTTGTTGCCAACAAGATCCTCCTTCTGCTATATTGTCAACCAAGCAAATCATTTACATGGAATTGAATTGCATTTCAAATAATGTCATTACAAACAAAATTGTGAATGTGAACCACATTGGTATGTTGCAAGTGACAAATATTGTCTATATATTTTCCAATGCAAAATATTTTAATATGAAACCTACAGATAAACAAATAAAGCTACCTAAACAATTTGTTTTTGCATAATGATGGAAAGCTCCAATCTATATTGGACAACATAGCTAATATAAATACATATTCTGGAAAACTTTCTAATTACAGGAAACCTACACAAAAGAATAATTCAGATGTACCTAAGCATTTTTGGGATAATACAGCAAAGCTCCTACACATATTAACATAATGCAGTAGTTAATTATGTACAACTTCAACTATAAATGCATTCATCTTCAACAAACAACTAAAATTTCATTACTTACCTAAACAACAACAAATTATACTATAGATGTATCTTGTATCATCTAAATCAATTCATTGCCACATCATAATTAATGCATTCCAAATCAAATATGTTTCCATCCAATATCATTGAATCACAGATCAAATCAAATAATCATATATGTCTGCAGCACTGAATACAGATCTAATAATCATATATGGTCTATCTGACCTTAAATTCCCCCTTAAATAAGGTATTCAACCTCATACTAATTAAAATCTAACAAGCAAAAATTCCAGGACTAATCTAATAAGCATCTGAAAAAACCCCAAGATGCTTTTATCTCTGAATCAACGGCATTGGAGAGGATGTTCAATGCTGTAAATATCTCTGAAGCAATTGCAAAGTTCCACTGCTAACCCAAACTAAATAAGCATAGACTGCCCCTTCCCCTCTCCTTCAGAAGCCCCAATCCAACACAAACAAAATCCAGCCATTGAGTAGCTCTTTTTGATTAACATGACAACACCCATTACATGAGCACATCCTTCACTATATTTACAACCAAACTAATTCACCATCTAATCACCTCAGGTACACAATTTCCAAAAACACAAGGCCATGCACAACCCATCTCATAGCCTCTGCCTGACAGGCATCAATCAAGCATCAATGAACTGCAACTATGACAACATGCATCAATCAAGTATCTTAGAATTGCAACTATGACAGGCATAATCCCTAGAACTAATCATCCATTTAATTAATCATCAAGCCAAAGAACAAAAGCAGTCACCAACCCAAAGCAATAGAGAAGTATATATTTGACTAATCCATCGTCTAATCCTCAAGCCAAACACCTACAGAATTGCACAAATTCCACCACTAATCTAATAAGCATATGAAAAAACCCCATCCCTCAATCCGGCTACTTCTAACCGAATCTAAAAATCATATGAGGTCAACCATTCTTGCACGAATCAAATACACAAAAACCCTAATGCAGAGAAAACCCCACATCCAACAAATCTAACCAAAGAACCTTCTGGCCACAAACCCTACAATCTAAAAACTACCACATTAAAGTGATAAGCACATACCTTCTGCTCCGCCTGCTCCTCGCGAGAGCCCGCCTCCACCTTCTGCGCCTCGCCAGAGCCCGCCTCCACCTTCTGCGCCTCGCCGGAGATCGCCAGAGCGGGCGCGTCTGGCTGGACTGCGCCGCTGCATCCCGCCCCCGCCTTCTCCAGATCTGCAGCGGAGGGAGCACCGCGCTGGACGCCGGTACGTCCCCTCACAAAGGTGCCCGCAGCGACCTGCCGCGCCTGCTCCACCAGATCTGGGCCCCAATCCGGGCGCTCACCTCCTGCGTCCGCCATGGCGATGGAGAGGATGTGGTGAGGGAGACGAGGAGGTTGGAGAGGAGAGGGAGTGGGGCTCGTGGGGAGTGGGGAGTGGAGAGAGGGAGACGATGCAGCGGGGGGGGGGAATGGTGGGCGATGCGGCCGGAGGTGGTTGCTGTCCACATTTATATGATGGGACAGTTTTGGCAACCACTCGTGACACGTGCAGCCCCACGCGCGGGCGGCTGCAGGCGTGCGCGAAATGCCGCCGTATACGAATACAAGCATACGGCCGGGCATACGATCTAACCGGGCCCGTACGGGCCTCCCAGGGCTCCTCGACGGCTATACGCGGGGGCAACAAAGACGATCGTGCCCCTCGTTATGAACCGTTTTTGGTTCATCCTGGCCGTCGATGTGTTTTTCCACCTCGCGTTCAGCCCGGGGGGGAGCACCGGAGCAGAAACGCGCCTTGAGCGAGTCTGCAGGTGCAGGTATGATCCTACCTCCGCATATGAAGCTGAAATTCTAGCATGCGTGGATTGCACTTGTGTATTCCATGACAGAGTAAGAGTAAATTGTTGCTGCCGAGGAATACAACTTAGGTCCTACTGCCGTATGAGGGCCGTAATGTGTCCTTGTTTGATTAATACGGAGCAATATAGTACCTCATTTTGCAGCGAAAAAAGAACAAAAAGACTTGACTTCTGACTTACCGATGAGCACACCAACGACGACCTGGTTGTGATCGATGACTTGGAATTCCAATGCCCAGACATCAAGGTTCTTTTCTGCGTTGATTCCTCCAGAGTGCCTTGCCGTATAGGAGAAGAAAAAAGATGCTATGCTGCAGCAAGTGAGTGAAAGCAATTAATGTGAAGGATGCACATCATCAAAAAAAATTCAGTAGTGGTAACTTGTAGTCCTTTCAAATTACATTTTTTTAGGGGAAGTCCTTCCAATTTTTACTGATTCGTGCTACCTATGTATCCTTTGGTTCAGGTCAGCACAGAAAATTTGGGCCTCATGTGACCCGTCCGAGTCATAAATGAAGGTGTTCGTCTTTATTGGTCACATTGATTCAAGTTGGTTATCTTCCTCGCACCGCTTCGGTACAACTAGTACTCCCGCCGCAGTTGATCTCGTTGGTTAAATTTATGGTCAAAGTTGGACCTCGAAAAGCGTGGGCACACTATATTTTGAAATGGAGGGAGTAAATTATTTAGGTCAACCATTTGGAGTCCCATTGTGTCATAATAAATATTATTACCACAAGGGATAAAAATGTTCACATAGTAATTTTTTATTTTCCCTAAAATTTTGAGAATATATACATTACTGAAAATAATTGTATTCACATATTCTAATGTTCTAACCGATCTACGAAATGTTCATATATTTGCAAAGATATCTACCACGTACTCCCTCCATCCCATATTGATTGTCTCTGAAATGGATGTATCTAGATCTGTATCGTTGCTAGATACATCCGTTTGATCGACAACCAATATGGGATGGAGGGACTAGTAAATAAATGTTCAGACATACTGGATAAATGTTGATCCCATGCCGAAAAAAGTTCATACTTTGCCAAAAATGTTGGTCCCGTGCTAAAGAAAGGATCACACATTTTAGGAAAATGTTTGTCCCTTGTTATAATTTTTTTATATATGTTATCTAAATATTCGTACTAATTGTAAGGTGGAAGATAAGTTGTATTTCGGTTAGCACCTAAATAAACTGAAATTTAGGGAAAACAAAATTTTCTGCTAAAGAAAGTTAATGATAAATGGTGGGAGGTAAAAGATGGATAGTTTCCATCATAATAAATATTTTATTACCACTAGTGATAAAAATGTTCCGGCAGAAATTTTTTCTTTTGGCAATATATACATGTCCAAAAAAATATTCATATTCGGAAAATTGTTCTTCCGGATCTACTAAATGTTCATACATTCGCAAAAATATCTCCACCTGCTAAAAAATGCTCGTACATATTGGAAAAATGTTGATCCCGTGTCAAACAAAAATGTTTGTGTTTCTCAGAAATATTTGTCCCTTGATAAGAAAAGATCATACATTTTAAGAAAATGGTTCTCCCATGTTAGAAATTGTCCATAAGAAGCTTAGACAATTATTGAGAGAGGTCTAGGTGGACGATCGAAACCCTACCCACGTGAACCATCTACTCCCCATCTCGTCTCCACTAGGGAGAGTCGCTGGGCAATGTTCATGTGGCATCGGTGAAGTGTGGAGGTACTCATTGGTGGTGGTCTGCTTGTGGAGGACTTGGAGGGCTATTCTAGGATGGAGAAGGGTATGTGTGCTCTAGTGGTGGTATTCATCAGGCGCGGTCAACAATGGTGTTGGTGATCCAGCACTATGATCTTCAATAATGGTGGCCCGGCCTGGCTAGGTCATCGGAGAAAGGGAGTCGGAGCATGATGTTCGACGATGGCAAGGTCGACATCAGACTTGGACGTGTCGTGCAACGGCATGTGTGATTTTTTTTTCCAGGTTTTCTTAGGGGGTCTCTGAGTTTTGTTCGGGGCAATGAGGTGGCGGGTTGTTCCAGTGTAGGAATACTGTTCTCCTCGCCCTTTACCCGTTTCATTGTTGTGCTTATTGGCGATAGAGGGCATGTGAATCCATGTTTGCAACGGATCTTTCGGGATCTGGTTGGTTTACCTTTCCGGTGGATCCGTCTGAATTTGGAAGGGTTTCGTGGTCTTCTGATTTGCTACGGGCCCTTATCACCGTTTTCTTCTCTTTGTCGGCAATATATCAGTGACTCCTATTGTGCATCGACGACATCCCTGCTAGTGCTTGTGTAAACTCCTAGGTTTAAAAAGGTTTGCTTTGTGAAGGCAGAGGCTGAGAGGTGGAATCGAGTTATACTCACGGCGCGCCCTCGGTGGATGCTGGAGGAAGAAGACTTGGGCACCCCAAGGATATGAATGTAATGTTATTTTCTGTCTAACTGTTTGTAAGGACCTGTGATGCTTAATATATATATGGCTTTAGAACCTAGAAAGAAAAGAAATTGTGCATGCGTTTTAGGCAAATATTTGTACAAGAGGGTTGTTGGTGGTTGGATGTTAGAAGTTGGGGTAGGCAAGTAGGCACAGCGAGATAGTGAATGTAATGGATGGCGCATATATAAAGCTAGCCAGCCCACAACCCATCAGTATACTACACCCACGGCAAGTCAATTGAAAAGGCCAGCAAATAAGCATAGGGAGAAGCATAGCAATGGCCATCACCAAGCTTGCGGTCGTTGCCATGCTTGTGATACTACTGCATGTGTCCACGTTATGCGCCGTGGCACAGCACCACGGCGTGATGACGCTGAACGGGTTCGAGAAAGGCCAGGACGGCGGGGGGCCGTCGGAGTGCGACGGCAAGTACCACAGCAACAAGGAAATGATCGTGGCGCTGTCCACCCGCTGGTACGGGGGCGGCCGCCGGTGCCTGAAGATGATCCGCATCACCAGCGAGCAGAACGGGCGCACCGCACAGGCAAAGGTGGTGGACGAGTGCGACTCCAGCAACGGATGCAAGGACAGCATCGTGGACGCCTCCGCCGCCGTGTGGAAGGCGCTCGGGCTCAACACCGACATTGGCGAGGTCCCCGTCACCTGGACCGACGCCTGAAACCATGCATCGATCCACCGGTAAGCAGCAGCCGGCGACCGCAAGGGCGGCAGTGCTCATCGGTGCAGTCCTGTCGAGTACGTATATACGCATGCATATGGCAGAATAAACTACCCGTATGGATGGCAGTGCGGGTTTATCGAGTATCTTGTCAGAGTCATGTCAGTTTCAATTTTAGTCCGTGTATTCTGTTGTGCAATAACCCGACCTATATGCTAGAGTATTGTACTACTCTCGTACTGTATTACGGAAGAAGAAATGCTAGCTCTTCAGAGTCTTCACTAAATATCTCTATCTGAGTTCATCTTTTGTCCTTGTGTATACATTTCCTAGATCGTCCACTGGTGTAGAATCGTCATATGCGAAGTGTTAAAAACCCTTTTCCTGACACAGTTTTGAACCGCCCCACTGTGAAGGTATGCAATAGGAGGGTCCATCGCACACGACACAGATTAGTGGTCTGCGATAGCTCCTCTGATCACGCACCATAAGCACGAAAATGCACGTCTACGATCGAGATTCGGGAGAGCTATCACAACAATCAGGCGGAAGAAGTCGTGCGAAATGTGCTGAATATCCCACACAATTTTCTTAAAAAACATTTCTGTTAGTACTGCATAACACACACAATGGGTCCCAAAAAATCGTGTGAGATAGGGTGATCCATCACATACGCCCTTCCTGCTGAAAACGTTTGTGGCCTGGCAGCATATCATAAACGTTTTTAGGTATTTAATGGGCATTTCAAATTTAAACTACAAACACATGCAGTTGTGCATCAAAATGGATTGAAAAATCATATTTTTTTTGTACTTTTGTGTATTTTTATGCCCCATGGAAGAAATATGACGAAATCTCAAATAGCTCGGTGTCATGGCTCGGCCGCGAACGTTGGATTTTTTTTTATTAAATTCTACAAAATCAAGAAGTGCCCTAAAACACATGAAACTTGGCCTGGTGTCAAGATATGGCACCAATAGAATGCTAAACATTTTTGTCCAATTTAAAATAAAGTTTGACATAAGCTTCTTAGAAACCATATTTTGACGGATGAATGTCGAGGGAAATGATACAAAATACTCCATACATAACATTTTTGAATTTTAGATGCATGTGGTGCGAAGGGGGGAAATAATGTAGGTGAGACAGTGTCTTTTCTTTACATGAGCGGCCTTAATAAGACTGCAAGAAACTAAGTGGCCTAAATGATGTCATTCTAAGCGGCTTTGTTTTTTTCAAGGGACCTTAGAGAATCTCTAGCCGCGCCCCCGGAACGGCCTCCCCGGGTGATTTTTTTGCGCCGGCGCCGAAAAAACAGCCCAGTCGCGCCTCGAGGACGCCGAATTCCGCCGGCTCGGCCCGTTTTTGCGCCTGGCGATCGCAGGCCGAACCCGGCGCACTGGGGGCGCTCGGGGGCTCCGGCGCAAGGAAAAAAGCGTTCCTGGGGCCACATTGGCAGTTAAAAGTCAAGCCGCCCGTCCAGATTCGCCTCCTACCCCCCGCGCTCGGCCGCCACCCTGCGCCACCCTGCCGATCCCGGCGCCGTCCACCGCCCACCGCAGCTAGGTAGACCATCTCCCGCCGGGAAAAAGAAGGGGTTTCACCGAGGCAGCCTCTTCGCCGCCATCCGGGCAACTTTTCCGGTGTTCCGGCCGCGCAGGGCCTGTACACCGGCGGGCTTGCGCCCACCTCGCTCGCAAGGTGTTCGATGAATTGCCCGGCCCAGCGATGGACTCCGAAGATGAGGAGGCGCTTGCGGCGTTGCTAGAGGAGGAAGCCGAAGCCGACGTCCAGGAGCAGGAGCATCTCATGGTGCTCGCCGCCCTCGCCGGCCTGCTCGCGACCAGTGAAAAGCCGCGGCGAGGTGGCTCGGCGCTTGGGCGGGTGAAAGCAAAGAACCGAAATCGTCTGGAAGGCTACCGCATGCTCTACTCGGACTACTTCGCCGATGCTCCATTGCACGGTGAGAAAACATTTCAGCGTTGTTATCGTATGAGCCGAAAACTTTTCCTCAGGATTGTGAATTCCATCAGGGAATTCGACAGCTACTTCAAGTGCAAGATGGATTGCACCGGCACACTTGGATTTACCTCGATCCAGAAGTGCACGACAGTTATGAGGATGCTTGCATACGGAGCTCCCGGTGTTTCACTCGACGACTATGGGCGCATGGCCGAGTCCACCACCATTGAGTGTTTCTACAAGTTCTGCAGGGCGGTGGTGGCAGTGTTTAGACCGCAGTACTTGCGAACACCCAATGCGGAAGACACTGCTCGGATCCTAGCACAGAATGAAGCAAGAGGATTTTCTGGGATGCTTGGAAGCATCGACTGCATGCATTGGAAATGGAAGAACTGTCCATTTGCTTGGCAGGGGTTGTACAAAGGCGCCAAAAGCGGTTGTAGTGTGGTACTTGAGGCAGTGGCCACACAGGACCTCTGGATTTGGCACTGTTTCTTTGGGATGCCAGGAACTCACAATGACATCAACGTCCTGCAGTGCTCCCCAGTCTTTGCCAAGCTTGTTGAAGGTCATTCTCCTCCGGTGAACTTCGAGGTCAATGGGCGGCAGTATAACAAGGGGCACTATCTAGCTGATGGCATCTATCCGAGATGGTCGACATTTGTGAAGACCATCTCAAACCCTGTGCCAGGAGGCAAGAACGCCTGGTTTGTGAAGGTTCAGGAGGCTTGCAGGAAGGATGTTGAGCGGGCGTTTGGTATGCTCCAATCTCGATTTTGTTGTTGTCCGGTTCCCTGCTCTGACCTAGTCGAAAGATCAAATGTGGGAGATCATGACTTGCTGTATCTTCTTGTTCAACATGATCATTGAGAACGAGCAGGAAGAGCCAGTGTTTGACACTGAACCATATTACAAGCAGGGTCCTCTTGCCCAAGTTGATCACCAACTACCGGCAAATTGGACTGACTACCTCAATATGCGTCAGGAGATCTGAGACCCACAGGTGCATCAAGAACTGCAACACGATCTGGTGGAGCACCTATGGAGGCTCAAGGGCGAGGCTGGGAATGACGTGTGATGAAACTTGAGTTTTTATTTGTTAAACTATATAATTTGTATTGAACTATTTGTTGAACTATTTGATTTACGTGATGAAACACGCCGAAACATGCCGAACCATGCCGAACTATGTGATGAACTAATTGATTTCTATTTGTATGCGAAAATTCACGCCGAACCGCGCCGAATATGGGCCGATTCACACAGATATCGGGCCGTTTTTGGACATAATTAGGCCGAACACTGGGCCGAAATCGACGCCTAAGGGCGAGCTGGGGGCGACGGTTGGGTGCCGAACCGCCCCCAGCGCCGAGTTTATCGCCGGCTCACCCCCAGGCCACTTTTTTTCGGCGCCCTGGGAGGCCGAACAGCTGGAGATGCTCTTAGTGGCTAAGTTAGTGATTTTCCTTGCCGGAAGGAAAAGATATGTGGCCGCAGGCTCGCATAGTGGACCATAGTGTAGCCCACAAAGAAATAGAAACCTCAAACACCAGCACCAACAATAGCGGCATTTTCTCAGAAACAAAAAAACCCAACAATAGCAGCATTATCTAAAAAACCCAACAATAACAGCAAGACATATACAGTATCAGCAATTTAAATAAAGAACATTGCCTTAGCTAGTACTCCGCTGCACACCGTCGTCCTTCTGAAACAATTCCAGGGTAAAGATCCACCAAAACACACACATTGATACATTTACGACATGTCTTATAGACGCACGACCACTCTCTGCCGTTTCATAGTTCGTGCAGACTAGGGACCGCAAGTTACCAGAACAGACATGAAAGTGGATTTTCATACACAAAATAACAATATCAAACTTGATAAAAAAATTCTGAAATTCTGCAACATCAAACATGATCAATTGTCTTAGGTTCTTGCAAAATCTTATCCACAAATAACATTCAAGTAGTTCTCAATGAAAAAAACAAAATCATGTACTAAAAAACTGCACAAGACATTGACCAGTGACTAGGGGAGTGGTGTCCTAACCGAAGAGTGGAGGAGGAGGTTGTGGCGAGGCTCATCACAGAAGTTGGTTGAGTGATTCACGAGGGGGTGGTGTCCTAACCGAAGAGCGGAGGAGCAATGGTGGTCGGCGGTGGTGCAATCGGGCTGTGCCGGTGTCGGTGGGGAGGGGAAATATCCATCGCAAGTTAATTGGGTTTTGGGAGTGGGAGTGGGACGGGGGGTCGAAGACGCATACTTCAACAGCTGGTGAGTGTTTTGGGGTCCGTCCCAATAACTTTTTGGGACATGAGGCGTATTTGGGCTTTGATTAGAACGAGTTAAAGCTAAAAAAAAACATCGTTTTTTGAGGATCGATTAGAGTTGCCCTAAGCAGCACGTATGAGTCTAAACTAGCTGGACTAACTCTGCTGGACATGTGAAGGCAGGGCTTTTCATAACAAAAGCAGCAGCATCCTCAGGGCATTGTTGCAACCACAAAAACAGCCACAACCCGAACTGTTGATTTCCGTCAGTCCATACAGAGCAAAATAATGAATGCATGATTGCTTATTTCTTTCTTCATTACAAGCAATGCATTGCTTACCCTATCTCTCAAGACTTTCACCCGGATCGGATCCGGTCCAATCATACGAGAAGCTTCCTGTTTCCATTGTTCCTAATAATTCAAATTAATCCTAACTGAATCTGCTCAAGGGTAGGCAAAACCAATACACAATAGTCTGAACCCTACTTGCTTCTCTGCTGCTCCATAGTGCAATAGTTCCTTGTACAATGAAGAACATGTGCATGTTTTCATAGCAGACAGCCTCAACTCTGAAGCCAGCTCTGTTGCAATTTGTTAGAGATAGATAATTACTACTCCCCGAAACCCAACTATAAATAAATACATAAATATCTTGAGAAAAATGCAGCACTCTGCTGGTGAAAAACAAATGGTACTGTTTCTTTGGAGCAGGTGAGCAATTCAGTCTGCTGGATCAGTGACGGCTAAAATGCCGTGATTAATTGTTCAAACTATATATTCCTCATCATGGACGGGCAACATATGCAGTACTCATGCATGAATGCAATGTAATTAAACATAATATATCCTGGAGTTTATGATATGATGCTAGTAAAGCTCATAGGCCAGCAGCTTTTTATTCTAGCAGCCATCAGAACTGAAAACTCCGTGCACACCTGCTCTAAATCCCTTTTGAAACAATCTATCCATGCTGGAAAACAGGTGCAGCTTGTTGTTAGCTTGGTTGCAGTTTGGCACTGAACTTAAACCTGTTAGTTGATCCAGAAACCTCACAAGGCAATAATTACTTAGTAATATTGGTTGCAATCATCATACCATAAAATTAAGTCTGAGCCCTGCACACTGCTTAAACATAAGAGCAACCTAAAAGGGCCACCTTTGTTTGCTATGCCGCAATCAGGAAAGCTTAAAAAGAAGCTCAAAATCAAACTGTAGCATTTTTTTTTACTGAAACTCAAACCGAACTGTTCCCTTAATTCAGAAGGCTGTTACTGCATCTGTACTGTACTGATGCACATAATAAAGTAGGAGTGGTACCCAACCCACCCATGCTATGAATGAAATCAGTCACCGTATCTATTATCATGGGATGGAAGGCATGAACCACTCCGGCGGCGGCCAGCTCCGGTGCCGCCCAAGGCCCTCCACCTTCTCCAGGCTGCCATCCTTGAGGCTGAACACCCCGACGGCATTGTAGTACTGCTCGGTGGCATCCTTGTACGCCCACGGAGCATCCTCGGTGTAGTAGATGCAGCCGGCACTGAGCTCTGGGTGCTTCCTCGTGGACACGCAGAGGCAACCCTTCGCCCCGACGAACAGCGTGGCTTCGCCAATGTCCTCCGTCTCTTTCCACCCTTCCTTGCCGGCGTTGAGGACCTGCACCATGAAGTAGTAGGTCCGTGTACCCCAACTCTCCTCGAACTCCTTGAGTTTAGACCATCAGCGGCCCACCTGGTACCGCCACCAAGTACTCGCGGTGGTCCGGGTGGGCTGGCAACAACAGGCTCGGCGCGACCACCGCGCTCGTGAACACGCCCGGGGCATCGGCATCACGCTCCTCCCATGCCTCCACTTCGCCGGAGTATGTGATTGAGTAGAACCTGCCATTGTGGTAGACGGCATCCTCGACGCCGTTTAACGAGCGGCGCGACAGCCTCCACGTGTCGGCCTCCCCAGTGGCGACGGGCTCAACGCCATCGCGCGGGAGCCCGAGCCGCCACGCGCCAGCCCCCGCCACGGCAAAGGCCACGGCACCATACCGCGGCACCGTGATTAGCATGGCGATGGAGGCGGTGTCGGAGAGGACGACCTTGTGGTAGAGCGAGTGTCGCATCTGATCGGCTCTCAACGTCATGGTGCCGTGGGGGTACGGCGGCGACCCCCTGAGGAACCACATCACGTCGAAGGTGAAGTGGCTGCGCCCGTAGTGGACGTCGAGGCAGGGGATGGTGTCGATGGCCGGGAGAGCGCGCCCCTCGCCCATGAATGGGTTGAGGAGGCGAAGCCGGGCCCGGTCGTCGGAGGTGACTAGCCACCCGCAGGAGGAGGAAGTAGAACAATGGAATACTTGCTGTGTTTCGTTGATGCCCACGAAGGGGATAATATACAGGTACAGAGAGGTTAACAACCAGCTACATGCAAGGACATGCACAACGTGCTAGCGGGAATGGAGCACGTCCCGTGCGTGATCTACGTGGGACTCGGTCCCTCTGGTTGAGCCTGCAACGGCAGTCTTCCAACCGAGGAGGATCCCAGAATGGCGTGGCTGGGATCCGGGGTGCGCACGGCTATGGCGCGGCGGTTGGCAAGGGAGAAGAGCTCCAAGGCATCGCCGGGCAGGACGAGACATGGCGCCTCCGGCCTGAACGCGTCGCGAGAGGTGCGGAAGGCCGCGGTGAAGGCCAGGCGGTCGAGGAGGTTCAGCCGGTCGTGGATGCTGGATAGCATATCTGGCGGGAGGCCTGCGGCACCGGCGACGGCCGGCTTTGCTCGATTTCGCCGCATCGGAAGGTAGGGATGGATCGGGGGATTGGGATCGAGATCTGGGTGGTCGCATTGGAGATCAAGGGTTCAAGTACTGACCTAGCTCCACCTTCCCCGTCTCCAAATCTCTCTCGGGTGAGAAACTGCAAAAGACAACAAGCGTCTGACTTTTTGAATTGATAACGGAAATGGTAGCTAGCGAACGTCCCCGGAATGGGTAGCATTTCGAATGATTTTGATGGCATTTTAGTTTTATGTGATGTGACAGTTTCTTCAGAGCGATATAGCATAGCATTTTTTAGGAAGATGGCAGTTTTGAGACTTCATCTCAGAAAATGTCATGTCGCTCTGAAGAAACTCGCATCCCACACGCAACTAAAAATACCATGAAAATGTTCTCAAATACCACCTCTTTTGGTGAACGTTCGCCAGATAAGAGGGACCATTAATAAAGGAGAGAATTCCTTATTTGGCCCTTTCTTAAAATTTGATTCCCATTTTGGCCCCAAAAAGGTTTTCTTCCCATTTTGATACCCAAACTTTATTTTGTGCCCTACATGACATTTTCGTCAGGTTTAGCCACTAACAGCGTTATGTGCCACATGAAAAGTATTTCTGCTACGTTCCCGTAGCACCTCCCTGCGTCTCGCCGGGATGTGGATCTCGAACCAAGAGGAATATCTCAGATAGAGAGAACTTGGAGAAGGGGAAAGGAGCAGGGAGGAAAGCTTGAATAAGGAATAATAGTTGTGATTACAATTCGATGCCTTTCACACACGCCAGCCACATGCTTATATGCCTAATCCACACACGCCACACGGGCTGAGCCACAAAGGCCCAGTAGCACATAGGTGGGCCTGGCCCAGGTCATTGCACTCCCCTCCTCTTAAGGAATAGCTCGTCCTCGACTGTTCATCATGCCGTTGTCGTTGCAGTCACAGCTGAAGACCATTCCCAAGTCGCCATTGCAATCGGAAGTCCACTCCATGCAATCTTCCATTGCGTGCGTGTGTGTCCACCCACACGAACCAGCCTTGTTTGCAGAATTTGAGCCGGTTTGAACAGTTTATCCCCCAACAGAAATAGTGAATCCACAGTGTCTGAAGTAGGAGTTGGCGGGTATGCCGGTTTGAGCAGCGAAACGTGCACCACGGGGTGAATCTTGCTAGTCTCTGGTAGGGCCAAACGATATGCAACCTCGGCGACACGTTCAGTGATCTGATACGGACCAAAATACTTGAAACCCAACTTGTGGTTGGAACGTCTGACGACAGTTTGTTGCACATAAGGCTGCAGCTTCAGAAATGCCCAGTCGCCAACTTGAAACTGTCGATCCGATCGATTAGTGTCTTCCTGATGTTTCATCCTGTGTTGAGCTTGCAACAGGTGTTCTCGGATCAATCCTTGCATCAGGTTCCTTTCAGCCAACCATCCAGACAGATCAGAGGACAGAGTACTCTGAAGATTGGCAATGCCCAAGTGTCGAGGTTGATACGCATACAGTACCTGAAATGGGTTGTTCCAAGTGCAGAGTGGTAGTTTGTGTTGTACTAGTACTCAGCCTGAGATAACCAATAGGCCCACTTTTAGGGAGTTGAATGTACCAAGCATCTGAGAAAAGTTTCTAAGCATTGATTCAATTTCTCCGTTTGACCATCAGTCTGGGGATGATTAGCAGAACTCATATTCATCTTGGTGTCAGTGAGTTTGCACAATTCTTGCCAGATATTGCTGGTAAATATAGGATCTCTGTCAGTAATCAGAACCTGGGGAAGACCATGAACCTTATAGATGTCATCCACATATATTTGTGCCACTTATAGAGCAGTAAAGGGATGACACAAGGGAATGAAGTGTCCATATTTGCTGAACTTGTCGATGACCACCAGGATTGTGTCAAAGTTTTTGCTCTTGGTGAGACCTCCAATAAAATCCATGCTTACCATATTCCAGGCTTCTTTAGGAATGGGCAATGGACTTAATAGTCCTGGTTTGTTAATATGCTCAGACTTTGCTTGTTTACACACCACACATGCTTGTACATAGGTTTGGATGTCCTGTTTCATTGCTGGCCAAGCAAACAGTCCCTTGATGCGTTGGTAAGTGCTCTGGAATCCAGAATGACCTCCAACTCCACTGTCATGCAAAGATAGCATAATAGCTTGGTGAGCTTCTGTGTTGTGGCCCAACCAAATCCTATCTTTGTATCTTATCACTCCTTGATGTAGAGTATAACCTTTGTCATTAGAACCAGTCAGGGACAGTTCTTCCAGTAATTCCTTATCTGCTTCATACTGCTGGTATCCTTCTGTCACAACAGCTAACCATTTGGGTGTGCAAAAGGAGATAGCAGACAACTCCATTGGGGCAGGAGATCTGGACAAGGCATCTGCAGCTGCATTATCCATGCCTTTCCTGTAGATGATATTGTATTGCAGACCTAGCAGTTTAAGAAATGCTTTCTGTTGCATGGTACCACTGAGTTTTTGCTCTTGGAGATGTGTCAAGCTTTGATGATCTGTGGAAATGGTGAAAGGAGCATGATGCAGATAATATTTCCATTTTTCCACAGCAAGGAGCACAGCCAAGCACTCTTTTTCATATGTGGACAGGGCTTGGGCTTTGGGCCCCAGGGCTTTGCTAAGGTAAGCAAGTGGATGACCTTCTTGCAACAGTACAGCCCCAATGCCTTGATTACTAGCATCAGTTTCAATTGTGAAGTGCTTCTTGAAATCTGGGAGTGCCAAAACTGGTGCTTGAGCTAATGCTGTCTTAAGATGTTGAAAAGCAGCTTCATTGGTTGGTGTCCAAGCAAACACAATATCTTTCTTCAGTAGATCAGATATACTCCTACTAATAATTCCATAATTTTTGATGAATTTTCTGTAGTACCCTGTGAGACCTAGAAATCCTCTGATATCTCTAACACAGGTAGGCCCGGGCCACTGCTGCACAGCTCTGATCTTAGTGGGATCAGTTTGCACTCCTTTGCCACTGATAATATGTCCCAAGTATTCCAGCTCTGTTTGAGCAAAAGAGCATTTGCTAAGTTTCACAAAGAGCTGATTTTCTTGAAGTATAGTGAAAACCTGATTGAGGTGCTCAAGATGTGTTTTCAAATCTGGGCTGTAGATTAAGATGTCATCCATGAAGATAAGCACACAGTGTCTCAACAAATGGGCAAACAGGGCATTTATAGCCGCTTGGAAAGTTGCAGGAGCATTGATTAAACCAAAGGGCATGACTTTAAACTCATACAGGCCATGATGAGTTTTAAAGGCTGTTTTATGTTCCTCTCCTTCTGTTGGAAATATGCCCTAGAGGCAATAATAAAAGTATTATTATATTTCATTGTTCATGATAATTGTCTTTTGTTCATGCTATAACTGTATTATCCGGAAATCGTAATACACGTGTGAACACATAGACCACAATATGTCCCTAGTGAGCCTCTAGTTGACTAGCTCGTTGTGATCAACAGATAGTCATGGTTTCCTGACTATGGACATTGGATGTCATTGATAACGGGATCACATCATTAGGAGAATGATGTGATGGACAAGACCCAATCCTGAGCATAGCACAAAGATCGTGTAGTTCATTTGCTAGAGCTTTGCCTATGTCAAGTATCTCTTCCTTCGACCATGAGATCGTGTAACTCCCGGATACTGTAGGAGTGCCTTGGGTGTATCAAACATCACAACGTAATCGGGTGACTATAAAGGTGCATTACGGTATCTCCGAAAGTATCTGTTGGGTTGACACGGATCGAGACTGGGATTTGTCACTCCGTATGACGGAGAGGTATCTCTAGGCCCACTCGGTAATGCATCATCATAATGAGCTCAAGGTGACCAAGGTGTTGGCCACGGGATCATGCATTACGAGTGCGAGTAAAGTGACTTGCGATAACGAGACTGAACAAGGTATTGGGATACCGACGATCGAGTCTCGGGCAAGTAACGTACCGATTGACAAAGGGAATTGCATACAGGGTTTGATCGAATCCTCGACATCATGGTTCAACCGATTAAATCATCGAGGAGCATGTGGGAGCCAACATGGGTATCCAGATCCCGCTGTTGGTTATTGCCCGAGAGTCGTCTCGGTCATGTCTGCGTGTCTCCCGAACCCGTAGGGTCTACACACTTAAGGTTCGGTGACGCTAGGGTTGTATGAATATGAGTATGCAGCATACCGAATGTTGTTCGGAGTCTCGGATGAGATCCCGGACGTCACGAGGAGTTTCGGAATGGTCTGGAGGTAAAGAATAATATATAGGAAGTGGTATTTCGGCCATCGGGAATGTTTCGGGGTCTCTCGGTAATGTCTGGGACCACCGGAAGGGTCCCGGGTCCACCGGTGGGGCCACCCATCCCGGAGGGCCCCATGGGCTGAAGTGGGAGGAACCAGCCCATAGTGGGCTGGTGCGCCCCTAGGCCCACCCTGCGCCTAGGGTTGAAACCCTAGGGGTGGGGCGCCCACTGGCTTGGGGGCACTCCCCCCTGGACGCCGCCCCCCCTTGGAGATTGGATCTCCAGGGCCGGCGCCCCCCTGGAGGCCTATATAAAGGGGGGAGGGAGGGGGGGCTGCTGGACCTTTGTGCTTGGCGCCTCCCTCCCCCTGCTACACCTCGTCCTCCTCCCGTAGTCGCTTGGCGAAGCCCTGCCGGAGTTCTGCTGCATCCACCACCACGCCGTCGTGCTGCTGGATCATCATCAACCTCTCCTTCCCCCTTGCTGGATCAAGAAGGAGGAGACGTCTCCCGTCCCGTCGTGTGTGTTGAACGCGGAGGTGCTGTCCGTTCAGCACTTGGACATCGGTGATCTGAATCACGTCGAGTACGACTCCATCATCATCTTGCAAGCTTCCGCACGCGATCTACAAGTGGTATGTAGATGCAAACTCTCTCCCATTACTCGTTGCTTAGATGAACTCATAGATGGATCTTGGTGAAACCGTAGGAAAAATTTTAATTTTCTGCAACGTTCCCCAACAGTGGCATCAAGAGCTAGGTCTATGCGTAGTTCTCTAATGCACGAGTAGAACACAATTTTGTTGTGGGCGTGGATCTTGTCAACTTACTTGCCTCTACTAGTCTTTTCTTGCTTCAACGGCATTGTGGGATGAAGCGGCCCGGACCAACCTTACACGTACGCTTACGTGAGACCGGTTCCACCGATTGACATGCACTAGTTGCATAAGGTGGCTGGCGGGTGTCTGTCTCTCCCACTTTAGTTGGAGCGGATTCAATGAAAAGGGCCCTTATGAAGGGTAAATAGAAGTTGACAAAATCACGTTGTGGTTATTCGTAGGTAAGAAATCGTTCTTGCTAGAACCCAATCGCAGCCACGTAAAAGATGCAACAACAATTAGAGGACGTCTAACTTGTTTTTGCAGCGATTGATCATGTGATGTGATATGGCTAGAAGTTGTGATGAATGATGAATTGTGATGTATGAGATCATGTTCTTGTAATAGGATTCACGACTTGCATGTCGATGAGTATGACAACCGGCAGGAGCCATAGGAGTTGTCTTTATTTTTTGTATGACCTGCGTGTCATTGAAGAACGCCATGTAAACTACTTTACTTTATTGCTAAACGCGTTAGCCATAGAAGTAGAAGTAGTAGTTGACATGACAACTTCATGAAGACACGATGATGGAGATCATGATGATGGAGATCATGGTGTCAAGCCGGTGACAAGATGATTATGGAGCCCCGAAGATGGAGATCAATGGAGTTGTATGATATTGGCCATATCATGTCACAACTATATAATTGCATGTGATGTTTATTATGTTTATGCATCTTGTTTACTTAGGACGACGGTAGTAAATAAGATGATCCCTTACAAAAATCTCAAGAAGTGTTCTCCCCTAACTATGCACCGTTGCTACAGTTCGTCGCTTCTAAGCACCACGTGATGATCGGGTGTGATGGATTCTTACGTTCACATACAACGGAATTGTATTAACCGGAAACATAAAGTTATTATTTATTTCCTCATATCATGCTAAATGTTTATTATTCATGCTAGAATTGTATTAACCGGAAACATAATACATGTGTGAATATATAGACAAACAGAATGTCACTAGTATGCCTCTACTTGACTAGCTTGTTAATCAAAGATGGTTATGTTTCCTAACCATGAACAAGGAGTTGTTATTTGATTAACAAGGTCACATCATTAGTTGAATGATCTGATTGACATGACCCATTCCGTTAGCGTAACACACGATCGTTTAGTATGTTGCTATTGCTTTCTTCATGACTTATACATGTTCCTATGACTATGAGATTATGCAACTCCCGTTTACCGGAGGAACACTTTGTGAGCTACCAAACGTCACAACATAACTGGGTGATTATAAAGGTGCTCTACAGGTGTCTCCGAAGGTACTTGTTGAGTTGGCGTATTTCGAGATTAGGATTTGTCACTCCAAATGTCGGAGAGGTATCTCTGGGCCCTCTCGGTAATGCACATCACTTAAGCCTTGCAAGCATTTCAACTAATGAGTTAGTTGTGAGATGATGTATTACGGAACGAGTAAAGAGACTTGCCGGTAACGAGATTGAACTAGGTATTGGATACCGACGATCGAATCTCGGGCAAGTAACATACCGATGACAAAGGGAACAACGTATGCTGTTGTGCGGTTTGACCGATAAAGATCTTCGTAGAATATGTAGGAACCAATATGGGCATCCAAGTCCCGCTATTGGTTATTGACTAGAGACGTGTCTCAGTCATGTCTACATCGTTCACGAACCGTAGGGTCCGCACGCTTAAGGTTTCGATGACAGTTATATTAAGAGTTTATGTATTTTGATGTACCGAAGTTTGTTCGGAGTCCCGGATGTGATCACGGACATGACGAGGAGTCTCGAAATGGTCGAGACATAAAGATTGATATATTGGACGGATATATTTGGACACTTGAAAGGTTCCGGAGAAGTTTGGAGCTCCGGAGGTTACCGAACCCCCGGAGGTATATGGGCCTTATTGGGCCCATGTAGGAGGAAAGGAGAAGGAACAAGGGAGGGGGGCGCGCCCCCCCTAGCCCAATCCGAATTGGGGAGGGTGCCGGCCCCCCCTTTCCTTTCTCCTTCCCCTTCTTCCTATTACTACTACTAGTACTACTTCCTAATACTAGTACTCTTTCCTTCCCCCTCCAAATAAGATAAGGAAAAAGGGGGGAAACCTACTTGGAGTAGGTTTCCCCTCCCCATGGCGCGCCCCCCCTTGGGGCCGGCCACCTCCTCCCTCCCTCCTTTATATACGGGGGTAGGGGGGCACCCTAGGACACACAAGTTGATCATTGATCGTTCCTCAGCCGTGTGCGGTGCCCCCCTCCACGATATTACACCTCGATCATATTGTAGCGGTGCTTAGGCGAAGCCCTGCGACAGGAGAACATCAAGATCGTCCACCACGCCGTCGTCTTGTGGAACTCCCCTCGAGCCTCTCTTGGATTGGAGATCGAGGGTGCGTCATCGAGCTGTCTGCGTGTCAAGAACTTCGGAGGTGCCGAGTAACGGTGCTTGGATCGGTTGGACCGGAGGATGTCGACTACTTCCTCTACGTTGCGTCAACGCTTCCGCTTCGGTCTACGAGGGTACATAGACAACACTCTCCCCTCATTGCTATATCATCACCATGATCTTGCGTGTGCGTAGAATTTTTTTTGAAATTACTACGTTCCCCAACAGTGGTATCAGAGCCAGGTTTTTATGGTTTGATGTTATATGCACGAGTAGAACACAAGTGAGTTGTGGGCGATATAAGTCATACTGCTTACCAGCATGTCATACTTTGGTTCGGCGGTATTGTTGGATGAAGCGGCCGGACGGACATTACGCGTGACGCTTACGCGAGACTGGTTTTACCGCCGTGCTTTGCACACGGTGACTAGCGGTGTCGGTTTCTCAACTTTAGTTGAACCGAGTGTGGCTACACCGGTCCTTGCGAAGGTTAAAACAGCATCAACTTGACAAACTATCGTTGTGGTTTTGATGCGTAGGTGAGATTCGTTCTTGCTTAAGCCCGTAGCAGCCACGTAAAACTTGCAACAACAAAGTAGAGGACGTCTAACTTGTTTTTGCAGGGCATGTTGTGATGTGATATGGCCAAGACATGATGCTATATTTTATTGTATGAGATGATCATGTTTTGTAACCGGTTATCGGCAATCGGCAGGAGCCATATGGTTGTCGCTTTATTGTATGAAATGCAAGCGCTACAGTAATTGCTTTACTTTATCACTAAGCAGTAGCGATTGTCGTAGAAGCAATAGATGGCGTAAACGACAACGATGCTACGATGGAGATCAAGGTGTCGCGCCGGTGAAGATGGTGATCATGATGGTGCTTCAGAGATGGAGATCACAAGCACAAGAAGATGATGGCCATATCATATCACTTATATTGATTGCATGTGATGTTAATCCTTTATGCATCTTATCTTGCTTTGATTGACGGTAGCATTTCAAGATGATCTCTCACTAAAATTATCAAGTAGTGTTCTCCCGAGTATGCACCATTGCCAAAGTTAAATCGTGCCTGGACACCACATGATGATCGGGTGTGATAAGCTCTCGTCCATCTACAACGGTGCAAGCCAGTTTTGCACACGCAGAATACTCAGAGTTATACTTGACGAGCCTAGCATATGCGAGATATGGCCTCGAACACGGAGACCGAAAGGTCGGCGTGAATCATATAGTAGATATGATCAACATAAGATGTTCACCATTGAAAACTACTCCATCTCACGTGATGATCGGTTATGGTTTAGTTGATTTGGATCACGTGATCACTTAGATGACTAGAGAGATGTCTGCTAAGTGGGAGTTCTTAAATAATATGATTAATTGAACTAAAATTTATCATGAACTTAGTACTGATAGTATCTTGCTTGTCTATGGTGTTTGTAGATAGATGGCCCGTCTTTGTTGTTCCGTTTAATTTTAATGCGTTCCTTGAGAAAGCTAAGTTGAAAGATGATGGTAGCAACTACGCGGACTGGGTCCGTAACGAGGATTATCCTCATTGCTGCATAGAAAAATTACGTCCCGAAGCACCGCTGGGTGCCGAACCTCTTCTTTGAAGCAACCGACGACGTTAAGAACGTCTGGCGAGCAAAGTGATGACTACTCGATAGTTCAATGTGCCATGCTTTACGGCTTAGAACCGGGACTTCAACGACGTTTTGAGCGTCATGGAGCATATGAGATGTTTCAGGAGTTGAAGTTGATATTCGTAAGAATGCCCGGATTGAGAGATATGAAGTCTCCAATAAGTTCTATAGCTGCAAGATGGAGGAGAATAGTTCATCGGTGAGCACATACTCAAGATGTCCGGGTATTGTAATCACTTGATTCAAGCGGGAGTTACTCTTCCGGATGATAGCGTCATTGATGTAATTCTCAATCACTTCCACCAAGCTACAAGAGCTTCGTGATGAACTATAATATGCAAGGGATGGATAAGACGATTCGAGCTCTTCGCAATGCTAAAGGCTGCGGAGGTAGAAATCAAGAAGGAGCATCAAGTGTTGATGGTTAACAAGACCACTAGTTTCAAGAAAAGGGCAAAGGGAAGAAGAAGGGAACTTCAAGAAGAACAGCAAACAAGTTGCTGCTCAAGAGAAGAAACCCAAGTCTGGACCTAAGCACTGAAACCGAGTGCTTCTCTGCAAGCGGATGGTCCTTTGAAGCGGAACTGCCCCTAGTATTTGGGGGATAAGAAGGATGGCAAAGTGAACAAAGGTATATGTGATATACATGTTATTGATGTGTACCTTACTAGAGCTCGCAGAGCACTGGTATTTGATCTTGGTTACATTGCTAATATTTGCAACTCAAAGCAGGGACTACGGATTGCGAACACCGCAAAGGGCGAGGTGACGATGCGCGTGGGAAATGGTTCCAAAGTCGATGTGATCGCGGTCGGCACGCTACCTCTACATCTACCTTCGATTAGTATTAGACCTAAATAATTGTTATTTGGTGCCAGCGTTGAGCATGAACATTATATCTGGATCTTGTTTGATGCGAGACGGTTATTCATTTAAATCGAGAGAATAATGGTTGTTCTATTTATATGAGTAATATCTTTTATGGTCATGCACCCTGAAGAGTGGTCTATTTTGATGAATCTCGATAGTAGTGATACACATATTCATAGTGTTGAAGCCAAAAGATGCAAAGTTGATAATGATAGTGCAACTTATTTGTGGCAATTGCCGTTTGGGTCATATCGGTATAAAGTGCATGAAGAATCTCCATCTTGATGGACTTTTGGAACCACTTGATTATGAATCACTTGGTACTTATGAACCGTGCCTCATGGGCAAGATGACCAAAACGCCGTTCTCGGTACTATGGAGAGAGCAACAGATTTGTTGGAAATCATACATACTGATGTATGTGGTCCAATGAATGTTGAGGCTCGTGGCGGATATCGTTATTTTCTCACCTTCACAGATGATTTAAGCAGATATGGGTATATCTACTTAATGAAGCATAAGTCCAAAACATTTGAAAAGTTCAAAGAATTTCAGAGTGAAGTTGAAAATCATCGTAACAAGAAAATAAAGTTTCTACGATCGATCGTGGAGGAGAATATTTGAGTTCTGAGTTTGGTTTACACTTAAAACAATGTGGAATAGTTTCACAACTCACGCCACCCGAACACCACAGTAAATGGTGTGTCCGAATGTCGTGTCGTACTTTACTTGATATGGTGCGGTCTATGATGTCTCTTACAGATTTACCGCTATCGTTTTGGGGTTATGCTCTAGAGACAGCCACATTCACGTTAAATAGGGCACCGTCAAAATCCGTTGAGACGACACCTTATGAACTATGGTTTGGCAAGAAACCAAAGTTGTCGTTTCTTAAAGTTTGGGGTTGCGATGCTTATGTGAAAAAGCCTCAACCTGATAAGCTCGAACCCAAATCGGAGAAATGTGTCTTCATAGGATACCCAAAGGAGACAGTTGGGTACACCTTCTATCACAGATCCGAAGGCAAGACATTCGTTGCTAAGAATGGATCCTTTCTAGAGAAGGAGTTTCTCTCGAAAGAAGTGAGTGGGAGGAAAGTAGAACTTGATGAGGTAACTGTACCTACTCCCTTGTTGGAAAATAATACATCAGAACCGGTTTACGTGGACGTCAAAACCAACTAGTGAGGAAGTTGATGATGATGATCATAGAACTTCAGATCAAGTTATCTGAAACCACGTGGTCAAACAGCGAGTAAGATCCGCACTGAGTGGTACGGTAATCCTATTCGGAAGTCATGCTACTAGATCATGATGAACCTCGAACTATGAAGAAGCGATGGTGAGCCCAGATTCCATAAAATGGCTTGAAGCCATGAAATCGAGATGAGATCCATGTATGAGAACAAAGTATGGACTTTGGTTGATTTGCCTGATGGTCGGCAAGCAATTGAGAATAAATGGATCTTCAAGAAGAAGACTGACGCTGACGGTAATATTATCGTCTACAAAGCTCGACTTGTTGCAAAAGGTTTTCGACAAGTTCAAGGGGTTGACTACGATGAGACCTTCTCACCCGTGGCGATGCTTAAGTCTGTCCGAATCATGTTAGCAATTGCCGCATTTTATGATTATGAAATTTGGCAAATGGATGTAAAACTGCATTCTGAATGGATTTACGGAAGAAGAGTTGTATATGATGCAACCGAAGGTTTTATCGATCCAAAGGGGCTAACAAAGTGTGCAAGCTCCAACGTTCCATTTATGGACTGGTGCAAGCCTCCGGAGTTGGAATAAGCGTTTTGATAGTGTGATCAAAGCATTTGGTTTTATATAGACTTTTGGAGAAGCTTTGATTTACAAGAAAGTGAGTGGGAGCTCTGTAGCATTTCTAATATTATATGTGGATGACATATTATTGATTGGAAATGATATAGAATTCTGGATAGCATAAAGGGATACTTGAATAAAAGTTTTTCAATGAAAGACCTCGGTGAAGCTGCTTACATATTGGGCATTAAGATCTATAGAGATAGATCAAGATGCTTAATTGGATTTTCACAAAGCACATACCTTGACAAAGTTTTGAAGAAGTTCAAAATGGATCAAGCAAAGAAAGGGTTCTTGCTCAGTTGCAAGGTGTGAAGTTGAGTAAGACTCAAAGCCCGACCACTGCAGAAGATAGAGAGAAAATGAAAGGTGTTCCCTATGCTTCAGCCATAGGCTCTATCATGTATGCAATGCTGTGTACCAGACCTGATGTGTGCCTTGCTATAAGTCTAGCAGGAGGTACCAAAGTAATCCAGAGTGGATCATTTGGACAGCGGTCAAGAACATCCTGAAATACGAAAAGGACTAAGGATATGTTTCTCGATATGGAGTGACAAAGAGCTCATCGTAAATGGTTACGTTGATGCAAGCTTTGACACTGATCCGGACGATTCTAAATCACAAACCGGATACGTGTTTACATTAAACGGTGGAGCTGTCAGTTGGTGCAGTTCAAAGCAAAGCGTCGTGGCGGGATCTACATGTGAAGCGGAATACATAGCTGCTTCGGAAGCAGCCAATGAAGGAGTCTGGATGAAGGAGTTCATATCCGATCTAGGTGTCATACCTAGTGCATCGGGTCCAATGAAAATCTTTTGTGACAATACTGGGGCAATTGCCTTAGCGAAGGAATCCAGATTTCACAAGAGAACCAAGCACATCAAGAGACGCTTCAATTCCATCCGGATCTAGTCCGTGGGAGACATAGAGATTTGCAAGATACATACGGATCTGAATGTTGCGCACCCATTGACTAAGCCTCTTCCACGAGCAAAACATGATCAACACCAGACTCCATGGGTGTTAGAATCATTCTTGTGTAATCTAGATTATTGACTCTAGTGCAAGTGGGAGATGAAGGAAATATGCCCTAGAGGCAATAATAAAGTTATTATTTATTTCCTCATATCATGATAAATGTTTATTATTCATGCTAGAATTGTATTAACCCGAAACATAATACATGTGTGAATATATAGACAAACAGAATGTCACTAGTATGCCTCTACTTGACTAGCTTGTTAATCAAAGATGGTTATGTTTCCTAACCATGAACAAGGAGTTGTTATTTGATTAACAAGGTCACATCATTAGTTGAATGATCTGATTGACATGACCCATTCCGTTAGCGTAGCACACGATCGTTTAGTATGTTGCTATTGCTTTCTTCATGACTTATACATGTTCCTATGACTATGAGATTATGCAACTCCGTTTGCGGAGTAACACTTTGTGTGCTACCAAACGTCACAACGAATCGGGTGATTATAAAGGTGCTCTCAGGTGTCTCCAAGGTACTTGTTGAGTTGGCGTATTTCGAGATTAGGATTTGTCACTCCGAATGTTGGAGAAGTATCTCTGGGCCCTCTCGGTAATGCACATCACTTAAGCCTTGCAAGCATTTCAACTAATGAGTTAGTTGTGAGATGATGTATTACGGAACGAGTAAAGAGACTTGCCGGTAACGAGATTGAACTAGGTATTGGATACCGACGATCGAATCTCGGGCAAGTAACATACCGATGACAAAGGGAACAACGTATGTTGTTGTGCGGTTTGACCAATAAAGATCTTTGTATAATATGTAGGAACCAATATGGGCATCCAGGTCCCGCTATTGGTTATTGACTAGAGACGTGTCTCAGTCATGTCTACATCGTTCTCGAACCGTAGTGTCCGCACGCTTAAGGTTTAGATGACAGTTATATTAAGAGTTTATGTATTTTGATGTACCGAAGTTTGTTCGGAGTCCCGGATGTGATCACGGACATGACGAGGAGTCTCGAAATGGTCGAGACATAAAGATTGATATATTGGACGGATATATTTGGACACCGGAAAGGTTCCGGAGAAGTTTGGAGCTCGGAGGTTACCGAACCCCGGAGGTATATGGGCCTTATTGGGCCCATGTAGGAGGAAAGGAGAAGGAACAAGGGAGGCGCGCCCCTAGCCTAATCGAATGGGGAGGGGCCGCCCCCCTTCCTTTCTCCTTCCCTTCTTCCTATTACTACTACTAGTACTACTTCCTAATACTAGTACTCTTTCCTTCCCTCCAAATAAGATAAGGAAAAAGGGGGGAAACCTACTTGGTGTAGGTTTCCCCTCCCCATGGCGTGCCCCCCTTGGGGCCGGCCACCTCCTCCCTCCCTCCTTTATATACGGGGGTAGGGGGGCACCCTAGGACACACAAGTTGATCATTGATCGTTCCTCAGCCGTGTGCGGTGCCCCCCTCCACGATATTACACCTCGATCATATTGTAGCGGTGCTTAGGCGAAGCCTGCGCGACAGAGAACATCAAGATCGTCCACCACGCAGTCGTCTTGACAGAGCCTCTCTGGATTGGAGATCGAGGTGCGTCGTCGAGCTGTCTGGCGTGTCAAGAACTCGGAGGTGCCGGAGTAACGGTGATTGGATCGGTTGGACCGGGAGGACGACGACTACTTCCTCTACGTTGCGTCAACGCTTCCGCTTGGTCTCACGAGGGCGTGAGACAACACTCTCCCCTCATTGCTATATCATCACCATGATCTTGCGTGTGCGTAGGAAATTTTTGAAATTACTACGCTCCCCAACAATGATGATCGGGTGTGATGGATTCTTACGTTCACATACAACGGGTGTAAGACAGTTTTACACAAATGAAAACACTTAGGGTAACTTGACGAGCCTAGCATGTACAGACATGGCCTCGAACACGGAGACCGAAAGGTCGAACACGAGTCGTATGGAAGATACGATCAACATGAAGATGTTCACCGACGATGACTAGTCCGTCTCACGTGATGATCGGACACGGGCTAGTCGACTCGGATCGTGTAACACTTAGATGACTAGAGGGATGTCTAATCTAAGTGGGAGTTCATAATTTTGATTAGAACTTTATTATCATGAACTTAGTGTAAAACTTTTGCAAATATGTCTTGTAGATCAAATGACCAACGCTCATGTCAACATGAACTTCAACGCGTTCCTAGAGAAAACCAAGCTGAAAGATGATGGCAGCAACTATACGGACTGGGTCCGGAACCTAAGGATCATCCTCATAGCTGCCAAGAAACAATATGTCCTAGAAGCACCGTTAGGTGACCCACCTGTTCTCCCAGCACTGCAAGACGATTTGAACGTTTGGCAGACACGTGTTGATTACTCCCTCGTTCAGTGCGGCATGCTTTACAGCTTAGAACCGGGGCTCCAAAAGCATTTTGAGCATCACGGAGCATATGAGATGTTCGAAGAGCTGAAACTAGTTTTCCAAGCTCATGCCCGGGTCGAGAGATATGATGTCTCCGACAAGTTCTATAGTTGTAAGATGGAGGAAAATAGTTACATCGGTGAGCACATCCTCGAAGATGTCCAGGGTTGCACAACCGTATGACCCAAATGAACATTAACCTCCCAGATGAGGCGGTCATTGACAGAATCCTCCAATCGCTCCCACCAAGCTACAAGAGCTTTGTGATGAACTACAACATGCAGGGGATGGTGAAGACCATTCCTGAAGTGTTCTCGATGTCAAGTCAGCAGAGGCTGAAATCAAGAAAGAACATGAAGTGTTGATGGTCAATAAGACCACTAAGTTCAAGAAGGGCAAGGGTAAGAAGAACTTCAAGAAGGACGGCAAAGATGTTGTCGCTACCGTAAGCCTCGCTGCTTGGGAAAGTCAAAGAATGGACCCAAGCCTGAGACTGAGTGCTTTTATTGCAAGGGGAAGGGTCACTGGAAGTGGAACTGCCCCAAATACTTAGCGGATAAGAAGGCCGGCAACACCAAAGGTATATTTGATATACATGTAATTGATGTGTACCTTACCAGTACTCGTAGTAACTCCTGGGTATTTGATACCGGTGCCGTTGCTCATATTTGTAACTCACAGCAGGAGCTACGGAATAAACGGAGACTAGCGAAGGACGAGGTGATGATGCGCGTCGGGAATGGTTCCAGAGTCGATGTGATCGCCGTCGGCACGCTACCTCTGCATTTACCCACGGGATTAGTTTTGTGTTGGGGAACGTAGTAATTTCAAAAAAATTCCTACGCACACGCAAGATCATGGTGATGATATAGCAACGAGGGGAGAGTGTTGTCTACGTACCCTCGTAGACCGAAGCGGAAGCGTTGACGCAATGTAGAGGAAGTAGTCGTACGTCCTCCCGGTTCGACCGATCCAAGCACCGTTACTCCGGCACCTCCGAGTTCTTGACACACGTACAACTCGATGACGCACCCTCGATCTCCGATCCAGCAGAGGCGCCGAGGGGAGTTCCACAAGATGACGGGCGTGGTGACGATCTTGATGTTCTCCTGTCGCAGGGCTTCGCCTAAGCACCGCTACAATATGACCGAGGTGTAATATCGTGGAGGGGGGCACCGCACACGGCTAAGGTGTTGGGGAACGTAGTAATTTCAAAAAATTTCCTACGCACACGCAAGATCATGGTGATGCATAGCAACGAGAGGGGAGAGTGTTGTCTACGTACCCTCGTAGACCGAAGCGGAAGCGATCACAACGTAGAGGAAGTAGTCGTACGATCTCCTCGCGATCCAACCGATCCTAGCGCCATTACTCCGGCGCCCCCGAGTTCTTGACACACGTACAGCTCGATGACGCTCCTCGGGCTCCAATCCAGTAGAGCTTCGGGGAGGGAGAATTCCGTCAGCACGACGGCGTGGTGACGATCTTGATGTTCTACCGGCGCAGGGCTTCGCCTAAGCTTTGCGACGATATGACCGAGGTGGAATATGGTGGAGGGGGGCACCGCACACGGCTAAGGAACGATCCGTAGATCAACTTGTGTGTTCTAGGGTGCCCCTGCCTGCCCCGATATAAAGGAGCAAGGGGGGGTGCGGCCGGCCCTTGTAGGAGGCGCGCCGGAGGAGTCCTACTCCCGATGGGAGTAGGACTCCCCCCCCCTTTCCTAGTTGGAATAGGATTGGGGAGGAAAGAGGAAGGGGCGCCGCCTCTCCTTGTCCTATTCGGACTAGGGGAGGCGGCGCGGCCTGCCCCGGCCGGCCCTTCCTCTTCTCCCTCATGGCCCACTAAGGCCCAATAACCCCCGGGAGGGTTCCGGTAACCCCCCGGTGTTCCGGTAAAATCCCGATTTCACCCGGAACCATTCCGAACTCCAAATATAGGCTTCCAATATATTAATCTTTATGTCTCGACCATTTCGAGACTCCTCGTCATGTCCGTGATTACATCCGGGACTCCGAACTTCTTCGGTACATCAAAATACACAAACTCATAATATAACCGCCATCGAAACCTTAAGCGCAGGGACCCTACGGTTCGAGAACAATGTAGACATGACCGAGACACGCCTCGATCAATAACCAATAGCGGACCTGGATGCCCATATTGGCTCCTACATATTCTACGAAGATCTTTATCGGTCGAGACCGCATAACAATATACGTTGTTCCCTTTGTCATCGGTATGTTACTTGCCCGAGATTCGATCGTCGGTATCCAATACCTAGTTCAATCTCGTTACGCAAGTCTCTTTACTCGCTCCGTAATACATCATCTCACAGCTAACTTATTAGTTGTAATGCTTGCAAGGCTTAAGTGATGTGTATTACCGAGAGGGCCCAGAGATACCTCTCCGACAATCGGAGTGACAAAACCTAATCTCAAATACGCCAACCCAACATCGCCTTTGGAGACACCTGTAGTACTCCTTTATAATCACCCGATTACGTTGTGATGTTTGGTAGTACCCAAAGTGTTCCTCCGTAAACGGAGTTGCATAATCTCATAGTTATCGGAACATGTATAAGTCATGGATAAAAGCAAGAGCAACATACTAAACGATCGTGTGCTAAGCTAATGGAATGGGTCATGTCAATCGATCATTCAACCAATGATGTGACCTCGTTAATCAAATAACAACTCTTTGTTCATGGTTAGGAAACATAACCATCTTTGATTAACAAGCTAGTCTAGTAGAGGCATACTAGTGACATATTGTTTGTCTATGCATTCACACATGTATCATGTTTCCGTTAATACAATTCTAGCATGAATGATAAACATTTATCATGAAATAAGGAAATAAATAATAACTTTATTATTGCCTCTAGGGCATATTTCCTTCAGCTCCCACTTGCACTAGAGTCAATAATCTAGATTACATAGTAATGATTCTAACACCCATGGAGTCTTGGTGTTGATCATGTTTTGCTCGTGGAAGAGGCTTAGTCAACGGTCTGCAACATTCAGATCCGTATGTATCTTGCAAATCTCTATGTCTCCCACCGACTAAATCCGGATGGAATTGAAGCGCCTCTTGATGTGCTTGGTCCTCTTGTGAAATCTGGATTCCTTTGCTAAGGCAATTGCTCCAAGATTGTCACGAAGATTTTCATTGGACCCGATGCACTAGGTATGACACCTAGATCGGATATGAACTCCTTCATCCGCACTCCTTCATTAGCTGCTTCCAAAGCTGCTATGTACTCCGCTTCACATGTAGATCCCGCCACGACGCTTTGTTTAGAACCGCACCAACCGACAGCTCCGCTTAGTGTAAATCGATCCGGTCTGCGATTTAGAATCGTCCGGATCGTGTCAAAGCTTGCATCAACGTAACCATTTACGATGAGCTCTTTGTCACCTCCATATATGAGAAACATATCCTTAGTCCTTTTCGTATTTCAGATGTTCTTGACCGCTGTCCAAAGATCCACTCTGGATTACTTTGGTACCTCCTGCTAAGCTTATAGCAAGGCACACATCAGTCTGGTACACAAGATTGCATACATGATAGAGCCTATGGCTGAAGTATAGGAACATCTTTCATTTTCTCTCTATCTTCTGCGTGGTCGGGCATTGAGTCTTACTCAACTTCACACCTTGTAACACAGGCAAGAACCCTTTCTTTGCTTGATCCATTTTGAACTTCTTCAAAATTTTGTCAAGGTATGTGCTTTGTGAAAGTCCAATTAAGCGCCTTGATCTATCTCTATAGATTTTGATGCCCAATATGTAAGCAGCTTCACCGAGGTCTTTCATTGAAAAACTCTTATTCAAGTATCCCTTTATGCTATCCAGAATTCTATATCATTTCCGATCAGTAATATGTCATCTACATATAATATCGAAAATGCTACTGAGCTCCCACTCACTTTCTTGTAAATACAAGGCTTCTCCAAAAGTCTGTATGAACCCAAATGCTTTGATCACACTATCAAAACGCTTATTCCAACTCCGAGATGCTTGCACCAGTCCATAAATGGATCGCTGGAGCTTGCATACTTTGTTAGCTCCTTTGGATCGATAAAACCTTCGGTTGCATCATATACAACTCTTCTTCCGTAAATCCATTCAGAATGCAGTCTTTACATCCATTTGCCAAATTTCATAATCATAAAATGCGCAATTGCTAACATGATTCGGACAGACTTAAGCATCGCTTCGGGTGAGAAGGTCTCATCGTAGTCAATCCCTTGAACTTGTCGAAAACCCTTTGCGACAAGTCGAGCTTTGTAGACGATAACATTACCATCAACGCCGGTCTTCTTCTTGAAGATCCACTTGTTTTCTATTGCTTGCCTACCCTCGGGCAAGTCAACCAAAGTCCATACTTTGTTTTCATACATGGATCCCATCTCGATTTCATGGCCTCAAGCCATTTTGCGGAATCTGGGCTCACCATCGCTTCTTCATAGTTCGTAGGTTCATCATGATCTAGTAGCATGACCTCCGAACAGGATTACCATACCACTGTGCGGATCTTACTCGGTTGATCTACGAGGTTACAGAGTAACTTGATCTCAAGTTTCATGATCAACATCATCAACTTCCTCACTATTTGGTGTAGATGTCTCAGAAACCGGTTTCTGCGACAAACTACTTTCAAGTAAGGGAGAAGGTACAATTACCTCATCAAGTTCTACTTTCCTCCCACTCACTTCTTTCGAGAGAAACTCCTTCTCTAGAAAGGATCCATTCTTAGCAACAAATGTCTTGCCTTCGGATCTGTGATAGAAGGTGTACCCAACTGTCTCCTTTGGGTATCCTATGAAGACACATTTCTCCGATTTGGGTTCGAGCTTATCGGGTTGAAGCTTTTTCACATAAGCATCGCATCCCCAAACTTTAAGAAACGACAACTTTGGTTTCTTGCTAAACCATAGTTCATAAGGTGTCGCCTCAACGGATTTTGATGGTGTTCTATTCAGGTGAATGCGGCCGCCTCAAGAGCATAACCCCAAAACGATAGCGGTAAATCTGTAAGAGACATCATAGATCGCACCATATCTAGTAAAGTGTGATTACGACGTTCGGACACACCATTACGTTGTGGTGTTCCGGGTGGCGTGAGTTGCGAAACTATTCCGCATTGTTTCAAATGTAGACCAAACTCGTAACTCAAATATTCACCTCCACGATCAGATCGTAGAAATTTAATTTTCTTATTACGATGATTTTCAACTTCACTCTGAAATTCTTTGAACTTTTCAAATGTTTCAGACTTATGTTTCATTAAGTAAATATACCCATATCTGCTTAAATCATATGTGAAGGTGAGAAAATAACGATATCCGCCACGAGCCTCAACATTCATCGGACCACATACATCTGTATGTATGATTTCCAACAAATCTGTTGCTCTCTCCATAGTACCGAGAACGGGTTTTAGTCATCTTGCCCATGAGGCACGGTTCATAAGTGCCAAGTGATTCATAATCAAGTGACTCCAAAAGTCCATCAAGATGGAGTTTCTTTATGCGCTTTACACCGATATGACCTAAACGGCAATTACCACAAATAAGTTGCACTATCATTATCAACTCTGCATCTTTTGGCTTCAACATTATGAATATGTGTATTACTACTATCGAGATTCATCAAAATAGACCACTCTTCAAGGGTGCATGACCATAAAAGATATTACTCATATAAATAGAACAACCATTATTCTCTGAATTAAATGAATAACCGTCTCGCATCAAACAAGATCCAGATATAATGTTCATGCTCAACGCAGCACCAAATAACAATTATTTAGGTCTAAAACTAATCCCGAAGGTAGATGTAGAGGTAGCGTGCGACCGCGATCACATCGACTTTGGAACCATTTCCCACGCGCATCGTCACCTCGTCCTTTGCCGGTGTTAAGCAATCCGTAGTCCTGCTTTGAGTTGCAAATATTAGCAATGTAACCGGTATCAAATACCAGTACTCTGCGAGCTCTAGTAAGGTACACATCAATAACATGTATATCACATATACCTTTGTTCACCTTGCCATCCTTCTTATCCGCCAAATACTTGGGGCAGTTCCGCTTCAAAGGACCGATCGCTTGCGGTAGAAGCACTCAGTTTCAGGTTTGGGTCCAAACTTGGGTTTCTTCTCCTGAGCAGCAACTTGCTTGCTGTTCTTCTTGAAGTTCCCCTTCTTCTTCCCTTTGCCTTTCTTCTTGAAACTAGTGGTCTTATTGACCATCAACACTTGATGCTCCTTCTTGATTTCTACCTCCGCAGCCTTTAGCATTGCGAAGAGCTCGGTATAGTCTTTACTAACCCATGCATATTATAGTTCATCACGAAGCCTTTGTAGCTTGGTGGCGGTGATTGAAGAATTCATCAATGACACAATCATCCGGAAGATTAACTCCCAGTTGTGTCAAGTGATTGTAATACCCAGACATTCTGAGTATGTGCTCACTGACAGAACTATTCTCCTCCATCTTGCAGCTATAGAACTTATTGGAGACTTCATATCTCTCAATCCGGGCATTACTTTGGAATATTAACTTCAACTCTGGAACATCTCATATGCTCCATGACGTTCAAAACGTCGTTGAAGTCCCGGTTCTAAGCCGTAAAGCATGGCACATCAACTATAGAGTAGTCATCAGCTTTGCTCGCGAGACGTTCTTACGCGTCGTCGGTTGCATCAAGGAGAGGCTGGCACCTAGCGGTGCATCCGGGCGTAACTCTTACGTGCAGCAATGAGGATAATCCTCAAGTTACGGACCCAGTCCGTGTAATTGCTACCATCATCTTTCAACTTTTCTTTCTCAAGGAACGCATTAAAATTCAACGGAACAACAGCACGAGCCATCTATCTACAATCAAACATAGACAAGCAAGATACTATCAGGTACTAAGTTCATGATAAATTTAAGTTCAATTAATCATATTACTAAAGAACTCCCACTTAGACAGATATCTCTCTAGTCATCTAAGTGATCACGTGATCCAAATCAACTAAACCATAACCGATCATCACGTGAGATGGAGTAGTTTTCAATGGTGAACATCTTATGTTGATCATATCTACTATATGATTCACGCTCGACCTTTCGGTCTCCGTGTTCCGAGGCCATATCTGCATATGCTAGGCTCGTCAAGTATAACCTGAGTATTCTGCGTGTGCAAAACTGGCTTGCACCGTTGTAGATGGACGAGAGCTTATCACACCCGATCATCACGTGGTGTCTCAAAGACGACGAACTTTGGCAACGGTGCATACTCAGGGAGAACACTACTTGATAATTTTTAGTGAGAGATCATCTTAAAATGCTACAGTCAATCAAATCAAGATAAGATGCATAAAGGATAAACATCACATGCAATCAATATAAGTGATATGATATGGCCATCATCATCTTGTGCTTGTGATCTCCATCTCCGAAGCACCGTCGTGATCACCATCGTCACCGGCGCGACACCTTGATCTCCATTGTAGCATCGTTGTCGTCTACGCCACCTATTGCTGCTACGATTATCGCTACCGCTTAGTGATAAAGTAAAGCAATTACAGGGCGTTTGCATTTCATACAATAAAGCGACAACCATATGGCTCCTGCCAGTTGCCGATAACTTCGGTTACAAAACATGATCATCTCATACAATAAAATATAGCATCACGTCTTGACCATATCACATCACAACATGCCCCTGCAAAAACAAGTTAGACGTCCTCTACTTTGTTGTTGCAAATTTTACGTGGCTGCTACGGGCTTAAGTAAGAACCAATCTCACCTCGCATCAAAACCACAGCGATACTTCGTCAAATAGACTCGTTTAACCTTCTCAAGGACCGGCGTAGCCACACTCGGTTCAACTAAAGTGAGAGAGACAGACACCCGCCATCAACTTTAAGCAACGAGTGCTCGTGGCGGTGAAACCAGTCTCGCGTAAGCGTCTGGCGTAATGTCGGTCCGGCCGCTTCATCTCACAATACCGCTGAACCAAAGTATGACATGCTGGTAGGTAGTATGACTTGTATCGCCCACAACTCACTTGTGTTCTACTCGTGCAAAACATCAAACCATAAAACCTAGGCTCGGATGCCACTTTGTTGGGGGCGTAGTAATTTCAAAAATTTCCTATGCACACGCAAGATCATGGTGATGCATAGCAACGAGAGGGAGAGTGTTGTCTCGTACCCTCGTGAGACCAAGCGAAGCGATCACAACGTAGAGGAAGTAGTCGTACGATCTCCTCGCGATCCAACCGATCCTAGCGCCGTTACTCCGGCGCCCCCGAGTTCTTGACACACGTACAGCTCGATGACGCTCCTCGGGCTCCAATCCAGTAGAGCTTCGGGGAGGGGGAGTTCCGTCAGCACGACGGCATGGTGACGATCTTGATGTTCTACCGGCGCAGGGCTTCGCCTAAACTTTGCGACGATATGACCGAGGTGGAATATGGTGGAGGGGGGCACCGCACACGGCTAAGGAACGATCCGTAGATCAACTTGTGTGTTCTAGGGTGCCCCCTGCCCCCGTATATAAAGGAGCAAGGGGGGGTGCGGCTGGCCCTTGTAGGAGGCGCGCCGGAGGAGTCCTACTCCCACCGGGAGTAGGACTCCCCCCCTTTCCTAGTTGGAATAGGATTGGGGGAAGAGGGAAGGGGGGCGCCGCCCCCCTCTCCTTGTCCTATTCGGACTAGGGGGAGGGGCGCGCGGCCTGCCCTGGCCGGCCCTTCCTCTTCTCCCTCATGGCCCACTAAGGCCCAATAACCCCCGGGAGGGTTCCGGTAACCCCCCGGTGTTCCGGTAAAATCCCGATTTCACCCGGAACCATTCCGAACTCCAAATATAGGCTTCCAATATATTAATCTTTATGTCTCGACCATTTCGAGACTCCTCGTCATGTCCATGATCACATCCGGGACTCCGAACTTCTTCGGTACATCAAAATACACAAACTCATAATATAACCGTCATCGAAACCTTAAGCGTGTGGACCCTACGGTTCGAGAACAATGTAGACATGACCGAGACACGTCTCTGGTCAATAACCAATAGCGGGACCTGGATGCCCATATTGGCTCCTACATATTCTACTAAGATCTTTATCGGTCAGACCGCATAACAATATACGTTGTTCCCTTTGTCATCGGTATGTTACTGAAGGAAATATGCCCTAGAGGCAATAATAAAGTTATTATTTATTTCCTTATTTCATGATAAATGTTTATCATTCATGCTAGAATTGTATTAACCGGAAACATGATACATGTGTGAATGCATAGACAAAACAACATGTCACTAGTATGCCTCTACTAGACTAGCTTGTTAATCAAAGATGGTTATGTTTCCTGACCATGAACAAAGGAGTTGTTATTTGATTAACGAGGTCACATCGTTAGTAGAATGATCTGATTGACATGACCCATTCCCTTAGCTTAGCACACGATCGTTGAGTATGTTGCTACTGCTTTTATCCATGACATATACATGTTCCTGTAACTATGAGATTATGCAACTCCCGTTTACCGGAGGAACACTTTGGGTGCTACCAAACGTCACAACGTAACTGGGTGATTATAAAGGAGTACTACAGGTGTCTCCAAAGGCAGATGTTGGGTTGGCGATTTCGAGATTAGGTTTTGTCACTCCGATTGTCGGAGAGGTATCTCTGGCCCTCTCGGTAATGCACATCATCAAGCCTTGCAAGCACTACAACTAATGAGCTAGTTGTGAGATGATGTATTACGAACGAGTAAAGAGACTTGCCGTAACGAGATTGAACTAGGTATTGGATACCGACGATCGAATCTCGGCAAGTAACATACCGATGACAAAGGGAACAACGATGTTGTTATGCGGTCCGACCGATAAAGATCTTCGTAGAATATGTAGGAACCAATATGGACATCCAGGTCCCGCTATTGGTTATTGACCGTGAATAGTTCTAGGTCATGTCTACATTGTTCTCGAACCGTAGGGTCCGCACGCTTAAGGTTTCGATGATGCTTATTATGAGTTTATGTATTTTGATGTACCAAGAAGTTCGAGTCCCGGATGCGATCACGGACATGACGAGGAGTCTCAAATGGTCGAGACATAAAGATTGATATATTGGAAGTCTATGTTTGGAGTTCGAATGGTTCCGGCGTAAAACGGAATTTACCGAGTACCGGAGGTTACCGGAACCCCGGGAGGTAAATGGGCCTCGGTGGGCCTTAGTGGAAAGGAGAAGGGCCAGCCCTAGGTGGTCACAGCCCCCCCTTCCCTAGTCCTACTAGGACTAGGAGAAGGGCCGCCCCCTCTCTCTCTTTCCCTCCGGAATCCTAGTCCAACTAGGATTGGGGGAATCCTACTCCCTGAGGGAGTAGGACTCCTGGCCTGCGCCTCCCCTTGGCCGCCGCCCCTCCCCCTTGCTCCTTTATATACGGGGCAGGGGGCACCTTGGGACACACAAGTTGATCTTGAGATCGTTCCTTAGCCGTGTGCGGTGCCCCCTCCACCATATTTCACCTCGGTTATACCGTCATGAAGCTTAGGCGAAGCCTCGCGCCGGTGAAACATCAAGATCGTCCACCACGCCGTCGGTCGACGAAACTCTCCCTCGACACTCGGCTGGATCGAGTATGAGGGACGCCATCGAGCTGTACGTGTGTCAAGAACTCGGGGCGTCAGTAACGGCGCCGGATCGGTCGGATCGCGAGGAGAACGTCGACTACTTCCTCTATGTTGTGATCGCTTCGCTTGGGTCTACAAGGGTATGTGGACAACACTCTCCCTCTCGTTGCTATACATCACCATGATCTTGCGTGTGCGTAGGAAATTTTTGAAATTACTACGCTCCCCAACAAAGGTATCGAGCCTAGGTTTTATTATATGGTTTGATGTTTTGCACGAGTAGAACACAAGTGAGTTGTGGGCGATACAAGTCATACTACCTACCAGCATGTCATACTTTGGTTCAGCGGTATTGTGAGATGAAGCGCCTGCACCGACATTACGCCAGACGCTTACGCGAGACTGGTTTCACCGCTGCAGCACTCGTTGCTTAAAGGTGACCGGTGGGTGCCTGCTCTCTCACTTTAGTTGAACTGAGTGTGGCTACGCCCGGTCCTTGAGAAGGTTAAAACGAGTCTATTTGACGAAGTATCGCTGTGGTTTTGATGCGAGGTGAGACTGGTTCTTGCTTAAGCCCGTAGCAGCCACGTAAAATTTGCAACAACAAAGTAGAGGACGCCTAACTTGTTTTTGCAGGCATGTTGTGATGTGATATGGTCAAGACGTGATGCTATATTTTATTGTATGAGATGATCATGTTTTGTAACCGGTTATCGGCAATCGGCAGGAGCCATATGGTTGTCGCTTATTGTATGCAATGCAATCGCCTGTAATGCTTTACTTTATCACTAAGCGGTAGCGATAGTCGTAGTAGCATAAGTTTGGCGAGACGACAACGATGCTACGATGGAGATCAAGGTGTCGCGCGGTGACGATGGTGATCATGGTGGTGCAGCAAGATGGAGATCATGAAGCACAAGATGATGATGACCATATCATATCACTTATATTGATTTGCATGTGATGTTTATCCTTTATGCATCTTATCTTGCTTTGATTGACGGTAGCATTATAAGATGATCTCTCACTAAATTATCTAGAAGTGTTCTCCCGGTATGCACCGCTGCCAAAGTTCGTCGTGCCTGCACACCACGTGATGATCGGGTGTGATAAGCTCTACGTCCATCTACAACGGTGCAAGCCAGTTTTTGCACACGCAGAATACTCGGGTTATACTTGACGAGCCTAGCATATGCAGATATGGCCTCGAACACGGAGACCGAAAGGTCGAAGCGTGAATCATATAGTAGATATGATCAACATAAGATGTTCACCATTGAAAACTACTCCATTTCACGTGATGATCGGTTATGGTTTAGTTGATTTGGATCACGTGATCACTTAGATGACTAGAGAGATGTTTTTCTAAGTGGGAGTTCTTAAGTAATATGATTAATTGAACTTAAATTTATCATGAACTTAGTACCTGATAGTATCTTGCTTGTTTATGTTTGATTGTAGATAGATGGCTCGTGCTATTGTTCCGTTGAATTTTAATGCGTTCCTTGAGAAAGCAAAGTTGAAAGATGATGGTAGCAATTACACGGACTGGGTCCGAATTTGAGGATCATCCTCATTGCTGCACGTAAGAGTTACGCCCCGGATGCACCGCTAGGTGACAGGCCTGATGCAGATGTGGCCGACGGCGTTAAGAACGTCTGGCGAGCAAAGCTGATGACTACTCTATAGTTCAAGTGTGCCATGCTTTACGGCTTAGAACCGGGACTTCAACGACGTTTTGAACGTCATGGAGCATATGAGATGTTCCAGAGTTGAAGTTGATATTCCAACAGAATGCCCGGATTGAGAGATATGAAGTCTCCAATAAGTTCTATAGCTGCAAGATGGAGGAGAACAGTTACATTAGTGAGCATATACTCGTAATGTCCGGGTACTACAATCACTTGACACAATTGGGAGTTAATCTTCCAGATGATTGTGTCATTGACAGAATTCTTCAATCACTGCCACCAAGCTACAAAGGCTTCGTGATGAACTATAATATGCAAGGGTTAGTGAAAACTATGCCTGAGCTCTTCGCAATGCTAAAGGCTGCGGAGGTAGAAATCAAAAAGGAGCATCAAGTGTTGATGGTTAATAAGACCACTAGTTTCAAAAAGAAAGGCAAAGGGAAGAAGAAAGGGAACTTCAAGAAGAACAGCAAGCAAGTTGCTGCTCAGGAGAAGAAACCCAAGCCTGGACCTAAGCCTGAAACTGAGTGCTTCTACTGCAAGCAGACTGGTCAATGGAAGCGGAACTGCCCCAAGTATTTGGCGGATAAGAAGGATGGCAAGGTGAACAAAGGTATATGTGATATACATGTTATTGATGTGTACCTTACTAGAGCTCGCAGAGCACTGGTATTTGATACTGGGTTCTGCTGCTAATATTTGCAACTCAAAGCAGGGGACTACGGATTGCTTAACACCGGCAAAGGACGAGGTGACGATGCGCGTGGGAAATGGTTCCAAAGTCGATGTGATCGCGGTCGGCACGCTACCTCTACATCTACCTTCGGGATTAGTTTTAGACCTAAATAATTGTTATTTGGTGCCTGCGTTGAGCATGAACATTATATCTGGATCTTGTTTGATGCGAGACGGTTATTCATTTAAATCAGAGAATAATGGTTGTTCTATTTATATGAGTAATATCTTTTATGGTCATGCACCCTTGAGGAGTGGTCTATTTTTGATGAATCTCGATAGTGTTGACACACGAACACGTCACGTGTACCCTCGACGCCGGGGGTGATGCACCGCAGCTCACGTCGAAGGAGACCCGACCGACAGCGCGATACGCAAGACAGTCGGCGGGCGCTTTTGCAGACCCGAAACCCCGCGCTCCCGGGAGGGACCCCGTCAGGGATTGCGGCGGCTATGGGCTGCCCTAGGTCAATTCGCTCGCCCCTAGAGCCTCGGGATTCGCAGCTCTTAAACACGAAGAACAGCGAAGAACGAGAGAGAAAAACGATGGAGAGATAAAAAGTAGACAAGAAAAAGTAGTATATTGATTTGTTCGATTGTGTGTTGTTCAATCGGCCGTCACCCCCAACATATATAAGAGGCGGCTGGACTTCCCGTACAAGTAAAGGATTCATCTAGGCTTTCCTTACAAGAAAAATTACATCAATTCGCGTCCTAGAGTCCTAGTTCTATTCCAACTCGGATCCAGTCTGAATCTGGCCCAACTTCTGTCTTCCTTCTTGTGCAGGCCGCCCAGCCTCCATATGACCTCCGATCAAGACGGCCCAAATATCAAACTTGTGCGCCTCGACGATACGAACAACTCTCATGTTGATCACTTTTTCAAATAAGGCCATCTTGAATACTTTTCGAGGTCATCTTTACCTTCCAGTCGGACTCGGTCTTGCGGTAGACTGAATTATCCGAGTCTTGTAGTGAATTTGCAGGCCATATACTATCTCTGATGACGATGACTCCAAAAGCAAAGTTTACCGCCTTGACGATACGCACAACTTCTGTATTGAACACTTTTTCATCCGAGATCATCTTGATAAACTTTTGGGCACATGTTCAGTTTCACTCGGATTTGAGCTCATCCACTCGGATTTTAGAGTCTTTCACTCGGATGACTATATTTTCACTCGGAAGACAATCAATCGGTAGGTTTTCACTCGACCTTTTACTCGATCGGTAGGTTTTCACTCGACCTTTTACTCGATCGGTAGGTTTCCACTCGACCTTTTACTCGATCGGTATGTTTTCACTCGACCTTGGACTCGATCGGTAAATTTTCACTCGACCGGTGACTCGATCGGTAGGTTTCCACTCGACCTTGGACCGATCGGTAGATTTTCACTCGACCGGTGACTCGATCGGTAGATTTTCACTCGACCGGTGACTCGATCGGTAGATTTTCACTCGACCGGTGACTCGATTGGTAGGTTTTCACTCGACCGGTGAGTTTTCACTCGGATGGTAAGCTTTCACTCGACCAAAAACATAGCCTGATCTTGATTTGCCTCTCCAGGTTACATACGACCTCGGATTGAGACGAATTATATATGAAAATCGATCGGCTCGACGAGACGAAAAATTTTCGTGTTGAAGATTTTTCGATTCAAGGACTTCTTAAGGGCCTAATTGCTCGCGCGACCCACCAGACATGGCGTCTGGTACTTTGCGCCAGATTTCCACTCAGCTTCGGCCTGCAGTGTATTGCCTCTAACTTTTGCATATGAACTCGGATTGAGATGATTTATATATCAAAATCGATCGCCTCGACGAGACGAAGACAATTCCTTTAGAATACTCCTTCATCCGAGGTCGTCTTGAAGGCAAGATTGGCCGAAAACCACTCGGAATGTTTGAACTTTGTCACTCGGAGTGCAACTTCGGCCACCGATATAAAGTCGAATGGCGATAAATTAAACATCAAAGTTATTCCAGTCGTCGACCTGAAACTTTGCATGCTGAAAACTCTTTCACTTGAGGCCATCTTACTTGCCTTTTGTACCTTGCCAAAATCCGATGTCAACACATGCCCCCCTGTTTTTCGGCAAAGCTTGCACGCCGAAAAATAATATGCACGGTATGTGTTCTAAGGACGATGTCAACACTCCATCGGCCATTTATTTTCCTCAGGGCGATAATTATGTATCGGCCATGTTTGTGCTAAGGGCGATAATCGTATATCGGCCATTGCCCACTCAGGCTTCCTGCCACACACTCGGGTGGTACTTCTTCAAATATTTTCCGTTGAGAGCTCGAGGTAACAATGCCCCTTGTATTGATTCCACCAAATATGAATTTCCAGGAACAACCCTTGTAATCCTAAAAGGACCTTCTCAACTTGGAGACCACTTCCCGAATTTTCTATCTCTTGAACCAATCGGCAGAATCACTTTCCAGACGAGTTCACCAACTTGAAAATGCTTCAACTTAACTTTCTTATTGTAAGCTCTTGCAACCCTCAACTTGTCTCTCTCTATGGACTCCAAAGCAACCAAACGTTTATCGGCAACTTCATCAATATTGTCCATCATCAAGTTATAAAAGTCCACTGCCGATAAATCATTTTGTTTGGCTATTCTCAAAGCATTCAAATTTACTTCCACTGGTAAAACAGCCTCTTGACCATATACTAGCTCATATGGAGTTACCTTCGTAGCACCATGCCTTGAAATCCTATGTGCCCATAAAGCTTCAGACAACAGCTCATGCCATCTCCTCGGATTATCCTCAATCTTCTTCTTGATGAGCTTGATTAAAATTTTATTGCTAGACTCGGCTTGTCCATTAGCTTGGGCATAATACGGAGAGGAATTGAGCAACTTTATATTATAAGATTCGGCAAACTCTCTGACTTGGTGTGACATAAAAGAGGAACCTTGATCTGTAGTTAATGTTTGAGGAATACCGAATCTATGAATAATGTGCTCAGTTATGAATTGAATTACCTCCGTATGTGTCATGTTCTTGAGAGGTACTGCTTCAGACCATTTAGTGAAATAATCAGTTGCCACCAACACGAATCGATGCCCCTTTGAGGAAGATGGATGAATTTGCCCAATAAAATCTAAACCCCATCCTCTGAAAGGCCACGACTTGATAATAGGATGCAACATAGCAGCAGGAGCCAATTGAATATCACCAAATTTTTGACAAGCTTCGCACCCTTTATAATATCTGAAGCAATCATTAATCATGGTCGGCCAATAAAACCCAGCACGTCGTAATAACCATTTCATCTTAGGAGCCGACTGGTGAGTACCACAAATGCCCTCATGTACCTCTCCCATAGCAACTCTTGCTTGGTCCTCATCCAAGCATTTTAAAAGAACATCATCAACTGTTCGGCGATAAAGGTCATCATCCCTTATAGTATATTTAAAAGCCATACGCCGAACAGCCCTGTCCACCCTTTCACTCGGATTGCGCAAGTAAGCAACAATGGGCTTCCTCCAGTCGGAATTGTCATCTGCACTAGATTTTTTGTTAATGACCGAATCAGTGGGTTCTGGTTCGGCCTCTTCCATACTGGTAAGACAAGACATCGGTCTTTGAGAGATATGAAACATGCCATGATCAACATGATATCCAGATGCTTGTTGTGCCAACTCATTTGCTTTCCAGTTGTCATGTCTAGATATATGTGCAATGCTAAAACAATCCAAAGTAGAAATTATATCTAGACATTTATCAAGATAAACATTAAGTGATTCGTCAAAACACTGAAAAACTCTGGATATTTGCTGCACCACTAGTAACGAATCACCGTAAGCCTCAATATGTGTTACACCTATAGCAAGTAACATCTCTAGACCGAATAACAATGCTTCATATTCGGCTTGATTGTTTGTACAAAAATATTCTAAGCGGCATGAGGCTTCAAAAACAGCACCATGAGGGGATATATAAACAATACCAACACCTTGGCCATTGCTACAAACTGAACCATCAAAGTATAATCTCCATGGCACTAATGAAACAAGGTTCATATCAACATCATGCTTGTCATTAATCCGATGTTCAACAATGAAATTAGCAACAATTTGGCCTTTCATGGATTTTAGAGATTCATAAGCCAAATCATACTCAATCAGAGCATAAGCCCACTTGCCAATTCTACCACTAAGAATTGGCCTATGCAACATGTACTTAATGACATCGGTTTGACAAGCTACTACACAAGCACTCGGCACTAGGTAATATCTCAACTTTGTGCAAGCGTAATATAAGCATAAACACAGTTTTTCAATAAATGTATACCTTGTCTCGGCGTCCAATAAACGTCTGCTCAAATATGTAATGGCATGCTCTTTTCCTTCGGTATCTTGAGTCAAAACAGCACCAATAACACCTTCCTCTGCTGCGATATAAAGTTTAAAAGGCTCTCTATGCTTGGGTGCTTTCATCACCGGAGGAGTGCACAAATAATTCTTGATCATATCAAAGGCTTCTTGCTGTTTTGCCCCCCAAGTGAAATCAACATCATTCTTTAACCGAAGGATAGGAGTAAATGCATCAACTTTCCCTGACAGATTAGCTATGAACCTTCTCAAATAATTGACCTTGCCAAGGAACTTTTGCATATCCCTTTTGCATGTTGGAGCCTCTACTTTCTGTATGGCTTCTATCTTTTTGGGATCGATTTCGATGCCATCTTCATGAATATTGAAACCCAAAAATTTGCCAGCTGACACGCCGAATGCACACTTGAAAGGATTCATCTTCAGTCCATACTTTTTCATTCTTTCAAAAGCTAAACGCAAATCGGCCAAGTGAGATTCAAAAGCATCCGATTTGACAACAATATCATCAATATAAACTTCAAGTATGACACCGAGTAAATCATGAAAAATCAAATTCATAGCCCTTTGATATGTGGCCCCAGATTTTTCAATCCGAATGTCATCACTTGCCCACTCAAATAAACCAAGGAAACCAGGACATCGGAAAGCTGTTTTGTACATGTCCTCTTCGCCATAAAATTTGATTGTATCCGCATTACCATCTAGAAAGCTAATAACCTTATGTCCGAGGCATCATTAATAAGCATATCGGCTATTGGCATGGGATACTCATCTTTGGGTGTAGCCCTATTCACATCTCTCAAGTCAATGCACACCCTCAACTTGCGGATCCTTCTTCTCCATCGGGACAATGTTAGAAATCCACTCGGCATACCGCAAGGTCGAATGAATTTAGCTTCAAGCGATCGACCGATCTCTTCCTTGATTCGGTCATATGTTTTGGATTAAACTTTCGGCCGATTGTTTATAAGGTCTAAAACCGCCTTTATAGGCAACCGATGCTCCACTAGCTCTCGGCTCAACCCTCGCATCTCATGATATTCCCATGCAAAGCAACAAACATATTCTTTCAATAACTCGATTAATTTAGCTTTACAATCGGCTTTCAGATTTTTGTTTATAAATGTCGGTCGATCGACTAATCCGTCTCAATATTTACCTCTTCTAATGGATCGGCCGATGTAAAACCTTGTCCAAGTTTATCCATGTCATCCAACTCCTCAATAGACTCATACATATCGTTCTCGCTGGACCGATATTTTGCAAGACGCTTTTGTAACCACTGAATTAGGATCCATTTAAACATATCATACCTTGGAGCCGATTGCATTGATCGGCTTTAAAGACACGGGCACAAAACCATTCTTAGTCGCCCGAGAAAATCAAACTCGACAAATCACGTCCCGTCAAGCAAGTAGCATTGGGATGTTGCCAATCCACCGATGCATCGCCAAAGCAACACAGCCGAGTTATCCGCATGAATGACTTCCACTTCATCATCAACCCATAGGATCAGAAACTGGTGCATAGTGGATGGCACGCACTGGTTTGCATGAACCCAATCACGGCCTAGTATGACGTTGTAGTTACCTTGCACCTCAGCGACAAAGAATGCAGTGGCCAAAGTTTTGCTTCCGACTGTAAGCTCCACATACATTACACCTTTGGCTTCAGTTTTCTCTTTGCCTTCAAACCCGTTGAGCACCATATTGGTCTTGATCAATTCTTCATCAGGCAAACCCAATTTCTTGAAGACCGAATAGGGCATAAGATTTACCACAGCACCACCATCAACAAGCATTCGACTAAGTGGCGATCCATTGATATGACCTCTGAGATACAACGGTTTCAAATGTGTTACTGGTTCTTTTGGCTTCTCGAATATTGCGTTTTTAGGGCCAAAATCCAGCTGAGCCACTTCCCCTTCCTCATCTACAGCACGAAACTCAGCAGGTAAGTAATACACCATATTGATATCCATACCTTCATGAACCGGCGTAGACTCATAGTCCAACATATCAACCTCTTCTTCAAGTGGATCGACCGATTCTGAAATCTGTCCGAGTGAAGGAGAGGTAAGAAGTGCCGCAGACGATGTAATAGCTGTCGCATCATCCTCTTTGGGTGTTGTAGGCACTTCTGTGATAGATGTAGAAGCTGATGTATCTTGTATTTGTTTTGGCCTCCACACTTGTTTTGCTGGAACCATGGGCCGAGTGTCATTGAACAGCTTATCCCTTTGCTTCTCGGCCTCCTGCTCCGCCATCTCTTGACTTCTTAACCTCTGTAGTTTCCTCTTCTGTGTCTTTGTTAGCCCTGGAGGACACCACTTTGGTCGAGTGTATTTAGCATCTCTCACCTTTACTTGGCTGGTGCTTGCTTCATGGTCATTAGCCGAGTGCTTTGGCGCGATAGAAAGTATCGGCTCAGTTGAGTGATTATGTACAGTCGGCTGCTGTATGGGGAATGTTTTGGTGCCCAACATAAGTGAGTCGACATCCATTTTTTCCTTGCCTTTGCCCGACTCAACTGCTGCAACACTCGGTGACTTAACACGCCATTCTTTTCGACTTTCCAGAGGCATGAAATTTCCACTCGGGCGCACCTACTTACTTGGATGGAATCCACTCGGATTGATGTCACTCGGATGGTATCCACTCGGATGGAACTCAGTCGGATGGAATCCACTCGGATGGAACTTAGTCGGATGGAATCCACTCGGATGGAACTCAGTCGGATGGAATCTACCCATCCACATTTTTTCATTTGGATAGCTTCCACCTGGGTGCATTCTTACACTAGGATAGTTTCCACTCGGTCGCATATGTTGACCAGCCGACTGATAGTTACCAATGTTCAGTCGGCCATTATATGAGTAATCAAGTCGATTCCACACAGATTGCCTCTGCTCTTCTGGAAATAGCGCCCTTGGTCCACTCGGTTTTGCATATCGACTAAACATATCATCTGATGGTGACCTTGGTCGCTTCAAGTGTGATGGCCGGTCAGAGCTGGGACCAGCCGATTGATTAGCATATTTGGATAGCAACATATCAAAAGTTGGCTTGATCCGCTTGCGTTGCACTTTAGCTTCATTCCTCTTCCATTTGCCAACTTCTGGACTCTTGGGCTTGACAAATTTAACTCGAGTGTCCTGCTGCACCTGTGTTTGCCCCCCGAGTGTAGGATTCTTGATGGTGATCTTGATTACTTCCTTGCCATCGGGTTGCTTATCAAGCACAACATGTCTCCCCAAGACCTTGTCGCCTCCTTGTCTTTCTGGGCTCACCAACAATGACATTAGCTTTATTAGCAGATTCGCTACCTCCGGCCGAATGAGTAACTTCTTCCTTCTAAATCCATGGTGTTCATTGGAAAGGGCTGTTTATCAATTTGCATCTCAGAAAAGTTCAATCGTCCATCATTAATGGCCGATTGTATCTGTCGTCGAAAAACATTGCAATCATTAGTAGCATGAGAAAAGAGTTATGATACTTGCAATAAGCACGCCGCTTCAGCTCTTCAAACGGCGGTAAAGTATGAGATATTCTAATAATCTTAGCCTGCAGCAAAGCATCAAATATTCTATCACACTTAGCAACGTTAAAGTAAACTTCATCTCTTCATCACGATTCTTATGAATCGGTTTCAGATCATTGTAAGTAAAGGGTTTGGCCTTAGATGGCCAAACAAATTCAGTAGCAAAACATCACCCTCATCGTCCGAGTGATCACCGTCATATTCCACCATATTCATCTTTGGACGATCGGTTTTGTATCTATGCACTTCTTTGAGATCTTTGCTTGGCTTTCTGAGCCAAAGCCCTTTGTAAGACTTGGTTGATATTTAAGAACTCATAGCCTTCTAGCTTTTCTCTAATGGGAGTTCTCAAACCACTCAAAGACTAGGTCTGCCAAGTCTCTCTCGGTTATCACCAAACTAAAACACCGGTTTTTTGTTTCTCTGAATCTCTTGACGTAATCGGAGACCGATTCATCATGCTTCTGCTTAACCAATGTTAGATGTGACAACTTGAGTTCATTGTCGCCGCTATAAAAGTGATCATGAAACTTCGCTCTAGCTGCGACCAAACCCGAATGGAACCATGGGGTAAAGAAGAAAACCATGAAAATGCGGTACCGATTAATGATAAAGGAAATAAACGACTTTCAATTCATTCAATGATCCTGCCTCACCTAGTTGTGCTAAGTATTGACTAACATGCTCCCATGTGGTTTTGTGCCTTCTCCATTAAACTTAACAAAATCTGGAATTTTATATCCTGGAGGACACTGGATGGCATCAAAGTACTCGGGGTACGGCTTTTGGTAAATCCGATTCCGAGGTAACTCAACTCCAAAATTCTCTCGAAGCATCTTAGCCATCTCCTCTCTAAGATTAGCTAAACCATCATCCATAGTGGACGATGAAGCTTGTGGCAGTGGCATAGGAGGAGTAGGATTGCTAGCTGTAGGTAAGAATTGTGGCAGGTATGTCGACCCATAATTTGCTAGTGGTCGAGTGGTTGTAGCTGTAGGTAAGGTTTGGTTCGGCGTCACCACCGAACCTGGCATGCTCATAATAGGATTAATGGGTGCAGCCACAATCTGATTTGTTTGGGTAGGATAATAAGTCATCGGCACGGGAGACGCCGATGAGATAGGTAAATCCAGATTAGGGTTTTGCACACTAGCAACTACACCATCATTACCACTAGTCGATTGAGATGTATTCTTCTGAGCGTTAGTATTTTCAATGAAAGTTTGATAGACTAGATTGTTACCATCAGCAATACGACTTTCAATCTCAGCCCACTGCTCAGGAGAAAAGGTAGTACTTACAGAGGGTTTAACCTGCTCGGCTTGAAGAGGAGGGAACTTGATTTCTTCAATCGGAGTGATGTTGCCTTGGCGATCCTTCTTGAACTTTGCAAGGAATTCCTGCAAGTCCTTCTCCTCGCGCGCCTTCTTGTACTCCTCATAAACTTGGCGATGATCGGCCGATATCTCATCAAGACTGGGCTTAATGATGTTATCGGCGTCTACCTCAGATGGCTTGGGAAGATTGGACATGGTGGATGATGATGATTGATCTACTGTCCCCAGCGGAGTCGCCAAAAAGTGTGTTGACACACGAACACGTCACGTGTACCCTCGACGCCGGGGGTGATGCACCGCAGCTCACGTCGAAGGAGACCCGACCGACAACCGCGACACGCAAGACGATCGGTGGGCGCTTTTGCAGACCGAAACCCACAAGACCGGGAGGGACCCGTCGGGGATTGCGGCGACTATGGGCTGCCCTAGGTCGATTCGCTCGCCCCTAGAGCCTCGGGATTCGCAGCTCTTAAACACGAAGAACAGCGAAGAACGAGAGAGAAAAACGATGGAGAGATAAAAAGTAGACAAGAAAAAGTAGTATATTGATTTGTTCGATTGTGTGTTGTTCAATCGGCCGTCACCCCCAACATATATAAGAGGCGGCTGGACTTCCCGTACAAGTAAAGGATTCATCTAGGCTTTCCTTACAAGAAAAATTACATCAATTCGCGTCCTAGAGTCCTAGTTCTATTCCAACTCGGATCCAGTCTGAATCTGGCCCAACTTCTGTCTTCCTTCTTGTGCAGGCCGCCCAGCCTCCATATGACCTCCGATCAAGACGGCCCAAATATCAAACTTGTGCGCCTCGGCGATCTGAACAACTCTCATGTTGATCACTTTTTCAAATAAGGCCATCTTGAATACTTTTCGAGGTCATCTTTACCTTCCAGTCGGACTCGGTCTTGCGGTAGACTGAATTATCCGAGTCTTGTAGTGAATTTGCAGGCCATATACTATCTCTGATGACGATGACTCCAAAAGCAAAGTTTACCGTCTTGACGATACGCACAACTTCTGTATTGAACACTTTTTCATCCGAGATCATCTTGATAAACTTTTGGGCACATGTTCAGTTTCACTCGGTTTGAGCTCATCCACTCGGATTTTAGAGTCTTTCACTTTCGGATGACTATATTTTCACTCGGAAGACAATCAATCGGTAGGTTTTCACTCGACCTTTTACTCGATCGGTAGGTTTTCACTCGACCTTTTACTCGATCGGTAGGTTTCCACTCGACCTTTTACTCGATCGGTATGTTTTCACTCGACCTTGGACTCGATCGGTAAATTTTCACTCGACCGGTGACTCGATCGGTAGGTTTCCACTCGACCTTGGACCGATCGGTAGATTTTCACTCGACCGGTGACTCGATCGGTAGATTTTCACTTGACCGGTGACTCGATCGGTAGATTTTCACTCGACCGGTGACTCGATTGGTAGGTTTTCACTCGACCGGTGAGTTTTCACTCGGATGGTAAGCTTTCACTCGACCAAAAACATAGCCTGATCTTGATTTGCCTCTCCAGGTTACATACGACCTCGGATTGAGACGAATTATATATGAAAATCGATCGGCTCGACGAGACGAAAAATTTTCGTGTTGAAGATTTTTCGATTCAAGGACTTCTTAAGGGCCTAATTGCTCGCGCGGCCCACCAGACATGGCGTCTGGTACTTTGCGCCAGATTTCCACTCAGCTTCGGCCTGCAGTGTATTGCCTCTAACTTTTGCATATGAACTCGGATTGAGATGATTTATATATCAAAATCGATCGCCTCGACGAGACGAAGACAATTCCTTTAGAATACTCCTTCATCCGAGGTCGTCTTGAAGGCAAGATTGGCCGAAAACCACTCGGAATGTTTGAACTTTGTCACTCGGAGTGCAACTTCGGCCACCGATATAAAGTCGAATGGCGATAAATTAAACATCAAAGTTATTCCAGTCGTCGACCTGAAACTTTGCATGCTGAAAACTCTTTCACTTGAGGCCATCTTACTTGCCTTTTGTACCTTGCCAAAATCCGATGTCAACAGATAGTAGTGATACACATATTCATAATGTTGAAGCCAAAAGATGCAGAGTTGATAATGATAGTGCAACTTATTTGTGGCACTGCCGTTTAGGTCATATCGGTGTAAAGCGCATGAAGAAACTCCATACTGATGGACTTTTGGAGTCACTTGATTATGAATCACTTGGCACTTGCGAACCGTGCCTCATAGGCAAGATGACTAGAACACCGTTCTCCGGTACTATGGAGAGAGCAACAGATTTGTTGGAAATCATACATACAGATGTATGTGGTTCGATGAATGTTGAGGCTCGTGGCGGATATCGTTATTTTCTCACCTTCACAGATGACTTAAGCAGATATGGGTATATCTACTTAATGAAACATAAGTCTGAAACATTTGAAAAGTTCAAAGAATTTTAGAGTGAAGTTGAAAATCATCGTAACAAGAAAATTAAGTTTCTACGATCTGATCGTGGAGGTGAATATTTGAGTTACGAGTTTGGTCTACATTTGAAACAATGCGGAATAGTTTCGCAACTCACGCCACCCGAACACCACAACGTAATGGTGTGTCCGAACGTCGAATCGTACTTTACTAGATATGGTGCGATCTATGATGTCTCTTACAGATTTACCGCTATCGTTTTGGGGTTATGCTCTAGAGACAGCCGCATTCACACTGAATAGAACACCGTCGAAATCCGTTGAGACGACACCTTATAAACTATGGTTTAGCAAGAAACCAAAGTTGTCGTTTCTTAAAGTTTGGGGATGCGATGCTTATGTGAAAAGCTTCAACCTGATAAGCTCGAACCCAAATCGAGAAATGTGTCTTCATAGGATACCCAAAGGAGACAGTTGGGTACACCTTCTATCACAGATCCGAAGGCAAGACATTCGTTGCTAAGAATGTATCCTTTCTAGAGAAGGAGTTTCTCTCAAAAGAAGTGAGTGGGAGGAAAGTGGAACTTGATGAGGTAATAGTACCTTCTCCCTTACTTGAAAGTAGTTCGTCATGAAACTGGTTTACGAGACACCGCACCAAGTAGTGAGGAAGTTAATGATGTTGATCATGAAACTTCAGATCAAGTTACTACTAACCTCGTAGATCAACCAGAGTAAGATCCGCACTGAGTGGTACGGCAATCCTGTTCGGAAATCATGCTACTAGATCATGATGAACCTCGAACTATGAAGAAGCGATGGTGAGCCCAGATTCCACAAAATGGCTCGAGGCCATGAAATCTGAGATGGGATCCATGTATGAAAACAAAGTATGGACTTTGGTTGACTTGCCGAGGGTAGGCAAGCAATAGAAAACAAATGGATCTTCAAGAAGAAGACCGACGCCGACGGTAATGTTATCGTTTATAAAGCTCGACTTGTCGCAAAAGGTTTTCGACAAGTTCAAGGGATTGACTACGATGAGACCTTCTCACCCGTGGCGATGCTTAAGTCCGTCCGAATCATGTTAGCGATTGCGCATTTTATGATTATGAAATTTGGCAAATGGATGTAAAGACTGCATTCTGAATGGATTTACGGAAGAAGAGTTGTATATGATGCAACCGAAGGTTTTATCGATCCAAAGGAGCTAACAAAGTATGCAAGCTCCAGCGATCCATCTATGGACTGGTGCAAGCATCTCGGAGTTGGAATAAACGCTTTGATAGTGTGATCAAAGCATTTGGGTTTGTCTGAGACTTTTGGAGAAGCCTTGTATTTACAAGAAAGTGAGTGGGAGCTCTGTAGCATTTCTGATATTATATGTAGATGACATATTGCTGATCGGAAATGATATAGAATTTCTGAATAGCATAAAGGGATACTTGAATAAGAGTTTTTCAATGAAAGACCTCGGTGAAGCTGCTTACATATTGGGCATTAAGATCTATAGAGATAGATCAAGACGCTTAATTGACTTTCACAAAGCACATACCTTGACAAAATTTTGAAGAAGTTCAAAATGGATCAAGCAAAGAAAGGGTTCTTGCCTGTGTTACAAGGTGTGAAGTTGAGTCAGACTCAATGCCCGACCACTGCAGAAGATAGAGAGAAAATGAAAGATGTTCCCTATGCTTCAGCCATAGGCTCTATCATGTATGCAATGCTGTGTACCAGACCTGATGTGTGCCTTGCTATAAGCCTAGCGGGAGGTACCAAAGTAATCCAGAGTGGATCATCGGACAGCGGTCAAGAACATCCCGAAATACCGAAAAGGACTAAGGATATGTTTCTCGATATGGAGGTGACAAAGAGCTCATCGTGGCAGTTACGTTGATGCAAGCTTTGACACTGATCCGGACGATTCTAAATCGCAGACCGGATACGTATTTACACTAAACGGAGGAGCTGTCAGTTGGTGCAGTTCTAAACAAAGCGTCGTAGCGGGATCTACATGTGAAGCGGAGTACATAGCAGCTTCGGAAGCAGCTAATGAAGGAGTCTGGATGAAGGAGTTCATATCCGATCTAGGTGTCATACCTAGTGCATCGGGTCCAATGAAAATCTTCTGTGATAATACTGGAGCAATTGCCTTAGCGAAGGAATCCAGATTTCACAAGAGGACCAAGCACATCAAGAGACGCTTCAATTCCATCCGGGACTTAGTCCAGTTGGGAGACATAGAGATTTGCAAGATACATACGGATCTGAACGTTGCAGACCCGTTGACTAAGCCTCTTCCACGAGCAAAACATGATCAGCACCAAGACTCCATGGGTGTTAGAATCATTCTTGTGTAATCTAGATTATTGACTCTAGTGCAAGTGGGAGACTGAAGGAAATATGCCCTAGAGGCAATAATAAAGTTATTATTTATTTCCTTATTTCATGATAAATGTTTATCATTCATGCTAGAATTGTATTAACCGGAAACATGATACATGTGTGAATGCATAGACAAAACAACATGTCACTAGTATGCCTCTACTAGACTAGCTTGTTAATCAAAGATGGTTATGTTTCCGACCATGAACAAAGGAGTTGTTATTTGATTAACGAGGTCACATCGTTAGTAGAATGATCTGATTGACATGACCCATTCCCTTAGCTTAGCACACGATCGTTGAGTATGTTGCTCTGCTTTTATCCATGACATATACATGTTCCTGTAACTATGAGATTATGCAACTCCGTTTACGGAGGAACACTTTGGTGCTACCAAACGTCACAACGTAATCGGGTGATTATAAAGGAGTACTACAGGTGTCTCCAAAGGCGGATGTTGGGTTGGCGTATTTTGAGATTAGGTTTTGTCACTCCGATTGTCGGAGAGGTATCTCTGGGCCCTCTCGGTAATGCACATCACTGAAGCCTTGCAAGCACTACAACTAATGAGCTAGTTGTGAGATGATGTATTACGGAACGAGTAAAGAGACTTGCCGGTAATGAGATTGAACTAGGTATTGGATACCGACGATCGAATCTCGGGCAAGTAACATACCGATGACAAAGGGAACAACGTATGTTGTTATGCGGTCTGACCGATAAAGATCTTCGTAGAATATGTAGGAACCAATATGGACATCCAGGTCCCGCTATTGGTTATTGACCGTGAATAGTTCTAGGTCATGTCTACATTGTTCTCGAACCGTAGGGTCCGCACGCTTAAGGTTTCGATGACAGTTATTATGAGTTTATGTATTTTGATGTACCGAAGAAGTTCGGAGTCCCGGATGCGATCACGGACATGAGGAGGAGTCTCGAAATGGTCAAGACATAAAGATTGATATATTGGAAGTCTATGTTTGGAGTTCGGAATGGTTCCGAGGCGGCGGAATTCTACCGAGTACCGGAGGTTACTGGAACCCCGGGAGGTAAATGGGCCTCGGTGGGCCTTAGTGGAAAGGAGAAGGGCCAGCCCTAGGTGGCGCGCGCCCCCCTTCCCTAGTCCTACTAGGACTAGGAGAAGGGCCGCCCCTCTCTCTCTTTCCCCCCAGGAATCCTAGTCCAACTAGGATTGGGGGAATCCTACTCGGATGGAGTAGGACTCCTGGCCGCCTCCCCTTGGCCGCCGCCCCTCCCCTTGCTCCTTTATATACGGGGCAGGGGGCACCTTGGGACACACAAGTTGATCTTGAGATCGTTCCTTAGCCGTGTCGGTGCCCCCTCCACCATATTTCACCTTGGTTATACCGTCATGAAGCTTAGGCGAAGCCCTGCGCCGTGAAACATCAAGATCGTCCACCACGCCGTCGTCTTGACGAAACTCTCCTCGACACTCGGCTGGATCGAGTACGAGGGACGCCATCGAGCTGTACGTGTGTCAAGAACTCGGGGCGTCGGAGTAACGGCGCCGGATCGGTCGGATCGCGAGGAGAACGTCGACTACTTCCTCTACGTTGTGATCGCTTCGCCGGGTCTACAAGGGTATGTGGACAACACTCTCCCCTCTCGTTGCTATACATCACCATGATCTTGCGTGTGCGTAGGAAAATTTTTGAAATTACTACGTTCCCCAACAGTTACTTGCCCGAGATTCGATCGTCGGTATCCAATACCTAGTTCAATCTCATTACCGGCAAGTCTCTTTACTCGTTCCGTAATACATCATCTCACAGCTAACTTATTAGTTGTAATGCTTGCAAGGCTTAAGTGATGTGTATTACCGAGAGGGCCCAGAGATACCTCTCCGACAATCGGAGTGACAAAACCTAATCTCGAAATACGCCAACCCAACATCTGCCTTTGGAGACACATGTAGTACTCCTTTATAATGACCCAGTTACGTTGTGACGTTTGGTAGTACCCAAAGTGTTCCTCCGGTAAACGGGAGTTGCATAATCTCATAGTTATAGGAACATGTATAAGTCATGGATAAAAGCAGTAGCAACATACTAAACGATCGTGTGCTAAGCTAATGGAATGGGTCATGTCAATCAGATCATTCAACCAATGATGTGACCCTATTAATCAAATAACAACTCTTTGTTCATGGTTAGGAAACATAACAATCTTTGATTAACAAGCTAGTCTAGTAGAGGCATACTAGTGACATATTGTTTGTCTATGCATTCACACATGTATCATGTTTCCGGTTAATACAATTCTAGCATGAATGATAAACATTTATCATGAAATAAGGAAATAAATAATAACTTTATTATTGCCTCTAGGGCATATTTCCTTCATAAGGAACGATCAATGATCAACTTGTGTGTCCTAGGGTGCCCCCTACCCCCGTATATAAAGGAGGGAGGGAGGAGGTGGCCGGCCCAAGGGGTGGCGCGCCATAGGGAGGGGGAAACCTACTCCAAGTAGGTTTCCCTCTCTTTTCCTTATCTTATTTGGAGGGGAAGGAAGGAGTACTAGTATTAGGAAGTAGTACTAGTAGTAGGAAGGAAGAGAGGGGAAGGAGAAAGGAAAGGGGCCGCCCCCCTCCCCAGTCGGATTGGGCTTGGGGCGCGCCTCCCTTGCTCCTTCTTCTCTTCCTCCTACATGGGCCCAATAAGGCCCATATACCTCCCGGGGTTCGGTAACCTCCGGAGCTCCAAACTTCTCCGGAACCTTTCCGGTGTCCAAATATATCCGTCCAATATATCAATCTTTATGTCTCGACCATTTCAAGACTCCTCGTCATGTCCGTGATCATATCCGGGACTCCGAACAAACTTCGGTACATCAAAATACATAAACTCATAATATAATTGTCATCGAAACCTTAAGCGTGCAGGACCCTACGGTTCGAGAACGATGTAGACATGACTGAGACACGTCTCGGTCAATAACCAATAGCGGGACCTGGATGCCCATATTGGTTCCTACATATTCTCGAAGATCTTTATCGGTCAAACCGCATAACAACAGACGTTGTTCCTTTGTCATCGGTATGTTACTTGTCCGAGATTCGATCGTCGGTATCCAATACCTAGTTCAATCTCGTTCTTGACAAGTCTCTTTACTCATTCTGTAATACTTCATCTCATAACTAACTCATTAGTTACATGCTTGCAAGGCTTAGGTGATGAGCATTACCGAGAGGGCCAGAGATACCTCTCCGACAATCGGAGTGACAAAACCTAATCTCAATTATGCTAACTCAACATGTACCTTCGGAGACACCTGTAGTACTCCTTTATAATCACCCGATTCGTTGTGATGTTTGGTAGTACCCAAAGTGTTCCTCCGTAAACGGAGTTACACAATTCTCATAGTTCTTGGAACATGTATAAGTCATGAAGGAAGCAATAGCAGAATACTAAACGATCAAGTGCTAAGCTAACGGGATGGGTCATGTCAATCACCTCATTCTCCTAATGATGTGATCCCATTAATCAAATGACAACAGATGTCTATGGTTAGGAAACATAACCATCTTTGATTAATGAGCTAGTCAAGTAGAGGCATACTAGTGACTATATGTTTGTCTATGTATTCACACATGTATCATGTTTCCGGTTAATACAATTCTAGCATGAATAATAAACATTTATCATGATATGAGGAAATAAATAATAACTTTATTATTGCCTCTAGGGCATATTTCCTTCATTTTGAACCTTAATAATTGTTATTTAGTGCCAAGTTTGAGCATGAACATTGTATCTGGATCTCGTTTGATATGAGATGGCTACTCATTTAAGTCTGAGAATAATGGTTGTTCGATTTATATGAGAGATATGTTTTATGGTCATGCTCCGATGGTCAATGGTTTATTCTTAATGAATCTAGAGCGTAATATTACACATGTTCATAGTGTGGATGCCAAAAGATGTAAAGTTGATAACGATAGTCCCACATACTTGTGGCACTGCCGCCTTGGTCACATTGGTGTCAAGCGCATGAAGAAGCTCCATGCTGATGGACTTTTAGAGTCTCTTGATTATGAATCGTTTGACACATGCGAACCATGCCTCTTGGGCAAAATGACCAAGACTCCGTTCTCCGGAACAATGGAGCGAGCAACCAACTTGTTGGAAATCATACATACCGATGTGTGCGGTCCAATGAGCATTGAGGCTCGCGGAGGATATCGTTATGTTCTCACTCTCACTGATGACTTAAGTAGATATGGGTATGTCTACTTAATGAAACACAAGTCTGAGACCTTTGAAAAGTTCAAGGAATTTCAGAATGAGGTGGAGAATCAACGTGACCGAAAGATAAAGTTCCTACGATCAGATCGTGGAGGAGAATACTTACGTCATGAATTTGGTACACACTTAAGGAAATGTGGAATCGTTTCACAACTCACGCCGCCTGGAACACCTCAGCAAAACGGTGTGTTCGAACATCGTAATCGCACTCTATTGGATATGGTGCGGTCTATGATGTCTCTTACCGATTTACCGCTATCATTTTGGGGATATGCTCTAGAGACAGCTACATTCACTTTAAATAGGGCACCGTCTAAATCCGTTGAGACGACACCGTATGAATTATGGTTTGGGAAGAAACCTAAGCTGTCGTTTCTAAAAGTTTGGGGATGCGATGCTTATGTCAAGAAAATTCAAACTGAAAAGCTCGAACCTAAGTCGGAAAAATGCGTATTCATAGGATACCCTAAGGAAACTGTCGGGTATACCTGCTACTTAAGATCCGAGGGCAAGACCTTTGTTGCCAAGAACGGATGCTTTCTGGAAAAAGAGTTTCTCTCGAAAGAAGTAAGTGGGAGGAAAGTAGAACTCGATGAAGTACTACCTCTCGAACGGGAAAGTGGTGCAGCTCAGGAAAATGTTCTGTGATGCCCACACCAACCAAGAGGAAACCAATGATGATGATCAAGGTACTTCGGATCAAGTTGCTCTGAACCCGTGAGGTCCACGAGGACACGTTCCGCACTGAGTGGTACGGCAACCCTGTCTGGAAATCATGTTGTTAGACAACAAAGGAACCTTCGAACTATGAAGAAGCAATGGCGGGCCCGATTCCAACAAATGGCTTGAAGCCATGAAATCCGAGATAGAATCCATGTATGAAAACAAAGTATGGACTTTGACAGACTTGCCCGATGATCGGCGAGCGATAGAAAACAAATGAATTTTTAAGAAGAAGACGGGCGTGGATGGAAATGTTACCATTTATAAGGCTCGACTTGTCGCTAAGGGTTATCGACAAGTTCAAGGGATTGACTACGATGAGACATTCTCTCCCGTAGCGAAGCTGAAGTCCGTCCGAATCATGTTAGCAATTGCCGCATACTATGATTATGAGATATGGCAGATGGACGTCAAAACGGCATTCCTTAACGGACATCTTAAGGAAGAGCTGTATATGATGCAGCCGGAAGGTTTTGTCGATCCTAAGAACGCTAACAAAGTATGCAAGCTCCAGCGATCCATTTATGGACTGGTGCAAGCATCTCGGAGTTGGAACATTCGCTTTGATGAGATGATCAAAGCGTTTGGGTTTATGCAGACTTATGGAGAAGCCTGCGTTTACAAGAAAGTGAGTGGGAGCTCTGTAGCATTTCTCCTATTATATGTAGATGACATACTCTTGATGGGAAATGATACAAAACTTCTGGACAGCATTAAGGCCTACTTGAAAAAGTGTTTTTCAATGAAGGACCTTGGGGAGGCTGCTTATATATTAGGCATCAAGATCTTTAGAGATAGATCCAGACGCCTCATAGGTCTTTCACAAAGCACATACCTTGATAGGATTTTGAAGAGGTTCAAAATGGATCAGTCCAAGAAAGGGTTCTTGCCTATGTTACAAGGTGTGAGATTGAGCTCAGCTCGATTAAATCGACCACGGCAAAAGATAAAGAAGAGATGAGTGTCATCCCTATGCTTCAGCCATAGGATCTATTATGTATGCCATGCTGTGTACTGACCGATGTAAACCTTGCCGTAAGCTTGGTAGCAAGATACCAAAGTAATCCCGCAAGGAACACCGGACAGCATCAAGAATATCTGAAGTACCGAAAAGGACAAAGGACATGTTTCGTTCTGGAGGAGACGAAGAGCTCGTCGTAAAGGGTTACGTCGACGCTAAGCTTCGACTCAGATCTGGATGACTCTAAGTCACAAACCGGATACGTGTATATGTTGAATGGTGGAGCGAAGGCTGGTGCAGCCGCAAGCGAGCGTCGTGGCGGGATCTACGTGTGAAGCGGAGTACATGGCAGCCTCGGAGGCAGCGCATGAAGCGATTTGGGTGAAGGAGTTCATCACCGACCTAGGAGTCATACCCAATGCGTCGGGGCCGATCAAACTCTTCTGTGACAACACCGGAGCTATTGCACTTGCCAAGGAGCCCAGGTTTCACAAGAAGACCAGCACATCAAGCGTCGTTTCAACTCCATCCGTGAAAATGTTCAAGATGGAGACATAGAGATTTGCAAAGTGCACACGGATCCGAATGTCGCAGATCCGTTGACTAAACCTCTCTCGCGTGCAAAACATGATCAACACCGAACTCTATGGGTGTTCGATTCATCACAATGTAACTAGATTAGTGACTCTAGTGCAAGTGGGAGACTGTTGGAAATATGCCCTAGAGGCAATAATAAAAGTATTATTATATTTCATTGTTCATGATAATTGTCTTTTGTTCATGCTATAAGCGTATTATCCGGAAATCGTAATACACGTGTGAACACATAGACCACAATATGTCCCTAGTGAGCCTCTAGTTGACTAGCTCGTTGTGATCAACAGATAGTCATGGTTTCTGACTATGGACATTGGATGTCGTTGATAACGGGATCACATCATTAGGAGAATGATGTGATGGACAAGACCCAATCTGAGCATAGCACAAAGATCGTGTAGTTCGTTTGCTAGAGCTTTGCCTATGTCAAGTATCTCTTCCTTCGACCATGAGATTGTGTAACTCCGGATCTTGTAGGAGTGCCTTGGGTGTATCAAACGTCACAACGTATCGGGTGACTATAAAGGTGCATTACGGTATCTCCGAAAGTATCTGCGGGTTGACACGGATCGAGATCGATTTGTCACTCCGTATGACGGAGAGGTATCTCTTAGCCCACTCGGTAATGCATCATCATAATGAGCTCAAGGTGACCAAGGTGTTGGCCACGGGATCATGCATTACGGATGCGAGTAAAGTGACTTGCCGTAACGAGACCGAACAAGGTATTGGGATACCGACGATCGAGTCTCGGGCAAGTAACGCATCGATTGACAAAGGAATTGCATACTGGGGTTTGATCGAATCCTCGACATCGTGGTTCAACCGATGAAATCATCGAGGAGCATGTGGGAGCCAACATGGGTATCCAGATCCCGCTGTTGGTTATTGCCCGAGAGTCGTCTCGGTCATGTCTGCCTGTCTCCCGAACCCGTAGGGTCTACACACTTAAGGTTCGGTGACGCTAGGGTTGTATGAATATGAGTATGCAGCATACCGAATGTTGTTCGGAGTCTCAGATGAGATCACGGACGTCACGAGGAGTTTCGGAATGGTCCGGAGGTAAAGAATAATATATAGGAAGTGGTATTTCGGCCATCAGGAAAGTTTCGGGTCTCTGGTAATGTCTGGGACCACCGGAAGGGTCCCGGGGGTCCACCGGGTGGGGCCACCCATCCCGGAGGGCCCCATGGGCTGAAGTGGGAGGGGAACCAGCCCATAGTGGGCTGGTGCGCCCCCCTAGGCCCACCCCCTGCGCCTAGGGTTGAAACCCTAGGGGGGACGCCCACTTGGCTTGGGGGCACTCCACCCCTTGCCGCCGCCCCTTGGAGATTGGATCTCCTTGGGCGGCGCCCCCACAGGCCTATATAAAGGGGGAGGAGGGGGCTGCTGGACCTTGTGCTTGGCGCCTCCTCCCCTGCTACACCTCGTCCTCCTCCCGTAGTCGCTTGGCGAAGCCTGCCGGAGTTCTGCAGCATCCACCACCACGCCGTCGTCTTCTTTGGATCATCATCAACCTCTCCTTCCCCCTTGCTGGATCAAGAAGGAGGAGACGTTTCCCGTCCCGTACGTGTGTTGAACGCGGAGGTGCTGTCCGTTCCGCACTTGGACATCGGTGATCTGAATCACGTCGAGTACGACTCCATCATCACCTTGCAAGCTTCCGCACGCGATCTACAAGTGGTATGTAGATGCAAACTCTCTCCCATTACTCGTTGATTAGATGAACTCATAGATGGATCTTGGTGAAACCGTAGGAAATTTTTTAATTTTCTGCAACGTTCCCCAACACATTCAACCACTCGTATTTGATGATATCCTGATCGAAGATCCAGCTTAGTGAAAAATGTAGCACCAGCCAACTCATCGAGTAACTCATCCACTACTGGCATTGGATACTTATGGGGCACTATGACAGAGTTTAACATTCTGTAGTCCACACAAAAACGCCAAGTTCCATCTTTCTTTCTGACCAAAAACACCGGTGAAGCAAAAGGGCTAGTGCTCTCTGGATGACTCCTTCTTTGTAACATCCGAGTTACTTGTTCAATTTCAGTCTTCTGCATTGGATTGTATCTGTATGGTTTCACATTGATAGGTTTAGCTCTGGTAGAAGAGGATTTGGTGATCAAATGACCTGTGAGGAGGGAGCTTGTCGTTCTCTGTGAAGACTTGTTTGTGCTTGGCCAAAATTTCTTGCACTGCAGGAGGGATGAATTGATCAGTATCAGGGGCTTCCACAATGTGATTTAGTTGAATCACTTGCTCTACTGCACAAGTGTTAAGTAACCCTTGCAAATGCTTGCTAGTTATGCCTGTGTAGGAAATGACTTTCTCTTTTATTCCTCTTAGAGTGATCCTAACTCCCTGATATTTGAATCTCATGACCTTCTTTCTCCAGTCCACCCACATAGGACTCATAGTTTCTAGCCACTGCATGCCCAAAATGATGTCATAAGTGCCCAGGGGTAGCACTTTCAGAGATGTGTTGAAGGTGTTTCCTTGACAAAACCATTGCAAGTTAGGAACCTGTTTGTTACAATGTAACAGTCCTCCATCAGCCATAGTTACTTTAGCCGCCGGTATCTCTTCCACTGGGCACTGTAGGTGTTTCACTAGCTCTGCACTGATGAAATTTGTGGAACTACCTGAGTCAACTAAGATCAACAACTGTCTCTTACCAACCATGCCCTGTAATCGGATACTATCCTTTGAAGCAGTGCCCTGGGCTGCATGGACTGACAGTTTCATGAATGTTTCTTCTGCTGTTCCTTTATCGACCGCAGGCTGTTCGGCTGGCTGTTCAGTTTCAGATTCACTTTCAGAAATTTCAGACATCTGTAGAGCCTCAATCAGTTCTTCCAGTACATGAAGTTGGACTGTTGTGGGACACTTGTGTCCTGGACCATATTTCTCCCCGCACTTGAAACATTCTCCACGCGCTCGGCGTTGTGCCCTGAGGTTATCCACTCGATCTGGAGCTCTTTGATGTGTCTGAGGGGGTTTATCTTGTGCTGGTGATGTTCCCATAATGCCCTGATGCACATAATTTTTGGCATTGGCTCTATTTTCCCATCTTTTGCTGTATTTGAAAGTATCTTCAGCCAACAATGCCTCTTGTGTCTATGCCAAGGAGTAAGCTAGATCCACTGAGTTAGGTTGTTGCAGCTTGATCGGCGCACGGATAGCAGGTTTCAGGCCCTCAATGAACCTGTTGATGAAAAAGGTTTCATCGTAGGAGTGGTTATACACAAGCATCTTGTGCATGTGCTCTGCAACACATGAGCATAATCATCGACAGACTCAGTTTGCTTGAGAGAGAAGAACACATGAATTGCTCGAGAATACTTGTTCCTGTTGAATTTCGCGAACACGGCCACACATAGAGCGGCCCAGCTATCAATAGTGTCCATTGCTTCATACGTCTGCAACCAGTGGGCTGCATTACCTGCAAAGTGTATAGTAGCGAAATCGACCCATAACTCTGATTGAACATTGTACATCCAGAAGTAATTTTCACACTGTTTTTTCCACCACTTAGGGTTAACTCCCTCAAATCTGGGGAAATCAGAGCGAGGAATGCGTGCGGAGAATTTCCCAGGGGCAGAGTGAAACTGTGACTGCGGTGATCTCTCATAATACTCATTGTCATTAGATAACTCGTCAGGGAAATGAGCGTGCGATTTGGACTGCTCACCGCGATTCCTCTGCTGGAATGACACGCGCAGACCTCGAGTGTCCTGTCCTGAATGGTGCTGATCAGAGCCCTGTCGCTCTGTTTGTGGCGGCTCTGTCCGCAGGCCCTGAGTTGTTGTCGTGTCTGTCGGCTGCTCCAAATTGTCGACGCGGCGTACGATCCCGTCCAGCGACTTCTGCATCTCAGCCACAGCCGCATCAAGGGAATTGTGCACGATGAGCACCCGCCCCAGCGTCGACTCGGTGCGGGCTAGCGAGCTCGTGGTCATCGTGGCCAGCGCATCGAAGGCCTTGGCCGAGGAGGAAGCGTACTTGTCGAGGGACTCCTGCAGCCCATCCAGACGTTCCGCCGTCTTCGCGCCCGCCTCCGACACCGCCTTGCTCTGCACGATCGTCGCCTGGACGAGCTGCTGCAGCTCGGCGATGGTGAGCTCCGCGGCGGCCATGCGCGGCAAGAGATTGGGCTTGGTCGAACGCGCCGTCGGGAAGGTCCTGGATCTACTCAACCCAGCGCAGGTACACCGGAGGTGTTTTGCGCGAGATCACCCGAGGGGATCTGCACCTTTTGCTAGGAATTACAAGCAGATCGAAGGATTGATCGTGAGCTCTGGACGAAAAATTTCATATTAGAGGAAGCGGATCGATACACGGCTCTGAGTACCAAATGCTACGTTCCCGTAGCACCTCCCTACGTCTCGCCGGGATGTGGATCTCGAACCAAGAGGAATATCTCAAATAGAGAGAACTTGGAAAAGGGAAAAGGAGCAGGGAGGAAAGCTTGAATAAGGAATAATAGTTGTGATTACAATTCGATGCCTCTCACACACGCAAGCCACATGCTTATATGCCTAATCCACACACGCCACACGGGCTGAGCCACAAAGGCCCAGTAGCACACAGGTGGGCCTGGCCCAGGTCGTTGCACTTTCTTACCCCTGGTGTTTGCGTGCTGAGAAGACAGAAGCGAATATGACCGAAGTGACGGAGCAGCACTGCTTATAGGTTGGGACGGTGGCGGAGCGTTTGCTGCGGTGAGCGCTCTATGCGCGATAGGGGAGAGCCACGGCCCTACAGTGGACTCGGCCTGGATACGCACCAGGTTGACTTGACACTTGAGCGAGCGTCGATACGCATAGGGACCCTCCCGTGGCGGTTCAGGTCAATAGGCACACGCACTGTTCAACGGCGGTACGCAGCCACCTCGTACGACAGCTACGACCAGCATGTACGCGCCCGGCAGACTCGGCGAGCTGCACACAGCGGCCATCGATGGACGCGACGGCGGCACGTTGCCGGCTGCACAGCCAACAGCAGAACACGGCCGGTGTGGCCGTGTGGGCACGCGCGACGGTCAGCACTCAGCAGTGTGAAACAGCTACAGCCATGTGCTTGAGTGGGTGGCCTAGGCATCGGCGGTGCAGCTAGCATATATGGGCTGGGCATCGTGGCAAGGCAAGATGATGCCGTGCCATAGCGCGCCTACAACAGTTGCGTGGTGGTGAGCACATAGCATGTGTTCTCCGTGTGTGTGTTCCTGAGTCCTGAATGCATGTGTTGGAGATGTGGTATTTTATTTTATTTTATTTAGACTTTCATTTCGGAGTTGATTGGCTTCGGTCTATTCGTGAACAATAATGATTTGTAGTAATATAGGAGTTTGTTCTTCAGTTGTTGTGTGCAAAATCAAAAAAATTGGTCACATAGTGTACCAGGGGTAAGACTGTCTTTTCATGTTACACTTAACACCGTTAATAGCTAAAATTGACAGAAATGTCACATAAGGAACAATTTTACTTTAAGGATCATACAGGGAAGAAAAATATTCTTAGGGCCAAATAGGGAAGGACATTTTAAGAAAGGGCCAAATAAAGAATTCTCTCTTAATAAAGCTCCGAACTACGTAAGCACATTCACTGATAAATAAGACATACAATGCACTATAAACTTGTTCATCGTTGGCATGGATGGCTATAGTTCTTTCGGCGTCGCTCGTGCCACCTTCCTGCCCTTCCTTTTTCTCAGATGTAGCCACGGCTAAAACAAGGTGGACCATTTGAAGATGTAGTCAGCGGTATGACGAGGAATAAAGCCTTCGATAGAAATCTTGTTAGGGCATGGCCAATGCATAGCCCTAGGAGATGTCCCGCAGGCCATGTAGGATCCGGTATCAGAAAAAGTAGGTTCGTATGGTGTAACGAGATCCTCGGCAAGAGCCGGGTGCTTGGGAGAAAAAGTATAGTTCGGTGTGACGATGCCATGGACCTAGGGTAGGGTCATAGGCCTGACCTATACGCCCTATCCAAGGTCACTACCCTAGAATTAAGGACATTCAAAGTATAGCAAGAGACACCGACTGAAGTAACCATGGGGTGCAATCCACTCGACCAGTTACCCCACTCGGATACCCCAAATTTCACTCGACCAAGATGAAGTCATTCGACCATACAAGGAACCACTCAGAGTATAGAAGACCTAGAGTCACCCAGGATGGCAACGGTTAGGTGTTCACTCCGTAGTCTTAAAGATCATTAATAACACTTTATAGCTGGCGTTACCAATAATGCCCTATCTTAATGTACATTGAACCCTGTAACGGGGGACGGCTGGGGTCCTGGCGCACTCTATATAAGCCACCCCCTCCTCTGGGACAAGGGAGCGCACCCCCTGTAACACATACCCATATTCCAGTCGACCGCCTCAGGGCACCGAGACGTAGGGCTTTTACCTCCTCCGAGAGGGGCCTAAACTCGTAAACTCGTGTGTACAACCTCGCCGTAGCTAGGGCCTTGCCTCCTCATACATATCCCCTATTCTTACTGTCAGACTTAGTACCACGACACGGTGCATAAAGCTGAAAAAGTTGAAGTGGAGGTAGGGATGCATGTGTAGTGGGAGTCTTTTTTTTTGAACAGGAAAGACCACGAAGGGCCTAGATCTTCATTAAAACTTTAGCGGTTACAACACAAAGCCCACACAAGGACTCACATAAAAGGAAAATAACACCTAAGCCCTTGATTTTGACAAGAAGGACTCTAAACGGGAACTGAAAATTGCAATCCAGTCCACAACATCTTCCTGGATGTAGACTCGCCGTTGCCGGGGACGTGCCACTTGGGGCGACAAGACCATCGCAGCAGCTTAGAACCGCTTCGAACTATAGATAGAAAATGCATCTGCCTCCCCAGGCTTTGCTAGACACACGGACGGATTTTTACAAGTTTCACGGACTGTCACATGTGGCATCGTTTGATTGGGATTAAGGAGAGGAAGGGCCCCCACCCTCCCTGAAAATCAGGGGGCGGAGACGTTAATTAGCACTAAGGCCTCCATAAAACTCCGTTGTATGCCCGTGAGTGTAGGATTATTGCTGCCTCCCCTATCGCTCTTTGGCTGGGAGGAAATACACGGCCGTCATTCGGCCAGAAGGGGCAACGACATGGTGTGGAACACCGGCTGCCAGCGGGCGCCGTAGCTCCACCTGATCTGCCACTACTAATATGCTCTGAACCCACCTGCAAAAACTAGATCCTCTAGCATCACCATCGCTCCATCCATCTCCATGGCAGCTTGAAGCAACAGAGGAAGGGGCCTTCTCCAAATCATGGCAGCAACCAAGCTTATTGGAGGATGCGCCGACGATGAATCACGCAGCAGCGAGTAGCATCACGCCATCGCCACCAACCACAGCATCACCGCTAGCCACCATGCGCTGCTCGTACGCACAGGCGGCGCGCTCCTCATCGGCATATCGCTAATCCTAGGCATCACGCCCAACACACCAGAACGGAAACTGAACCTACAACTACTATGTACAAGAACACGCCGATCACCTCCCCCATCACTTCTCCGACGAGCGCTGCCGGCGGAGAGGATCCGGGATCGGGCCGGGAAGGAACTGTCTCGAGAGACTCTCAACTGTAGCATTGGAAAGAAAAAATCAATATAGATGCATGAAGCTACTTTTTGTCATGGGGCATCTGTATCCATATGCCATCATTTTACATGCCCTTATGACTACTTCATCAAGCCCACAAAGGGTTGCGAACACCCTTCAAGAGATTATAAATTATTGCCAGAATAACCCCATGAGCAGATGGATGGCTTCTTCAAAGTCAGAATGGTTTCAAAGAGCACCCGAAGCTCTCCCTAGTACAATTCCAAAGAAAGTTGGCCGACGCATTAGAATAAACGAGAAATTTAACCACCAGTCGACTGGTGGTTAGCGATAGGCACGTACGATCGCTCTCGTCTGTTTTTTTTCCTTCGATCGGTATTTACGATCGCTCCCGCTCCCGCCCGCTCCCGATCCAGAATTCTCGCACCTCTTATTTTTAATTTCGGTAAAAAAAATAGGAGGGCAAGGGGAGTCGAACCTGGGATCTAACAGATCCAACAGTATTAGAAATCTACCAGCAACCACCTAAACAAACTCTATGTTGTGATTTGATTCATGTTAGATATTTTTCATACCTTCATGTTGAGGCAGACTCTTCTACTACAGATCTGTTCGAGTGTTATTCTGCTGTCGTTTCTTTTTTCTTACAAACATTTTACCAAAAAATATACAAAACATACATTTTTATCAAAAATATATTAGAGATGTGAATTGAGCTCATGATTTAATATAGAAGACTAGACTCGTGTACTTTTTTGTACATAGATGTGAGCTGAGTTCATGGTCTTAACATGGTAATTTATTCACCACAACTTTGATAACTTATGTACAAATATTGTGGAAACCTCGATCAGGTGAAAAACAATTTTTGAAACACACCCTAGCAACTCGTGTGAAAATAGCATGATAATATAAGTACCGTATACATGATAAGTTTGTTCTAGTGGGGGAGTGTTGTTTGACGATAATTTATGTGTAATTAGCATGGTAACTCACGCATAACAAACTTGATCACTTATATACAAACACTGTGATAACTTTTGTATAAACATTGTTATAGCGTGCTAGTGGTCCGACCCACGAAAACGACTTGTTTTTGGCGAGATATAGATCTCATAACTTGATGAACAAATATTATGTTAACTTTGACCCAGAAAAAAGTTGCTTAAATATACTCCGGCATCTTCAGTGGTACGTAATACTCAAGGTATTTTTGACCCGACAGAAAATATTGGTTAAATACACAACTTGATGACTTCAATATAAATAGCATGGAAATATGCGCACCATAGACCAGATAACTTACCTGATAACTTAGGTCCAAACACCACGGTAATTTTTATCCGGGGAAAAAAATGTTGAAGACACATCTGTTCTAAATTCTGTATAAATAGCATTGTAATATACGCCAACAAACCTGATAACTTAGGTACAACACCCTGATAACTTTAATTTGTGGAAAAAAGATTGTTTAAAATGCAACTCCGGTAACTTTTGTGTGCCCACAACGCTGATAACTTATGTACAAACACCATAGTAACTTTTTTACTTGGGCGAAAATATTTGTTGTGCGTGTGTTATCATGGTGTTTGTGCGTGAGTTATCAGGTTCGTGCGTATAAAATATCATGTTCTTTACAGCGGTGCGTGAGTTATCAGATCTGTGGTGCATGATCCTTGGGCGAAAAGTTCTAGAAATATGCCCTGATAACCTAGTGCAAATAGCATGGTAATTTATGCACCAGACAACTGATAACTTACATACAACACATTTGATAACTCTTTACCCATGTGAAAAACGTTACTAAAACATGTCCCGGTAACTTTTTGTTGTCGAAACATACCCCAGTGTGAAGTTACCACAACCCCATGCTAAAGTTATCGTGCTTCTCATCGTATAGTCATTAACCTTCTCATATTATAGTTATCAGGCTTATTATAGTATAGTTATCATGTTGCTCAAGTCATAGTTATCACACTGGTCATGCCAAAGTTACCAAGCAAAAACAATTATTATCGCTGAAATGACAGAAAAAAGAAAGGTTAAATAACCTTGTTTATATTTGATAGACAACAACTAAGGGTGGCTGAGTTGGTTATTGGGCTCAAACTCTAATGAATAGACCTGGGGTCAAGTCCCCTTTCCAGCACTTTTATTTTCTTTTCATATTATGTATGTAGCCAAAAAACCAGAAAAACCGCTGACGATTTACTATTAGCGTATACGGTTTTCGAGAGAAGAAGAAAAATCGGTGGAATCTAGGGTGCGGGTCGCGAGAGGAAGCTGGGATCTGTCGCTAACAAAGCGCACAAATTCTGTTCTTAAGACCATGGTGTTTCTGAAGAAGTAAGACTATCTTGCCACCGAAAGATGTGACTTTTAATGGAACTGGCATCATCAACAATTATTTGGTATGTTGAATGGGTGGACATTGACTAGAAGATTATATAAGGATTTGACCAAGAAACTACCGGACGTTTCAAGATGAAGCAAACCTTGTCGCTCGAAGATATCCGGGCGGGCGGCTAACACAAGAGCTCATGGTATTTGGTGTAGAGTGCCGCCTAGTTGAACCATGTAGCCAGCCAAAACTTGTCTCTCCCATTGCCGACCATAAAACTAATCCTCTAATGAAAGATATATTGGGTGTGGCAACGCACGGGCGTTTTTCTAGATTGGTTTGGTTTCGTCCCTCCACCCAATATCATGTCATGCATGAAATCAATCAAATTAAATAATTTTCTTCCTCTATTCATATCCAAATCAAATCAAATCAAATCAAATCTTATCAACCCTCAACTAAAGCAAAAGTTTCATTGTCTTTTCCTATCTAGACTAAAATCAAACCTTACCAAAATCTACTAACATATATAGTGGGTGTACTGACACGATTGATATTGAACCGCTAAAATTATTATGTATGAGACCGGTTGCAACACACACAGGCAACTAGCCGTCTCTGCAGCTATCCCGTGACGCCGTCGTTCTGCTTGTCGCTTATTTTGCTTCTCCTTGCTTTGATGAATTCCATAAGCACACGCAGCGCAACGTCGACGTCCTCGCTCCGAAGCAGCATCTCGGACACCTCCGCCGGTGTAACCTCCACGGCCGCAAGCAGTTCTTGAATCTCCGGGAAGAGAGCATGGTCGTCGAGGAGGTGGTAGTTCCGGGCCAGCGTCCTGAAGGCCTCCCAGCCACAGTGTCCCATGTAGACGTGCATGTCCATGCGGCCCGGCCGTAGCAGCGCCCGGTCGAGGCGGTCCTTGAAGTTGGTGGTGAAGACGATGACGCGCTCCTCGCCGGTCGTTGACCACAAGCCGTCGATGACGTTGAGCAGGCCCGACAGTGTCATCTTGTGGCGCTCACGCCCCTGGAAGTATCCTCTTGCTCCGACGTCTTCGTCGTACTCGTCGCAGTCCTCGTCGGTGTCGGTGTCGGTGCCGGCCGCCTGGCGTAGCTTGCCGTCTTTTTCCCTGGACATGGTGTCGAAGCTGCAGTCAATGTCCTCGATGACGAGGATGGACTTGTTGGGCATGTCCATGAGCAGCCTCTGCAGGCACGAGTTGTCGTACACCGAGGAGAGATCAAGGTCGTAGAGGTTGAACCGGAGGTAGTTGGCCATGGCGGCCACCAGGCTGGACTTGCCGGTTCCGGGTGGGCCGTAGAGGAGGTATCCGCGCTTCCACGCCTTGCCGATCCGCCGGTAGTACTCCTTGCGCTTCAGGAAGCGGTCGAGGTCGTCCATGACGGCCTGCTTCATGGCCGGGTCCATGGCGAGCGTGTCGAACGTGGCCGGGTGGTGGTGGTTGATGCCTCTCCAACTCGAACTCTCGTTGAGAAAGATCTTGAGCGCGCGGTCTCGCAGCCGCAGATCCTCCGCGGCGGACATGATGAAGGGCACGTACTTGTGGAGCACGGTCTCCGTGTGCTCTGCGTCGAAGCTGAGCTCGAGGGACTCGTGCGCCCTACTCTTGCCGTCGTCGCCGCCGCTCTCGATGGACGTCCACCGGAACTCAACGCCCTGGAAGGTGTCGGTGGTGGAGCCCCCGTTCTCCATGCTCAGGAGCGTGCTCCAGCTGGCGCTCCCGCCGGGCTCCTTCATGCGGGTGCGCGCGAGGCAGAGCCGGCTCATGCTCTGCGGGTTGATCTTGGTGGCCAGGTACGTGAGCGCCGCGTCGAACAGGTCGTTCTCGTTGTACCCGCCGCCGAGGCCGAGGCCGCCGAGCACGCGCCGGATGACAATGGTGTGACGCTGCTTCTCGGGAGCGCTGTAGCGGGAGCGCACGAACGCGGCGGCCCAGCGCACCGCGGCGCGCAGCTCGTCGGGGAGGAGCTCCCGCGCCATGCCGCGCGCCAGCATGGCGTACGCGCTCACCGTGGCCGCCGTGGCGAGCGCCTTCTTGTACGTGTCCACCACCGCTGCCCCCTCCGGCGACGATGCCATCGTGCTTATCTTTGGCAAGAAATCCATGGCTATATACCTTACTTGTTTCGATCGAGTTGCGTCGCGTTGTGTTGCCAGCGTACAGCGTACGTCCTCCCCTTTGATTATTTATATTAGTATATTGCAGAAGAAGAAGCTTCTAACAGATTGACATATTCTACCCGGACTCTACAGATCACAACCGTTCTACTCGAATACGATCCGGATTTTTTTTCCATGTCAATACGGGTCTCGTTTATATCGTAAATATTAAAGTACAAGTCACGACAAAATTGAAAAGATAATAGAACATCTCTGAGCTTGACATCAACGTCCATCATCTGCCTCCGACACCACACAACAGCCACCAAAGAAAAGAATGACGAATCACCTCCTCCCCCGAGTTCGACGCGGCTCCATCGCTCATATGCAGCTTTGCGGACCTCCAAGGTGGCCTACCAAAAGTGAAGCCCTTACCGTTGAACAAATCATACCGAGGCAACATCCCGGACAGGCCATCAAACTCTAGATCTGGCACCCCAACGCGACTAAGACGTCGCAGAAGGAAATCATACCTGCCGTCCATGAACCACGAACCCAACACATGTTCCGTCTTCCAGATGTCGTCGATGCAGACCACGATCTACATTTGCTCCCGGACTACCTCCCAAGCTTCATGCCGACGCTGGAGCAAACACTGTCGCAATGGCGGAGCCCGAGGACACAGGTCTACCACGAGGATGCCGCCATCGCCACGCTATCCTTGCTTGAAGAGACTGGTTTCAAAAAACCATAGGGCTGATGGCCTCGTCAGGGAAGGATTCGAAGAATTTTTATTCAGCGACGTCATCGTCACCGCCGAAGCAAAGACGATGAGCAGCCTAAAAACCTAGACATCGAGGGAGTAAAAATGATCCACACGGGTGGATCCGGCGACCCCCATCACCACCGACGACCGAGGTCGCCGGCGGAGGGGAGCAGCTGGAGGACGGCATTACAAGATTGGCATTTCCTGGCGGCAGCTAGGGTTCCAGCCGCCAGGAATAGGAGGAAAAACGATATACGATCCCGAAAATCTTTACAAACTCAACACACGCACGATACGGAAACAACTCTACGAGCGAACCAGGTCAGGCAGACTTGTGCAAGCTGGCCTGCACACCGACTTCTATTGGATAGGGCGATTTCTACCCGGCCTTCCTTGTCGACGCTACTTCTCCCTATTCCTCTTTTTTTTGTGTTTCCTTTTGTTTCGACGAAAAAAAGTAAAGTCATTCGAAATCACCAATTGAGGAGTACTCCTCGCAAAGATCGCTTCTACCTTGTCGCAACCTGGTAGTTTCCTTTTTTTCGTAGTTTCGTTCATTCAAAATATTTTATCTCTTAAACCGTGCATCCAAATCTCGAACTGTTTTCACCGTTGGATTTCTCGCGTCGATATCTTCAAAACTAGATCCCGTGTTGATAGGTTTTGACGAATTTTTTTTTCTAAAAAACCCGGATGAAACAACTGAACCGGGAGTATGGTTTTTTCCCTTTCCGAAAGAGGCACGACCGTGCCTCCCACGAAATCACAACCGTGCCTCTCACGGAAGCAAAACGTGCCTCTCACGAAAGAAAAAAACAAACAGAAAACACATTTTTTTTCATTTCCAAGAAGGCACTGCCGTGCCTCTCGTGAAAGAAACCATCTCTCTCACGGGAACAAAACCATGCCTCTCACGAAAGAAAAAAAATAAGTAGAAAACACAATTTTTTTCGTTTTTGCGAGGCACGGTCGTGCCTCTCGCGAAAGCAAAACCGTGACTCTCGCGGAAGCAATACCGTGCCTCTAGCGAAAAAAAAACAGAAAACACGTTTTTTTTCATTTCCGAGAGTCATGGTCGTGCCTCTCGCAGAAGCAAAACCATGCCTCCCGCGGATCAAGAAAAAAAAAGGAAACGCGTTTTTTCCTGTTTCCGAGAGTCATGGTCGTGTCTGTTGGGAAAGCAAAAACATGCCTCCCGTGGAAGCAAAAACAAACAGAAAACAAGTTTTTTCCCGTTCCTAAGAGTCATTGTCATGCCTCTCGCCGAAGCAAAACCGTGCCTCTGCAGATAAAAAAAAAGGAAAACATATTTTTTCACGCAATTTTTTTCCCGAATTTGTTGAATGCGCTACAACACTTGAGACTCATTTAAACAAAAAAAATATACGATAAAGGCAACATATTTTGTATTTGGTGACAAGCCCTAGAAAGCATCAAATTTTTTATTTCTATATACCTAAACATAAGCTAGAAACCAGTATGAGAATATTTCCGAGACAATATGCTCTACTAAGATATTTACGGATACACACATATTTATATATACACACTATGTCCATGAGATTACTACAAATTAATCTGTGAAAAACATTTCGTTTTTTGGTTTTTCCTTACTTTTTCTAACATGTATGAGGATTCAGTTTGAACATCTTTTTTTGCGGAACAATTTGAACATCGACACTATAAGATGCAGTTTATTGGAGATAGAAAAACTAATATAATTTTCTTTATAAACACGGTTCAAATTTATCACAGTAGATGCATATTTTTCATGAAGATTTGCAACTGCATTATAAGACACAAACATTAATATTTCAACATTATGATCTGATTAAGTATCACAATTAACTTCCAAGAAAAGTACTCGACTCAGATAAAACATATCATCTGAGTATCATTTATGGTCTGTTAAAAAGGGTCATAAGTAAATATACAAGTTTGTTATAAATATATCTAATTTACTCGGTTCGGGGTCAAAAATTGTATTTAATCGTACCTACAGTGACAGTGATGGTCGAGTTGGGTTCTGTTCTGTTGCCAGCGTACATCCTCCGGCGACGATGCCATGCTGCTTGTCTTTGGCAAGTACTCCATGGCTACGTACCAAGGACTTGTTTCGATCGAGTTGTGTCGCCTTGTGTTGCCAGCGTCCTCCCCGCGTTTATATTGCAGAAAAGCCCCGAGGCTAGCCAACTCGACACGCGAGTCGATCGGTTGTTGTACGCGGATAAAAACTCGACACGGCTCTACGACAAGCCCCGTGGCTAGCAAACCAAGCCAGGCCAGGCAGACCCGTGCGAGCTACTGGGCCTTTCTTGTCTTGCCTGCCTGGCCCGTGCGAGAAAACATTTACAGAAAATTGTGATCATCCAATACAAATAAATTGTAAACTGTAAAATATCGCCCTGCCATGGTCCATGGCAATCGTAAGGATGATCACATCACAAATTTTGAAAAATGGTTCTATTGTTCACATCACAAATTTAGAGAAAATAATTTTTGTAAAGAAAACCATGGCAAATTTGCATGGTTCGATACGAAAATAAATAAATTAACTACATAGCAAATACCAACAAAATGTGGTGAACAAAACAAAATCTAGTTGCCAATCATTCTACTATGTTCCCCCACAAACAACAAGATCAGTTATAACTTGTGGATTGACCATTATGTAATGCAAGTATTTGCCAAATTTGCCATGAATGCCTACATACAAAAAGAAAGGTTTCGTAGTAGACATAAGAACCCAACGAGGAGCTAAAGGTAGAATCAATATTCCCTCAAGTTCTATCGACCACCGATACAACTCTACGCACGCTTCATGTTCGCTTTACCTGGAACAAGTATGAAACTAGAAGTACATTGTAGTTGTTGTTGGATAGGTTTGCAAGATAGTAAAGAGAACGTAAATAAAATCTAGGGGCTGTTTAGGTAAAGACACAACTAAGTTAGTTTTAGTAGAGAGTTTTTGTCAACAAGAAGGCTATTTGTCCCTAGGCAATCGATAACTAGACCGGTAATCATTATTATAATTTTATATGAGGGAGAGGCATAAGCTAACATATTTTCTCTTCTTGGATCATATGCACTTACGATTGGAACTCTAGCAAGTATCTGCAACTATTAAAGATCATTAAGGTAAAATCCAACCATAGCATTAAAGTATCAAGTCCTCTTTACTCCCATACGCAAACAACCTACTTACTCGGGTATGTGCTTCTGTCACTCATGCCACCCACCATAAGCAAATCATGAACACATTGCAAATCCTACAGAGGGGATCCCTCACGCTTGCGCGATACGGAGAGCACCATAGGACAGCACCAATAATAAAACATGCAACTCAAACCAATCAAGATCATCAATGAACCCATAGGAAAAAACGGATCTACTCAAACATCATAAGATAGCCATACATCATTGGAAAATAATATATAACATTGAGCACCATGTTTAAGTAGAGATTACAGTGGGTAAAAGAGGGGTTACACCGCTGCATAGAGGGGGGAAGAGTTGGTCATGACGGCGATGAAGTTGTTGGTGTAGATCGTTGTGATGATGATGGCCCTGGCGGCGTTCCGGCGGCACTGGGAGAGAGGGGGAGAGATCCCCTTCTTCTTCTTCTTCTTCCTTGACCTTCCCCCTAGATGGGAGAAGGGTTTCCCCTCTGGTCCTTGGCTTCCATGGCGGCGGAGGGGCGGGAGCCCCTCCGAGATTGGATCTCTCTCTCTCTCTCTCTCTTTGTTTCCTTCTGTTTCTGTGCTCCCTGATTCTTCCCTTTCACCGTTTCTTAAATTCCCGGAGATCCGTAACTCCGATTGGGCTGAAATTTGGACACGATTTTTATCCAAATATTGGCTTTCTTGCGGCGAAAGAAGGGCACCAACTGCCTTATGGAGTGGCCACGAGGGCCCAGGGTGCTCCCCCTGGGGCGTGCCCCTCACCCTCGTGGGCCCCTCGGGCACCGTCTCGTGTTGATTCCACTTTCCAAAATTCACATATATTCCAAAAAAATCTCCGTCAGTTTTTATCCTGTTTGGACTCCGTTTGTTATGGATTTTCCGCGAAACAAAAAACATGCAACAAACAGGAACTGGCACATGGCACTGGATCAATATGTTAGTCCCAAAAATAGTATAAGAAGTTGCCAAAAATATGTAAAAGTTGTAGAATATTGGTATGGAACAATCAAAAATTATAGATATGACGGAGACGTATCAGTGCTCAGCCCGTGTACAAATAAGTCAGGTTACACCAATGATCAAACTAAGCCCTAGAGCACTGGCGTTGGCCCACGTGCGAGCTTCCTCCTTGATGTCATGAATCAGGAGGGTGGTGGAAGGTGTTATGCCGTCGAAGATGCAAGCGCTGCGGTGCCTCCATATGGTCGATGCAGTCCATATGCATAATCATCAACCCTTTTCCCTTCTTGGATAGTTAAACAGGGCAACATGACTGGATTTTTTGTCAATAAATGACGTTTTTACTAACTCTAAATGTAGGATCAAGCGGATACATAACAAGATGAGCAACATGGTTGGATGGATGGATCAAAGTCAAACTAGTTAGCACATGAGGCAGGCGAAGGAGGAGTGAAACGCCACAAATTTTGATGAACAGATGGATGGACGGATGATCCAGGAAAGGGAAATGAAACCGAATACTACACACACCATTTTTGAATTCTAGATGCATCCTACGAACCGTGAAGAAAAAATTATGTAAGGAGCTATAGTGAAGTTTTGTTTACATCAATGACCTTAATAAGTTTTAAGAATAATATGTGTGTCTTATTTTTATTTTTATTGTTTGAGGGGACCTCTATAATGGCTGAGTGACAATGGAGAGGTCCTCCCAGTGCCTTGCAAACAGGCCATGACCCAACTTCGCTACAGCTACCACTCTTGCTCGGCTGCTCACTTAGGTCGCTAGTTTTCTTTTCGTATCTGTGTTGTTGCTCTTGTAGGAAAAAGAAAACGGCCGGTTTTTTAATACTGTTGAAACAAATGGTGAAATCTATTTTTCTATGAATTTAAAAAGTTCATTCATTAGAGAAAAGTTTGTGAATTCGAGAAATGTTTGTGGATTTGAATAAGTTCACAAAAATATAAAACATGATTGCGAAAATAAAAAAGTTTGCAATTTGGAAAGAGTTCACGAAATTTGAAATGGTTCATGAAATTTTAAAAACATGTTCATGAATTTTAAGATGGCTTGAACTTTTAAAAAAAATTCATGACATCTGAAAAACTTCAGAAAAATGGGAAAAGTTCATTTTTGAAAAAAAGTTCATCAGTTTTGCAAAAAAATTCATGCATTTGGTAAAAAAATCATGATTTTAATTTTTTTGGAAATTAAATAAAAATGTTCAAGCATTTGAAAAATTATTTAAAATTTGTAAAGCTCACGAACTGAAGAAGAAAACATTATTTTTTAAAAGGTTGAGAATTTTGAAAAGGAAATTAAATGAAAGGAAAGAAAAGTTGCCTAAGAAAATAAGAGAAAAAATTGAATCCAAACCGGTCAAACAAAACCAAAAAGAAGGCAACAAGACAGGGAGGGCACTGCGTTTTTTTAGCGTTTAATTTGACGCACATTGAGAAAGAAAATAATAAGTAAGTAGGCAGGTACTGAACCGTGTGGTTGCTATATTCGAACCTCACATGGGGAGCTCCTATACGCCGCCCGTGTGCGTCCGATCGTTGCGACGTCGCTGAAGTGACGCGCACACGGGCCGACCCGATCATTTTGCTGTGAGCGAAAAATCGAAAAAGGAAGTAACGCATGGGCGGGATCGAACCTCCGACCTGCTGACAGAATACAGTGACGCTAGCCAGCCGAGCTAGCTACCTCGACTGTTTTAGATGCATCGCCAATCTTAAAGTAGAACGCACAGCGGCAAATCCTCAAAAAAGGACGTTCAACATTTTTATAATATGCGTTGAAGAAATTTTAAAATACAGTGAACGTTTTTGTAAAAAATTACTGGACAAATCTAAAATACTAATATGGACATTTTATCGGTGTATGTTGAACAAATTTTTAATATATGATGAACAAAACTTAAATACACAATGAACATTTTTTAATATACATTGAACAATTTAATAATGTACAATGAATTTTTTGTAATACATAATGAACATTTTCCTATATACATTGACAATTTAATAATATACAATGAACATTTTTGTAATACACAATGAACATTTTCTGATATACGTTGAACAATTTAATAATATACAATGAACATTTTTGTAATACACAATGAACATTTTCTGATATATGTTGAACAATTTAATAATATACAATGAACATTTTTTAATACATAATGAACATTTTCTAATATACGTTGAAAATTTTAATAATATACAATGAACATTTTTACAGTACAAGGTTAACTATTTCATAATATATGATGAGCATTTTGTTAATAAATTGACAAATTTTGTAACACATGATAAACTTTTTCTATAAATACGCAATAATGAGAAGAAGAACATAAACAGAAAATAAATAAAAAAGAAACGTAAAAGAAAGAAAATGAAAGGAAAAAAGGAATCAAAACAGAAAAATAAAAAACCGGAACAAAACAACTGAATACCGTCCAAACACAGTGAAAAAAACTGGAAGCAAAAAACCATACAAGAAAAACGAAGAAAAAACCAAAAGAAAGAAACGAGGAAACAACAGCGAACGAAATCCGTCCGTGGGCCGGCCCAAGTGGCGAGTTGCTTCAGCGAAGGCTCGTCCTTTTGACGCCTGCAGGGGTCAAATAGGATTTGCCCCTCACGTTGCACACCCTTTTATTTACTGTTAAAAAAGAAAACATTAATGGGCCTAGCCCAGGACGGAGGGGTGTGTGTGCTGGATTGTGGAATAGCCTATCCCGCGCCGAGGGCGCAAAATAGGAGTTGGGGTGACAATGGTAGTGACAGCACGTTATTCTATTTTATTATTTTTGCCAATCCCTTTTTGTTATGTAAACGTGCTTGTCGAAATGATAGGAACTCGTGGGATGAGCTGATCACCAGAAACCTGGAAGGGCTCGTTTGATGTGCGGGCAAAAATTAGGGATCCCTGGGTAGCTGCCACCCTTGGATAACTCGGCCCAGGTAAATTTGCTGTGCATTTGGTTGACTGAGGGGAGAGGGAAATCCCACCACATCCCTGTCAAATCCCCGGGCTAAAAATAATCTACCATTGACTCGTGGAGGAATTCCCTCGTGCCCTCTGTGTCGCCTGCTCGAACTCCTTCTTTGGTCTAGGCAGGCCCTCCACGCTGGAGATCTCCGTCCTGTCACCGGCCGGAGCGCCAAATGATGGCCCTGTTTGGATACTCTAACTCAATTAGAGGTTAGAGTTAGGCCAGTTCTTTTGGCAGCTTAAAAAATAAGCCGCCGCCTCCCTAACTTTTCCCATAAGCCGCCTCTCTTATTCATTGGGGCTTCTAAACTAGTTATGGGATTACTAATTGTCTTAAGAAATTTGATGAACGGCTTATTTTTTAAGCTGGGGAGAGGCAGCTTATTTTTTAAGCCACCCAGAAGAACTGGCCCTTAGATTCTAACCCTGAACTAACTCTAGCCAAAGAGGTGTTTGGATGGTAGGGTTAGATGGAGCGCGGATACGGCGTGGCGCCTTCACGGACGGTGCGAGAGTGAGGGAGGGAGAGGACGAGAGGCTTGGAGGAAGTGGGGAGGGATCTGCTGCGGAGAGCAAGAGAAAAGGTGTTTTTTTAGTGGTCCTGAGAAGAACTAACCCAAATAAGCACCTCTTGAGTGGGTTAGATTTTTTGGATGGGTTAGATGCATGCATCTAACCCAAACTAACCTTTCTGTTTGGATATTTTTAGGTTAACTGAGTCCAAACTAAGCCAAACTAACTCTAACCCATGGATCCAAACAGGCCGATGTCGAAAGATTCCCTAGAAATACGCGATGGATTAGAGTGTGTCTAGAAAAGTCAAGCCCGTGCTTTGTAGGCCTGGAAAATCTCTCTCTAACCCGCAACCAAACATAGCCGAAGAAAGAGACACCTCATTATTTCCCCTCAACAAAGAAAATTATTTCCTCTTAAAAAACACATTTTTTTGTCTCATAATAGTATAAAAAAGTTTTTGACGCTATACTAGTGGGAGTAGTACGTAGAAGTGTCCGGTGGAGATAGACACGGCGGCGAGGGCTTGCCAGCGGTGCAAGGCGAAATACTCCCCGTCGATGTAACACGCCGCAGTCCTGCAGGTTCCACCCCTCCTTCCTTTGCCGCCGCCACGACGACCAGAAGAGGTACGGGTACCCACTCCGACTCCTACAGATCCATTCGTCTGGCCTGTTCCTCGACCACGACGATGGTGCCGCAGGTACTACTACGAGCTCAAGCATGGCGACCCGCCCTACGCCGTCTGGTTCTACGACTGCTGCGGCGCCGAGGACCCGGACGCCCCCGGCTTCCACCTCTCCTACGATGACCGAGTAACTAACAAACTAGTACGTAGTACGCTTGCTTGCTTGTCTCCTGTAGTCTGTCGCTCTGTATGCACGGTAGAGCAAATACAATTCTTGCACAAACTATACTAAGCAGTCCAATCGCTATTCATCTGGAATTGTGTCAAGAAATTAAGCAGCCCAGGTGAGGAGTGAAAACCCTACCCTGTAATCTCGCACAAACTAAATTCTGGCGTGGTGAGTTTGCATTTCAGTAAAATTAGCTTTGCCTGAACAAGTCTCAAAACCTGTACAATGTTTCTTACTGCCAGCACCCAGTCTATTGCATCGAGTGAAATGATCGATAAGAAAAATTGCTACAATTTACCTTGGGTTTGACACTCTTTCTTATACTACTAAATTCTGTCTCACAGAAATTCTAGTCTTATCTGAACACACCTGATGGATTGGATTCAGAGATATGACAAAGTAGTTGGTCTGAACAAGTCTGAACCCTGTACAATGTTTGCCTAATGAAGAGGTCACGTCTGCGTCGAGAGAAAGAATCAACACAATAAAATCCTACACCTTGCGCAGACTAAATTCTGTCTTTCAGAAATCCTAGCCCTATCTGAGCAGACATGATATTGGTTGGATTCAGAGCTTGAGAACAAGATGTGGCAAAACTAGTTTGTGTTGACTTCACACATTGACACACACACCCAAACACAGAAGATCTGGTGCTACCCCTGGCATTATTCATTACACATCAACTTTACATATCCAAACCTTATTTTACAGCATAATCCTCAAATACATATATCTGTTAAAAAGAAAGTAGTACGGTCCTATACATTGATACATGGTAAAATCCCCACACTCTACATGATAGCAAAAGGATAACCAGCGTGAGCTAGTGATCGCTCTCAGCTTCTCCGCATTTTTTCCTTATCCAAGAAGCCCATGTAACTGCCACTTGCACATAGACCCGGTCATACCAGCCATCACAAATGGAGTACCACTTAACTCTCCATTTCCTCTGGAACAAGAAGGTGCAGAAGACTACCCAGAGACCCACTACATATCCAGATCCCATAGCGATGAAAAACGAGACCACGTCGTTTAAGCCTTCACGGTGTTCCATGGTAGCTGGAGTTGGCTCGGGTTGTGAACATTTCTGCGACAAGGGAGGACCGCAGAGGCCCGGGTTGCCAATATAAATATATTCTGGATTGCTCAAGTGTTTGCAGTTGATTTCCAAATGGTACCTCTCCTGTCAGGTTGTTATAGGACAGGTTCAAGTGACTTAATGATGTGAGAGTCGATAAGCTGGCAGGGATTCCACCGGACAACTCATTGTGTGATAGGTCGAGTGACTCCACTTGCGCCAAGGCGCCAATATTCGCTGGAATTTTTCCGCTGAAGGTGTTCCATGATAAGTTTAGGTTCTTCAATTCGACAAGACTGCCGATTTCTTCGGGAATATCTCCAATAAGATTGTTATATGATAAATCAAGATTCACCATATATATGATCTCTCCTGTATATAATCTCTCTTGGCCCTTTGTGACTACAGTGAAATTCTCGGTATATGTGATCATGTCACCAGGACCAATAATCGACTCTCCATAACGGAAAGCACGATGAAATGAATCATCGTAATCTTTCATTAGTATCATCCCTTTGATGTTAACAATAGATTTAGGTATGCTCCCTGTCATATTATTGTAGGAAAGGTCCAAATACTGAAGATTAACTATCTGTGTAAGTTCCTCCGGAATGCCACCGTAAAACTTATTCGATCGTAGTCGCAAGAAAGCCAAATATGGCAATTTATCCCCTATCCATGTTGGCAAAGTCCCAACGAAATTGTTGTGTGCAAGATCAAGAAAGGAGAGTTGCGGGCAGTCTTGGAGAAATGAAGGAAATTCACCCGAGAGGTTGTTGTTTCTCATGCTTAGATTGTTGATACTCATACTTGTTATGTTTGTCTCAGAGGTAATAGCAGCACAATCAGGAATTTGTCCAGTTAGCTTATTTTCGGAGATATCCAACAGAAGTAGTAATCGCAATTTACACAATGAAGAAGGAATTGTGCCAGAGATGGAGTTGTCAAATAGAATCAGTCTTGTTAGACTCGGTGCTCCAAAGTCTGATGGTAGTGGCCCAACTAAATTGTTTCTACTAAGATCCAACTCACTCAGACTAATGGGAAGCTTAGGTATTGGGCCATTGAACTGGTTAGAGCTGAGATCAATTGCAGTTGCTCTCATATGTTCCATTGTAGATGGTAAAGAACCGATAATTTGGTTATGTCGCATATTCAGAGTTCTCACAGTGGAAGCCACTACCCAAAACCAATCTGGCACCTTGTCAGATATGCTCGTGTTTGAGATATCAAGATTGTCTAGACGTGTTAGCCATGTAAGCCATAATGGAAATTTTGGCCCAAGAAGGCATGACCGAAGTCCAATATCTGTTAGATTGGAAGGAGGAACCCACGTCGAATTCAGTACGAGGGCTATGGAATTACTAGACAGCCACAACTTTTCCAAGCTTTCAAGGCCTGATAAATGTCCTTCATTTATGAAACCATCCAGGTTATTGTTGCTCAAGTCCAATTCAGTCAGCTTCGTGAGCTCTCCTACCCAAAGTGGCACAGGACCAGTGAGCTTGTTACTACCAAGAATAAGGCCGGTCAGGTTGCTTAAGGGTTTTAGTTTGGTTGGTAGGCTTCCTGTCAAATTGTTGGAAGGTAGAGACATGTATGTCAACTTATTCCATGAACAACTAGGCAAGCGCAGAAAGAATTCTGTTATGCTTCCACTGATGTTGTTTCCGCGTGCATAGAATTTTTCCAAGCTACATAGGTTCTGTAGGTTCGATGATATCATGCCCACAAGGTTATTCATTTGTAAATCAAGCATTACTATGGAGGTCATATTACCTATCTCGTCTGGAAATTGGCCATAGAGACCATTCCATGAGATATCTAGATACTTGAGGCTAGTCAAACCCCAAACCCAGTTGGGTGTGATACTTGTATTGAAGAAATTGTAGGAAAGGTCAAGTGTTTCAAGAGAAGTCAGATTTGAAATCTGAAGTGAAGAAGATCCACTTCTAAGATTGCAGTCGCTAAGACGAAGAACTTTCAGAGATGGAAGCATGCTCACCACCAGAAGCCAATGGACGATTGTGCTGATGTTTGTGCCGCTCAGGTCGAGCTGCTCAAGGGAAGTTAATCGGGCCAACCAAGTGATATCCATGGAGTATGTGTAATCTGCCCAGCCAAGATTTAAGTATCGTAGGTTGGAGAGATTACCGAGATGTGGTGGAATCGTTCCGCTGAAGGTTGATCTCGATAGGTCGATGTATCTCAACTTGTGGAGAGAACCCAGGAACTCCGGTATTTGCACCCCATAGAACTCGTTGCAGCTGAGGTTGAGATACTGTAGGTGATGTAGACCAAGCAACGAGGAGCTAATGTTGCCTCCTAGCACTTGCATCATCATATCAACGTGGTTGTAGTCACAACCATGGCCCGGGAGATCGAGCTTGACGATGTGGTTGTTTCTGCTACTGCAATGGACACCCTTCCATTTGCAGCAGTCATCAGCCTTCCAAGATGATAGGAGGTTTGCAGGGTCTGAGATGCTTGCTTTGAAGTCGACAAGTGCGGACCTCTCACCAGCGACACATCTGGTGACCGTATTGTTTGAATGGCTAGAGGGTGATGATGATGACTCGGCAAAGCTCTTGGCTCCGGTAAACAAGAGAATGGAACATATAGTTACTATGTGGATGTTGGAGAGTAGATGTTTCTCCATTGGGGCTCTTTCAGTGGATCTATGATCTTTCAGTTGCATACCCTATGCCATGGCATGATATATGTAGTACAAGCTATCCAAAAGTAAGTGTTCTATTTTCTCCCAACAACAAATAAAAAACTCCAAGTTCGGTCCATGTTCACCGAGTTTTTGATATATTATTGAACGAGATCTCCGGGACACTGACCTGCTTGTCATGATGTGATTACAAGTGGAGAGGAAATGAAAATGTCTACCGATGAAAAGGAGACCGGCGGCCTGTCGAAAAGCCTGGTTCGGTCCATGTCCACCAAGTTTCATCCTCTTTTTCCATTTCCAAGACCCTGTTGTCTCCAAGCATATGCAGAATGTAGTCATCGAGCATATCCGAACGACAGGGACATCGACCATGAGAGCACTAACTGATTAATAGCATGAAGACGATGACGGCGAATTGGACCTGATGAATGGGTTGGAATTCTAAACGATCGAGACATCAATTGACATGGTCTCTTACCTCCAAAAGTACAACGCAGAAAGAAATTGTGTCTGCATGTCCAGTATAGTTATATTTAGTACTTGCTCCACTAGCCAAACTCGAGTTATGCGGAATGAGCTCATCAAGCACACACACCTTTTGTGGTTCAGTGATCACGATTGTGCAGAGCCAAAAAAGAATTCCAATTTATATCTAGGTTAATTATCCTTTTGCCCTCAGCGGAATCCGTGTGCTCAGTTTTGCCCTCAGATGCGAATTGTGCTCACTTTTGCCCCTAGTCCGTGCGCACCGACTCGTTCCGTGAACTCTGCCGTCTCCGTCAGGTCAACGTTTTGACTCGGCCCTTACAGGTGGGACCAGGCGGCAGAGACGGCCAATTCTATACAGACCGTTGCACGCGTGGCTTGTGGGACCCAGCAGAGAGCCGTTGAGCAGAGAGCTGTTGCAGGTGTGCTATATAAGCAGGCGACACACAGCGGCGGTGACCACGGCGACAGAGAGCACGGCGGTGACCATGGCGACAGAGAGAGAGAGAGAGCGGCGGTGGGAAGCTAGCTGTGGAGGGCGCGGCGGCGTTGAGATCCCCTTCGGCTCCGAGCTCCATGTCTTTCTCAAGCTCCCGCGCCACCTCGCGGATGCAGAGCCGGGCGCGTGTGGACATGCCTGTCTTCGTCTGTCCACGGTGCCGGGCGGGCATTGTTCGGAGGGTTTCTCACACACTGAGGAACCAGAATCGTCCGTTCTACGTGTGCAGCGAGAATAGGGTAAGAATCGGGGCGATTGCACCATTTTCGTGGTCGGGATCTTTGAGCAATGGGTTGATATGTTTGGTGTTCATGCAGGTGACATGCCTTCTTTCTTTGGGTCGATGCTCTGGCCAAGACTCTGATGAATGAACTGCAAGAAGAGCATGAAGAATGGTTGTTCATGCTGCCACGAACGGCAGTGGCCGCAGCACGAGCTCCGGAAGAAGAGATGGAGGGCGAAGCACGCACTGACAGAGAGCTAGCTGTTGAGCTTAGGATGTTGAAGAAGAAGGTTAGGAAGCTTGAAGATCAAGCACTACCAATACCCATTTGCAAATACTTTTGGGCATTTGTGGGTTTGGTAATCGCACTGGTTGTAATGTTAAAAATGTATGGAAAGGCATGAATTATGGAGGAATTTCTAAGCTTGAAATTGTATGAGAAATTCACCTAGTTTAAATGTTGGTCACAGTTGTTTAAATATTGAAAAAAGAAGAAGAAGTGACCAACATTTAAATATGTTGAAAAAAAGGAGAAGAAATAAGGAATTCAGAAACTTTTGATCAATGAAATGTAGCTCTCTGCTCTGCCTTTCTGTCAAAAAAAAGGTTGCTCTTGGGCCAAATTCAGAGCATAGAGCCAAGTGCAGGCTAGACTAACGGGCCAACTGCATCCAATTAGGCCCATTCGGGGATTCTCTTGCGTGTTTTTCTGTTTTCTGTTCTCATTTAGTTTAGGCAGTAAATCATAATGCTCCAATTCAAATATTTAATAGCAATTAAGGTTAGAAATTTTTAGGCAGTAAACAATTAAGGTTAGAAATTTTTTGGACCTGTTAAATATTTAATAGCAATTTAATTACTCCAATTCAAATACATCATGATTTAAATCAAAGACCAAAATGTCATGGAAAATATGCCTCAGCTCTGGTAGAGGTTTACACCTGGTGCCAAAATAAATGAACATTTTTTAAGGGCATTACATTGAGAAAAAAATAACTTGTCTAAAAAATGAAGGGTGGAAAATGCACAAAAAATTGGTGCAGCTAGGGACTCGAACCCATATCTGCGTGGGTTTGTGGCGTTTAGGGCTTCGCTGGTAACTGCTAGGACAAATGGAGAGACTTTGACATGGGTAGGGAAGAAATGTATACATAGTGAGACCGTGAATGTTTGCACATGCGTGAGAGTGGTTTTCCTTTGTTTTGCACTGAAATTTTGGAGGGTTGGAAGGCTGAAAACGTATGTTTGCACTGCCACATGATTTTGGTTAGAGTGGCACTTGGTTTAGGGTTAGAGTGGCACTTGGTTTAGGGTTTAAAGGGAATAAATTTGCATGTTAGTCCATGACTTGTTTTTTATTTGAATGAAAGAGAGGGCTTCTCACCCCCTCCGATTTTCATTAATGAAAACCACAAGTTCTCGAACTTCATGACTTGGTTTAGGGAAGAAATGATATGTTTGGGCACGGACATTTTTTAACACACATAATAAACCCTAATAACTTAGATAAGATGCAACACACCGTACCCTTACATTACATTAAGAAATAATAATAAGTTCACGGACACATGACAAAACATGACACGACACGACACGACACGACATAGAAAAGCAACAAAATAAAAGCGAAACATGACGAGCTTGACTCCGGGCTTGAACATCTTCATCTTGACCTCCTTCTTCCACCTTGGCCGCGCCCCTTCAACACCGTCTTCAACTTCACACCTCCTCCTCCTCGTCATAGGGAAGGGAGTGCATCTGGCCTGGAGTGGGGAAGATGCTCTCGTAGTTGGTGTAGATGTTGTACATGGAGAATAAGATGGCCTCGCAGCCGCACCAAAAGACTTGGCCGAGGAGCTCGCGCGCGTCAAACGGGTTGGTGAAGGTGACCGTGAGCAGTAGGAGGATGCCGCCGTGGTCACGAACCTCTTTGAGGGTGAACATCCTAGGCGAGCCCAGTGGGAGGTGGAGGCACGGGTGAGTTCGACGGAACCCCTCCACCTTGATATAGCCCACACACGGAGCTCCCTCCCCACGAGCACGCCCGATGGGTAGCGCAGCTCCGGCATGACAGGAGGACGGTTGAAGGTCGGCCCGTTGAACTGCATCTTCACTTGGTCTCGCTTGGGGAGGGCTTGGTCGCTTGGGTGTTTGAAGTTGGAGATAATGGATCGGATCTGGCTTGTGGGTGGGAGAGGAAGAGAGGCACCCCATTTATAGGCCTGTGGGGGGAGAGGAAGAGAGAAAGGATGAGAACCGTGCGTGTGTGAATCCGGACGCATGTGTGTATCCGTTACGTTTTGCACTCTTTAATTTTTGCATGAAAACGACGCATGGAGCGCGTGCGTGCATCTGAATCACTGCATAGCTCTTTGACCGGGCCCGTGCATCTGACTCGCTGCCTTGAACCACTACCGTAATGCCTATATCTAAATCAATACGTGCATGGCCACCTAGCTCGCCTCGCTAGCCTAGCTCGCCTAGCGCGCCTCGCTCGCCTCGCTCCCATGCATGCACGTCCGCCTCCCGCGCATGCAAACCCACGTCGCCGCCTCCCATGCATGCAAGGCCTGGAAAGGCTGAGACGGGCTATTTACTGCAGTCTCAGGCCCAGACAACGAGACGGCCCAATGGTCCATCCAGCGCGCCCGGTATTTGTTTAAAAAAACAATCTCCTAGCCAATCAGGTTGCATCTCGCGGATCGCCCCCCTCCTCCCCGCAGATTCCTTCTACAAGGGTTAGATCGATGGCCCTTGATCGCCGCTAGGGTTAGATGGACGGTCCTTGTTCAGCGCTAGGGCTAGCGGGGTTTGGGAGGGGTTTGGAGCGGTCAAAGCTATGTTTGACCGGATTTCAAATGAGCATAATAAATTAAAGAAAATCAGAAAAATAAAAAACATGCGCCCATAGTCTTCTTATGTCATATACTAACGATTTAAGTTGATAAACAAGGTTTACATACATTTAAACGATAAGTTCATGTGTATTATGTGATATCTCGAGTATCTCAAACTCTCTTGTATGAAGTGAAGAGAAGTGTTTTGGGGAAATAAACATGAAAATTTCAAAAAACTCGCCACAGCTTCATTTTGGAGTGACTAAGAAGGATTCAGGCTTAGTTTTTCATTTTGATGTTGTAGACTTGTTTAAATCTTGGTCAAAGTTAAGTTTGACAGGAATTCAAATGAGCAAAACAAATTTAAAAAAATAAAAAAAATGGAAAAACCAGCACACATAGTCTGTATATATAGAATATATCTATAGGAAAGTTATTTGGCTGATTTATACAAGGTCAAAAAAAACCTTGCTTAGAAATGAGGTTGTTTACCTACCTTTTGGACCCCTCTTTTTAGCACATTTTTCATGAAAATTTCAAAAACCTCACCACAGCTTCATTTTGGATTGACTAAGAAGGATCCAGGCTTAGTTTTCATTTTGATGTTTTAGACTTGTTTAAATCTTGGTCAAAGTTAGGTTTGACCAGAATTCAAATGAGAAAAACAAAATTCAAAAAAATCAAAAAAGAAAAGAAAAACCATGTGCTCATTCAAACATCATCCAACAGATCATGTCAAGCATAGTTCTAACATAGATCCAACATCATCCAACAGAAATACAACATTATTCATAATGTTTCATAATTATTCATAAATAGCATTGGGGCTTCTGTCTATTCCTTGAGCTTCTTGCCATCACTTTGCTCCTCGTGCACCTTGTGCTCATTGCTTCTTCTCTTCTCCTCTTGGTTGTCGGTACCTTGCGCGTCTTCTTCAAACCTATCATAGAGCTGTGCAAAACATAAAGGGTAATGAGATCATGTCAAGTGATAAATGTACAGTAGTATTTGACCCTTGCAAGATTTACATACCTAGCAGAACTCACAACAACAAAAGGTTGGCCACCATTTGAAGCCTCACTTGGATCATAATTTGGAGCCTCACTTGGATCACCATGATCACCATTTGGAGCCTCACTGGGATCACCATTTGGAGCCTCACTTGAATCATTATTTGGAGGATATTTTGGATCATCGTCAAAATCATGCGGTTGTTGACCATCATCATTTGGAACATCGTCAAAATCCTCATGTGATGCAGCCGGCTGTTGACCATCATTTTCATCATCTGTTGAGGCAACCGGCTGCTTACTAACATTTTCATCGAAGCCTTCATCGAAACTCTCTCCGAACGCTGGATCTACTATGTTATCACAATACTTACCGAAATGACCAGACCCACCACACCTTGTGCACTTACGCTTCCTCGCTCCAAGTCCAGCTCCTTCGCCGCGAGGTCTGATTCGACTCTTCCTTGGTCTACCTGCTGCTCTCTTCAGAACTGGAGCGCAAAGCTTGAATCCAGGGTCCACCATGTCCCATTGTTGTTTTCCCTCCATAGAAGGCAAGGCATAAGCATATGTGGCTTTGAACCTTGCAACAGAGTAGTAATCATGCACATACTGTTGTATGTTCCCTGCTGGACCAGGGAGAGAAGTGATGAAAAACAAGGCATGAATGCATGGCAACCCAGTTATCTGTCATTGCCTACAACTGCAAGTTCTAGCTTCTAAATCCACTGGATATCTCCATTCCCTCTTCTCTTTATCCAAATATGATATCTCTACTGTGGTACCCGAGCAAAGAGTCATGTTCATTTTCATGCCTGTTATTTTCTGCTTCAGTTCATTCATCACGGCAGGGATGATAATGTGGCCCATGAATTTTGCCTCGGCTATTCCTGCATGATAATGAAATTTCTGCATGTATTCTATCCTTATCATGTCAAGCAAATCCACCACATAATGTCCCTTTAGTTTCCGGATCGTTGAGTTGGAAGACTCTGCTAGATTATTGTGCACATAGTCAACTTTGCTCAGTTCACTGAATTGGCTTCTGGCCCATAACTTGGAGTGGTGTGTTTCCAAGTATTCTTTCACTTTGGGATTCATGTGTAACTGCCTCAAGTGGTAGTTGTGCTTCTTCACACTGCAAGTCAAAGATGTTGGCCACAAATTGTCGGTATACACCTTTCCTTTGAATTTCTTCATGAAATTTGCAGCAAGGTGACGCATGCATTCCCTATGCTCTATTCCAGGGAACACATTGTCCACGGCCACTTCTAAATCTTTGTAGGCATCTGTATGAATGACCAACCTATTGGGATGTGCAATAGCCCGGCGCAGATTATGCAAAAACCAAGTCCAGCTCTCCTCAGACTCTGTCTCCAACACACCATAGGCAACTGGAAAAACAAAACTGTGTGCATCAACTGCACAAGCTTCTACTAACTGTCCTTTAAACCTCCCTGTGAGAAAAGTGGCATCAATAGCCAAATATGGCCTGCAGCCTGCCAAAAAACCCTAGCGACAAGCCTCAAAGCAGACAAAAACCCTCCTAAAGCATTCCTTGGTCTTTGTCACTCCCCTGAATGTGTACTCCACGGTGTGGTGATCAATATCTACAATACTACCTGGGCTTGTCCTCTCCACTCCACCTTTGAATGAATACAACAATTGAAAACTTTCCTGCCAGTTACCATAAATAGAATCCATAGGATGTTGTTTACCATTGAACAACCTCATGTATGGTAAATCTATCTTGAACTTATCTTTGATGTTCTTCTGCAATTCCTTTGGACCCACTTGCTGGTTTTCTTTCACCCACTTCTTTACTTCTTCTGCCACCCATCTTGACTTGGCTCTACTAATTGTATCCTTCCTAAGGGTTGATTCCTGGCATATGTGCTTAAAAGGGTTCACTTTGACCTGAACATTAGTGCTATTTCGCATTTTAGATGTGAGTAGCCTCCATGGACAACCCTTAGTCGGACAGTGCACTCTGTAACGTACTTGATCGCTCTTGTCAACTTTGAAAGTACGTTCTACCTTGATGCAATATGTCACAAGTGCATTTCTACACTCATTCATGGATGCAAAAACTGTACCTTCTTCCATATGAGGGTTCAAAGGGTCCCATTCAACAGCTGCAAGGTCTTCGTCCTCACCCACCGCATCATCATCCACACGGACTGCATTGTGAGCCTTATCTTGGGTTTCAGCCCGAGGTGCCCGTTGTAAATTCCGAATAACATCAGAATATAGTTTCTCTTCATCAACCCCAGAATCGTAGTCATCAGGCTTCACCTCAAGGGGGCCCTACTGCCGTTGCCCACACTTGTCGAGCCACCATGTTGCCGTGCACCAAGTGAACTGGTCTGGCTAGAGATGCCATTACGATGACTTGGTTCTCCCCGAGATGTTGCACCTGTCATCCTAGGTCCAAATGCCTACTCAAGCACATCAACTTGCAGCCTCACATTAAAATTATCTTTCTCTTTATGCCTAACAAACATGGTAGCCAGCTCTTGATCATTACTAACTGTCACCCATTTCTTTTCCCCATCATAGTATTTGTATACCACTTCATCAAGCAAACCCCAAGGATATTGGCTAAAAATTACCTCCCCAAATTGTCTGAAACTCCAATTACTAGCCATTGGCAACCGATAATCGAAACCTCCTTGGTATTTCTTCTTATCCTTTGCATCGAACATGTACCAGTCCCTTCTAATGTGCACCAACAAAGCAAACCGCAACTCCATCCTAACCGACGAAAAATAGAGACGCAATCAGCACACTAATTGGGCAAACCTACTCGAATCGACTGTTCAAATGCACAACTAAGCTCAATCTAAATAGGAGGTGTGACTTACCCCTCGGGAACCCAGTCGTGGACGCGGCGGATCTCCGGCCCGATGCCTGCCTCGCCAAATATTCTGGGGTCGTCGTTGCTCGCCATTTCGCCCTAGGGTTCTTCCTCCTAGTTCAAATAGCTCCAGCAGCCCCCCACCTTTGAGCGCTCTGGCCGGGCGCATGGAAGGAGGTCGCGCCGTGGGTCGAGAAGGTGGCAGGCGCCGCACCCGTGGCGTCGCAGGTAGCCGCAGAGCGTCGGTGCAGGACGATAGCGGCGGAGCAGGCCGTGCATCTGGTGGTGGGGCCGGTGCTGGCCGCGGTGCAGGTGGCTGCGCCGGCGGCATAGGACAGCCGGCCGGCGGATGGGCAGAGTGGGCGTCGACACAGACACCACTGGGGATTTTGGGGATTTTGTTGCACGGGCCCACATGTCAGCTCCGGACCCACGTCCACGCGGTCCCACGTGTAAGCTTCGAACCCATAACCACTAACGTCAGCGGACAGAATGGACTCAAATCTGGCCGTTTGGCCTCGTCATAGTAGCTGTGCATGGACTAGGGGCAAAACTGAGCACAATTTGCATCTGAGGGCAAAACTGAGCACATGAACACCACTGAGGGCAAAAGGATAATTAACCCTTTATATATATGATATGAGGAAGACAACATTCGATCACCGCACGTGGTCTGCACTGCAGCTATAGTTTCAATTGGATGTGCAGTGCGAGCAATCAGTCAATCATCTGTTCCGCTCAACTAATCACCTGCACCGCCTGCAGCTTGAGGTAACACTGATTGGCTGGCTGATTGCACACAGTTGGATCATCTAATGTCACAAACATCCACCATGAGACTAGAGAATTATTATGAGCACAGGGATGTGCAATGCATCTTTGCAGTCAGTCACACTTGTTAGCTAGACTGCATGCAGTTTGAGGTTACACTGATTGCACATGTGTGTCAGTGTGTGCATTTTCTGAATGATGTGTGCACCTTTTATCTCTTTGAAATGATGTGTAGACAGATGTATAGTGTTGAACAGAAGACCAGAGGCCATATTGCTGAGAACTGGCAAGTATCATGTTGAACAGAAGACAAGAGGCCATATTGCTGAGAAATGAGGTACTAAAAGCGCGGAAACGCTCAAATCGCATTCTGGTTTTCCTTTGGGGGTACAATAACAGTACAATCATTCATTCATGTTAGAAAGAGAAATGTCCATACACCAGCATCAACATCAGCATGTATTTATATGAAGGGTGATAGATCCTTCGGATCGGAGTAGGCCAGATCATCCGGTAAACCTACCTTCTCCTTGTCCCGATGAGGAACTCCCGGTGCCGGCCATGGTGACGGTGGCTGGTGGTGGCAGGGAGTGGATGGCGGCGGTGGTGGAGCTTCCCGTCGGCCTAGCGCAACCCTAGATCGGATTGGTGTGTTGGTGGTGTTGTGGTGCACGGTCAACCTCGTGATGCGTGCCCCGGCACCCCACCTCTTTATATTGCGCTGGCGACAGGGGCCCACCAACCATGGTTTGGTTGGGCGCCCCCGATCAGGGCGCGAGTCAGGGGCCCGTCGAGTCGTTGGGCTCGATCGGGAGAGAGATCGACCTAACATTCTCCCCATTGATCTCAACTTTTCTTTTAATCTTATACTTTCTAGTTTATTTGTTTCATCACATATTGGTACATAGAGCATGTTTCATCGTCACAGCTCAATTGCCGATAGAATCATTCAGCTACAACATACGTTTTGTTTAGAAAAAAATTATGTTCCTTTTGGGCCAATCCAGGAATCATAAGGCTTTCCCTTAAACCCATGCCGGCTAAGTGTTCCTTGAACACACTGGGTGGTAAGCCTTTCGTTAGCGGATCCGCAAGCATATCATTTGTCCTTATATGCTCGAGACTTATAGTTTGATCCTGGATTTTATCTTTCACAACATAATACCTTATATCTATTGTTTTGGCAGCATTACTCGACTTGTTGTTGTGAGCATAGAATACTGCGGGCTGGTTGTCACAGTACATCTTTAGTGGTTTGTGAATACAATCTACCACTTTCAAGTCGGGTACAAATTTATTTAGCCATATCGCCTGCCCCGTGGCTTCGAAGCATGCTATGAATTCTGCATACATCATGGATGATGCAACTATCTACTGTTTGGAGCTTTTCCACGAAATAGCTCCCCCAGTGAGGGTGAATACGTATCCTGACGTGCATTTTCTATCATCTTTGTCCCCCGCAGAATCTGCGTCTGAATACCCTTTTATCTCTAGGGAATCACTTCTCCTGTATATTAGCATGTAGTCCTTCGTGCCTTGCGCATAACACAATGCTTTCTTTACCATCTTCCAGTGCTCTATGCCTGGATTCTCTTGATATCTACCGAGTACCCCAGTGATAAAGGCTAAGTCAGGGCGAGTTCACACTTGTGCATACTGTAAGCCGCCAACTGCCGAAGCATATGGTACTCCTTTCATTTGATCGATCTTGTACTGGTTTTTGGGACATTGGAATTTCCCAAAACTATCGCCCTTAACAATAGGAGCAGGTGTGTCTTTACTCACATGCATATTATACTTTTTAAGAACCTTTTCTAAATATGCTTTCTGCCATAGTCCTAAGACTCCATTTTTTCTATCTCGGTGAATTACTATGCCCAAAACATATGATGCTTCACCAAGATCTGTTATGTCAAAATTCGAGGATAAGAACTTCTTTGTTTCTTGTAGTAGACTAACATCACTGCTAGCAAGCAGAATATCATCCACATACAAGATTAGAAAAATATATTTCCCATTTTTAAACTTTGCATAAATGCAGTCTCCTCAATATTTTCTTTAAATCCAAAACTTTTAATCGTTTGATTAAACTTTAGATACCACTGTCTAGAGGCTTGCTTTAATCCATAAATTGATTTCTTCAGGCGGCATGCCATATTTTCTTTGCCTTCCATGACAAAACCTTTGGGTTGTTTCATGTAGACATTTTCCTTTAAATCTCCATTGAGAAATGTCGTCTTTACATCCATTTGATGTAACTCTAAATCAAAATGAGCAACTAATGCCATTATGATTCTGAAGGAATCCTTACATGAGACTGGAGAAAATGTCTCATTGTAATCTATCCCTTCTCTTTGTGTAAATCCTTTTGCCACGAGTCGTGCTTTATACTTTTCTACATTCCCTTTAGAATCATACTTGATTTTGTAGACCATTTTGCAGCCTACTGTCTTGGCTCCTTTAGGAATTTCCTCTAAGTCCCAAACATCCTTGGAACTCATCGATTTCATCTCGTCTTCCATTGCCTTCATCCACATCGATGAATGAGGGCTTCTCATGGCTTCTTCATATGAGGTGGGATCTTTTTCCATATGAACCATTTCTGTGTTATAAACTTTAAAGTCAGTAGAAATAGTTGACTTTCTTGGTCTTGTAGACCTTCTAAGGGCCTCTGTTTCTGGCACATTCTGTGCCTCAACTTCTGGCACTTCTTCTAAAATTTGCTGCTGCACCTCCCTTTCATGCTCAACAACGGGTGCAGACGGCTCCTGACGGATAGGTTCCGAGTCTGCCCCATAGTTGTCATGGGTGGAGTTGCAACTGGTAGTGAGAAAAATGGCTCCTGAATCATCGGATTAGGTGCATGCACCCTCTTCTCCTGAAGATCAATTTTCCGAGCTACCAAGCTCCCCCTCATCATTTCGTCCTCTAAGAAGACTGCATGTCTCGTTTCTACAAACTTTGTATATATGTCTGGGCAGTAGAAACGAAAACCCTTTGATCTGTCTGGATAGCCAATGAAGTGGCAACTCACTATTTTGGGATCTAACTTTGCAATGTTTGGATTAAACATTTTGGCCTCAGCAGGGCACCCCCACACCCTGAAATGTTGTAGGGAAGGCACCCTTCCTGTCCATAGCTCGTACGGTATTTTGGGCACCGACTTGCTTGGTACTCTATTGAGAATGACTAGTAGAAAAACACCTATTAGACCCGGTTCGTAAGGGCCTTTAGTCCCGGTTCATGAACCGGGACTAATAGGTCGTTACTAATACCTCCCCCTTTAGTCCCGATTCTAAAACGAACCGGGACAGATGGACCTCCATGTGGCCGGTGCGCCGAGCCCATGCAGGGGGGGCTTTGGTCCCGGTTGGTGGCACCAACCGGGACCAAAAGGCATCCATGCGTCAGCATTCTAGTGGATGAGGTTTTTGTTTTTTTTTGAAAGGGGGGGGGTTGGGGGTTTTGGGGGTTAATTTAGGTGTTTCATATATTGTGTTAGCTAGCTAATTAATAGAGAGAAGTGTCCTCTCTTATGTCCGTGCTTGGTCGACGCTATGTACTATATACATATAGCCCTCGACACGCTAGCTAGTAAGAAAATGAAGGGAACCATCGAGTACAGAAATTCGTCATGCATACCGATGATCAATCGACCTCTCCTTCTCCGAGAGATTGGTCGAACAACAAGTTTTCATATCATGTACATCCGACGCTACTGGCTACATACATGTACAATATATAAGATCTCTCAATTACAGTCCCCTAGCATTTGAAATCAAGTTCCACATGGTATTCTCCGGCTTTATTGATGACGTGGTCAAGAAAGAATCTCGCCAATTCCTCTTGAATTGCTTTCATGCGATCTGGTTCTAGGAGTTCATTCCGCATCTGCCACGTCTAATTTGAAGAAACTCAACAGAAATAATGGTGTAATAAAATGAAATTGTTAATATTATTAATTGCTTACGCACTTCATATTGTCTTTGAGAGTATCCCCGCTTGTTTTTCAAAGTCACGGTGTGGATGAACTCGCACACGTAGTATCCACATAAATCATTCCCTTGTTCCTGCCACAAGCACTTTACGAGAAATAGAGGTCAATCAAACTGATAATGAAGCATTATAAATGGCATTGATGAAAGTATAGCTATAGAATCAACGGGAGATGCGCACAACTAGCTAGCCAGTAGTACTTACTTTCGGGTATGTATATCGCAGCTCCTTCGGCAGTCCCGGAGCTTGTGCGGTGAACTGTTTCCAAACCCTGCAAGACAAAGAAAATAATTATTATTACTTGAGATATCAGGAAATGAACAAAAAGTTGCCGATATGGTACGATAATGATCGATTGAACTTACTTGCAGAGCATTTCAGTCATGTCCGCATAGGTGCTGGGATCTTTCCGTCTCGAGTCTAAGATGGTTACTAGTCCACGCTCAAGCTTAATCTCCAGAAGAATATAGTGGTACCTGCGCACGCATGCATAACTCATCAATTACATTACTATAACCTCGCTTGAGTAATAAAGGAAACCGAATATGCAAACGATCAGTAACACTCACTTGCCGTTGTAAGGAAAGAGTATGGTATCTTTGTTTTGATTTTTGATCAACGATTGTAGCAAGTTGTCCTCGGCCTCTTTGATGTCCTTTTCAACCAGAAATACATCTATGATATTTGTGTTAATGAACCCAATATCATAGATTTCATTTTTTTTTTTGCACTCGACGATCTTCAATCTGCATTATATATTGAGGATAATTAATTATAAATACATGCAATGAAAGAGCCGAGCTATATATAGAGACTTAATGACAGACATAGTACTTACAGGTAGTAGCAAAAGACCGTTAATTTATCGAGGGCCTTTTGATTGAAGAACGCGAAGAACTCCTCAAATGGAACAGGCAACAGATCATTTCCAACGAGGTCGTGCTCCTCTCTAATGTGCAGATACAAAGTATTCGTCCCCCCAGACTCTCTGCAGGTTTTCATGTACCAAGTATGGAATCTTCGCATCATCGTTGTTAGAGATTTTTCATCTTTGACGAGAGGCTTCCCGTACTCGTATCTGTATTCTTCCACCTTCATGAAATCAGGAAGTGCATCGTCAGGAAGGTAATCTTGTAGATTGCCATAATCGGCCACCATCCCCGGAACATTAGCGACGATGTTGCCGATAGACACATTGAGCGGGGGGCACGATTGGTTTGCGTGTTCGCCGAGCTGGTCAATTTTTTCGCAGCTGCTCGTTCTTTTGCTCTTTGATGTCTGATAGTACTTCCCGACCGCTCCGCTTGGAGATATGTCTGTTCAGTAATGCGCTCATAGTTGGTTCTCAGCAGAGACTTTGTCGCTTTCCTCACGGCATCAAGAGTGCGCTTTGCTTTCACCGGATCTACCTTGTCCTCTGGAGGTGGATGTCTCTTTGCTTTCACCGCTTCAAAGAACTCCTTCACGTGGGTCTGCACGATCGTATTGTTTTCCTCCTCGGTCCTCTTGTACGGTAACTTCTCTAGAGGCTTTAGAGGTGGACCTTATCTATATTGCCTCTCTCCTCTTCTTGTGCTGCTAGACGCCGGAGCAGATGGAGCAGCTGCGGCGTCTGTCTTCTTTGGTGCTTGCTTACGAGGCGAAGGAGAAGGACTACAATGCGCCAGAGCAGCCGGGGCGGCGGCGGGTCTCTTCCACCCTTGCTGGCGAGGCGGAGAAGAAGGAGGCTGCTGGCTGCTCGGGAGCGCCGGTGCAGGCGGAGAAGGAGGCGGAGTGCTGCCACGCGCCGAAGAAGGAGGCGGAGTGCCGCCACACGTGCCCTGATCGTCACTCGCCGGAGGAGGAGGCGGAGTGCCCTGACTCGCCGGAGGAGGAGGAGGAGGCGGAGGCATCCAGTTCGGAAGGTTGATGAGCTCCTTCCGCCATAGGCATGGAGTCTTCAGAGCAGAACCCAGCCTAGTCTCCCCTTCACCGGTAGGGTGGTCAAGCACGAGGTCCTCAAATCTCTCCGTTATTTCATCCACCATCACCTTAGCATATCCTTCTGGAATCGGCTGGCAGTGATAAGTTGTGCCAGGTCCACTAGGATAAACTTGGCCAACAGCCGCCTTGACCTTCAAATTCATCCATCGCGCCATAATGTGGCAATTTTGAGACTCCATGATACCATCCACGGGATAGCTGGCAGGAGCCGTCAAGACATGCTCTGGCTGAAGCAGCTCGGTGGAAGCCACGTGGCTTCTCCGCTGAGATGGCGGGGTAGCTTCGGGGGAAGCTTTGGCAGGTCGTTTGTCGCGATCTGCTGCTTCTCGTACCTCTTCTTGTTCCTCTAGCCCCATTACCCTTTCGTGCAGGGCCTGCAGTTGGTCCTGCTCCAGTTTCTTCCTCCTCTCGTCGGTTTTGTAACCCCCTGCGTCCGGAAAACCAACCTTCCACGGAATGGAGCCTGGCGTGCCTCGTGTCCGTCCTGGGTGCTCAGGATTCCCAAGGGCCATTGTGAGCTCGTCCTTCTCCCTGTTTGGAAGGAACGTCCCTCGCTGCGCTGCATCGATATAGTTTCGAAGGTTCTTGACTGGTATTTGCAGTTGCTCGTCCGTCCACTGGCACTTCCCTGTTACAGGGTCCAAGGTTCCGCCAGCCCCGAAGAACCAAGTGTTGGGGAACGTAGTAATTTCAAAAAAAATCCTATGCACACGCAAGATCATGGTGATGGCATAGCAACGAGAGGGGAGAGTGTTTTCCACGTACCCTCGTGAGCCGTGGCGAGCGTTATGACAACGCGGTTGATGTAGTCGTACGTCTTCACGATCCGACCGATCCAAGTACCGAACGTACGGCACCTCCGAGTTTAGCACACGTTCAGCTCGATGACGATCCCCGAACTCCGATCTAGCAAAGTGTCGGGGATGAGTTCCGTCGACCTGACGGCGTGGTGGCGATGATGATGCTCTACGGCGCGAGGCTTCGCCTAAACTCATGACGATATGGTGAGGTGGAATATGGTGGAGGGGCACCGCACGGCTAAGGAACGATCCGTATATCAACTTGTGTGTACTAGGGTGCCCCCCAACCCCCGTATATAAAGGAGCAAGGGGGAGGCCGGCCGGCCCTAGAGGGCGCGCCAGGAGGAGGAGTCCTCCTCCTAGTAGGAGTAGGACTCCCTCTTTCCTACTCCTACTAGGAGGGGGAAAGGAAGGGGGAGAGGGAGAAGGAAAGGGGGGCGCCGCCCCCCCTCCTAGTCCAATTCGGACCAGAGGGGGAGGGGGCGCACGGCCCACCCTGGCTGCCCCTCTCTCTCTCCACTAAGGCCCATGAGGCCCATTACTTCTCCCGGGGGGGTTCCGGTAACCCTCCGGCACTCCGGTTTTCTCCGAAATCACCCGGAACACTTCCGGTGTCCGAATATAGTCGTCCAATATATCGATCTTTATGTCTCGACCATTTCGTGACTCCTCGTCATGTCCGTGATCACATCCGGGACTCCGAACAAACTTCGGTACATCAAAACTTATAAACTCATAATAAAACTGTCATTGTAACGTTAAGCGTGCGGACCCTACGGGTTCGAGAACTATGTAGACAAGACCTAGAACTATTCTCGGTCAATAAACAATAGCGGAACCTGGATGCCCATATTGGTTCCTACATATTCTACGAAGATCTTTATCGGTCAAACCGCGTAACAACATACGTTGTTCCCTTTGTCATCGGTATGTTACTTGCCCGAGATTCGATCGTCGGTATCCAATACCTAGTTCAATCTCGTTACCGGCAAGTCTCTTTACTCGTTACGTAATGCATCATTCCGTAACTAACTCATTAGCTACATTGCTTGCAAGGCTTATTGTGATGTGTATTACCGAGAGGGCCCAGAGATACCTCTTCGACAATCGGAGTGACAAAACCTAATCTTGAAATACGCCAACTCAACATGTACCTTTGCAGACACCTGTAGTACTCCTTTATAATCACCCAGTTACGTTGTGATGTTTGGTAGCACCCAAAGTGTTCCTCCGGTAAATGGGAGTTGCATAATCTCATAGTTACAGGAACATGTATAAGTCATGAAGAAAGCAATAGCAATATACTAAACGGTCAAGTGCTAGGCTAACGGAATGGGTCATGTCAATCACATCATTCTCCTAATGATCTGATCCCATCAATCAAATGACAACACATGTCTATGGTTAGGAAACATAACCATCTTTGATTAATAAGCTAGTCAAGTAGAGGCATACTAGTGACGTTGTGTTTGTCTATGTATTCACACATGTATTATGTTTCCGGTTAATACAATTCTAGCATGAATAATAAACATTTATCATGATATGAGGAAATAAATAATAACTTTATTATTGCCTCTAGGGCATATTTCCTTCACCAAGTCCAGCAACGGTCTGGCCAGTACATTATTTCTGGCTCGATCCCTTTTTCAAGCAGATCATGCTCAGCCTTGGACCACTTAGGCTGGGCTTTGAGGTAGCCACCTGACCCCGTGCGATGGTGAAGCTTCTTCTTCGCAGCATTTTGCTTGTTTGGCGCCGACATCTTCTTACTCTTTTCCGATGTCTTGTGGGCCACAAATGCGGGCCAGTGATCTTTGATCTCTCATATTTGCCGATGAATTCTGGTGTCTTTTCTTTCTCGACAAACTGGTTCATCTCTTTCCTCCACCTCCTCATTAGGGTTGCCATCTTCTTTAGAGCACAAGACTTGATTAATTGCTCTTTAACTGGCTTATCGAGATCCTCCTCTGGCGGTAGGGTGAAATTTGCCTTCAGCTCAGTCCAAAGATCTTCTTTCTGCATATCATTGACATAAGACACCTCAGGGTCTTCCTCCTTAGGCTTATACCATTGCTGGATGTTGATCGGGATCTTGTCCCTAACAAGAACCCCTTGACTGAGCGAAAATGCGCTTTGTCCGGATGGGTTCAATCGGTTCGCCGTCGGTACGATTTCTATGATCTCAAACTTTTCATCCGAGCTCAACTTTTTCTTCGGGCCTCATCTCCTTACCGAAGTTGTGCTCGATCCAGAGGGCTAGAAATTATAAGGAAGAAAGACGAGAGTAATTAATATGTGTACATATACCAAAACAATGGATGCATCAATTAACTAGTCAGCACGAGCTTAACTAATATATATATACCTGGCCGGACTCGGTTCGGTCACCGGAGCAGTCAGCAAGGTCTCCTTCTTGTACCTCCATTGTGTCACCGAAGCCATCATGAACATAGTCCTCTTCTTGTACCGGCATTTATGGGTCGAAGCCATCATGAACATAGCCCTCTTCTTCACCCAGTCCTTCCTGACCATCGGTCTCGTTGAGAAATGACGCAACTTCATCACTTCCTTGTGCGATTATGTCCCCCAACATCGCTTATGTTTCTTCGTCTCGGGAGTGCTCCATAGTTTCTGCAAATATTTACAACATGTCAATTATTATTCAAACATGGTACAGATGGATATATATATATTAGTGGCAAACGTAGAACTAGCTAGCTAATCACAATAAGGAATCATGTTAGTGGCCTCGACGCTGCTTCTCTAGGGTTTGGGGTCGCCTCGACACAACGCTTCAAGGGTTTGGGGTGGCCTCGACGACAACGCTCTTTTAACTTGATAAATTTGGGTGGCCTCGAGAGAGTTAATTTGTCGGGTAGGGGCGCGGCGGGAGGGGGTAGGAGAGGGCCTCGAGAGTTTTGGTCGAGCGAGAGGGCCGAGGGGGGTGCTGCCGTTGTATAAGTTATCACGGTCGAGAGGGGGTATATATATCGACTGCCCCTCATGTCGAAGTTATCTCGAGGGGGTTATATCGACAACGACGCGACATACATATACATGGGAAATTAATGTTATCGGGGAGGGGGTATGGGTACCCCCCCTCGTGCTGAAGTTTCTTCTTTCTCCTCTATTCCTTTCTTTCTTCTTCTCCTCTTCTTTTTCTTCTTATCCTCTATTCCTTTCTTCTTCTCCTCTCTTTTTCTTCTTTTTTCTTCTTCTTATTTATTTCTCCTCTTCTTTTCCTCTCCTCTTCTTCTTTCTTTCCTCTTCTTATTTTCTTCTTTCCTATCCTTCTTTTTCTAAAATTGTAACTTTTGCATATATAAAGCTTTTCTAAAATTGTAACTTTCTATATATGAACAAAAAACTTTCTATGAACAAAAAAACATTTTTAACATATATATTTAGCAAATTCTGGCCACATACATCACATACACATATACATTATAGCCACATACACATACACATCACATATGAACAAAAAAATAACACTAGTGCAGAACCGGACATTAGCACCGGTTCGTAAGGCCCTTTAGTGCCGGTTACATAACGGGCACTAAATTGTGGTCACTAAAGCCCCCCCTTTAGTACCGGTTCAGCATGAACCGGTGCTAAAAACAACCATGGCACGAGCCAGCTCCGGGGGCCTGGAGCCCTTTAGTATCGGTTGGTAACACCAACCGGTACTATAAGGTTTGGTGGGTTTTTAGTTTTATGGTTTCTTTTTCATTTAATTTTGTGTTTCCATTTTAATTCTTTTTCTCTTGCTGGTATTTTACGATACTACACATTGTACACGTTATGCATATATATATAAATAGAATTTCTAGTAGAACCAATCATCGAGTTCAACATGATTGTCATGATATTATAAGCGTTCATATATAACACCACAAAAGCAAATCACTTAAGTTCAGAACGAAGAACACAGACATGAAAGGACAAGTACTAATTAAGAGCAGCATGAAGAACTAGCTGAATCACTCCTGCTAGCTACTCTCTCTCTCTCTGGTAAAATAGCATAGAACATGTATAACTCTCCTGATTGATCATACTGGAGCATGCCGATGAACCTGTCTCCTAATCGTGGGTTGCGCTTCTCGTTGCTGCCCCCTAGTACTTCTCTGCGATCATTAACAATTTTCCTCCAATCTTTCACTATTAAGCATTCATCGCTTCTAGAAATCCTGAATGCATTCATGTGCAATGCAGGATATCTTGGCCGTAAGCTAACAATTGACATCGACCTTTAGTCTCGATCCCCGAGGCACAACTGTCATCGGAGTCCTGTTGAAGAACATCGTATAGTACTTAATTAATATACTTAGCAATGAAAGTTTAGCAAAAAAATATATATGCAAAATATGCACTGAGGACAAATAGTAAATATCTTACCATCATTCCTAAATATATGTGACCGTAGTTCAATACCATCACTATCGGTCGCACGTTTTGAGTACTAACATTTCTAAGTGCAGGAAGAAAATTTGTCTTGACAGTATGAAGATCCTCAAGCCATGAAACATAATGACTTATCTCCTCGCAGTTTAGTTCAGCTCCGGGACAATAGTAGTTCCTGTCTACCAAGCGCCGGACATGCTTGATTGAATGGAGATAAGCTGTCAATAGAAATTAGTTGTCAGTTATTTTTGAAATAAGCAATATCAAAGACAAAAATATAGTTGAGAAGAACTCACATAATGGTAGAACTGGAGGCGTCTGCACATCGACCCATATGTCTCTATTACCTTCAATATCATCTTCCGGACGAATATCAACCATACCAGGCTCAAATGCATAAGCCTTGCATAGTGCTTGCCAGGTTTTGCATTCAAAATAGGTGTACATGTGTGTATTGTATACTTTGACGTTGAAAGTATAACCATCATGCTCAGTTTTCAGGTAAGCTCTCTTTACCTCCATAGTTTCCATATCTTTGAAACCTATCTTATCCAAGACAAAAATTCTTGCATGGCAGGAGATGCGCTAGTAGAATAGTGAAAATTAAAAATTATAAGTCAGGCAAATGAAGCATATATAAGTCATGCTTAATTACGAAAACAGACTTGTCATTGTGACTTAATGTATCAAATTCGAAAGTCTCATCCAGCTTGATGCTGAATCGCCTACCATCCACAAGGAAATTTCTGTCGCACTGGCCGCGCTGGTCTTCACAGTATTGGCACATAATGAAATTTTTTCCGTCGTCAGACGACATTTCCTATGTTCATATTAGGCGAAACATTAAACACTTACTAATTCAATTAATTCAACTACTTCTTAATGCAACTAAGCATTTACTAAAAATAAACTAGTTATATTAATTCAATTAGTTCAACTAAGCATTTACTAAAAAAAACTAGTTCTATATATTAACTCAACTAGTTCAACTAAACATTTACTAAAACTAAACTAGTTATATTAATTCAACTAGTTCAAAGTAAGCATTTACTAAAAATAAACTAGTTCTATATATTAATTCAACTAGTTCAACTAAACATTTACTAAAAATAAACTAGTTATATTAATTCAACTAGTTCAAAGTAAGCATTTACTAAAAATAAACTAGTTCTATATATTAATTCAACTAGTTCAACTAAGCATTTACTAAAATAAACTAGTCATATTAATTCAACTAGTTCAACTAAGCATTTACTAAAAATAAACTAGTTCTATATATTAATTCAACAAGTTCAACTAAGCATTTTCTAAAAATAAACTAGTTCTATATATTAATTCAACTAGTTCAACTAAGCATTATATTTACTAAACATAAACAAGTTATTATATTAATTCAACTAGTTCAACTAAGCATTTACTAAAATAAACTAGTTATATATATTAATTCAACTAGTTCAACTAAGCATTTACTAAAAATAAACTAGTTATATTAATTCAATTAGTTCAACTAAGCATTTACTAAAAATAAACTAGTTAGTTCTATATATTAATTCACTAGTTCAAACTAAACATTAACATATTTCTAATTCATCGATGATAACATTTCTAACATTCTAAAATAAACTAGATAGTTCTAATTCATCTAAACATTATAGAAAACAGAAAATAAGTAAAAAATATGTGTGTGTGTGTGTATACGTGTGTGTGTGTGTGTGTGTGTGTCTGTGTGTGTGTGTGTGTGTGTGTGTGTGTGTATGTGTGTGTGTGTGTGTGTGTGTGTGTGTGTGTGTGTGTGTGTGTGTGTGTGTGTGTGTGTGTGTGTGTGTGTGTGTGTGTGTGTGTGTGTGTGTGTGTGTGTGTGTGTGTGTGTGTGCATGTGTGTGCGTATATGGGTGGGCAGCGGGCGCGTCTGGGTGGCGGGCAGCGACGACGGGCGGCGGGGGGGCGGGGGCGGCGACGAGACGGGTCGGCGGCGGCGGGATCGATGGCGACAGACGGACGCTGGGGCGGCAACGACGACGGCGGCGGGGGCTGCTGCGACGACGAGGCGGCGTGGGCGCATGACGACGACAGCGGCGGGCGGCGGCGGCGGCGACGACGGCGGGCGGCGGGGGCGGCGGAGACTACGATAGATCGAGAGGACTCTCGCGCGAGAAGTGGAACGAAGTGGTCGACGAGATAACTGAATTTTCGTAAGTGCCATATATATAGGAGGGGCCTTTAGTACCGGTTGGAGCCACCAACCGGTACTAAAGGCCAATTTTGGCCAGCCCAAGCGGCGGGAAACGAGGGCCTTTAGTACCGGTTGGTGGCTCCAACCGGTACTAAAGGGGCAAACATTAGTAGGTTGGATCCACCAACCGGTAGTAAAGGCCGTGCGCTGCCACCGCAGTGCGCTATGTTTAGTCCCACCTCGTCGAGCGAAGGGCAGCCGCACTGGTTTATAAACCCAGCCGCGGCTGCCCTTTCGAACTCCTCTATTTAGCAGGCTTCCGGGCCTAACTAGGGCGCGCTACCCTGTGAGTCTGCTGGCCCTACTGGGCATGTATTTGCACACCCAATGTCTGGCAGGCCCACAGGGCAGCGCCCCAACATTTTTTTATAATTTTTTTCTTTTCTGCATTATTTATTTTCTTCTATTTATTTTTGAGTAATTTTTTTATATAGTTATTTATTTTCTGCTTTTTCTTCTTCTATTTATTTCTGAGTAGTTTTTTGCCATATTTAGTTTCTTCGTGAATATTTTTGCTTTATATAATTTTATTTTTTTTCTGCATTATTTATTTTCTTCTATTTATTTTTGAGTAAATTTTTTATATAGTTATTTCTTTTCTGCTTTATTTTTTTTTCTTCTTCTTCTCCTTCTTCTTCCTCTTCTTCTTCTTCCTCCTCTTCTTCTTCTCCTCCTCCTCCTCCTCCTCCTCCTTCTTCTTCTTCTTCTTCTTCTTCTTCTTCTTCTTCTTCTTCTTCTTCTTCTTCTTCTTCTTCTTCTTCCTCTTCTTCTTCTTCTTCTTCTTCTTCTTCTTCTTCTTCTTCTTCTTCTTCTTCTTCTTCTTCTCCTCCTCCTCCTCCTCCTCCTCCTTCTTCTTCTTCTTCTTCTTCTTCTTCTTCTTCTTCTTCTTCTTCTTCTTCTTCTTCTTCTTCTCCTCCTCCTTCTCCTCCTTCTCCTTCTTCTTCTTCTTCTTCTTCTTCTTCTTCTTCTTCTTCTTCTTCTTCTTCTTCTTCTTCTTCTTCTTCTTCTTCTTCTTCTTCTTCTTCTTCTTCTTCTTCTTCTTCTTCTTCTTCTTCTTCTTCTTCTTCTTCTTCTTCTTCTTCTTCTTCTTCTTCTTCTTCTTCTTCTTCTTCTCCTTCTTCTCCTTCTTCTTCCTCTTCTTCTTCTTCCTCCTCCTCTTCTTCTTCTTCTCCTTCTTCTTCTTCTTCTTCTTCTTCTTCTTCTTCTTCTTCTTCTTCTTCTTCTTCTTCTTCTTCTTCTTCTTCTTCTTCTTCTTCTTCTTCTTCTCCTCCTCCTCCTCCTCCTCCTCCTCCTCCTCCTCCTTCTTCTTCTTCTTCTTCTTCTTCTTCTTCTTCTTCTTCTTCTTCTTCTTCTTCTTCTTCTTCTTCTTCTTCTTCCTCCTCCTCCTCCTCCTCCTCCTCTTCTTCTTCTTCTTCTTCTTCTTCTTCTTCTCCTCCTTCTTCTTCCTCTTCTTCTTCTTCTTCTTCTTCTTCTTCTTCTTCTTCTTCTTCTTCTTCTTCTTCTTCTTCTTCTTGTTCTTGTTCTTCTTCTTCTTCTTCTCCTTCTTCTCCTTCTTCCTCTTCTTCTTCTTCCTCCTCCTCCTCCTCCTCTTCTTCTTCTTCTTCTTCTTCTTCTTCTTCTTCTTCTTCTTCTTCTTCCTCTTCTTCTTCTTCTCTTCTTCTCCTTCTTCTTCCTCTTCAGAGTTCATTTTGTGAGTAGTTTTTCATCTAGTTTGCCAAAATTCAACATTTTCAGAGTTCATTTTGTAGTGTTTGAATTTCATGGTCATTTTGTAAACGATTGAAAAATAGCAAAAAAAAAATCTTTTCTGCGTTATTTTTTCTTCTATCTGTTTGTGAGTAGTTTTTTCTTTTCTGCTATATTTATTTTCTTCTATTTATTTCTGAGTAGTTTTTTTATTTTGTTTTTTTCTTATCTGCTATAGTTTTTCTTCTTTTCTGCTATTTTTTCTTTTCTGCTATTTTTTCTTTTCTGCAAAACTTGATGGTCAAAGTCTGGAGTTATAGCTTAAAAAAAGGAAATGTCGACGTGCAATTAGTTTTTGCCATAACAGAAGAAGTCCGGAGTTGTAATAAGTTACTAAAAATAAAAAAGAGGTGCAATGCTCGTTAATTTGCTTCAAGCCTTTTGGAATAGTGTAAACTGCACTGCGCATAGCTCCATGTTGTCTACCGTATTCCTGAAGGCTTGAAGCTAAGCAATGTGAGCATTGAGCCTCTTCTTCATCGTCTGTGCACTCGGGGCTTATAAACGCTCCTAGTCCCTCTCACTTGATGAGGTGGGACTAAAACAGCTGCCATAACCTCATTAGTACCGGTTCGTGGTACGAACCGGCACTAAATGGTGATGGTGGGGCCATAGCCTGACCACAGGCTGACACAGCCTCTTTAGTACCGGTTCGTGCCATGAACCGGTACTAAAGGTTCGCCACGAACCGGTGCTATTGATCGCCGCCATGAACCGGCAGTAGTGTACACATTAGTGCCGGCTGAAATTCCAACTGGCACTATTGTGCTTCACATTTGATCCTTTTTCTACTAGTGTAAACTAATAAAAATAAAAAAAACATATAGCAACATATGAACAAAAACATATAGCCACATATATACATATACATTATATATATATGAAAAAAATTAAACTAATAAAAAACAGAGGCAGGCAGAGGGGCATGGCGGCAGCGGGCGCCCGGGTAGGGCGAGGCGAGGCGCGGGAGGCGGCAAGGCAAGGGGCGCGAGGCGGGTGCACTCACGGGGGTGGTGGGGCACGGTGGGCGGCGTCCGGCGGGCGGCGGCGCCAAGTCGAGCGAGATGGCGTCGAGGGCGGCGGCGACGACAAAGTTGAGCAGCTTGGCGGCGCCAAAGGCGGCGACGACGGTGAGGTGGACCAGCCTGACAGCGTCGGAGGCGGCGGCAATGATGAGGTGGAGCAGCCTGACGACTCGGCGGCGACGGCGACGAGGCAGAGTAGCGGGCGTCGGGCGGAGAAGAAAGGGATGGATTTTGGAGAAACTGCTAAGTGCTGCTTATATAGCAAAGCCTTTAGTCCCGGTTGGTGGCACCAATCGGGACTAATACACCCTTTAGTCCTGGTTGGTGCCACCAACCGAGACCAAAGGCCTCTTTTTCGGCAGCCCAAAGGGTGGGAAGCGGCGACCTTTGGTACCGGTTGGTGCCACCAACCGGGACTAATCTCCCCTTTAGTCGGTTGGTGCCATCAATCGGGACCAAAGGCCCTATCTTTGCCAGCGTCGGGGCAAAGTTTAGTCCCACCTCGCTAGTTGAGAGGCGCGCAATGGTTTATAAGCCCCTTGCCGCACCCCTCTCGAGCTCGTCTCCACCGCAGGCTTTCGGGCCTACTTGCTATTGCTTTGCCTGATGGGCCTTCTGGGCCTACTGCGGGCCTGAATCCTGGCCCATAGTAGGGTTTCATGTCGTATTCAGTCCGTGGGGGCCTAGTTGGAGGCATTTTTTTTGTTTTTTTGTTTTCTTTACTTATTGTTGCTATTTTTATTTTTTCCAGTTTTTTTTGTTTTGTTTTCTGCATTATTTATTGTCTTTTGTTTTTTGCTTTATTTTTTAATTCTTTTTTGCGTTTAGTTTTAGGAAAATTATAAACTTTCTGTTAGTGCCATTACTTTTCAAATTTGAAAACACTTTTTTGTTTTTTTTTGTTTTCTTTATTGCTTTATTTATTTTATTTTGTTTCGACTTACAACAAAATACTTATTGTTGTTTTTTTGTTTTGTTTTCTGCATTATTTATTTTCTTTTGTTTTTTGCTTTATTTTTCAATTCTTTTTGCTTTTAGTTTTAGGAAAATTATAAACTTTCTGTTAGTGCCATTAGTTTTCAAATTTGAAAATACTTATTGTTGCTATTTTCAATTATTACGAGGGCCGAACCATAAGACATTAAAGCATTTCAAATGAACTCTGAAAAAGTTGAAAGTTAGCATGGTATCATAAATTTACCCACATAGCATGTGCATGTACAAAACGGACAATGGTATCATACTCGTCAGTTACAAAGTTGGCATGGTATCATCATAATAGTTGCGGGAGAAAGTCTCCACTTTTTCTTCACTTGTGTCATTTGCTTATTGCGCCAGAACCATGGATAATCTTCATCGTTTATCGGGATCTTTGGGGTCAGCCTTGACTTTGAAGGAGGAATTTCATGAAACTTTTCATAATCTTGAGACATGTCATCTTGTCCTCCACTCCCACGATGTCCCTTTTTCTGAAAGAACTATGTGGCGGTTTGGCTCATCGTATGATGTATTCGCTTCCTTATCTTTTCTCTTTCTCGGTCTAGTAGACATGTCCTTCACATAGATAACCTGTGCCACATCATTGGCTAGGACGAGCGGTTCGTCGGTGTACCCAAGATTTTTCAGATCCTTGTTGTCATTCCGTCTTGTGGGTCTACACATCCCCCTCCTCTGACAGATTGACCCATTTGCACTTAAACAAAGGGACCTTAAAATCATGTCCGTAGTCAAGTTCCCATATGTCCACTATGTAACCATAATATGTGTCCTTTCCCCTCTCGGTTGTTGCATCAAAGCGGACACCGCTGTTTTGGTTGGTGCTCTTTTGATCTTGGTCAATTGTGTAAAATGTATTCCCATTTATCTCGTATCCTTTCCAAATCAATACAGTCAAAGATGGTCCCCTGGACAACAAGTACAGCTCATCACAAACAGTGTTGTCACCTCGTCGTGCTTCCAACCAATTCTTTGGAAGTCTGATGTGTTCACATGTAATTCAGTCATCGCTTTACTCCGGGTGTTTGGGCCTTGATGTTCTTGTGTTCATCGACATACGGGTCACCAAGGTAGAGGTGCAGAGAAGCGTGTAGTGTGCTTGAGACCAAGAATATCCGTCCTGCATATTATTGAGTCCCTTCCAAGCGTGCCTTTTCGGTCAGTCTCCCCTCATACCGCGATTTAGGGAGACCTATCTTCTTAAGGCCAGGAATGAAGTCAACACAAAACCCGATGACATCCTCTGTTTGATGGCCCATGGAGATGCTTCCTTCGGCCTAAGCGATTCTGAGACATATTTCTTTAGGACTCCATGAACCTCTCAAAGGGGTACATATTGTGTAGAAATACGGGGCCCAGAATGACAATCTCATCAACTAGATGAACTAGGACGTGCGTCATGATATTGAAGAAGGATGGTGGGAACACCAGCTTGAAACTGACAAGACATTGCACCACATCACTCCTTAGCCTTGGTATGATTTCTGGATCGATCACCTTCGAGAGATTGCATTGAGGAATGCACATAGCTTCACAATGGCTAATCGGGCGTTTTCGGTAGAAGCCCCTCAATGCAACCGGAAGCGGTTGCATCATAATCACGTGGCGATCATGAGACTTTAGGTTCGAAACTTTTCTCTTCCATATTTATTATTCCTTTTATATTCGACGAAAGCCGGTCGGGACCTTCGTACTAAGCGGGCATTCAAAGAAGATTTCCTTCTCTTCTTTGGTAAGAGCATAGTGGCGGGACCTTCATCTTGCTTTGGAGGCATGCCGTCTTTTTCGTGCAAACGTTGCAGGTCCTCCCATGCCTCAGCTGTATCTTTTGTCTTCCCAAACACGCCCAAGAAGCTTAGGAGGTTCACGCAAAGGTTCTTCGTCACGTGCATCACGTCGATCAAAGAGCGGACCTCTAGGTCTTTCCAGTAGGGTAGGTCCCAAAATATAGATTTCTTCTTCCACATGGGTGCGTGTCCCCCAGCGTCACTCGGAACAGCTAGTCCGCCGGGACCCTTTCCAAAGATTACGTGTAAATCATTGACCATAGCAAGTACGTGATCACCGGTACACATGGCGGACTTCTTCCGGTGATCTGCCTCGCCTTTGAAATGCTTGCCTTTCTTTCGACATTGATGGTTGGTCGGAAGAAATCGACGATGGCCCAGGTACACATTCTTCCTGCAGCTTGCCAGGTATATACTATCGGTGTCAAGTAAACAGTGTGTGCATGCGTGGTATCCCTTGTTTGTCTGTCCTGAAAGGTTACTGAGAGCGGGCCAATCGTTGATGGTCACGAACAGCAATGCCTTTAGGTTAAATTCCTCCTGTTTGTGCCCATCCCACGTACGTACACCGTTTCCATTCCATAGCTATAAAAGTTCTTCAACTAATGGCCTTAGGTACACATCAATGTCGTTGCCGGGTTGCTTAGGGCCTTGGATGAGAACTGGCATCATAATGAACTTCCGCTTCATGCACATCCAAGGAGGAAGGTTATACATACATAGAGTCACGGGCCAGGTGCTGTGATTGCTGCTCTGCTCCCCAAAAAGATTAATGCCATCCGTGCTTAAAGCAAACCATACGTTCCTTGGCTCACTTGCAAACTCATCCCAGTACTTTCTCTCGATTTTTCTCCACTGCGACCCGTCAGTGGGTGCTCTCAACTTCCCGTCTTTCTTACGGTCCTCACTGTGCCATCACATCAACTTGGCATGCTCTCCGTTTCTAAATAGACGTTTCAGCCGTGGTATTATAAGAGCATACCACATCACCTTCGCAGGAACCCTCTTCCTGGGGGGCTCGCCGTCAACATCACCAGGGTCATCTCGTCTGATCTTATACCGTAATGCAACGCATACCAGGCATGCGTTCAGATCCTTGTACGCACCGCGGTTGAGGATGCAGTCATTAGGGCATGCATGTATGTTCTGCACCTCCAATCCTAGAGGGCATACGACCTTCTTTGCTGCGTATATTCGTTATCCTTTGGAAGCTTCTTCTTCAGTATTTTCAGTAGCTTCTCAAATCCTTTGTCAGGCACGCATTATCGCCTTCCACTGCAGCAATTCGATGCGGTACCGAGCTTTGTGTTGCCATCTTCGCAATTGGGGTACAACCCTTTTTGTGATCCTCTAACATGCGATCGAACTTCAGCTTCTCCTTTTGACTTTCGCATTGCGTCCTTGCGTCGACAATGACCCGGCGGAGATCATCATCATCGGGCACATCGTCTGGTTCCTCTTGATCTTCAGCAGCTTCGACCGTTGCAGCAACATCGTGCACATCGTCTGGTTCCTCTTGATGTTCAGTAGCATCACCGTATTCAGGGGGCACATAGTTGTCATCGTACTCTTCTTCTTCGCCGTCTTCCATCATAACCCCTATTTCTCCGTGCCTCGTCCAAACATTATAGTGTGGCATGAAACCCTTGTAAAGCAGGTGGGTGTGGAGGATTTTCCGGTCAGAGTAAGACTTCGTATTCCCACATATAGGGCATGGACAACACATAAAACCATTCTGCCTATTTGCCTCAGCCACTTCGAGAAAATCATGCATGCCCTTAATGTACTCGGAGGTGTGTCTTGAACCGTACATCCATTGCCGGTTCATCTGCGTGCATTATATATAATTAAGTGTGTCAAAAATCACTACAGAACATCATGAATAGATAATTAAGTTACCAAATTAATAGAAGTTCATCATCACATTAAAACCAAAGTACATACATAGTTCTCATCTAACAACATAAAGCTCTGCAGAGCATCTAAATTAATTAAACCATACACTGAAACTATGTAAAACATTTCAATGCGAAAATAAATGCGATCATAATCGCAACCAATGTAACAACTGATCCAACGGCATAATGATACCAAGCCTCGGTATGAATGGCATATTTTCTAATCATTCTAATCTTCAAGCGCATTGCATCCATCTTGATCTTGTGATCATCGACGACATCCGCAACATGCAACTCCAATATCATCTTCTCCTCCTCAATTTTTCTAATTTTTTCCTTCAACAAATTGTTTTCTTCTTCAACTAAATTTAACCTCTCGACAATAGGGCCGGTTGGAATTTCCGGTTCAACAACCTCCTAGATAAATAAAATCTATGTCACGTTGATCGGCATAATTGTCATAAACAATAAATGAACCAATAGTTATGAAAAGATAATATATACCACATCCGAATCATAGACAAGACGAGGGCCGACGGGGGCGGATATCAAAACCATCGCACTATATAAGATGCAATAATAAAAGTAAGAAATTATACAAGTATCTATATAAACATACAAGTAAGAATATATTTTTTCCTTTCAGAAGGAAGATAAGAACAAAAGGCTCACCACGGTGGTGCAGGCGACGAGATCGGCGAGGGCGATCGACGGTGGTGAAGACGGGGACGGGACGTGACGGACCGCTAAACCTAGACAAATATTGAGGAAATGGAGCTTGGAGGTCGAGCTTGGAGAGGAGAAAGCTTAAGTAGTGTGGCTCGGGCATTCCATCGAACACCTCGTGTGCATAGGAGGTGAGCTAGAGCACCACAAAGCTCTCCCCTTGCCGGCCACGAAAAACAGAGCACTGGGAGTGCTCTGCTCGCGGGCGAGGGGTATATATAGGCAACTAATTGGTCCCGGTTGGTGGCTTGAACCGGGACTAAAGGGCAGCCTTTGGTCCCGGTTCATTCCACCAATCGGGACCAATGGTGGTGGGCCAGGAGCGAGGCCCTTTGGTCCCGGTTCGACCCACCAACCGGGACCAAAAGGTCCAAACAAACCGGGACCAATGGCCCACGTGGCCCGGCCGGCCCCCGGGGCTCACGAACTGGGTCCAATGCCCCCATTGGTCCCCGTTCTGGATTGAACCGGGACTAATGGGCTGGCCGGGCCTGGACCATTGCCCCCTTTTCTACTAGTGAATGTGAATGGCGGTTTTAAGCGCCTCCATCCATAATCCCAATGGTAAGTTGGAATAACTCATCATAATGTGCACCATATCCGTAAGTGTACGGTTGCGCCTTTCAGCTACTCCATTTTGCTGAGGCTCGCCCGGCATTGAATATTGGGCTACTATGCAAGTCTCCTGCAAGAACTTTGCAAAAGTCTAGGGACTTGGCCATATTGAGTGTGCCGACCGTAGTACTCTCCCCCACGGTCAGACCTGACTATCTTTATTCTTTTATCATGCTGATTTTCAACTTCAGCTTTGAATATTTTAAATTTATCCAACGCTTCAGATCTTTCTTTGATTGGATAAATATATCCATAGCAAGAGTAATCATCTGTGAATGTTATGAACGAGTCATATGCATCCACACTTTTCACCGGAAATGGTCCATAAATGTCGGTGTGAATGATTTCCAGTGTGCCTGTGCTATGGATTGCACCTTTTTTGATTTGTTTTATATACTTTCCTTTAATGCAATCTATGCATTGTTCTAAGTCTGAGAATTCTAACGGAGGAAGAATTTCACTCTTGACTAATCTTTCTATTCTCCCCTTGGAAATATCGCCCAAGCGACAGTGCCATAATTTCGATGAGTCGAATGTTCTCTTTCTTTTCTTTTGTTCTTTATTCGACGTGAAAACATGTTCTTTCACATTGCATACAGAATAAACTTTTTCACGAAGTGATAACAAATAAAGCTCATCGTGTAGTAAAGCATCACCCACATAAGCATTATTTAACCATATGGCACACTTGCCATGTCCAAAATAACATTCATAATTATGTTTGTCCAAACAAGAAACATTAATTAAGTTTCTATGACATGATGGAACAAATAAAACATCTCTAAGTAGAAGATTGAATCCGTCAGCTAACTCCAAGGAGATGTCACTGACAGCTTCAACTTCTGCTTCAACTCCGTTTGCCACTTCAATGCGTCTTTCGCTTCTTAGCGTAGTCCGCGTCGATTGAAATCACTGTAAATAATTTGCAACATGAACAGTTGCTCCTGAATCAATCCACCAAGTGGATTTTGAAAACTGTGTATACAAGGATTCATTTACAAATGAAACTATATTGTTACCTCTTTTTGCCATGACTGACTTCAGCCAAGCAGCGCAGTCTTTCTTGTAATGCCCTTTCTGCTTGCAGTGGAGACAAGTGTCCTTGTTCACTGGGAAAGGTTGTTGCTGATGCTAATGCTGATAGGGGGACTTTCCATGCTTTGAAGGAGAACTTTTGTTGTTTTGATTGTAATTCTTTTTCTTGTGATCCTTCACATAGTTGAGTGAACCACCATGTGCAGCTTTGAGTCTATCCTCTTCTTGGACACGTATTGCTATTGTCTTTTCAATGTCCCATGTTCCAGGTGACATATTATAGTTTACAACAAAAGTTTCAAACTCCTTTGGCAGTGAAGCCATGGCCAGGTGGACCAGGAGCTTTGGTTTGATCTCCAGATCCTCATCCATGGGCTTTAGCTTTGCTGCCATATTGCTCATCCTCAGGATGTGCTCTCTTATTCCATGACTACCACCTGTGTAGCATTGTGTCACCAGTTGCTCTAACACCTGGGTGGCATATATCTTTGAAGAGCCAGTAAACTGGCTCTTTATCTTTGTAAGCAACTCCCCTGCGTAAGTGCACTCTGCAATGGAGCCCACAATATGGTGCTCTCGATTGTATTCTCTATAAATGCCATGCACTTTTTGTTTGCATTGACCCACTTTTGGTTTTCTATGAGGTAGGACACCTCCAAAGGAGCATGGTCTTCCCTCTTTTTAGACCATGCAGCAGCATCATTAGTGGCCTCTCTTACTCGCTCTGTGGGTCTGACCGGCTGTGGTTCTTCCACAACCCAATCCAGGTCGGCACACACAAATGCCAGTTCTACTTTCTTCCTCCACTCAGTGTGGTTGTCACCTCTGAGTGTCGGAACTTCTTTTAGGCAACTCATCAAGTGAAAGCTACCTTAAATCACAATTTAAGTGACATCAATATAACAATCATATGCATTAATCTAACGCTGGTCCAATTAAACATACAATTGTCTATGCATTTAAATCTATATTACCGTTCGGTAAAATATTAGAAATAAATGCACCTTTAAATTTCAATAATAAACATGATCATGTTATTAACAATGTTGGTCATAAAAAATAACATAATCATATTCATTTTAATAATCACTTTAACATGCTCTTTAAAACATAATTGTTTCTAAACTTTTATTTTCTTTGTAAAAGAGCACTATCAATTATTTACGCAGCATAAATACATGAATAAAAATTCATGAACTTTTTAATCTTTACATAAACTTTTCTTTGACCGAATAAAAAATCATTAACTTAATTATTTTCTTTATAATAATTCATGAACATTTCTTTTTCTGAAAATTTTCTATTTTCAATTTCGGAAAAAAAAATTCTGTTTACTTTTCTATTTTCTAAACAAAATTTTCGTTGGAAAAATTTGCACAGAAAAAACTATGTAAAACTTTGCCCAAAAGACTGGACAAAAAACTATTAAAAAAAGAACAAGGAAAAAGTGCGGCATAGCCGGCCTCGGCCCAGCTCATGGCAGCCAGCTCTGCTGCTGGGCCTTGGCCCAGAGCCTGGCGGCGCCCATGGGCTGGCGGCCTCGGCCCAGCTCGCGCCTCCTCTTTCGGCCCAATGGCCCGCGACCGCACTAGGGTTTCGATCTGGGCCGTCAAAAGCGATATGACGGTCCAGCGTCGTTCTCACTGGATCAAAACTCCTTTCGTCGATCCTCCCGACCTAACAAAGGGCCCCCATGTTTTAGTTTTGCCCCGGGCCCCTAAAATCTCAGGATCGGCCCTGCCTGGGAAGCGTCCTTGGGGCCGGGTGGAGATGCTCTTATGAGCACATGGATGTGCAATGCATCTTGCAGCTGGTCAGCATTTTGTAGGCAGTGTGAGGTTACACTGATTGTACGTGAGTGTGCATTTTCTGAATGATGTTTGCACCTTTTATCTCTTTGACATGCTGTGCAGACAGATGCATCGTGTTGATGACCAGTAGACAACAGGCCATACTGCTGAGCACCATGAAGCATGTTGAGTTGCGTTGAGTCGAGACTTGAGAGGCACTAGAACCGTGGAAACGCTCAAATCGCATTCCAATTTTCCTTTGGAGGTACAATAACAGTACAATCATTCATTCATGTTAGAAAGAGAAATGTCAATACACCAGCATCAGCATCAACAGGTATTTCTTGGTGCTTAATTTTGTGAGCGATATAGTAAAAAAAAAAAGACGCCTACACATCGCATATCATGGAAAAAAAAGGTGCATTTTTGTAAATAAATACTTGTTATGCAATTTAATCACAAAATTTTCATCATAAACGACTATTATACTATGGAAATATATAGTTTTGGTAATGAGCCCCACATGCTCCCGGAAAAAGATTTCAACATAAATGCAACTTGATATGCCATCTATTTACAAGATTTTTAAACATAAAGAAACCTTAATATATCAACGTACATCTATGCTAAAAAATCTTCTAATTCATTTGGGATCTTCTAAGAAATAAGGAAGACTCGCATATTTGGACATAAACATACCTTAATATGTCAGCATAAGTTCGTCATGATAAATGATTTGATCTTACTAATTGAAGTATATATTTTTTCTTGGAAACTAATTATGACAGGAATTAACGTATAGTATTTCGTAGTTAAGATTTTGTCTTCTCTTCGTCTATATTTATACTGAGGCGAGAGGAGGCCGTACGTGCCCTTTGCCTGCTGCATTTTCATGCCCTTCAACTCCCATATAGAACATCTGATCCAGCAAGAGGCAAAGATCAAATATGAAGGGGAGCAGCTTGGTGTTCATGGTTGCTCTTTTGTCCATCTGCTATCTTGCAACCACTGGACGGTGTAAGAAACTAAAATTCTTGTCCGCATTTTTACTTTTATTGTTGTGTATACTGTGCGCTGACAAACGCATGATTTTGCAAATAATATACAGGTCACCTCGTGGATGAAAGGAGCCACGGAGACGGCCATGCCAACGCAAGTGCTAATGCTCCTGCATTAGGCTCGTCATTAGATGAGAGCCAGGTTATCACGAAATTTTGTCTGGTTAGGGATTGTAAGACCAAAGAGGTGCTCTGGACCGAGGCATGCTACTGCTGCCTTGTGCTGCCGGAACTTCCATGTTGGCCTAAGCTAAGCGAATGTCAAGCAAAGTGCCCGGCGTGCAACCCCAAGTGCTAGATCTAGAATTGCTTGCACGATAGAAAATTTAGAACACGGTATGAGTGCCTTATTCGAATAAAGATGGTTAATACTTCAAGCATCTGAGTCGGCTGCCTTGTTCTGCTCGTGTTAAGACCCCACATAACTAGCACACGAGAACAACTGCCACTGATGAACGGAAGCATAGATCGGAAGCATCTAATCTGTGATATAATTTAATCCCTTCGTCGAGGTGCAGGTTCGTGTGCTATGAAGGATTATAGCTCACACAATTAATTATCACGTAACGGCCACTAATACTCTAGAAATATATGATATTGACAAAGATCCTATGCACCCGGGTTTGGGAGTACAAGGTTTTTTTGTGTGTGTGTGTGGGGGGAAGGGCGGAGGGGAGATTTTCAACATAAATGTACCTCAATATGCGATCTAATTGCAATTTTTTAGCATAAATGTACATTTATGGTACAAATCTTGTACTACCTCTCTCTCAGTTTACAGGGCACGCGCGTACTCTTAGGTTATCAATTTGACCAACCTAATACAAGTAATATATTACAAAAAATATATCAATATAAACTTCATATGTTCTATTTTCAGAGTAACTGAGGATATCTTGACATAAGGAAGATTCACATATTTTGGGAATATGACATTAATGTGTTGGCATAAGTTCTTCACGATTAATAATTATGATCTCACTAATTAATGCATATCTTTTTTATTAGAAACTACTGTAATTATTACATTAATTAACATATATATATCTCGTACTCCGTCTATATGTACAATGAGGCGAGAGGAGGCCGTGCTCACTTCCATTTGATCCAGCAAGAAGCAAGGCTCGAATATGAAGGGGAGCCGCCTGATGTTCGTGGTTACTCTTTTGTCCATCGGCTATCTTGCAGCGACCGGGCGGCGTAAGAAACTACAGCTCTTTAAGCGCATTTTTGTTTACTTATTTTTGATTGAAAGGGTTTTCCCCAGCCCCATTTTATATTTGCACACATTTATACATCAGGTTGCACTGACAAGCACATACTGATTGTTTGCAAATAATATACAGGTGACCTTGAGGATGAAAGGAGCCACGACGATGGCCGTGCCAGCGCAAGTGCTAATGCTCCTGCATTACACTCGTCATTAGATGAGAGCAAGATTAGCGTGAGATTTTGTCTGGTTAGGGATTGTAAGACCAAAGCTGAGACCTGGACTGAGGCATGCTTCTGCTGCCTTGTGTTGCCGGATATGCCATGTTGGCATAAACCACAAGAGTGTCAAGCAAACTGCCCGGCGTGCCACCCCAAGTGCTAGCTAGGGAGCCTCAACCGGCCGGCGTTGGATCTAGAATTGCCCTATTTGAATAAAAAGATGGTTTTTTTTTTTTGAGGGAAATTGTCTGACTTTATTTAAACATGGTCCAGGATCTCATCCGCAATAACATTTAGGATACAATCAGGCGGCGAATCTGGCCACACTACACACACCCCATCACCTACAGCAAATTTAGCTAGAATGTGGGTAGCTTTGTTTGCGGATCTCCGTCTCCATGTCACCCTGCATCCTTGCCAACCTAACCTAACATGAGACGCTTAATATCTTCCACGATAGAACGCATCAGGGAGAGGTTTTTGGTCCCACCATTGATCATGCTAACAGCCACCTTACAATCCAACTCCACATGAATTCTCTGGATGTTTCGATCACGCCCAGCCTGAAGCGCCTTCCTGCAAGCCATCAGCTCCACAACTTCCGGCTTTGACAC